>OU342734.1:475186301-476386301 GCA_910589765.1 Avena atlantica | reverse complement strand
GTTACTCCCATAGGGACCGCTGGTCGCGCACCCTATAAATTCTTCGAGTGCGATCCTTCGGATCAAATTGCAAAAACTTTTTGTAAACTTTGCCCGGAACAACGCTAAGTGAGTAACATCCTCCTTGGCCACCCGAAACACCTCCGCGGTGATAAAATTTCGGATGTTGTGTCTACGACGCAAAGATAAGACCTACAGATACCGTCTGATGGCCTGGTAACGCACCTGATTGCGCTCTACTAGTAAAAATCTGTGCCAACAGGCGCGATGAAAATCCTGACGGACACGTTGGGTACATCATTCGAAAACTACTGGGATTCGATTCCTGTAAGACCTCAACGGCCTGAGTCGAATTACACCAGCATTTGTTTTAGGCTCGAGTCTAGGGATTCGAGTTTGAAGAAGATCGTGTTGTTTATTCCTAAGACAGTTAACTGACCCTCATCCGTCAGGAGAGTTAGGCACACGCATCAACAATCCCTACACACTAAAATCATTTATTTTCTCTGATGAACAGAAACAGATGCACACGAAAGATTGAAGAGTCCTCAGCCGAATCTATGATTCGACTGAACACTCGGGGCTACCGACATGGTTATACCCTACGGGTATACAACATTAGCATACCTGGTCCAGCTCATGGAAGGCCCACAAGAATATACGCGGCCCGTGGAGATTTTCGGGTGGCCCAATCCCATGACATCTTCGGATCCTTGGAGAGCAAGACTAGAATAGATAGAATATTCAAAGGGGCAAACCCTAAACTTGTAACCGACTCGATCTATGCATGGGACCTGTCTATCTCTATATAAAGGCTAGGAGGGCACGACGAGGAGGGCATCTTTTCACCGCGTACACACCTCCACGCCAGATTGCATCTGCGCACCCCTGTAACCTTCGGTTCCGCCGTAATCAAGAGCAGACAAGTAGGTGTAGGGTTTTCCCTCCGGGGACTGAACCTGGGTAAATCTCGTGTCCCCTGGTTGCTTGTCTGTTAACCATTCCACGAACTCCAGCACCCCCATCTTCTCCAAAACCCAAGCTCATAACAAAGGGCATTGACGAGATTAAACTTTGTCACCAAGAGGATTGAGTTTACATGTATCAAAAGAACATCAAAATTACAGTCATCTGTTTTGTATGCGTTTAAACGGTGGACATTGATTTGTTGGTGCGTCAGGGCCTCAACACAAGAAGGACATTTATTTTGATAAGTAGTCTTTTTGGAAAGGACATGTACCTGAAAGAAGTTCATGTAGACTTGCTCTTAGACTGGTGTGAACCCGAATTTTTACCAGAAATCAAGAACTACATCTACAGGCTTCCCTATTCATCTGTCATGAAAAATAAGTGCAAGCTGGTAAGATGATGTATTCTTGATAATGTTATCAACAACAAGCTACCATGTGATATTTAAATACTTTCAATAATTACAAGCATGCTAATTATTCAATTCTTTGTATTTTCTCAGACATTTAGAGCTGAGTTCACAATAAAATACCTAATGAATCTCCTTGATGAACCTATTGATATCCATGTTTGGCAAATGAATAGCAAAAGGCCAAAGATGGTTAGAATGAACATGGGAGCTGGGTCAAATGCAATCTTGACGACTAGATGGGAGAAGGTTATGAGAAACTTCAACCTAAAGCAGGATAGCATTATCCTTTTTTGCTTTGATGAAAAAGATAATGGAGAGGTACATATTCTGGTTCAGCAACTTCCACGGCGTGGCCCATTATAAATGCAATGCTAGTTTCTTAGAGAGTACTAATTATGCTAGCTAATTGATTTATGTAATGCACTTTGTATGTAGTATCATAATGTGTAATGGCTAAATTTGTATGGATTTCCCCAACTATATATATCTGGCTAATATTTACCGCGACGAGCTACTATATATATATGTTCTTGAGTTAATCTGGCTACTGAATCATGATTATGTGTCATGTCAGCTATGATCGAGTTTGAATTAGCATGCTACTATTTAAAATGGTTTACACACACTAGAGATAGTCAATTTAAAAATACGCTTCGAGGCACACTAGTTCTGGAGACGGTCTTTGTTAGAATCCGACTCAGGTCGTCTCACTATTGGAGACGGTCCCTTCTATAGGCCATCTGACATTGAGGAGTCCTTGCAAGTGGTCAGAAATATTGGACGTCTCCCGCTCATACATGTTAGAGGCATTTTCCTTTTTCCAGCGTCTGAGGTCACGTATCTTAGAGCCGCAAAGAAAAACCGGCTTAGGTGGTGTGTTGTTAGAAGCTATGCGCTTGAGCCGGAACGAGAAACCGTCTGAGGCCTATGGAAAATTGACGTCTCTAAGTAGCGAGTTTGTACTAGTATTATCATCTCTTTCTTCATTAATTGTTGTGTCACATCATATTTTTGCTAATATGACATGCATGATACTTAAGTCTATGAATACTTCGACTATGATGAGTAGCCTAAAAGTTAAGGACAATTGATGGCCGCTAGTGCGCAATAAAATAAATATACTACAGATCACAAAAGCTTTTTGACAAGCACTTGTTGCGATTGGTCATGTAAACCGCCCTCTTTTCTTTTCCGCACCAAACCTTCTTGTAAAATTGAGTGTATAGCTCAGTTAGTAGAGCATTGGGCTTTTAACCTAATGGTCGCACTTCTCTTTAGCTTGATGCGCTCCCTTCACTTCATTTCTTCTTATTACGCTAAAGCCTCAAACAACTCCTAATTGCTATAAACTCTGCAAGCCTTACAGCGTTCCTGATAGGGGCAGGGGTAGATGAGTTCCGGTCCAAGTAGAAGTCAAAGATAGTACTTGTCAAAGAATAGATCTAGCTGGTGTCTAATTGAATGGTATCTTTCTTGGTGCCTACCGCATCAGCCTTGCCTTCTTTTAGGAGGAAATCCCTTTCTCTCCGTTTTGGATCGATTCCTTGTATTTCACATAGCCTCCCAACAATAATTATTGCACGATCTAATTCCATCACTACGGGTTAAGTACTTCTAGATAAGTGTGCACAACCATATTCTTTAACCCTCCTTAGCAGCCGGAGAATCACCTCAAACTTTGATACAGAGTATCAAATAAGACCGCACATAGATACAATCACACATGAACATGTCAGACATTACTGACATTAGTGGCACATGCATCGTCTAATTTCATCACTGGCAGTTAAGAACTCCTTGCCAAGTGTGCACTATCATATTTGTTATCATTGGTTAGCAGTCGGAGAATCACCTTGAAATTTTATATCGACCAAAACCGCACATAAAAATAATAACACATGAACCTGTTAGACATTACCACGTTAGAGGCACCTGCATGCATCATCTAGTCCCACCACCAGGGTTATGAACTCCTTGCCAAGTGTGCAAAAGCATATTTATTATCATTCGTTAGCAGCCAGAGAATCACATCGAATTTTTATATAAACCAAAACCGCAGATCGATACATACTGGCGCATATCAAAACATCAGACCTTACCACGTTAGAGGCACATGCATGCATGATTTAATGGGGCGTTAAGGGATCCTAACTAAGTTTGCAGTATATTACCTTTTGTTAAGAGCTGGATAATCAACTCGACCTTTCATATTAACCAATTTAGAGGCACCTGCATTATCTAATTACATCTCTTTGAGTTTAAGAGCTAGCTCCTACCTAAGCGCAGAAAAGCATATCGATCAGTTACCCATCTTTAGCAGCTCCAGAATCACCTTGAACTTTTATATCAACCAAAACCGCAGACAGATACACTCACAGATGAACATGGGAGCTCCACGTTATTAGAGGCACCTGCATGATCTAGTTTCATCGCTAGAGCGGTTAAGAGCTCACGGCTAAGTAAAGCTTTTATTACTCATCATTAGCGCGGCCGTAGAATCACCTGGGCCATTCATATTAACCAAAACCGCAGATAGCATGAGCATGACAATCCCTAATGGTTTTTTTGGATTGTTCATGAGAAGCATATTTGAAAAATCAGACCATCAAATGAACAGGTCAAGCTGCTAGTTGACTCCGGGTTCAGCTGATTTGGTGGCGCCAAAAAAACATAAATTTTATTTAAATTTTGGCTAGTTTTAGAAATGAAATTGACACCCTGTATAGCGTGTGCATCCATAGGTAATCATGAAATAAACAGATTGCAACTAGTATTGGGCCGGTGGCACGCGTAGTTCATGAAGATGCGTCTCTCTAGTTCAATTCGAGTTGGTAACAAATTAAGTAAGACACAAAAGGACAAGTCAAATTCGTTATATCTCCTGGCGGCCAAAGCAAATTTTCATACTACACCTGGCTGTATTTACACACATCGTGTATTTCGCACAATTACATAGTATGTATCGTATCGGAGAGTATGAAATATAGTATAAGACTATTTTGATACTCTCTGATGATTCATGATAAGTGTTGCTGATTTAGTATAACTTTGTAAGTATACACACATTCTTTTTCACACATACTCCCTTCAATCTAAATTAATAAACTCACATTTAGATTCGGATGTATCTAGACATATTAATTTTAGTATTTAGATATATGCAAATCTAGACAAACTGAGACCATTATTACTTTGGATAGATGAGAGTTCCCTATATATATAGGGTACGTCCTCTCGGTTGATATATATATAGCAGTCTCCGTCTGCTTGTATGTAGTAGCAAGCCAAAATATTTTGTTATCAGTACGTCGCTGCGTTTCATGGAGGCGTTGGTAATAAGCTTTTGCTTCATCTTGCTAACTACCCTACTAGCCGTTTTGTTTCTCAAGTTCTCCGGCGAGAAAGGCAAGGCACGACGGGAGCAGCATCTGCCGCCTGGGCCATGGACTCTCCCCGTCATTGGCAGCCTACACCACCTGGTCACCGTCCTCCCACACCAGAAAATTACAGAGCTGTGTGGCCGACATGGCCCGCTGATGCTCCTGAAGCTAGGCGAGGTCCCGACTGTGGTGGTCTCCAGCGCGGAGGCCGTAGCGCAGGCCACGAAGACGAACGACATCACATTCGCAAGCCGGCCGAGCAACCCAACGCAGCGCATCGTCGGCTGCGGTGGCAGGGGAATCATCTACGCTCCCTACGGCGAGCACTGGCGGCAGATGCGCAAGGTGTGCATGGTGGAGCTCCTCAGCTCCATGCAGCTGAGGCGCATGGAGAGCATCAGGCCCGAGGAGGTGGGCAGGCTCCTCGGCTACATCGCCGCCGCCGCCGCCACAGGCGCCACGGTTAATCTCAGCGAGAAGGCGATGTCGCTGAGCAACAACGTGGTGTCGCGGGCTGTTTTCGGCGGCAAGTTTCTCCAGCAGGAGGAGTACATCCGGGAGCTGGACGTGGTGCTCACACTGCTGGGAGGCTTCAGCCTCGTCGACCTCTTCCCGTCGTCTCGGCTGGCACAGTGGCTTAGCACCGGCCAGAGGCGCATGAAGAGGAGCTACGCCCATATGCAGCGCATCATCGAAAACATCATCGAGGCGCGGAAGGCTGCCCGGGACTACTGGGACGACGACGACGACGACGGCGCCCGCAGCAGCAGCACCGACGATGAGGACCTCCTGGACGTGTTGCTAAGACTGGAGAAGGAGGACTCGTTGGAATTGCCACTTACTGGAGAGAGCATATGCACCGTATTGTTTGTGAGTATTTTTTTTTAACGCTTCTTGTTTAAAATTCTGTTTGTGCAATGCATCCAGAAATTGTTATAACCTCTGATATGATCTAATTGTCTTGGGTTGAGAAAATGGTATCCCAAAACTTTGCCTAAACCTACGACGACAATTATAATGGGTTTGGAGGGAGTAGTACGTAGAAATGAGTTAAAAATCACATGCATTTTCCATCTGTAAACATGAGTATAGCTGTGTCCACAAGGAAAAACGACATGATTTACCTAATAGGCGAGTAATGTATTTGTTTATATGATATACGACACATGCATGAGAGTAGAAAGTGGGAACAACCTAGAACAGAAGTGGTAAAACAAGAGCATCATGTTACAATCTCCTGCTCACACTCAACATGCAAGTATTGGGAGAACTTTTTTTTTTGAAAGAAGCATATATTAATATCGCACGATACCTATTACACCCAGCCTCTGCAACAACGTATTATCGTAAATGGCATTACGGATGCACACAATCAAAAAATAAAAGAAAAATTACAGGAAAAAAAGTCCAGCTTTAGTGATCTATGCCCTACAACAACGACCAAACACCACCAAGACAGCACCAGAAATCCATCCTCTCCAAAAGCGACGCCTCCAAGAAGGGAACAGTGCACTAGCACCGTCATCGCCCTGATCATCGATCATAGGTTTTCTCCCTGAAGAAAGTCCGCGCTGACAAAACAATGCCTTCAACAAGGTCATTGCCAGGCACAACCAATTAAGGTCAGACATTGGATTTTCACCCTGTAGCTTGAACCCTGGAAATCTCCTGTACTGTCGCCCCCACTTTCCAATGTCGCTGCTCCAAGACCTAGAACACCAAGCCAAAACCTCATCGCAAACAGGATTCACACCACCATTACTATTCTTCAGACCTTGGCTTTCATGTCATTCTTCACGACTGACTTCACCATGGGACTAATGGCATGTCTTTGATGGAAACAGTTTGTAAAGCTTCACAGCACTCCCTCTGAAACCAAATGGTCAGATAAAACATGGTTACGCGCGACCGAGATCCATCCAATCTGGCGAACTCCGGCATGTCGTCCATTGGAGTTTACCAGCGGAATCTTCCGGAACACAACACTCCGACCAGATCGATGAAGTCATGGATCAGGTAGATCTCCGTCCTGGTGCGAGAGGGGTCCTAGGACCAACCCCATTTATTCAAAGCCAGACCAGAAGCCCCCACACCGCCGGTCTTCACCGGTCACCAAGACCCACCGAAAAAACGGCCGATCCATTGGGAGAACATATATAAAAAAATCAGGAGCAGATGATAAAATAAATTAGCAAGATGAGCTATAGCTATACTTGGTTTACTTAGTCGATCAGGTGGTCCCCACGATTCAATCAGGACGGTCGGTGCCTTCATATCTGGCAGCTTGCCATCCCCTTAAAAATGGGTTGAAAACTTGTGAACACCAGCCTCTACCTTTCAGTAAGCTTTGGTGTAATGGGTGCACTCGTTAATATTTTGGAGAAGCAAAAAATGCCAGGTACTTACATATTTTTTGCTCTCATGCAAAACTAATTAATCTGCTTCCATGCATGAAGCAATCCTACCACATGGATAATTCTTAATATATCAATCTTAAAATATTAAGCTTGCCAGCTAATTAACAAAAAATCGTTCGGCAATAACAACCGACGAATTATGAAGGCCCCATAAATCATCAAGAAATATGAGTAATCTACAAATTTCAAATGATAATTGAACAAAGGAAATTGGTTTGTTTTTTCAAAATAAAATTGATTTTTTTCAATTGATTTCTTGTTTATGGTGGTGGGCTAGTGGGACGATGAAGAAAAAGCTTGTAGTCATGTTCCCTGGCGCATACACAACACGTATTGACACAACACAACACTGATAACCCCTTAGTAGGAGGAAAAATAAAATGGCACAACACGTGACCAAACGGACGTGGATCGAGGAGGGCGTTCGAAATCATTTTTGAGAAGATTGATACGAACAGTTAGATATACATCCATCGAGATTCAGCCCCATGGGCACCTAATTGGCTTTTTAATAATCTGTGTAATAACAATTTGTTGATTTTTTATTACTCTCTCCGTCATAAAATAGATGTCTCAGATTTGTCTAAATTTAATTAAATAAATCTAAACACTATTTAGTATATAGGTTCATTCAAATTTTGACGAATCTGAGACTTCGCCTATGAAGAGTTTCGCTACTAGAGGGCGATAATATAGACAGTCATTTGCATTCGATTAACTGATACAGTTGTTGCACCATCTGTAAGCAACCCAATATCAGTTATGATCTGACTTTTCCATGTGACCATATAATTATTCTATCCACGTATAGAGTGCAAAAAACTTTAACATCACACACCTCGTCTCATGATTTGCACAATCAACACCTAACGATAGATTCCGTTCTTGGATGGTTTAAATAATTAATGTTACCTATTGCATCAGGGTCCATCTAGATTTTATTTTTATTTATCGCATTGATAGATGTAAACACAAGCTTCCTAGTAGTAAAGACGAACACTATTTTCAACAACATTGCATAATTAGAAAGTATAAACTTACAACAACTACAAGTATTTTTTATGACAATTCAAATGACATTCAGTCCGATTGTTCTAATCTTCTTTTATGAATCGTTGCTAGTTAAAGTTCATGACATTGTACTTAGCACATAACATATGATTATTGAAATAAAGGTAGTAATTCTACTTGTGTTCAACATGAGTTTATACAATTACCCTTTTGCTATTATCCTAATCAAGTATAAATCAATTTTTCATTGGCTCAAAATATTGAGCCCCTCGGTCTTGGGAGTGATCGATGTAGCGACAACCGTCGTGGAGATGGTCTTCAAACAAGGTGGTTGCATGGTCACATCGAGCCGCCCGACTCCTGATGAGATGCTGATGACGAGCATGCCCATGAGACAGTGGCATGGACAACGATGCCGACAATCGGAATGCGAGTTGGCGGGCGGCTAGGTTTAACCTAAGGCAGGGCAACGTAGATGCCTACGAGTTGATTTAATGTGTTCCGCACAAAAAACACGATAGCGGGCGCAGTTGCTCTCATATGTGCAAACGGCAGCATGGACGACGCATGATAGCTAGTGGGCAGCATGCTAGGGAGGTGGTGAAGAAGTGCATAGAGGTGGGCATATGGCCGCCGTGAAGGAATGGGGCATGGGTGAAAACTGGGCATTGTCAGGATGGAACAGTCAGACAAAGGAGACAATGGAAGATGGAGGGCTGTGGTTCTGCGGTGAATCGCTGGAGGGGATGAGGGTTTGTTTGGGGTAGGGGGAGAAAAGACCATGAATCTCTAGGTAGAAGTTAATATTACGTGATTTCTTGGGATGGCAAATCGGTCATTTGGGTATGGATAAACGAAAAGAATGAGAGAAACACTCACCTCTTCCATATTAGGTATAAAATAAGAACTAACTAAAATATCAAAATACCACATCATACCTTTTACAATACTGTTTTGCAAACGATGGCTTGGGTACATCAATAATTGTAGCGGACTACAATGTATATATACCATCTAATTATATATACCACAACCATTTTTTTCAGGATATATTTTCAGGTGCAACAGATACCACAGGAATTGCATTGGAGTGGGCTATGTCGGAGCTTGTCCGCCATCCTCATGTTATGGCCAAGGCACAACTAGAAATCCAAGATGTGTTAGGTCAAGATCGAGTTGCTATTACTCAGGGAGACCTTTCAAGGCTACAGTACATGAGAATGGTCATTAAGGAGGTCCTTAGGCTACATCCACCTGCTCCGCTAATCCCCCGAACAAGCAGATCGGATTGTAAGATCCTGGGTTATGACATTCTTGAAGGCACAACTGTATTAATCAATATCTTCGGAGTTTCTAGGAACCCAAAGTACTGGAAAGACCCTGAGGAGTTTTTACCCGAGAGGTTTGAGAACAACGACGTGGATTACACTGGGACACACTTTGAATTCACCCCCTTTGGGGCTGGGCGGAGGCAATGCCCTGGTATCATATTTGCCACATCAACTTTGGAGATAGCTTTGGCTAACTTTATCTACCACTTTGATTGGGTGGTACCTGGCGGGGCGAGCCCGGAATCACTTAACATGTCAGAGAAATTTGGCATTACTGTAAGAAGAAGATATGACCTAGAGCTAATAGCAATCCCACGTAGACCATTAAACATAAGTAAGCATATATAGACATGTCTATGCACACTAGGACATATCTTTACATGTGTATACACTATGTTGCACACCTACCAGAATAGGAGAATATCATGCCATTCCTTTTTGTACTAGAAACCAATATTATGAATAAAATTCAATGTTGTGTCATTAAAAATATTTGTTTTTTGGGGGTTTATTATTTTATTGGATTTATATCTACATTTTCTTGCTTAAGAAGTTGGTAGTTAACCAAACTTATTATTTGTTATCAATACAACTAAAATGCAAGAACTAAAACATTCTCAAATAATAACTACCTAATCCATCCCCACTGCAATGATGAAGTTTAACAATATAACTAATCTTAAAGGGTGTTTAGAATGCTTGTAAAGGAAAGACTAGCCAAATATGTCAAAAACAAGAGCCATTTTGACTGGCACCCTCCAAACAATTTTACCCAAGTGCATCCTAGAAATTTTATTCTTGAATATTTTTTGTTATGAAAGCATAAAATGACATCAGATCAGAGATGTGCGAAAAATTGACCATATAAGCTTTTTTTTACATTTTCACTAGAATCTATAATAACTAAATATGAGAAACCACTAAAGGTCTTTCTCTCAACATGCAACTATGTCACATCATCTAGTTCTCACCTCAGCCATTGCAACCACATCATCTAGTGCACATGCAACTATGTCACCTCAGTTCTGCACCCAAGGTTCTCTCTCACTACCATGTTTTTTAGCAATAAAATCTTACTGAGTGTACCTAGTGTTCTTAGTGTGCTTCTCAGGTTCTTCCTCAACTTCCTCCTTGTCAGGAGCATCATTTTTATCATTACCACTCTCAGTTTCAGCATCAGAGACAGATATACAATTAGGATCTACAGCAGTTTTAAGTGGTTCCTCAACTATTTTGTGTTTCTTTTTCTTTCTCTTACGAGGACTACCACTACTTTCACCTTGTTGAGAATCCTGCTCAATTCTTTTAGGGTGTCCTTCAGGATATAAAGGATCTTGAGTAGCTATACCACTCTTAGTTCTAATTCCATAAGCATGTTTATCTCCTGACGCATTAACTAGCATATCCTTTTGTACCTTAGCAAGTTGATCAATTTGGGTTTGAACCATTTGAAAGTGTTTACAAAGCATTTTAATATCATTAGCAGTCCTTTAATTTCCACAATATCTTTCAACTCATTAATAGCTCTAGAGTTTTCCAATAAATGATTCTGAACTTGTTTATTAAAATTACCTTATTTAACAATAAATGCGTCAAGTTCCTCTAAGCATTGATCGTGAGGCTTACCATAGGGAATATCACCTTCATCAAAGTGGAGAGAGTGTACCTCAATAGTAGATGAGTGGGGAATTGGCTTGCATAATTCTTCTATAGGAGGTAGATTCTTCACATTTTCAGCTCTAATACCTTTTTCATTTAGACATTTCTTAGCTTCTTTCATCACTTCATCATTTAATGCAATTACTCCCCTCTTCTTTGGTGTTGGTGTTGGAACTGGTTCAGGCACAACTGGTTCAGGAGTAATAGGCTCTGGTGTATTTACCTCAGTTGAAGTCCAATCATCATAATTCTTGCTTATTTTAGCCATTAATTTTCCAGCATCTGTAGAAATTCTTTTCCTGAAAAGACAATCAGCAAAGCTATCTAGGTATGTCCTAGAATCATCAGTTAGTCCATTATAATAAATATCAAAAAGCTCATTTTCAGGTAATGGACATCCAGGATGTGCATGAATCAAGGCACAGAACCTTGTCCATGACTCAGGTAATTTCTCTTCTTCTCCCTGTTTAAAATCAAAAAGTCTCTGCAAAGCAGCATGTCTAGCACTGGGAGGAAAATATTTCTGGAAGAAAGAAGCAATCAAGCAATCAGGGATATCAATGGAACCAGGAGGTAATCTATTAAACCAAGACTTAGCTTCTCCTTTTAGTGAAAAAGGGAAGATCTTAGTAACAAAGTACTTGCGCATCTTAAAATCATGAGAGAATAAAGCACTCATAGTGGAAAGCTCATTCATATGAGCTACAACACTCTCATTTTCAGTCCCACAGAAAGGTTCTTTCTCAACAATGTCTAAATAGGATAAATCAAGAGAGAAATCATAATCTTCATCTTTAATATCTATGGGAGAGGTGGCAAACTTAGGATTAGAGGACAGTTTAGGAATAATGGTGCATCTCTCAAGGAGACTCTTAATAGCACTAGCACCATGTGTGTTTCGGCACTCTTCAATAAATTCATTAGTAAACTCAATGTAACCATCATTAATATCTTATCTCTCTCTAGACTCAGGTGATCTAACAGGTGTAATAGTGCCTTCACTAAGAGTTTTAGTATTTCCTAGACTAGCCATAGTAGCATCTAGGAAAGGACCTAATGAACCACTCGCATCAAGCACAGTAGATGTAACATCATAAGTATCAAAAGAAGTTTCAGATTTAGCAGTAGTAGCAGTGTGTGTAGCATGTGTATGTGGTGGTGGTGTAACAAGCTTACTTATAATAGAGGGTGAATCAAGAGCAGCAGAGGTGTTTAGGATTGTACCTCTTCTTGTAGTGGATTGTAAAATAGGAAACTTTCCATCACGAGACTGCCCCATGATGAAAGGAGTAGCATTGAACAATAGTAGATCCAAGTGAACTTACAAATAAAGCTATGCTCCCCGGCAACGGCGCCAGAAAATAGTCTTGATGACCCACAAGTATAGGGGATCGCAACAGTCTTCGAGGGTAGTATTACCCAATTTATTGGTTCGACACAAGGGGAGCCAAAGAATACTTGCAAGCCTTAACAACTGAGTTGTCAATTTAGCTGCACCTGGAAATAGTTCTTGCTCACAGAAGTTTATCAGTAGCAACAGCAAAACAACACCAGCAGAAAAACAGGAGCAATAGTAACATTAGTAGCAAACAGTAGGATATGAGCGCGGTAGGCATAGTGATGGATGGACGAGCGTTGCATGGACGAGTCTAAACATGTAACTACAATATCTAGGGAAATTGCAGATAAATAAGAATAAGCATCCAAGTACTAAACAATCATAGGCATGTGCTCCATATATAGTCATGCGTGCTCGCAATGAGAACTTGCACAACATCTTTTGTCCTGCCAGCCCATTGCAGCGGGGCCTGAAGGGAACTACTGGCAATTAAGGTTCTCCTTTTAATAGAGCACCGGAGCAAAGCATTAAAACTCCCTGAATACATGTGATCCTCACATCACAGCCATCCCCTCCGGTTGTCCCAATTTCTATCACTTCGGGTCCTTTGGATCCGGATAATGATATGTGTACACAACTTTCTCATTTAAAGATCACAAACAATACTATCATAACGATTCAATAATAAGTTCAGATCTGAGATCATGGCACTCGGGCCCTAGTGACAGGCATTAAGCACAACAAAATGCAACAAAGTCAAATAGCACTAATAGATAGAACTCATCCAATCCCTACCACCCCAATAGCCTACATCAAGGGATTACTTACTCATAGATGATGGAAACATTGATGGTTGATGGAGATGCATTGGTGATGATGATGGCGATGATCCTCCCCAAATTCCCCGTCCCGGCAGGGTGCCAGAACAGAGTTTCTAGTTCTGAATCGCGGCTTCTGGTGGTAGCAGCGCAGCGGAACTCCTTTTGGAAAACGACGAACCCCCCTTAGTTTTTAGGTCAGAATGCTTCTTATAGGCGAAGAGGGAGGCCAAGGGGTGCCTAAGGCGGCCGCACCCCCCCCCCCGAGGCATGGGCTGGGGCCACCCGCGTGGCAGGGGGTGTGGGCCTGTCAGGCCTCCACTCCGTCTCGTACTCTGGCTCCGTGGATCTTCTGGTGAAATAGGATCTTTGACATATTTTTCGGGATTTTTCCTGATAGTTAATTTTCTGCACAAAAACTAGACACCAAGGTAATTCTTCTGAAAACAGCGTCAGTCCATGTTAGTTGTATCCAAATCACACAAGTTTAGAGAAGAAACAATAGCAAAAGTGTTCGGGAAAGTAGATATGTTTTGGACGTATCAGCATGCAGTAAGGTCTTTTGGAGATAGGAGCAGTTCCAGGAACTAGCTCTATGACAAACTCCACACTTCGATCAGGTGGCATGCCAGGCAACTCTTCAGGAAAAACATCCGTCAAATCATAGACTACATGGACATCTTGGACCTCGAGAGTAGGTAGGACATCCATGGCATACAACTACGAGAAGGGTTTAAGGACTGCTAATGGAGACTTTGAACCATCAGTCCAATACTTGACAGTTATGCCAACAGGAGTGGTCACAGTAACTTGTTATAATTTCATAGTCAATGACGGCTTGATACTTGGTTAACCAGTCCATGCCCAGAATGACATCAATGTCACTTGACTTGAGTGCAATAAGGGAAGTGGGGAACTTCTGATATGCTATATCTATCTCAACCCCATGAGTAACCCAGATGGTCTGCCAACGAGACACTGGAGTTCTAATCTCTAGAGGAGAGTCCATAGCTTCAAAGGTGATATCATGCATTTGCGCAAAATCTTGTGATATGAATGTATGCGATGCTCCAAAATCAAACAAGACTATTGATAGAATTGAGTTGACACGGAGCGTACCCAGAATGAGGTGTGGATCTTCCTGAGCTTCTTCAACAGTGACATGGGTCAGGCGACCACGCCCAGCACCTTGAGATTTATCATTCTTATTTGCTGGTTGATCATTGCGACCGACAGCCCTCTGGGAACACTCCCTTGAGTAGTGACCAGGCTAGCCACAGGAGTAGCAGGTAACTCTAGTGTAAGAACCAGCAGGAGGACGATAATTTGCTCCACTAGTATTTGACTGTGGCTGACGAAAATCATTGCCAGAAGAATTGGGTGCATAAGGAGCACGTGGCACAGCACTATATGGAACAAAGACACGGTGCTTCTTGTTACTAGAGGAAGAAGCACGGGAACTTCCTTCTTCACGCTTCTGAGAGACCTCCATATCCTTCCTTCCATGCTCCAAAGTAAGAGCCTGATTGTGTAGTTCCTGGAAAGACTGGAACTTGAAGGGAAGCAACTCATAGCAAAGTGCAGGGTTAAGTCCCTTACAGAATAGCTCTTGCTTATCTTCATCATTGGCCACATCCCTGGTTGCATAACGAGCCAGGCGAGTAAACTCATGCCCATATGTTTCAATATCCCTACGCCCCTGAGTCAGATCCAGAAACTCCCTCCTTTTGAGATCCATGATGGGCTTAGGGATATAAGAGGCACGGAAGGCTGCAACAAACTCTTCCCAAGTAAAAAACATGTCCCTGATCTTGCAGATTCAGGAAACCTTCCCACCAAACACCAGTTGATAGGTGGCAAAGCTGACGCGATCATCTGGACGGACACGAAGATCACTGAACTTGCGCTCTATGGTGCGAAGCCAATCATCAACTTCAAGGGGATCTTTGGGGTGGGTGAAGATTGGAGGAAAAGAGCGGATGAAATCTCCAAGTGTGAAACAGTCGTCAAGACGACGTTCGGTGTTCTGCGCCACACACTCCAGAAGGTGTTCATTCCTTATACGGTTGTTCTCAATGTTTTTGAGAACCTCGGCCATTGTGGGAGGTTGCGGAAGTTCCTGTTCAGCATTGTTGTTTCCCCGACGGCCAACAGAACCACGAGTACCAGACGACATCCCGAGGAGAAAACACAAACCATCAGAATGGATTCACCAAAAAGGGTACATCAAAGGATGACAAAAACCATATCAAAAGATCATGGTAGAGGTGAACATGTGGATGAAGATTATATCAATGCATTAAGTATGGCGGTAGAACAAGCATACGAAACGTATACGCTACCAACTTAGGTACAAACCATAACAATGGAATGCAAGCATGATATGATACTAACAAGTCACAAAGGAAAAGAGAGTGGGATTATAGGCATCCTTAGATAAGGAGTAAAAAGAGTCCTATTCAGAGTTTTGCAAATAGTTTTAGCTTTCAAATAGTTTTTCTCAAACTCTAGACTCAACATCGACCAACTAGAAGGTTTTCCTACAAGTAGTCCGGCTCTGATACCAAAATCTGTCATGGCCCGGGATCAGGGTTAAACAAATACCAGATCTTCATCTGACATAATCCTAACCTAAATTCCAAAGTGCGCAGGTAATGATCGGTAACATTACAGAACATACAAACCATACATTAATAAGGTAAACTCTTAAGAGAGTTACAAACCAGTCATACAATCCAAGGGTCATAGCCCCATCATTACAACAAAAAACGGAAGCAAACAAGTTGTTCTAAACAACAAACTTAGCAAAGGGCCTAAGAGGCCTTAAACAGAAGTAGCGACCCTTCCATAGATCCTAGGCTGCTGCCCAGGAACCCCGACTACTCATCGACTTCGACATAGAAACCACCTTCAGTTGGAGTAGCTTCATCCATATAAAACATCAATGAAGCAAGGGTGAGTACACGGTGTACTCCGCAAGACTTATGGCTATTGGAGTTGTTTTGCATAAAGCCATGTTTTGTTTTCAAAACAAGAAGGAAAAGAAGCTCGTCTAGTCAGATAATTTTCAAAGGGGATAAGAAGACTACAACTCTAGTTCTTCGAAGTTATCTTTGATATCCACCAAGACCCATCATCATCTAAACCTCTCTTCCGGACTACCCCCTCAAACAACCCCGAGGAAGTATTCTGGATCTCACATTAGTTGGCCAAGTTTTATCATTCGGTTATAGTTCTCTATGATCTTCACGTCCTTTCCCAAGTTGTCCATAACCGTGGACACGGCTTTTCGAAAAGATTAATACCCTGCAGGGGTGTACAACTTTACCCACGCATACCAACCGATTATTAATGCCAAATTATTAGCCCTATTCCTTGGAAGACCGACAGAGAGTGGTTGACCATGACCTTTACCTTGCTTTCGCCAAGACCATGAGTCACACACTAAGGAGATGTTGCCGTAACGGGTCGAGTCCAAAAGTCGTCCCCTAGAGATGTGTGTGGGGTTCAAGATTTTGGATGTCGTGCATCTCTTGTTCCTGGCCATGCTTACCTACCTGTTATGAATGCACCCCCTCCACCTCCATTCAAGAACAACCAAGATGCATATGTCGAATGGAAATCCCGAACTATGTGACTCATGGAATCTATTAGGCAAGTTACTTGGTCGAGGGGGTTTCCAGGCCCCCGTGTGGTTGTACGCTCGTCTTGGTTCAAGAGGCAAGAACACCGGGTCCTAAGGGTGGCAAGTATGGGACTGCAAAAACCACAACCCACGTGGCTTCCCATACAAGCCTTAGCATGTTTATACCCATCTCTAATCATATCACAACATCCTACCATACTAGATTCATTCGCATCTCCGGTGCATCATCTGAATGATCAGCATTGGACCACTAAGTATGGCTAACCTTGACTAATTTGTGGCACTAGCGATGCTCGTAAGCCAAACCGTAGTTATGCTAGGAGCAGTGGATTAGGTATAAAGGGGAACATGCATCAGATAGGATTACTCTATCTACTGATAAAAGACTGTTGAACCGAATGCATATGGCGAGAATGAAATACTTTGTAAACATAGGATTCATATGTATGAGTGGGGCTTCTCTTGCCTTCTACATTGTTGAACTGGTACTGCTCTTCGGTGGCGTTGACTGCAGCCTCGGGTTTGGTTCCTATACACGAAGAACCAATCACCGGAAAGGAAAAGCAACATTCAACACATAGCATGTGCAAATGCTCATACAATATGGATGATATGATATATTACAAGTAATAGAGTAGCCCTAGATGCATCATCGATTTAAATGAATTCCGGAATGCCCTAAATAGGCAAACCATCGAACCCATGGTACTTAGGGGGTGTCGGTGTTCCTCTAAATAAGTTAGGATTCAAAGTTGTTTATGAATGTGGCTGTTTACATTTTTAAATGATAGAGCTCATTTTCTGAATATTTTGATATATTATTTGTATTTTTCTGATTTAAAATGAATTAGTTATGAATTTCTCCAATTTTAATTCATTATTGGAATATTTAAATTAATTCCCAACTTGGGCCCACATGTCATATATTTAGCAATTTCAGAAAACAATATTGGAAAAGATTAAACATCTGACAATGGGGACCCACCTGTCAGCATTTTCTTATTTATAGAAAATATTTAAGATAAAACAAAAGGGGATTATGACCTCATGCTGACGTCAGCATGACGTCAACAATGGAGGTGCTCTCAGATCGAGCACGGATCTCTCGATCCCGTGCGTGCCTGGATGCGTGGCTGGGCGCGTTTGATAGAGGGAGGAAACGGAGGGCACCATGGTGACGAGGATCTCACTGTGAGCACGACGGGTGTCACGGCGAGGCAAGGCGATCTCTGGAGCGGCGGGAATCAGCGGCGACTGACGATGACCAAATCTATCGATTTGGTTGATCGAGGTCGCGTGCGAGGGAGAGGATGGGCTAGGGAGAGAGAGTCGAGCACGGAGAACTCAACGGTGCTGCCGGCTTGGGCTAGGGTGGCCGGAGATGGCGAGGACGATGGTGACTGGCGGCTAGGGTCCGTCGGCCATGGCGCTGAAACGAGAGAGGGAGAGGAAGAGGAGAAGAGGGGCACGGCTAGGGTTATCCGGTGGCGTCCAGCGGTACTTGTAGGCGCTCGGGGGCGGCGGTGCTGATCTTGACGCATCTCTGGCGGCGGACGGCAGCGGCAGCGACACGGAGGTGCTTCGCGTCGGGGACGAAGACGACGACGAGGCTCGAAGCGGTACGAGGCCGCGTTGGGCCCTGGGTGGGCCTCTGCAGGGCTGCTCTGCAGCGCGCGCGAGCGTCAGAAAGAGGAGAGAGGGAGAGGGAAAGGCTGGGCTGAGGCCTAGTAGGAGTAGGGTTAAGTTTTCTCTGTTAAAACCTTTTCTTTTCTGTTTTTCCTTTTTCTGTATGTATTTTTCAATTCAAATTCTGTTTTGAATAATTCAAAAATATCATAGACTTTTATAAAGTGTATAAAATACTCAGGGGCCCTTCTAAACCATTTTGGGATCCATTTGTTTTGATAGTTTTCAAAATATTTCAAAAGAACAAAATTAGGGTTTTGCTTGTTCTTATTTTGATTAAATCAAGGTGCAAGTGTAATGCATGCATGCAATGCTCAAACAGGTCCTTATTAATATTACACAAAAGGTGGTATGTTACAACGGCGCCAGAAAACGTCTTGATGCGGCTTAGATCACTGTAGATCTTCGTTGGGAAACCGCAAGAGGAAGGTATGATGAGCACAGTAGTAAATTTTCCATTAGTAAGAAACCAAGGTTATCGAACCAGTAGGAGGAAGGAAACGACCCCAAGGTGTTGCTAACAACTTGGAAACATGTAGAACACAAACTCAAGACTTTGCTCCAACGAACAGTGAGGTTGCCAATCTCACCGGTTTGCTGAAAATAAAGGATTAAACGTATGGTGTGGAAGGTGATGGTAACTTGCAGAAAATAAACAGTAAAAGTGGAAGATGTATCAATGGTAAAGATTGGACCGGGGTCCACAGTTCACTAGAGTTGTTCTCCTTAAGATAAACAACATAACATGTTGGGTAAACAAATTACAGCGGGCAATTGACATGACAGAGCAAGGCATAATAATGCAATACTAGATATTCATGATTCTATGAGATTTGATTGTGCATTACAACAATATAAATAGACCACCATCCAACTGCATCTATGACTAGTAATCCACCTTCAGGTGATCATTCGAACCCTCTCCAGTATAAAGTTGCAAGCCACAGATAACTGCTTTAAGCAATGTGTGTAAAGTAAACAATACAATTGTTCCATGAACAAGAGATTGTTGTTTTCTCCCAAGTAGCAGCCGCACATCTACAACCTTAGAGATTTCTGTCACTTCCCCAGATTCAATAGAGGTATGAAACCCACTATCAAGCATAAATACTCCCTCTTGGAGTCACTAGCATCTAATTGGCCAATATAGCTACTAGAAATGGAGAGCATGCAAGATATCAAACAACACAGACATGATAGAATCAACAAGATAGAATCATTAATCAATCTGACGTAGTAATCTCAATATACATCGGATCCCCGCAAACACAACATGCATGATTACAAATAGATGATCTTGATCATGAACGGAGCTCACAAGATCTAGACATGGTAGCACAAAGGAGGAGAAACAATCATCTAGATACTGTATGGACCCATAGTCCAAGGTGGAACTACTCACGCATCATACCGGATGCTGGCCGGTGATGAAGAAGGCCTTCGAGATGATCTCTCCCCTGCCGGGAAGAGCTTCAGATCCCCCCACCCCCGATCTAGGGACGATGGTGGCGGTGGCTATGGACTATTTCATGGAGATCTGATCGGTTACTTAGGGTTTTGGCATCGGGGGCTTCTTATAGGAGAAGGGGGACTGAGGGGGTGCCCGTGGCGGCCGCACCCCCCTAGGCGCGGGCCAGGCCTGGTCGTCCGGCAAGGGGGTGTGGTCCCCTCGTGGCCCTCCTCTGTCTCGTCTTCTGGCTCCGTGTTCTCCTCGGTGAAATATTGACTTTGGCTTTTGTCCCGTCCAATTCCGAGAATATTTATTTTTTGCTTTTCTAGAACCAAAAATAGCGGAAAACAGGCAACTAGCACTATGGTAACTTTTTAATAGGTTAGTCCCAGAAAACGTATAAAAAATACCTCAGAGTGTATACAAAGCCGAGCAAAGTGGATACTGAACAAGCATGGAACATCAAAAATTATAGATACGTTTACGACGTATCAGCAGCGTTCAATGACGCGATAGCTCCTACGAGCGATCCATCAGGAGCAGATTGCGGCAACACCAAAGCCCCACTTTGCGCCGCCGTCGCGACCGCATCAACCACTTGGTTGAACAGATTTTGGTCCACTGCCCCGGAGCAGCATTGCCATGGGAGCCACCAAAATTATTGCTGCCAAAGATTCTATTAGCATGAGCACCAAAATTCCCCAGGCCACCGTTTCCTCCATTATTCTAGTGATGACCACCTCCACAACCAGCCCGAAACTCAAAACGTCTTCGATTGTGGTATCCAACATCATTGCCGTTGTTGAATCCATCATGGTTAAAGCCAGATCCTCCATGGAAACTACCCACTGCTCCACCCCAGAAGCTATATTGGCCATTGAATTTCCCGGACTGCTCAGTCCTCTGATCAAAATCCCGGCCTCCCGTCGTGCCGCTTGATGCGCCATGAAAAAATTCCCTCGGCCTCGGCCTCTGCCAGGGTTAGCGCCATTGAAGTTGTTGCTAGGGTGACCACGACCGCCACCGGTTCCATATCCCCTCCCTGAGCCTCCTCCAGCGCCTTCTCCATGGTTCATCTCAGATATTGGTCGCCGCCCCATTAGGGTTTTGGGTACCTCCAAAGCTTGACCAAAGAAGATCATACGAGGAACGATTCTGGCTCCAAAGTTTGCGTCTAGCGGTATCTGTACCGTAGATCGCCAGGAGGGAACCGAGCCAGTACACGTTCTAGCCCCAGGGCCCGGTCGAGCCTGCACACAAACCGTTCCAGGAAGGCCAATTCCCATCCACGATCGCAACGGGCCCAAGTCCCTAAAATTTGAAGATCACGTCACTTCCGGATCCCGAGAACTAGATCCTAGTTCTGACGAAAATGAAGTCGGCGAACAAGCCACCTTCGAAGATCTCCGCCGGCGAACCATCGTCCAACCATCGTACCCATCATCAACGAGGAGACAGAAGGTTCCAATGATGGTTTTCTAAGATTTCTCCTTGAACAAGAGAAATATCTAGCATAAGCAGTCATGCTACCGTCTGATGGACTTAAACGTACCTGCGCTGTAGGAGAGACCCACAGCTCCATTGCCACCAGCCGCTGCTAGCGTCGTTGCTCAATACGCTTAGCAGCTCTAGAGGAGGAATCAGCGAATAAATCGTCGGCCAGCTCCGGTGACCGCTGCAGATATCGAGAAGACACGAGTGTCCCATCCGCCGAGACGCCATCCTCCACATCGTCATCGTTGTTGTCCGACGACAGCGCCCAGAAGCTCCCCTGCATCGGCGAACACCCAAGGGAAGAGACGGGATCTCCCTTGGGATCGCCCCTGTAATCGCCTCCTCCGGAATCGCCAGACATCTGAAGCCCATACGTGGAGTGCCACTGGCGGCAACACCTCTATGGGCATGAGCACGAGCAAGCCGGCCAGACAAGATCTAGGCAACGAGGGACAAGTTCCTGGCGACGTTCCCTCCAGCTCCCTGCACCTCCCCGAGGCGTGGAGAAGAAATCAAAAAACGCACTGGTGGAAAACAGGGTTGTCGTCCCGGGCCGCAACGGGCTCTAGTCCCGGTTTTGGGCCCGGGACTGCGAAAACGGGACTAGAGCCCCCCCCCCCCTCTAGTCCCGGCTCGCAACGGCCCGCGACTGATAACAGCCACGGGGCTGTTTCAGCGCCGCGGGGGCGGAAACCCTCTAGTCCCGGGCTGTAACACCACCCGGGACTAAAAGGTTTCCTGCCGCGGCAGAGAAACACCACATTTCTCTGCCGCGGCAGAGATTGCGTATTTCCTTTTTTTGCCATTTCGTTCCTTTTTCGTTTTGTGTTTCACTATAATTCAAACATATATTTCATTATACATATTATACGCTACTACATACACACTACACGTCGATGCATTTATATAATTAATTGATCCCTTGCAAGCATACATATAATCAATCATATCAAAAGGAAGAAATGTTTTGAAATTACATGGTCATTGATGAATATATATATATATATCATATCAGCTACATGAAGATGACTAAGGCAAATCGTGTTCCACGTTATCCGCATAATGCTCTCCATGTACATCAAGGACTTCCTTCATCATAAATCCCGTCATCTCCTCTTGAATTGCTCTGATGCGCTGGTCTGGCTCTAGTTTCTCCCGCAAATCATAAATATAATGTGAGTCAACTTTCCGCTCACTGGTCAACTCGCGGATATACTCGGAGACATAGTATCCACATAAATGAGTTCCCGGTGGCTGCTGTAAACTCTTCACCATTTTATAAGTTAACTCCTCTTTGAATGGACCTGGTATTTTCTGTCTGAACCATGTCCAACACCTGCTCGGCAAAGAAAATGAACAAAGGAGTTATTAGTTACTTGATATCAAGAAATGAATGAAAGAGGACGATATAATGCGATAATGATTGAAATTACTTATGGAGCATTGCTTTCATGTCGCTCCACTGCTCTTGGTCCCAACTTAATGAGTCGTGGACTTCAACTAGGGAGTTGTCAACTTGAATGTTTAGTAAGATCCAGTGGAATCTGCGGACATTTACATAAGCATACATGCATAGCTCATCCAGTGTATAAGATATAAACACTCACTTGAAGTTGTAAGGAAATAGTATTTCCTTAACAAAATTATGCTCGGTTAAGAACCTGCACAGGTCTTCCTCCACGTCTTTGGGGTGATTCTTTAACGTATATTTTTTAATGATATATGGGTCAATGAAACCAACGTCGTATCTTCTAGCTCTTTTGCATTCAAGCATCATCATTCTTCGGAATATAATATCATCATACAAAAGGATATATATAGCAAGGGCGGGGCTAGGACTATTCATGGGATGCAATGAATACCCAATATATTTTACACAAAAAATTTAGTATATAAGCTTCTACTAGCAAACGTGCCCGTGCATTGCATCGAAAAGACCGATTCAGTTATGCATAGAGAATTTTTGTCTTGTCTCGTGGCAGCGGTCTCAAGCTTGGCTGACCCTGTCCACACCAATTGCGGAGCAAGGCCGCAACTTAATTTTAGACAATCTGTGAAAATATATAAACAGGTGGAACTCGTGTAAGGGTCCAAGGTGAGACTCAATTATTAAATAATCATGCCCAGCCCGACATCTATTTGCAAGTTTTCTTTTTTACTTTGATAATTCTAAAAAAAATTAAGATATAAAAATAATATAACTTGAGAATAAACATATGGACATATTGGCCTGATTAGTTGTTACTTGTAAGACCATGCACTATGGTGAGCCGGTTCAAGTGAAAAGATGTCAGAGTTAGGAATCGATACAGTTTTGCTACAATGTGTGAAGTCGCTTTTTATTTGGAGCACGAGGAATATGTCAACCATGTAATTTTTATTTATGTCAACATCCCCTCTCTTTAATGCTAGGCCTCTTCTCTATACCATGTGGGCCTGATGTACTGCCTCTGACAAAGCAAACGCTTTAAACCGAACCAATTTCATGACACCGGTTCATTGACCCCCCTCTGCCATCAGAGTTTCAAAGCAATCGAGTCCTCTTCTTCCTCCGCGGTAGAGCTCCAACACCCCGCGCTAGAAGCATGCGCACTTAGCCGACCTTTCGGTCTGGGAGGCCGTGGCTCCCAATCTGTCGATTTATAGTTTACCTCAGACCAAGCCCCTCCTTTTAATTCAGCGTAGGCAGCAGATTTTAATCAAACCAATCAGCTGTTGATCCCCGAGGAACTCATTGCTTGCTGATATTAGAGGCAACTGAGAGTATATAAACCGGTTTGACCCATTGCAATGGAACGATGTGGGACTATTCAACCCAGAGTACCGAAGCTATTTTCTTGGCTGGATTCGGTAGATGGTTGATTTAATTAACGTAACAAACTACTAACGGATGCTTAATAGGCCAATACCCATATACATGTCCATGAGGAGGCCCAAGAGGAAGGACGATGAAATAGATCACGGCCGAAGTGCATGGCTGCTCCCGAATATAATTCACTTTGAGGTGGCAAAGGATGTAATATACCCTAACTGAAGGGGTAAAAGGGTCCAAAAAAGAGTTGGACCGGAAGAAACACTTCGTCCTTTATTATTAGGTATAGATATAGATATGCATAAGTATATATATTAGCGTTCTTCTACACGCGTTTTAAGTCGTAGAAATCGAAAAAGACTCTCTGTCCCGACCCCTCCCGAGTATGACCGTTCTAATCTGGGCCAACTATCCAATTTGGGCTTTACTTGGGCTCCTACCGGCCAACACTGGTTATTCAATTCGGAGCCAGCAAAAAACAAAAGAATCCAATCAACACGGAGACGAACCGCTCATCTTCCTATTCTCGTTCATGTCCTCGACTCGATCGATCGACCTCAGCTGGCCGCCGCCCGCCGCCGTGTTGTGCCCGCCGTGCGGCTGCCCGTCTCCCGGCTCCTTCCTAGATCCCTCTCGCCAGCAATCTTCGCAATCGCAGACGTGAAGGTAAGCAACTCCCGTTGTTTGTCTCCCTGCTCCGTTGCCCGTTCCGCGTCGCCTCACCTCACGCCTGACGGCGCAGGCCGCTCCAGCGCTGCGCAAAAGCGCAAGATTGATTTGGGTAAGAAAGGTGAAAGGTGATGGCGGCGCTGCACAACACCAGACCAGCAGTCACCGGAGCAGCATTTCATGTCAGTTGACAGTCGTACCCACGATAAGAAGAAGACAGCTCTGTTTCAGTTGCAATTTCCGTTGTTTTACCTTGAATTCAGAATCAAAAGTGTCAGTCTTTAATGTTGAATTCAGAATCATAATTATAAGATCAGTTGGTGCTAATTCTATCTAGAACTCAGAATAAGTAAACACCGATCAGACTGAGCAGTTCACACACGGTAAGAAGTGCATCACTTAGTTTCATAATAGTGATAGCAGAGAATGTGAGCAGTCCTCCTTCCAATGAATTGCTGTTGGCACTAGCGCAAACATATAATAGTGATATCATAGAATAATACAATTTTTTTTGAGTCCGAATACCCAATATGAAAATTCTAGCTCCGCCACTGATATATAGTTAGGATAATATATTAAATGCAATAAACGAGCTAAAGATACAAACTTAATTATAGAAATAAATAACTTACAGATAGTAGCAACCAATGATAGATTTGTCGAGGGCGCGCTGGTTGTATAACTGAAACAGTTCGATCATTTGAACCGGTATCAAGTATGGTTTGAAGTGATGCTCCTTTCTAACGTCCACCGGAAACCAATCTTTATGATGCTTTTTTCTGCTTGCGACATGTACCATTCATGCAAATTTCACATATATGTGGATAGACGCGCGAGCTCCTCATTACTGACTAGAGGCTCCACTTGGACATACTGCCGTACTATCTGACCCACTGGCGTATCTTTATAGCCTAAATATTGACCAAGAGACATATTTGCTTCGGTAGCAAGTGCTTTGGCCTCCGATACAGTGATGCCCATTAGTGCAGCATTAGTACGGGCTCTGGGGTCCATTATTTGCATGTCCATATCCATTTCAGCTCTGAAGGCCTTGTCGAGGTCTGAAATGACTTTGAGCGGGGCGACCGATTGATTCTTCTGTGCTCCGAGCTGGGCAACTTTCTTCTCGCTTTTTGCACTTGTGATTTTTTTCTTCTATGCTTGCTTAATAATCTCCCGGTCATAGTCTGACTCCAGATTCATCGATATCTGGGATGGTTGCTCTAGAAAGGACTTAGCCCACTTTTTGGTTTTTTCGTTATATACCGGCTTTGGCTCAGGCTTTTTGGGTGCAAAATGCGCCTTAACTTGGGCAGCCACATCCGCGTTAGTTTCCTCATCGGTCTTGTCATAAGGTCTCTTTGGAAGAGCCGACAGGATATCGACTATCTTCGGCGTTTGAACTTTCTTCGATGTGGGGCGCGGGGGACCGTCGAACTTCCGTTTCTTCGACGAGGTAGTAGTATTGCACGGAGGCGGAGGCGGAGATCGAGTTGATGTACTCCTGATGTGGCGATCGTCAGTGGGGCGGGGTGGACTTGGAGGTTGGCGATAATCAGGTTGGGGTGGACTTGGAGGTTGGCGATAATCGGGTTGGGGTGGACTTGGAGGTTGACGATATTCGATGCGGGGTGGATTTGGATTCCTTGGAGTCGGTGGCCTTGGCGCCGATCCTGGAAACTTGATGTACTTCTTATTCCATAGAATGATGTTGCGCTTGACATCTCCTAGTTTTGTAAGGCCTTTAGGCGTAGCGATTTCAATCTCTAGGTCCGCAAAATCCTCCACTATGTCATACACCGTGACACGAGCATAGCCTGGTGGAATCGGAAGTGAATGGTGGAGTGCTCCAGGTAGACAAGGTAAAGCAGTGTCGATCGCCACCTTGAAGGACAGGTTGTTCATTGGCTGATGTAGCTCACATTGTGTCATCTCTCTGACATCATCCATGGGGTAGTGAGGAGCCGGTGCATCATCCAGCAATGCTTGATCATCAGCACGGACCCCCGTGGAAGCTACGCTGCTTCTCTGTTGGCTAAGATCCAATGCAGGATCATCAGACCGCGGGTGAGTTGACAACGGTGGCCTTTGGCTAATTTCATGCATGAGGTTCTTCAGATTAGCTAGGTCCTGCTCTACCCTGGAGATCCGGTCTGCCTCCCGGTCCTTCTTTCTCTGACGGATTCTGAAACTGGCATCGTACTTAGGAAACCCTTTCTTCCACGAGACACCGGCGCCTTTGCCTCGTGTTCGTCCTTCCTTTTCAGGATTCCCTAGGGCGCATGTCAGCTCGTCGTTCTCTCTCTCGGGGCGGAACAATCCCAATTGAGCATCGTTCATTGCTTGAATAAGGTCTTGGGAGGGTTTTAGAATTTTATCATGAAATAACGTCTTCCCTATTTCTGGGTCCAAGGATCCCCCGTGCCCGTACCACCAGTGCTTTGACCTCTCGGGCCATCCATCTGTACCAGGATCAACGCCTCTGGCCCTCATATCCTTCTCCATAGTTTCCCACTTAGGGATGGCACTCTTGCAGCCACATGTCCCCATTTTATGATGGTATTTCTTGTTGGCAGCATTTAACGCGTTCTTTGTCGACTTTGCCTTTGCTTTATCAGATTGCTTGTACTGTACAAAATCGGGCCACTGTTCTCTCAACTTCTCGTTTACTCCTTTGAAGTCTGGAGTTTTCTTTTTCGCGACATATTTCGCGTATAAAATTTTCTTGTGGTTCCGGTACAGTTCATCCATCTTGCTCAGTGCCCACTCCTTGACTTTCGCTCTATTTTCAAGCCCATCCGGCCTTGGGGTAATACCATCTACCTCAAATTCCTCATACTCTGGAGGTAGTATGAAATGCGCTATGAGCTTCTGCAAAAGGTCATCTTTGGCATCATCGGTGACATAGCTGTTGGATTCTTCACCGGCTTTCTTTGACTTCTTCCATTCTTGGATGGTGATCGGCAGGTTGTCCCTAACAAGCACCCCGCATTGATTTATAAACATCCTCTGGTGCTTCTCTGGAGCAATCGGTTCACCATCATCATCTATTTCTTCGATGGTGAACCTGTGATTACCATCCAACTTTTTGATCGGCCCTCGTTTCGTTCGAGCTGTCGATTGCTTCGATCCGATGGGCTAAAAGAAGAAGAGAGTAATATATATCTAGATCAGTTAATGAATAGAGGTAACATGAGACTTTATATATATATATGTACCTCGCCGGATCCTGTCGAGGGGCCATTATTATTGTTGTTATTTGTTTGCCCTTCGTCCATCTGGTCTTTCCCTTGGTACATTAGGTTTTCCTCTAGTCCATCACCGGATGGATTCAGATATGAGGATATCTCTTCCTCGAGCAAAATATCTTCGGCGCCGGTAGTAATATTAAGAGGAATTTCACCTCTTATCATGCCCTGAAGAAAACCTTTACCGATGCGACCAGGATCTTCGGATGGATCCATGACTTAATTATCTATAAAAAGAGAGTTAAACAGGTTAGAAAAAACAATAATCCTAATAACTAAAACAATATAATCCTAATTATAATAATCCTAATATTATTTGTGCTAAAACAGTAATCATAATAAAAAACAAAAAAAAATAACCCTAATTCTAATCTTAATAAATAAAACAAAAAAATCACCAAAACAATAATCCTAATCCTAATTCTAATATTTTAATTAATACAATAATCCTAATACTAAAAAAAACCTAATATAAAAAAACTATAACATTTCCTAATATTAATTGTGGTAAAACCTAATATTATTTGTGGTAAAACAATAATCCTAATATTAATTGTGGTAAAACAATATAATCGTAGCTAATAACTAAAACAAAAAAATAACCCTAGCTCATTACAATTACAATAATTAATAACCCTAGCTAACTAATAATCCTAATCCTAGCTAATTACAATTACAATAATTAATAACCTAGCTAACTAATAATTACAAAAAAACCACACCCGCCCGTACTCCCTTCGAGCTCTCACCGATCGAGGCACGGCGGGGCGACACGCAGCAGGTTGGCGCACGGCGGGGCGGCGCGCGGCGGCACAGCGAGGCAGCGCCCGACGAGGCGGCGAGGTGGCGAGGCGCGCGACACGAGACAAGGCGGCTAGGCAGCGAGGCAGCGCGCGGTAGCACGGCGGAGCGGCGGCACGACGGAGCACGTACGCACGGCGGAGCGGCGGCGGAATCGGACAGCACCTCCCCTGCTTCGTATTTATTTGTGTGCTTCCTCTTCGTCGAGAAATGCGAAGTGTTGGGGCAGCAACTCCCCTGGCGCCAGAATATATAGGGACCCCCCTTAGTCGCGGGTCAAGCCACGGGACAGTACTAAAGGGTCTTTAGTCCCGGGCCGTGGCTTAACCCGCGACTAAAGACCCCCCCCCCCCCTTTAGTCGCGGGTTAAGCCACGGCCCGGGACTAAAGGGTTTTTTCGGCCGCTTTGTTTTCGCGCGCGTAGGCACCCTTTAGTCCCGGGTCCAGCCACGACCCGCGACTAATTTTTTTTTGTAAATTTTCTTTTTTTAATTCAAATCAAATATAAAAACTTTGGAAAATCATATCTTTTATTGTAATAATCCAAATATCACAAATAATATGTCTATTATTATCAGAAAAATATAGAGAATCTTAATATAATATCCATTTATCTGTTTTCATTTATAAATTATTTCATTTGTAAATTTCTTTTTTTAATTCAAATCAAATATAAAAACTTTGGAAAATCGTATATTTTATTGTAATAATCCAAATAACACAAATAATATGTCTATTATTATCAGAAAAATATACAGAATCTTAATATAATATCCATTTATCTGTTTGCATCATTTATAAATTATTTCATTTGTAAATTTTCTTTTTTTAATTCAAATCAAATATAAAAACTTTGGAAAATCATATCTTTTATTGTAATAATCCAAATAACACAAATAGTATGTCTATTATTATCAGAAAAATATAAAGAATCTTAGTATAATATCCTTTTATCTGTTTGCACCATTTATAAATTATTTCATTTGTAAATTTTCTTTTTTTAATTCAAATCAAATATAAAAACTTTGGAAAATCATATCTTTTATTGTAATAATCCAAATAACACAAATAATATGTCTATTATTATCAGAAAAATATAAAGAATCTTAATATAGTATCCATTTAGTCCCGATTGTAGTCACAAACCGGGACTAAAGATATTTCCCGCCATTTCCCACCTCTTCCCGCCAAGTTTTCCCGCCCTTTCCTTTCTACGAGAGCTTTTAGTCCCGCATGTAATCACTAACCGGGACTAAAGATATTTTCCGCCATTTACCAAAGCTTCACGCCAAGTTTTCCTGCCCTTTCCCTCTATATTTAGGGCGATCGCGCCATGGCTATCCACACATCCACACCCTTCCTCTCTTAGAACAATGGACAACGCCTACTGGGCCATTTTGACCCTCGAGGAGACCGACGCGCTGTGCGCCTCCAACTACCCTTGTCCGCCGGGCTACCGTCCGCCCGCTGGCTGGATGCTGAGCGCTGGAGGGGTTCCTGTCCCTCAAGGTTCTGCACACCAGGTGGCCATCACAAACCACTTCTACCACGAGCTCACGCCGGAGCAGTGGATGGATCCCTAGTGGGATCTCGACAACTACGACACCTAGAATGCCTTCTTCGCTAATAGGCGGGAAAGGAAGCTCGCCAGGTACTAGGGTGATGGCCCGCCACTGGTGAACCACAACGAAGCCGGCCGTCGTCTATGGTGGGCGAACCGTACTATCATCGGAGTGATGCGCTACATCGCCGGGGGAGACCATCCTCGCCTGCGGTGCCCACGAGTCCACCCGCCACAGAGCCACAAAAAGGCCCCACACCGGCCCGGCGGTAGCGGCATCATCTTCCAGGAGACCCCTCCCCCGCCCACCATGAATCCGAGGCAGGAATGGCCCCTGTTATATGCCATGGATGGGATGAGGATCCCCGGAGTGGCAGGTGACGATGACGATGACGAAGAAGACCCTGAAGCTGCGTATTATAGGACTAGGCATGATTATGACTAAAGGGGGCGGCTTTAGTCCTGAGTGTTAGCTAGTCCCGGTTTGTCCCGATTTTTAATATTAATAAATGTCTTGAGTGTTACCAAATAAATAGAGGGAAATGCCTATATAAAGAGAGGGTTCATCTTTAGTCCCGATTGGAGAAACCAACCGCGACTGAAGGGATTGCAGCAGACTGGGCCAGGCAACACTAATAATAGGGGTGAGTGTCGACATTATCTCGTGCGGCTTGTACCTTGTCCCGGATGGTGTCACCAACCAGGACTAAAGATGAACCTTTAGTCCCGGTTGGAGACACCAACCGGGACTAAACATGAGTCAGCACTAATAACAGGGGTGAGTGTCGACATTATGCCGAGCTGCTTGTACTATAAATAGGCATCCTTGTGAGTACAGTCCTCCAGCCAGTTTGAGGCATCTCCAAGATGGTTTTCGAGAGCAGGGACACCACTATGGCCATTTTCAGGGAGATGCCGACGGAGCCCAGTCCTCCGGCATCTCCGAGAAACTGGTCATAGAGGCACTCCCTAATATGTGAAATTAGTTAGCTCTCAGGCGTATTGATCTAGTTAGAGAAGTTGCAAGCCGCAAGATGGTTTTCGAGAGCAGGGACACCACTACGGCCAGTTTCAGGGAGATGCCGACGGAGCCCAGTCCTCCGGCAGCTCCGAGAAACTGGTCATAGAGGCACTCCCTAATATGTGAAATCACGCGTTTGGAGATCAGATCTTAATGGTAAGTATGAATCGGTACTAAAGTCCCTCCTTTAGTCCCGGTCCAGCCACAAAACGGGACTAACACACTCAAGATTGTTTGCAGACAACACTATAAAAATGGACACATGCATGGAGCATCTTCACTCATAAAATGTTACAATTATTACATATCATTTCTTCGCGTGTGTTCCTTTCTGATCCCGTCGTATCCATGGAGCATCTTCATTCATTAACATGATGTTTGGGTCATCCTTCACCGTGAAGGGCGGAATTTCATGAAACTTATCACAATCTTCTAACATGTCTGTCTTGTCCTCCAATCCCACGATGTTTCTTTTTCCTGAAAGAACTATGTGGCGCTTTGGCTCATCGTCTGATGTATTTTTTTTCTTATATTTTCTTTTTCTAGGTTTGGTAGACATGTCCTTCACATAGAAAACCTGAGCCACATCATTGGCTAGTACGAATGGTTCGTCTAAGTACCCAAGATTGTTGAGATCCAACGATATCATTCCGTATTTCTTGTCTACCTCAACCCCTCCTCCTGTCAGCTTGACCCATTTGCACTGAAACAAGGGGACCTTAAAAGTAGTTCCATAGTCAAGTTCCCATATCTCCTCTATGTAACCATAATATGTGGTCTTTGACGCATTGTTGTCTGTTGCATCAAAGCGGACACCACTGTTTTGGTTGGTGCTCTTTTTACCTTGGTCTATCGTGTAAAATGTATACCCAGTTATCTCGTACCCTTGGAAAGTCGATATAGTCGAAGATGGTGACCTAGACAACAAGTATAGCTGATCTCCAAGAGTGTTGTTTTTGATGAGATGTTGCAACCAACCGCCGAAACTCTTCATGTGTTCATCTCTAATTCAAGAGTCATGCTTTCCAGGGTTGTTGGAGCGTAAGATTTTCTTGTGTTCCTCGATATATGGGGCTGCCAAGATAGAATTCTGTAGAACGGTGTAATGTGCTTCGGTGTAAGAATATCCGTCCCTACATATTATTGATTTCCTTCCTAGAGTACCCTTTCCACTCAGTCTCCCCTCATACCGCAATTGAGGAAGACCAATCGGCTTAAGGTCAGGAACAAAGTCAACACAAAATTCAATGACCTCCTCTGTTCCATAGCCCTTGGAGATGCTTCCTTCTGCCCTAGCACGGTTACGAACATATTTCTTTAAGATTCCCATGAACCTCTCAAAGGGAAATATATTGTGTAGAAACACAGGACCGAGAATGGAAATCTCTTCGACTAGGTGAACCAGCAGGTGCATCATAATATTGAAGAAGGATGGTGGGAACACCAACTCAAAACTGACAAGACATTGGACCACATCATTCTGTAACCGTGGTATATCTTCAGGATTGATTATCTTCTGAGAGATTGCATTGAGAAATGCACATAGCTTCATAATGGGTACTCGAACATTATCTGGGAGAAGCCCCCTCAATGCAATCGGAAGCATTTGCGTCATAATCACGTGGCAGTCATGAGACTTTGGTTTTGGAACTTTTTTTCTGCCATATTTATTATTCCCTTTATATTCGACGAGAAGCCAGACGGGACCTTAATACTGCTTAGGCATTCAAAAAATATTTCCTTCTCTTGGTTGGTAAGAGCGTAGCTGGCATGACCTTGAAACCATTCTGGATGCAGGCCATCTGGGTCTTTCATACGTTGATGGTCCTTTCGTGCTTCTGGTGTATCTTTTGTCTTCCCATACACGCCCAAGAAGCCTAGCAGGTTCACGCAAAGATTCTTCGTCACATGCATCACATCGATTGCAGAGCGGACCTCTAAGAATTTCCAATATGGTAGCTCCCAAAATATAGATTTCTTCTTCCACATGGGTGCGTGTCCTTAAGCGTCTTTCGGAACAGATTTTCCTCCAGGACCCTTTCCAAAGGTTACCAGTTGATCCAAATCTTTGACCATATCGAATATATCAGCACCAGTATGCTCCTTAACCTTCGTCTGGTGACATGCCAGACCGTTGAAATGCTTGCCTTTCTTTCTTAAGGGATGCTTGGCCAAAATAAATCGACGATGCTCATTATATACATTCTTCTTACAATGTTCCAAATATATACTTTCAGTCTCATCTAAACAGTGTGTGTGTGCATGCATTGTATCCCTTGTTTGACTGTCCTGAAAGGTTACTAAGATCAGACCAATCATTGATTATTACGAAAAGCAATGCTTGGAGGTTAAATTCTTCATGCTTGTACTCATCCCACACGCGTATCCCGGGTTCGTGCCACAACTGTAAAAGTTCTTCCACTAATGGCCTTAGGTACACATCAATGTCGTTGTCGGGTTGCTTCGGACCTTGGATCAACACTGGCATCATAATGAACTTCCGCTTCATGCACAACCAAGGAGGAAGGTTATAGATGCATAGAGTCACGGGCCAGGTGCTGTGACTGGAGCTCTGCTCCCCAAAGGGATTCATGACATCTGTACTTAGACCAAACCTTAAAGTCCTTGCGTCATCTGCAAAGTCCGGGTACTTTCTATCGATTTTTCTCCATTGCAACCCATCAGCAGGGTGTCTCAACATCCCATCTGACTTACGTTCCTCTTTATGCCATCGCAATAACTTGGCGTGCTCTTTGTTTCTGAATAAGTGTTTCAACCGTGGTCTTATAGGAGCATACCACATCACCTTCGCAGGAACCCTCTTTCGGGGGGCTCGCCCTCAACGTCACCAGGGTCATCTCGTCTAATCTTATACCGAAGTGAAGTGCATACCGGACATGCATCTAAATTCTCATACTCCTCACCGCGGTAGAGGATGCAGTCATTAGGGCATGCATGTATCTTCTGAACCTCTAAACCTAGAGGGCAGACAACCTTCTTTGCTTCGTACGTACTGGAGGGCAATACGTTATCTTTTGGAAGCATATTCTTCATCATTTTCAGCAACTTTTCAAATGAGGAGTCAGGTATAGCACACTCAGCCTTCCATCGCAGCAATTCTATTGTGTTGCCCAGCTTTTTCAGACCATTTTCGCAATTTGGGTACAACAACTTTTTGTGATCCTCTAGCATGTGATTGAACTTCTCCCTATCCTTTTCGGTTTGACAATCTCTACGTGCATCGGCAATGGTGTTGGAGATATGCCCTAGAGGCAATAATAAATGTAGTTATTATTATATCTTTGTGTTTATGATAAATGTTTACATTCATGCTATAATAGTATTAGAAAGGAAATATTGATACTTGTGTGATTTGTAAACTTAATTTGAAGTCCCTAGTATAGCCTCTATACATCACTAGCTTGTTGGTTGATAAATGATTGTGGTTTCCCTATCATGAACATTGAGATGTTATCAACAACAAGATCATATCGTTAGGAGAATGATATGGTGGACATACTCCTATAGATAAGCGTAGCATAAAGATCAAGTCATTTCAATAGTTCAATTGTTATATGCTTTCTGATACATAGTAACCTAATTCCTTCGACCATAAGATCATGCATATCACCTTTACCGGATGGATGCTTTGATGACATCAAACACCACACCGTAACTGGGTGGCTATAAAGGTGGCATTGAGTGTTCGGAAAGTATTGGTTGAGACACATGGATCAAGAGTGGGATTTGTCCATCCATATGACGGATAGATATACTCTGGGCCCTCTCGGTGGAATGTCATCCAATTGTCTTGCAAGCATGTGACTGGCTCACAAGGGATCACATATCACGGGAACGAGAAAAGAGTACTTATCGGTAACGAGGTTGAACTAGGTATGCAGAGATACCGACGATCATAACCTCGGGTAAGTAAACTATCGTGAGACAAAGGGAAATTGGTATCGTATGTAAGTGATTCATTCGATCGCAAAGTAATCGTAGAAATATGTGGGAGCCATATGAATTTCCAGATTCCTCTATTGGTTATTGTTCGGAGAAGTGTCTTGATCATGTCCGCATAATTCACGAACTGTAGGGAGACACACTTAAGGATTCGACGTTGTTTGAGTAGTTATGGTATTATGAGAAAGAGACCGAATGTTGTTCGGAGTCTCGGATGGGATCCGGGATATCACGAGGTGATCCAGAATGGTCCGGAGAATAAGATTCATATAAGGAAAGTCCCGTTTCGGAGTTCAGGAATGATTCCGGTGTTTTCATCGGGAATGTTCTAGAAGGTTCCGGAATGTCCGGCACTCCGGAGGGGAAGGGGTACATGAATGTGTCATTGCATATTGGAATGATTGCATCATGTACTAAGTGTCCTCGCTGTTACAAATAAAGGATTAAATTGAATCCTAATTTGAAAAGTCAAATAGCTAGTTTGAAAAGTCAAACGTCTAAAATTGGAAAGAGGAAGGTGTGGGAAACCGAGTTGGGGAGGAGTTCCCTCCTCCAACCGGCGGCCCACCTCCAAGCCGAGTTGGGGAGGGACTCCTCTCCCTCCCCTTGGCGCGGCCGGCCCCTCCACCTATATAAAGAGGGGCAGGGCTCCCTCCTCTAGACACACAAGTCCCTCACCTCAAACCCTAGAAAGCTACAGCCCTCCATAGCCGCCGCCACCACCTAGGGTTTTGCCCTAGCCGCCGACTTGGGGGTCCCCGGAACCCTAGCCGCCGGCTCTAGCCCCTCCTCCTTGGTGTGTCTAAACCCTAGAACGCCGAGGAGCTCTCTCATACTCCATCATACTCGCTCCGGCTTAAGGCAAAGCCCTGCGAGATCTCCCCTCTACTTCCGGTACCACGCCGTTGTGCTGCCGGAATCACGAGGAGAGTGCTACAACCTCCGCTGCCTGCTGGAACAAGGGAGAGGAAGGTCTTCGTCGAGTACCGAACGTGTGACCGACTGCGGGAGCGCTGCCGGAACGCAGCGCCGGAAGGATCGTCTACGCGATCTTGAGATCGGGAAGAGTACGACTACATCACCCACGAGAATCCGCTCTCGTTAAACACTTTGGAATCTTCGAGGGTAAGTTATTCCATCGACTCGTTGCTACAATCTAGTAGATAGATCTTGGCTTGTTTGTTTGTATGCGATAGAAATTTTTTGTTTTCCATGCTACGAAACCCTACAAATGGTCCGACCAAGATCATCAGCGGGTTCATCATGTGTCTCTTCTTCATCCTCCCCTTCAGCATCCCCCATGGAAGTATCTCCGTACTCAGGGAAACCATGATAGTTGTCATCCTCCTCCTCTTCTTCATTGTCTTCCATTATAACCCCTCTCTCTCCGTGCTTGGTCCAACAATTATAACTGGGCATGAAGCCGGACTTCAACAGGTGGCTGTGAAGGGTTTTTGAGTCAGAGTAATCCTTCTGATTCCTACATCCATTACATGGACAGAATACAAAACCATTGTTCTTGTTTGCATCAGCAACACGGATGAATTCATGCACGCCATTAATGAACTCGCCAGAGCGTCGGTCAGTACCGTACATCCATTCCCGGACCATCTGCATTATAGTAAAAGTATATCAAAAACCATTACACAACATGATAAAATTATTACAAGTTATATTGAGAGCTTCTAGAGCATTAATTTTGAATTTTGAAAAATTTACATGCACCAATTTGTGAATTGGAGAAAACAATCAACATGATAAATGTGGAGTTTTTTATTATTGTTCTATCAGTGAAAACCTCATTCCATTCTAAGCTCTGAAACTCTAAAATTACACATTTCAATTTTCAGTAACTATGTGCCTAATAAAAATTTGTTACACATATATATCAAAATCCTTCTAGCTACTTCTAGATCATGCATGCATTTGATCCATATCTCTATACTTCTAGAGCATTATAGAGCTAAAGTAGCAATAAGAGATGAAAGAATGAAGTTCTAACCTTTTAAAGCTTTGGATTTAGGTGTTGCAAACTAAATCTTGACAAATCTTGAGAAAAAAATGGCATGAACTCTCTTGCTTCTTTGAGAAAAATGGCCACCATATGCTTTAGGGCGCAGCTGGCCAGGAAGCTGTATATATACTGATGGACAACTAGTCCCGGGCCGTGATACGACCCGGGACTAATAGTCCCCGTAAAGAGCTGTTGGCCCGCTCCAGCTTATTAGTCCCGGGCCGTATTACGGACCGGGACTAGAGCTCTGGTCCGGCCTGGGACTAGTGTCTTTGGCCATTTCTAGCCATTGGAGGCCTCACGGCCCGGGACTAGTGGTAGCACTATTCGCGGTTCATGACGGGCCGGGACTGGTGACGTTGTTCAGATCGAACCGAAGGCCTGTTTTCCAGTAGTGACGGTGACCGTAGTCGGCAAGAATTTCAGATCAGGGGCCGCAAGACGTGGGGGGAACGAGACTCGTGGGGATTTGTCCGGTTCAGAGAGAGGGAGGCGGGTGCGGGGTGAGTTTTTTTTTTATAGAATGGTGCGGGGTGAGTTTGGGCTATTGGAGAGAGGGTAACGGCGTTAGTTGCATCTGCGGTGGAGAATTGTCTATGGAGCTGATCAGCAGTTGGATGATGGTGCACAACTACCAACATGAGTAGCCCACTATTTTACATATCTATATCTATATCTATATCTATATCTATATCTATATCTATATCTATATCTATATCTATATCTATATCTATATCTATATCTATATACCTAATAAAAAAGCATAAAATGTTTCTCCTGGTCCAACACTTTTCTGGACCGTTTTTACCCCTCTACCAAACACCAAAATACCCACCTATGCCACCCTCTTTAAAAAAGGACTCGACGACAGATCCCCCAAGCAGACAACAGACCGTTGTTTGGTTTGAAGATTGATTAAGAAATTGATTGAAGAAGATATGGTTGCCTAAAGAGGAAGGATTGTGCGGGCTGTGGTGGCTAATCAGGAGGGATTGTGGGCTGGATAAGGCCATATACAATGTGACGATGTCAGCCTTCTCTTACGGTTGCCACGTCGGATTTTCACTTAGTTGGAGGAGAGAGAATGAAGAAAGAGAAGATTGTCTTCCCTTAGCTAAGGGATGATCTCTTAAAAATAAGAGAAGACTATTTTTCTCCATTGTACCTTATGTCTTCTCTTATCAACACAATTTCTTACTATAATTAGTCAATTCATATTAATTCTTAGAGATGACAATAAGAGATGATCCATTATACAACTTATTTTTATTACCTTCTCTAGATTATATGGAGGACTAAGAAAAGACTCGTCTTCTCTAGCATTGTATATGCCCTAATGACCATAACTGGTGCATGATTAAAGTGTGATGATAGCTGCCGCGCACACATTCTGCATGTGGTGCATAATTAAAGGAGGGCAATACAACATGGCGGCAGTGTCAGGCGAAAGGGAGTAGCTGAAGGGATGAACGCATCCGATGGGGAAGAGAAGAGGGAGCGACCAGCGACGTTAACGCCTAGAAACACTTCCCTTTTTCTAATTCTAATTTTGGAGCGTGTCTTAGATAGATTTAAAAGGCTTTGTTAACTAGAGTCCAACACATGTTTATTTTCTTTTATTTCAAAAAAAAAAAAAGGAAGAGCCTAGAAACAATTTAGCAAAACAAAAAATGACTCCTTACCCAACAACTTACCCATTTTCCTCAACTTCGAATACTCCTCGACCCCGAGAGAGGCGAAGCCTTCACGGAGTAGGCTGAGATGTCGATGGCGCGTGTTGTGGACGCACTAAAGCTGGGGGTTAGTGTGACACGCGACGACTTTACCTATGAGAAGTTATTTTATGTGCTTTTGTGACCCATATAGAGTACGAGCTCGCGCACGTTTTCATCTCCTCGTGGGCCGTAACAGACATGTGTTCGTCCACAGAAAAAATATATAAAATATATAAGCATATTGTTTTACTTTCCGCACAACGCACTGGCATTTTGCTAGTATATACCAAAAGTCAAATATGTGTTAATATCGAATAAATATTGCACTAGATTAACTTATGTAATATTTATATGCGGGTTTATGCGCGATCTAGCTCGCAGCCCTACTTCCAAGACGACCTGGGGCAGTGAGCTGGAAGTAGATGGCTTCACGTAGTATTAACGATTTCCTCCTCTTTGGCCTCCCTACGACATGTGTCGACCAGTTCTCTACTTTCACCTCTTGATAGAGTCCCAAGCAGTCCGCAAGGGCACGCACGCGGTGCGCCGCCCCAACCGTTGGCAGGCTCAAGCCTTAAAGCTAGCCTCTTCCCTTTCCAGTATTGAGTTTCTCATTTTTATTGTTCTGATCCTTTCAGCTAATTTTATGTGCATAGAACGTACTACCACAAGGAGTGTGGAGGGTCGACATGCTGCCTCCGCCAGGATGATTGCTACCATGCTGCTCCCTGGCCATCCCTTTTCCTCCCATAATTTTTTCTTGACCTCGCCTCCTCCACGGTCTTAGTTCCTCGAAGGTAGCGGCGGAGCCGGGAATAGGACAAGCCCCGGGCCAAAATCTAAACGTAAAAAAAACTATTAAAAATTTCTTGTAATAGCATAATTTTTTTTGGTACGATGGCGAACATGAACATATATTTTTAAATCCATTGTTAATAATCCAAGAACGTGCATAAAAGATGTCTAAAAGGCTAAAAATAGTAGCACGAAATGCAAAAAATAGTACCAAATCACTGGTTTGGTTCATCTGAAGCCTCCCATAATCTCATCAATAGTAGTAGAAGAAGAACAATTACCTTCAAAAAGCGAGAATATTTTATAAGAAAAATGTATACTCATGAAATGAAATAGTCAATCATTGATGCAAATATGAGAACTTACCAAAACGACGAGGTAAAACTCCTCTACGTGACTTATATGATATTGAAAACGATATACAATATCATCATCATTAGTAGAGTGAAATACAACTCGCTCAGTATAACACACCATGCTATAATTTATCCAACCATCACCCACATTTTATTTCTTAACTCGGTCTTGATAATGTTCATAGCTAAGAAAGCTCTCTCCACTGATGCTCTTGATAATATCTCTTCGTCTTCTCTACCTGAATCATGAAATCATTTCCGAACATATGTAAGTCAGAGTTATCATTCTCTATCTGATTATATCTATGCAATCTATTCCCCAATTCCCTGTCTATTTCTAAATCAAACTTAACCAAGTTCAATTGTTCAAGATTTCAAGTATCAGATTAGCAGATGTTTTGATTTTAACCAATTAGAAGTTCAATTGTTCAAGATTTCAAGTATCAGGCTGCTGTTGCTAACTGATCGAGGTGTCCTCGTGCCTGCCTGCTGCTGCTGCTGCTGGGTATACCGTATAAGGCAGGACTGGTATACGGGACATACGGACGTACGGCAGGCGGCCTTTCTTATAGATCGCGGACAGGCCAAACCGCCAAAGGATCGCGGGCAGCAAGGGCCAAGGGGAATACCTGATTACCGGACACAGGTAGGGCGCCGCCGCCTGGGGACGGAACGGAGGCGCAACGAGCGAGGGAGAGGTGGAGCCATCGAGGTCGTCGCATCGTCGGTCAAGGCAGGCCTGGCCTGGACTGCGGGGCGGCGCCACGCCACGGGCCAAATTTGTTTTTTCGTAAATAATAGTTAAGCAAAATCCCAGCGACCAGGGCCACGGCCCTTCTTGCCCTGGGCGTGTCTCGATCTCCCCCTGCTCGAAGATGGTCACCATAGCGTATTGCACTATGTTGCGGAACATAGCGGGTGGTGATGGTCGACATAGGGACCAGGATGCGGTCGAGCCTGTGGCGGCTGCGCACCTAGGGGTCAGACTCTGTAAAGGAAACACAAGAGAGAAGCAATTGCACACAAAGGGAGGCCCAAAGTGGCTACCCCGTTTGGCCTATACATGCGTGAGCTGTGGCGGTACATTTTCACCACAACATTTGATACATCCGTCAGGAATAATCCTAAATCATCATACTCAGTATGTGGATAATCAATCATAACATTTCAATTACACAGCCTAGTATAGGCACCTCCCCTAAGAGTTTGGCCTCCCAACCATGACCATCTGTCATCTTGGGAACTGCACAGGTGAACAATCATTATGAGGTAGCCTCAGCTCAAACCTCTTCCGCAAGGGAACCCATACTAAGATATATTAACTTCCAGTCAAGCCCTACCCAAATTCGGGTATTGTGGTTGTACGGAAAAATTGGAATGGTATCGCATCCAAACCCAACCATCAGTTTTATAAGGGGCTAAGGCTCATGCCTTAACATTTTCATCATCAAATCATTTTGTGTTCACTAACACATTTCAAAATATTTCATTAGAATAACTCATCATTCTAAGTTTTTTATAATCATTTTCACCAAGTATTCCCATATAAAGTGATCAACTTTTATGTTTAAGCACTAGCCACTAAAATTGAGGGTAATCACTAATGAGGTGTGCTAATCAAGTGTGACTTATCCAAATCTAATCCCATGCCTCAGTATGACATCTAGTTCTATCTAACTTAGTCCAAGTTTTATGCTCTTTATTCTACCTATAATTATCTTCCCAAAAACTCACAAGTCACTAAGTAAAAGTAATAAAGAACTTTGATAAAGACATAAAAGAATCAAGCTTGCAAGTAAAACTGGGATTTGGTATAATCAAGGTGGTATAACGAAATATGCCTAAGGCATTGCATATGTTAATTGGTATTGTGGGGCTTGCAAGTATTAGCTTGCATGGTTTAGCTTAGCTTGCCATGAGTAGTACAGTGATTGAAGTTCTCTTCTCCTTCTTTCTCGTAGTAGTACTCCTCATCTTCGTATCATTGGTCGGTACTAGCGTATGTAAATAAATACGAGGTACACAATCATCAAATAATACTTAACTACTTCTATTTGGCACACAAGGGTTCACACTAGATGATCTAGCATCATCACAATTATTTCCTAAAATAAAGACCTAGTCTTATTTATTTTATTTTTAAAAGTAATTTCTACTCATTGAAAACTACTTAAGATTTAATATTGTCCAATTAAAATATGGGATCATGTTGACACCTGTCATCACCATATATTTTAATACTTGGGAATGTGATTTAAAGTGGTGCCATAATTTAATAAGGTTTGACATTATTATTTTAATTAATTAAAATGACTAGAAATGCCTATGTAGCATTCTTTTAATACTTGTCCAAGATCACTGCATGTAAACCTAAATCTTTTTACATATTCAGATAGATATGTTCAAATTTGATTTTTGAGAGTTGGAATCAACTCAAAAGCATTTATGGTTGATTTTTGAAAAATGTTTGAATGCATAAATGTCTTTGTCTTGTTATTTTTACTATAGATGATCCATAATTACAAATGGTTTGAATCCAACGGGCTTGGATTGATAATTTTAATACCTTTCTAACAAAATTGGTTTCATGCAATTTGGTCCAGTGAATCTCTCTAAATTTATTTTTGAATCAACTAACAGAACTAGGTTTGAACTAAATTATAAAAATCTATATTTGAATCTACTGGGTTGTGTGGGAACTAAATAGGCTGGCCCACTGCGCACAGCACAGCGCCCGGGCTGACTTAAGTGATGGCCCCACGTGTCAGTGGCTCTAGTTACGCGAAGCGGTATCCTTCAATCCAGGCCGTACGATTAGAACCTTATCTAACGGCTAGGGTTCATCGTCGACGACAAACAGCTCCGGCGAGGTTTAAACCCTAACGCAGCGGTGGGGGTCGTCTGAGGCTCACCAGGGCTCCAGCTAGGATCGATGATGGGGGCGAACGACAACGGTTCGAACGGTGGTCACAGCGGCTCCTGGGGATGAAGGGAATATGCCCGAGAGGCAATAATAAAGTGGTTATTATCGTATTCCTTGTTTATGATAAATGTTTATTTTATATGCTATAATTGTATTAATACGGAAACGTTAATACATGTGTTTTTAATAAACAAAAGGTAGTTCCTAGTTATGCCTCTCTTATAAACTAGCTCGTTGATTAATAAGATGATCATAGGTTTCTTGATTATGGACATTGGATGTTGTTAATAACGAGGTCACAACATTAGTATAATGGTGTGATGAACATTCATCCGAAGTATAACATTACGATCAAAGTCATTGAGTTTATATTTCTATAACAACTTACGAAGTGATCCTAATCCTTAGACCATGAGATCATGTATATCACTAACACCGGAAGAGTTTCTCGATGACATCAAACATCACACCCAACTGGGTGATTATAAATATGGCTTCAGAACTACTAAAGTGTTATGTTGAGACCCATGGATCGAGAGTGGAATTTGTTCATCCCGATGACGGATACATATGCTCTGGGCCCTCTCGGTGATATCACATTGATTAGCTTGCAAGCAAGTGATTTGATCACTAGAATGTTATATCACGGGAACGAGAAAAGATTGCATGTCGGTAACGAGATCAAACTAGGTATGGAGATACCGATGATCGAATCTCGGACATGTAATATACCGTGAAACAAAGGGATTAAGATACTAGCGTAAAAGGTTCACACGATCACAGAAGTCATCGTTGAATGTGTGGGAGTCAGTATGGATCTCCAGGTCCCGCTACTGATTATTGATCGGAGAAGGGTCTCGATCATGTCTGCATTATTCGCGAACTGTAGGGTGACACACTTAAGGGATACCGACACCATTCGGAGCAAATGATATGCCAGAGAAGAAAAAGGAAAGCGCAGGAATTTATTTCACTAGACACCGGAACTGTTTCGGTTGAAATTGCCGAAACTGGTTCTGCATGTGAAATTGAAATGTTGTAAGGGGTTTTATGTGAATGTTTGTTAATTAAAGTAATTAACAAAATTCTTAATAAATAAATAAAAGAGTTTTATTTAAATGAGAGATTGCATTAAATTTGGTGGAAATTTAATGCATGTGAGTGAATTTTTGAGTGGAAGCTTTTTAATGGGAGTGGAGGCTTTTCATTTTGACTGGGAGCTCCACCCACATGAATGTGGAAGAGGTGGGGGCAGCCCCATGGCTGGGCGCCATGCCCCTTGGGTGCCCCCCTCTCCCCTATAAAAGGCCCCCCTCTCCTCCTCTCAAAGTACACCTCCTCGCGAAGGATCTCTCTCCCCTCTTTAGAATTTCCCCATGGTCCCCATGGTCTCGGATCAGCGAGATACATGTTCCCGGTGGCTTTTTCTGGAAGGATTTGTTGCTTCCGCTGCTTCGCTGGAGCGAGGGCGCGGAGGTTGTCGGGGTACCCGTACGTGTGTGCGATCGCGGATGCACCACTTCTTTGAGGTACTGGACTTGATCGTGCTGGACCGGCTGGGCCAGTCGGACTTCATCACGATCGTGAGATCGGCAAGCGTTCATCTACATCATCCACGAGTACAACCTCGTTAACGCTATTCGGTCTTCGAGGGTATGTATTCTATGGATGTATATCCACCCGTTGTTTGTATCTAGTAGATTGATCTTGGTACTTAGTTGTTCCCATCGTAGGAAATTTTTTCTTTTCTATGTTGCGAACCCAACAGCGGTATCAGAGCCGGATCTATGCGTAGATACTTTGCACGGTTAGTACACATATGAGTATGTGGGCGATGATGATCATTTTATTGCTTCTTAGTTGTACTTTGGATATTGGTGGCATAGTGGGATGAAGCGGCCCGGACAAACTTTACATGTCCTCGCACATGAGACCTGTTCCACGCTTGACATGCAACTAGTTTTGCATAAGTGTCTAGCGGGTGTCTGTCTCTCCTACTATAGTCAATATCTAATTTACAACGAGTTTTCAACAATTTGGTTATCCTCGTTGTGGTTCATGTTCGTAGGTAAGAACGGTTCTATCTTCGAAAGCCCTAAACCACGTAAAACTTGCAATGGATAAATTAGAGGCGTCTAGTTTAGATTATTGCTGGGCTAGTGTTATGATATGGTGATATTGTAAGTAGAAGTATGAGATGATACTCTTACAACACACATAGCGTGTAAGTTCCATAGACCTTGGCCTTACACATAAAGGTATGATAGAGATCATACCACGGTGCACATGATGGAGATCATATGCGGGAACCATATCATTTCACTTATTAACATGTGATGTTTGATTGCATCTTATATTGTTAGTTTGGCGTTTTATTAGCATAATAAGATGACCCCTCATTTAGATATCAAGATAAGAATGTGTTCTTCCTTAAGTATGCACCGACAATGTTTTGTCGCTTCAAGGCATCACGTGATGATCGGGTGTACTTGAATCCACGAGCATATCTCGGGTGTAAGACAGTTACACACGCGAATACTAAGATTCTTACTTGGCGAGCCTAGCATGTACAGACATGGCCTCGGAACACGGACCGAAAGGTTAAGCATGAGTCATATAGTAGATATGATGCCCATTTGATGCTCGCCTTTGAAGATACGCCGACTCACGTGATGATCAGACTTGGTGTAGTGTATTTGGTTCATGTAATCACGAAAAAGACACGAGGGATGTCGTTTTTTAGTGGGAGTTCATTTCTAATTTGGATTAGTAAAACTCAATTTATCATAAATTAAATCAAAATGAATTTGCATAATTTGTTGTAGTCATTGGCATTCGTTCACCACCTTATGCATAGTTGTAATTGAGATAATAGAACTATAGAATTCTGGATATATACTTTATGAACTGGTATCGTATTGTGTTGAGTGTCAATCTAAAGTTTAAAGTCCCATTGCAAACTTTCAGCAAAATTCTATTTACTCCGTGAAATTTAATAATTAGTATTAAATCGAGAGTAACAATTCCAGTGTTAGTATCTTAAGTATCATGTTTGCCTCTATGATTCTTGATTGTTTTAATATCAAGTTTATCTAGGATCTGAAAGAATTGTTTCAGAAACCATCATGTGTGACAGATATAACGATATCTGAAACAATTTTTTGGTTGCAATATGATAGAGTATAATATGTGTTCTCATATAGGATGAGAATTTACAAAGGTTGGAGATGCTAGACATCCTAATCATCCAAAAGGGTTTTGGAAAGCAACATTATACTCACGATTCTCCTTATAAGCTACATTAGCTTGATCATTAAAGTCGTCATGATAAGGATGAATAGAAGATGTATGTAAAGTGTTTACTACACTAAAAGATTACTAAAAAATGGATTTTAAAGAATACCGATCATTTTGATGATGGTGATCTACTTCAAAGTGCAAGTCCAAAGGTATTATTATTTGAATATACACGCTTTGGACTATGTGTCATGTATATGACGCCACTTTGGTGTTGATAAATTCTTTTAAAAAGTAAAAAGGAAATGCTGAAAGAGAATCTATAAAATATATTTGGCAGAAAAGAAAAGATTGGAAATATCCAATTTAGGTATATGGATGATATACATGTTATGGTTATATCCTTTGCTTGTTAAACAATGTGGTTCTTGGGTATTGGATACCGAATTGGTTGGTATGAAATTTCATATGGAACAACGCAATTCATGAACCGCAATGGCCTAAGTAACTAGCAAGAGAATATGTGATGATGTTCATCGAAAACAAACAAACCGTTATTTGTATTTCTCGTTTACATCAAAGCTTGACTTCAAGATTTGTTTTAATAATTTTTATTTGAATCAGGTATTATGAGAACAAAGGTTATTCAAATAATTATCGTATTCCATATAAGATGGATGATTTACAAATCTAGTTGGAGAAATCACATCCATAAAACCTAATGCTAAAATGTCGCAAGACAAATGATTGAAAGATCACTTACGAAGTGGCATCACCGTTTAAATTATATTGGAAAGAAAACATGAAGATTCTCCACATTCATGGATTTTTGGAGTCTTTGATTTGATCAAGTGGCGCTTGTGAGACTTTCCTCGGGATAATTAAAACTTCGTTCAAAGGCCAAAGAAGAACGAACGACTAAAATATTGAAATTTATACATATCGATGTATGTAGTCCATTATGTGTAGTCATAAGCGATGGGTTTCAACTTCATATGCTTTCTCTAGAAATTTGAGTGAATGTTCACTTAATGAGAAAGAAGTATGAAATATTTGAAAAACGTTTCAAAGACTTTCAAGATGAAATGAAAATCATTGTAACAAGAAAATAAATGGTTTATGATTTTATCATAAGGGATTTATTTGAGATACAAGTGTAACAAGAAAAATAAATGAATTATGATTTTATCATAAAAGGGATTTATTTGAGTTACAAGTTTAGCAAAACACCTAGATTTACATCTCCCGAAACACCATAGGAATATGGAGTGTTTGAGATTTGTAAGGAAACCTTGTTTGACATGGTTGGATCAAAGGTGTTATTTATAAAACTGCCATTATGTTTTAAAATATTAAAGCTTTAGAGACTACCGCTTTTACACTGAAAAGAGCTCCATCTTGATCCGTTGAAATGACACCATATGAGTTATGGTTTGGGGTAAAACCCAAGTTGTCATTTCTTAAATTTTGGTATGCTAAACATAAGTAAGATGTTTACAACCAAAGTCTGATGAGCATGTCTTTGTAGGTTATTTCGAATAACAATTGGTTATTCCTCCATAACACCGAGGACAAAAGGGTTTGTCGCTTGAAATGTGAAGTTTCTTGAAAAAGGAATTTTTCGCAAAAGTTAAGTGGGAGGACAATAGAACTTTGATAAGGTTAACGAACCTTAGCTATATGTGCTGAATTGCGCAGCGCCGGAAAATGTTCTGGAGGCAGCCAGAATGCTCATGGATCACGTGTCTCAAAGGTTGCGGTCACGGAGATCTAAGTTCCTATTGAACCAAGTAGGTCGAATAAACAATCAAATACTAAGATTTGAGAGTAAATCATTATTGTTTGACAATGATGAACCGAATACATACAAAGAAGCGATGATGGGCCCTGACTCCGTCAAATGGCTTGAAGCCATAAAATTCGTGATAAGTCCATACACGATAAATCAAGTTTTGAACTTGGAAGACCCTCCGGAAAGATGTAAAAACCTATCTATCGTATTTGGATCTATAAAGAAACAGACATGGATGTTTCACATCTATGAAATAGTCGACATGTCGTAAAGTATTTTATGACAATGTTCAAGGAGTTGACTATGACAAGATTTAATCTTTTATAGCGATATTTAGTCTGGACGGATTAAAGTAGCAACCACTACATATAATTTGGTATATGGTAGATGAATAAACAAAACAAAGTTCTTCTAATAGAATGGTTACCTAGGACGTGTACATGACACGGTCCAAAGGGTTTTGTTAAATTCAAAGGATGTTAAAAGGGCATACAAACTTCAATGTTTGAAGTAAGCATCGCGGAGTTGGAATCTTCACCATGATGAAAAGGAGTTTTCATCAGGAGACGATGAAGATGCTTGCATTTGCAAGAAATTAAGTGGGAGCGCTGAGACACATTTCTAATACATTATGTGGAGGACATCTTGTTGATTAGAAATGATGTATTTTTTATTGACAAAGGTTAAGAATTTCATTTTGATGAAATACTTAGGCAAAACCCGAATATTTAGCGTGAATGTCTATAGTGGATAGACTGTGACGCTGATATGGTTGTGCCAAACGTACATATATGAGATATTGAAGGAGTTCAATATAGAAACGACAAGAAACGGTTCTTGTCGCATCGAAAAGAATTGAATCAAGATTCAAGTGCATCGACACTTGATAAGTGAAACAAGATTCAAGTGCTTTGACACTTGATGAGTGAAATCACGAGAATGTTTTGATCAATCATACCATGATATATACACATCCAGATATGTCCTATGCTCTAAGTGTTATGAGCATATACCAGAATGAATCATAAAATGATCATTGGACGATAGTAAGGATATTCTTATGATCTTTTGGAAGAACTAAGAATATATTTGTGTAGAGGTGACAAACAATTACAAATAGTTCATTGTAAAGAGTTACATTGATACTAGTTTTGTCACAAGATACAAATTAAGTTTATATCAATTTAAACTATGGGTGGCACAATGTAATGGAAAGGAGATTCCATGATGGATTTGGAAGAGTTCCAAAGTTAAGACATTGTGACGAATGCTACAACAAAAGGCTAAGTATATGACTGCTATAGTAGCGGCAAAGGAGGGAATTTGTGTCAAGTAGTTTGTTATCAAACTAAGGTGTGGTTCGCAACGGGCTAACACTAAATATATATTTTGTGACAATAGTATCGACGTGTTTTAACCCCAAGGAACTAAAGGTCTCACCAAAAGACCAAATTTATACAATGCCATCTCATTGGAGAATGAGTGATGCGTGAAGACGCAAAGACATGCAAATACACACGGACCTGAATGTGTCAGATCCGTAGATTATGTTAACTACTTGCAGTTGCGTATATGGAACACCAGAAAGCCATAGGTGTTCAATACGCAAAGTTTTCAAACTAGATTATTGTCTCTAGTGCAAGTGGGAGACTGAAGGGAATATGCCCGAGAGGCAATAATAAAGTGGTTATTATCGTATTCCTTGTTTATGATAAATGTTTATTTTACATGCTATAATTGTATTAATACGAAAACGTTAATACATGTGTGTTTAATAAACAAAAGGTAGTTCCTATAGGGTTCGCAGCATAGAAAACAAAAAATTTCCTACGATGGGAACATCTATGTACCAAGATCTATCTACTAGATACAAGCAATGGGTGGATATACATCCATAGAATACATACCTTCGAAGACCGAATAGCGTTAACGAGGTTGTACTCATGGATGATGTAGACGAACGCTTGCCGATCTCAAGATCGTGATGAAGTCCATCTGGTCCAGCCGGTCCAGCACGATCAAGTTCAGCACCTCAAAGCAGTGGTGCATCCGTGATCGCACACACGTAGGGGTTCCCCGACAACCTCCGCGCCCTTGCTCCAGCGAAGCAGCGGAAGCAACAAATCGTTCTAGAAAAAGCCACCGGGAACATGTATCTCACTGATCCGAGAACATGGGGAAATTCTAAAGGGGGGAGAGAGATCCTTCGCGAGGAGGTGTGCTTTGAGAGGAGGAGAGGGGGGCACCCAAGGGGCATGGCGCCCAGCCATGGGGGCTGCCCCCACCTCTTCCATATTCATGTGGGTGGAGCTCCCACTCAAAATGAAAAGCCTCCACTCCCATTAAAAAGCCTCCACTCAAAAATTCACTCACATGCATTAAATTTCCACCAAATTTAATGCAAGCTCTCATTTAAATGAAACTTTTTTATTTATTTATTCAGAATTTTGTTAATTACTTTAATTAACAAACATTCATATAAAACCCCTTACAACATTTCAATTTCACATGCAGAACCAGTTTCAGCAATTTCAACCAAAACTGTTCCGGTGTCTAGTGAAATAAATTCTTGCGCTTCCTTTTTCTTTCTTTGGCATATCATTTGCTCCGAATGGTGTCGGTATCCCTTAAGTGTGTCACCCTATGGTTCGCGAATAATGCAGACATGATCGAGACCCTTCTCCAATCAATAATCAGTAGCGGGACCTGGAGATCCATACTGACTCCCACACATTCAACGAGACTTTTGTGATCGTGTGAACCTTTTACGCTAGTATATTAATCCCTTTGTTTCACGATATATTACATGTCCGAGATTCGATCATCGGTATCTCCATACCTAGTTTGATCTCGTTACCGACATGCACTCTTTTCTCGTTCCCGTGATATAACATTCTAGTGATCAAATCACTTGCTTGCAAGCTAATCAATGTGATATCACCGAGAGGGCCCAGAGCATATCTATCCGTCATCGGGATGAACAAATTCCACTCTCGATCCATGGGTCTCAACATAACACTTTAGTAGTTCTGAAGCCATCTTTATAATCACCCAGTTACGGTGTGACGTTTGATGTCATCGAGAAACTCTTCCGGTGTTAGTGATTGACATGATCTTATGGTCTAAGGATTAGGATCACTTCGTAAGTTGTTATAGCAATATAAACTCAATGACTTTGATCGTAATGCTATACTTCGGATGAATGTTCATCACACCATTACACTAATGTTGTGACCTCGTTATTAACAACATCCAATGTCCATGATCAGGAAACTATGATCATCATGTTAATCAACGAGCTAGTTTATAAGAGAGGCATAACTAGGAACTTCCTTTTTGTTTATTAAACACACATATATTAACGTTTCCGTATTAATACAATTATAGCATGTAAAATAAACATTTATCATAAACAAGGAATACGATAATAACCACTTTATTATTGCCTCTCGGGCATATTCCCTTCAGTCTCCCACTTGCACTAGAGACAATAATCTAGTTTGAAAACTTTGCGTATTGAACACCTATGGCTTTCTGGTGTTCCATATACGCAACTGCAAGTGGTTAACATAATCTACGGATCTGACACTTTCAGGTCCGTGTGTATTTGCATGTCTTTGCGTCTTCACGCATCACTCATTCTCCAATGAGATGGCATTGTATAAATTTGGTCTTTTGGTGAGACCTTTAGTTCCTTGGGGTTAAAACACGTCGATACTATTGTCACAAAATATATCTTTAGTGTTAGCCCGTTGCGAACCACACCTTAGTTTCATAACAAACTCCTTGACACAAATTCCCTCCTTTGCCGCTACTATAGCAGTCATATACTTAGCCTTTTGTTGTAGCATTCGTCACAATGTCTTAACTTTGGAACTCTTCCAAATCCATCATGGAATCTCCTTTCCATTATATTGTGTCACCCATAGTTTAAATTGATATAAACTTAATTTGTATCTTGTGACAAAACTAGTATCAATGTAACTCTTTACAATGAACTATTTGTAATTCTTTGTCACCTCTACACAAATATATTCTTAGTTCTTCCAAAATATCATAAGAATATACTTACTATCGTCCAATGATCATTTTATGATTCATTCTGGTATATGCTCATAACACTTAGAACATAGGACATAATATCATGGTATGATTGATCAAAACATTCTCGTGATTTCACTCATCAAGTGTCAAAGCACTTGAATCTTGTTTCACTTATCAAGTGTCGATGCACTTGAATCTTGATTCAATTCCTTTCCATGCAACAAGAATTGTTTCTTGTCGTTTCTATATTGAACTCCTTCAATATCTCATATATGTACGTTTGGCACAACCATATTGGCGTGACAGTCTATCCACTATAGACATTCACGCTAAATATTCGGGTTTTGCCTAAGTATCTCATCAAAATGAAATTCTTAACCTTTGTCAATAAAAGATACATCATTTCTAATCAACAAGATGTCCTCCACATAATGTATTAGAAATATGTCTCAGTGCTCCCACTTAATTTCTTGCAAATGCAAGCATCTTCATCGTCTCCTGATGAAAACTCCTTTTCATCATGGTGAAGATTCCAACTCCGCGATGCTTACTTCAACCATTGAAGTTTGCATGCCCTTTTTAGCATCCTTTGAATTAACAAAACCCTTTGTACCGTGTCATGTACACGTCCTAGGTAACCGTTCTATTAGAAGAATTTTGTTTTGTTTATTCATCTACCATATACCAAATTATATGTAGTGGTTGCTACTTTAATCCGTCCAGACTAAATATCGCTATGAAAGATCAAATCTTGTCATATTCAACTCCTTGAACATTGTCATAAAATACTTTACGACATGTCGACTATTTCATAGATGTGAAACATCCATGTCTGTTTCTTTATAGATCCAAATACGACCGATAGGTTTTTACACCTTTCCGGAGGGTCTTCCAAGTTCAAAACTTTATTTATCGTGTATGGACTTATCATGGATTTTATGGCTTCATGCCATTTGACGGAGTCAGGGCCCATCATTGCTTCTTTGTATGTATTCGGTTCATCATTGTCAAACAATAATGATTTACTCTCAAATCTTAGCATTTGATTGTTTAACCGACCTACTTGGTTCAATAGGAACTTAGATCTCCGTGACCACAACCTTTCAGGCACATAAGCTATGAGCATTATGGCAGCCTTCAGAACAATTTCCGACGCTGCTCAACTCAGCACATATAGCTAAGGTTCGTTAACCTTATCAAAGTTCTATTGTCCTCCCACTTAACTTTTACGAAAAATTCCTTCTTCAAGAAACTTCACGTTTCAAGCGACAAACCCGTTTTGTCCTTGGTGTTATGAAGGAATAACCAATTGTTATTCGAAATAACCTACAAAGACATGCTCATCCGACTTCGGTTGTAAACATCTTACTTATTTTTAGCATACCAAAATTTAAGAAATGACAACTTGGGTTTTACCCCAAACCATAACTTCCATGGTGTCATTTTAACTGATCAAGATGGAGCTCTTTTCAGTGTAAAAGCGGTAGTCTCTAAAGCTTTAATCTTTTAAAACATAATGGAAGTTTTATAAATAACACCTTTGATCCAACAATGTCAAACAAGGTTTCATTACAGATCTCAAACACTCCATACTCCTATGGTGTTTCGGGAAATGTAAATCTAGGTGTTTTGCTAAACTTGCAACTCAAATAAATCCCTTTATGATAAATCATAATTCATTTATTTTTCTTGTTACACTTGTAACTCAAATAAATCCCTTATGATAAAATCATAAACCATTTATTTTCTTGTCACAATGATTTTCACTTCATCTTGAAAGTCTTTGAACATTTTCAAATATTTCACACTTCTTTCTCATTAAGTGAATATTCACTCAAATTTCTGGAGAAGGTATATGAAGTTGAAACCCATCGCTTACGACTACACATAATGGACTACATACATCGATATGTATAAATTCCAATAATTTTAGTCGTTCGTTCTTCTTTGGCCTTTGAATGAAGTTTTAATTATCCTGAGGAAATTCTCACAAGCGTCACTTGATCAAATCAAAGACTCCAAAAATCCATGAATATGGAGATTCTTCATGTTTTCTTTCCAATATAATTTAAACGGCGATGTCACTTCGTAAGTGATGTTTCAATCATTTGTCTTGCGACATTTTAGCATTAGGTTTTATGGATGTGATCTCTCCAACTAGATTTGTAAATCATCCATCTAATATGGAATGTGGTAATTATTTGAACAACCTTTGTTCTCATAATACCCGATTTAAATAACAATTATTAAAACAAATCTTGAAGTCAAGCTTTGATGTCAACGAGAAATACAAACAATGGTTTGTTTGTTTTCGATGAACATCATCACATATTCTCTTGCTAGTTACTTAGGCTATTGTGGTTCATGAATTGCTTTGTTCTGTATGAAATTTCATACCAACCAATTCGGTATCCAATACCCAAGAACCACATTATTTATCAAGCAAAGAATACAACCATAACATGTATATCATCCATATACCTAAATTGGATATTTCCAATCTTTTCTTTTCTGCCAAATATATTTTATAGATTCTCTTTCAGCATTTCCTTTTCCTTTTTAAAAGAATCTATCAACATCAAAAGTGGCGCCATATACATGACACATAGTCCAAAGCGTGTATATTCAAATAATAATACCTTTGGACTTGCACTTTGAAGTAGATCACCATCATCAAAATGATCGGTATTCTTGTAAAATCCATTCTTTAGTAATCTTTTAGTATAGTAAACACTTTACATACATCTTCTATTCATCCTTATCATGACGACTTTCATGATCAAGCTACTATAGCTTATAAAGGTGAATCGTGAGTATAACATTACTTTCCAAAACCCTTTTGGATGATTAGGATGTCTAGCATCTCCAACCTTTGTAAATTCTCATCCAATATGAGATCATATATTATACTCTATCATATTGCAACCAAAACATTGTTTCAGATATCGTTATATCTGTCACACATGATGGTTTCTGAAACAATTCTTTCAGCTCCTAGATAAACTTGATATTAAAACAATCAAGAATCATGGAGGCAAACATGATACTTAAGATACTAACATTGGAATTGTTACTCTCGATTTAATACTAATTATTAAATTTCATGGAGTAAATAGAATTTTGCTAAAAGTTTGCAATAGGACTTTAAACTTTAGATTGACACTCAACACAATACAATACCAGTTCTTAAAGTATATATCCAGAATTCTATAGTTCTATTATCTCAATTACAACTATGCATAAGGTGGTGAACGAATGCCAATGACTACAACAAATTATGCAAATTCACTTTGATTTAATTTATGATAAATTGAGTTCTACTAATCCAAATTAGAAATGAACTCCCACTCAAAAACGACATCCCTCGTGTCTTTTTGGTGATTACATGAACCAAATCCACTACACCAAGTCTGATCATCACGTGAGTCGGTGTAGCTTCAAAGGCGAGCATCAAATGGGCATCGTATCTACTATATGACTCATGCTTAACCTTTCGGTCTGTGTTCCGAGGCCATGTCTGTACATGCTAGGCTCGCCAAGTAAGAACCTTAGTATTCGCGTGTGTAACTGTCTTACACCCGAGATATGCTCACGGATTCAAGTACACCCGATCATCACGTGATGTCTTGAAGCGACGAAACATTGTCGGTGCATACTTAAGAAAGAACACATTTTTATCTTGATATCTAAATGAGGGATCATCTTATTATGCTAATAAAACGCCAAACAAGCAATATAAGATGCAATCAAACATCACATGTTTATTAGTGAAATGATATGGTTCCCGCATATGATCTCTATCATGTGCATCGTGGTATGATCACTATCATACCTTTATGTGTAAGGCCAAGGTCTATGGAACTTACACGTTATGTGTGTTGTAAGAGTATCATATCATACTTCTACTTACAACATCACCATATCATAACACTAGCCCAGCAACAATCTAAACTAGACGCCTCTAATTTATCCATTGCAAGTTTTACGTGGCTTAGGGCTTTCGAAGATAGAACCGTTCTTACCTACGAACATGAACCACAACGAGGATAACCAAATTTTTGACAACTCGTTGCAAATTAGATATTGACTATAGTAGGAGAGACAGACACCCGCTAGCCACTTATGCAAAACTAGTTGCATGTCAAGCGTGGAATAGGTCTCATGTGCGAGGACATGTAAAGTTTGTCCGGGCCGCTTCATCCCACTATGCCACCAATATCCAAAGTACAACTAAGAAGCAATAAAATGATCATCATCGCCCACATACTCATATGTGTACTACCCGTGCAAAGTATCTACGCATAGATCCGGCTCTGATACCATTGTAGGGTTCGCAGCATAGAAAACAAAAAATTTCCTACGATGGGAACATCTATGTACCAAGATCTATCTACTAGATACAAGCAACGGGTGGATATACATCCATAGAATACATACCCTCGAAGACTGAATAGCGTTAACGAGGTTGTACTCATGGATGATGTAGACAAACGCTTGCCGATCTCAAGATCGTGATGAAGTCCATCTGGTCCAACCGGTCCAGCACGATCAAGTTCAGCACCTCAAAGCAGTGGTGCATCCGTGATCGCACACACGTACGGGTACCCCGACAACCTCCGCGCCCTCGCTCCAGCGAAGCAGCGGAAGCAACAAATCCTTATAGAAAAAGCCACCGGGAACATGTATCTCGCTGATCCGAGACCATGGGGAAATTCTAAAGGGGGGAGAGAGATCCTTCGCGAGGAGGTGTGCTTTGAGAGGAGGAGAGGCGGGCCTTTTATAAGGGAGAGTGGGGCACCCAAGGGTCATGGCGCCCAGCCATGGGGGCTGCCCCCACCTCTTCCACATTCATGTGGGTGGAGCTCCCGCTCAAAATGAAAAGCCTCCACTCCCATTAAAAAGCCTCCACTCAAAAATCCACTCACATGCATTAAATTTCCACCAAATTTAATGCAAGCTCTCATTTAAATAAAACTCTTTTATTTATTTATTCAGAATTTTGTTAATTACTTTAATTAACAAACATTCACATAAAACCCCTTACAACATTTCAATTTCACATGCAGAACCAGTTTCAGCAATTTCAACCGAAACAGCTCCGGTGTCTAGTGAAATAAATTCCTGCGCTTTCCTTTTTCTTCTCTGGCATATCATTTGCTCCGAATGGTGTCGGTATCCCTTAAGTGTGTCACCCTACAGTTCGCGAAGAATGCAGACATGATCGAGACCCTTCTCCGATCAATAATCAGTAGCGGGACCTGGAGATCCATACTGACTCCCACAGATTCAACGATGACTTCTGTGATCGTGTGAACCTTTTACGCTAGTATCTTAATCCCTTTGTTTCACGATATATTACATGTCCGAGATTCGATCATCGGTATCTCCATACCTAGTTTGATCTCGTTACCGACATGCACTCTTTTCTCATTCCCGTGATATAACATTCTAGTGATCAAATCACTTGCTTGCAAGCTAATCAATGTGATATCACCGAGAGGGCCCAGAGCATACCTATCCGTCATCGGGATGAACAAATTCCACTCTCGATCCATGGGTCTCAACATAACACTTTAGTAGTTCTGAAGCCATCTTTATAATCACCCACTTACGGTGTGACGTTTGATGTCATCGAGAAAATGTTCCGGTGTTAGTGATTGACATGATCTCATGGTCTAAGGATTAGGATCACTTCGTAAGTTGTTATAGCAATATAAACTCAATGACTTTGATCGTAATGCTATACTTGGGATGAATGTTCATCACACCATTACACTAATGTTGTGACCTCGTTATTAACAACATCCAATGTCCATGATCAGGAAACTATGATCATCATGTTAATCAATGAGCTAGTTTATAAGAGAGGCATAACTAGGAACTTCCTTTTTGTTTATTAAACACACATGTATTAACGTTTCCGTATTAATACAATTATAGCATGAAAAATAAACATTTATCATCAATAAGGAATACGATAATAACCACTTTATTATTGCCTCTCGGACATATTCCATTCAGTTCCTAGTTATGCCTCTCTTATAAACTAGCTCGTTGATTAACAAGATGATCATAGGTTTCCTGATCATGGACATTGGATATTGTTAATAACGAGGTCACAACATTAGTATAATGGTGTGATGAACATTCTTCCGAAGTATAGCATTACGATCAAAGTCATTGAGTTTATATTGCTATAACAACTTACGAAGTGATCCTAATCCTTAGACCATGAGATCATGTCTATCACTAACACCGGAAGAGTTTCTTGATGACATCAAACGTCACACCGTAACTGGGTGATTATAAAGATGGCTTCAGAACTACTAAAGTGTTATGTTGAGACCCATGGATCGAGAGTGGAATTTGTTCATCCCGATGTCGGATAGATATGCACTGGGCCCTCTCAGTGATATCACATTGATTAGCTTGCAAGCAAGTGATTTGATCACTAGAATGTTATATCACGGGAACGAGAAAAGAGTGCATGTCGGTAACGAGATCAAACTAGGTATGGAGATACCGATGATCGGATCTCGGACATGTAATATATCGTGAAACAAAGGGATTAAGATACTAGCGTAAAAGGTTCACACGATCATAGAAGTCATCGTTGAATGTGTGGGAGTCAGTACGGATCTCCAGGTCCCGCTGCTGATTATTGATCGGAGAGGAGTCTCGATCATGTCTGCATTATTCGCGAACCGTAGGGTGACACACTTAAGGGATACCAACACCATTCGGAGCAAATGATATGCCAGAGAAAGAAAAAGGAAAGCGCAGGAATTTATTTCACTAGACACCGGAACTGTTTCGGTTGAAATTGCTGAAACTGGTTCTGCATGTGAAATTGAAATGTTGTAAGGGGTTTTATGTGAATGTTTGTTAATTAAAGTAATTAACAAAATTCTGAATAAATAAATAAAAGAGTTTTATTTAAATGAGAGCTTGCATTAAATTTGGTGGAAATTTAATGCATGTGAGTGGATTTTTGAGTGGAGGCTTTTTAATGGGAGTGGAGGATTTTCATTTTGAGTGGGAGCTCCACCCACATGAATATGGAAGTGCTGGGGGCAGCCCCATGTCTGGGTGCCATGCCCCTTGGGTGCCCCCCTCTCCCCTATAAAAGGCCCCCCTCTCCTCCTCTCAAAGTACACCTCCTCGCGAAGGATCTCTCTCCCCCCTTTAGAATTTCCCCATGGTCTCGGATCAGCGAGATACATGTTCCCGATGGCTTTTTCTGGAAGGATTTGTTGCTTCCGCTGCTTCGCTGGAGCGAGGGCACGGAGGTTGTTGGGGTACCCGTACGTGTGTGCGATCACGGGTGCACCACTGCTTTGAGGTGCTGGACTTGATCGTGCTGGACCGGCTGGACCAGACGGACTTCATCACGATCTTGAGATCGGCAAGCGTTCATCTACATCATCCACGAGTACAACCTCGTTAACGCTATTCGGTCTTCGAGGGTATGTATTCTATGAATGTATATCCACCCGTTGCTTCTATCTAGTAGATTGATCTTGGTACTTAGTTGTTCCCATCGTAGGAAAATTTTTGTTTTCTATGTTGCGAACCCAACAGGGGACGGCTCCGCTTCTCCTCCTCTGCGGCAGACTCCGGTGAAATTCCGGCGATGTGGAGCTCGCCTTGCTCCGGGGAGAGGTGTGGGAGGTTCTGTGAGAGGCGGGGAGTGATATGGTGTGCAGAACTGAGGCTGGGGTGGCCTCCTTTTATAGCCGAGCGAGAGGGATAGTGCGGCATGGTCGGAGCTCGACGGGGTCAACTGCACAATGATCTATTGGCATGGCGAAGGGTGTAGGGGTTCGTAGAATGGAAAACAAAAAATTTCTATCGCATACAAACAAACAAGCCAAGATCTATCTACTAGATTGTAGCAACGAGTCGATGGAATAACTTACCCTCGAAGATTCCAAAGCGGTTAACGAGAGCAGATTCTCGTGGGTGATGTAGTTGTACTCTTCCCGATCTCAAGATCGCGTAGACGATCCTTCCGGTGCTGCGTTCCGGCAGCGCTTCCGCAGTCGGTCACACGTTCGGTACTCGACGAAGACCTTCCTCTCCCTTGTTCTAGCAGGCAGCGGAGGTTGTAGCACTCTCCTCGCGATTCCGGCAGCACAACGGCGTGGTACCGGAAGTAGAGGGGAGATCCCGCAGGGCTTCGCCTTAAGCCGGAGCGAGTATGGTGGAGTATGAGAGAGCTATTAGTGGTCTAGGGTTTAGACACACCAATTAGAAGGCTCTAAACCGAAGGCTAGGGAAATTAGAAGCTCTAAACCAAAACGCCTCTAAACCGGAGACTTTGGCTAGGGTTTAGATTAGAGGACAGGAACTTGTGTGTAAAGAGGAGGAGGCCCTGCCCCTCCTCTTATAGGTGGAGGAGGGACGGAGGCCAAGGGGAGGGAGGGGAGTCCCTCCCCAACTCGGCCTAGGTGGTGCGCCGGCTTGGAGAGGAGGGACTCCTCCCCCAAGTCGGTTTCAACCTCCTCTTGCTTGTTTCCCTCAGTTTCCTGTTTTAGCCGTTTGACTTTTCAAACTTGCTATTTGACTTTTCAGTTTAGGATTCAATTTAATCCTTCATTTGGAACAGCGAGAACACTTAGTACATGATGCAATCATTCCAATATGTAATGACACATTCATGTACCCCTTCCCCTCCGGAGTGCCGGACATTCCGTAACCTTCTAGAACATTCCCGATGAAAACACCGGAATCATTCCCGAACTCCGAAACGGGACTTTCCTTATATGAATATTATTCTCCAGACCATTCCGGATCACCTCGTGATATCCCGGATCCCATCCGAGACTCCGAACAACATTCGGTCTCTTTCTCATAATACCATAACTACTCAAACAACGTCGAATCCTTAAGTGTGTCTCCCTACGGTTCGTGAATTATGCGGACATGATCGAGACACTTCTCCTATCAATAACCAATAGAGGAATCTGGAAATTCATATGGCTCCCACATATTTCTACGATTACTTTGCGATCGAATGAACCACTTACATACGATACCAATTTCCCTTTGTCTCACGATAGTTTACTTATCCGAGGTTATGATCGTCGGTATCTCTGCATACCTAGTTCAACCTCGTTACTGATAAGTACTCTTTTCTCGTTCCCGTGATATGTGATCCCTTGTGAGCCAGTCACATGCTTGCAAGCTAATTGGATGAAATTTCACCGAGAGGGCCCAGAGTATATCTATCCGTCATATGGATGGACAAATCCCACTCTTGATCCATGTGTTTCAACCAATACTTTCCGAACACTCAATGCCACCTTTATAGCCACCCAGTTACGGTGTGGTGTTTGATGTCATCAAATCATCCATCCGGTAAAGGTGATATGCATGATCTCGTGGTCGAAGGAATTAGGTTACTATGTATCAGAAAGCATATAGCAATTGAACTATTGAAATGACTTGATCTTTATGCTACGCTTATCTATAGGAGTATGTCCATCACATCATTCTCCTAATGATATGATCCTGTTGTTAATAACATCTCTATGTTCATGATCAGGAAACCATGATCATATATTAACCAACAAGCTAGTTTAACAAGAGGCTTTACTAGGGACTCTTATTTTAGTTTACAAATCACACAAGTATTAATGTTTCCGGTTAATAAAATTATAGCATGGTATGTAAACATTTATCATAAGTGTGAGGATATGATAATAACCACTTTATTATTGCCTCTTGGGCATATCTCCAACAGTCTCCCACTTGCACTAGAGTCAATAATCTAGTTTCAAACCTTTGTGTATTCAACACCTATGGCTTTCCGGTGTTGTATGTACACGATTGCTAGTGGTCAACTGATCTCCGGATCTGACACTTCCAGTCCGTGTGTAATGGCATGTCTTTGCGTCTCTACGCATCACTCATTCTCTAATGAGATGGCTTCGTACAAATTTGGTACTTTGGTGTGACCTTTAGTTCTTTGGGGTTAAAACATGTTGATAATATTGTCGTACAATATATCTTCATAGTATTATCCCGCTGTGAACTACACCTAGTTTGATAACAAACTACTTGACACAAATGCCCTCTTTAGCTGCTATTATAGCAGTCATACACTTAGCCTTTTGTTGTAGTATCTGTCACAATGTCTTAACTTTGGAACTCATCCAAATCCATTATGGAACTCACTTTCCATTATATTGTGCCACCCTTAGTTTAGATTGAGATAAACTTAATTTGTATTTTGTGACAAAGCTAGTATCAATGTAGTACTTTTACAATGAACTAACCATCTATTTGTCACTTCTACAAATAATATACTCTTAGTTCTTCCAAAAGATCATAAGAATATCCTTACTATTGTCCAATGATCATCTTATGAATCATTCTGGTATATGCTCACAACATTTAGAGCATAGGACATATCTGGATTTGTACATATCACAGTATGATTGATATAAATACTCTTTGTGATTTCATACATCAAGTATCAATCTATACTTGATTATTTGTTTCACTTTACCAAATGTCAATACACTTGAATATATCATCAACATTGAACTCATTCAATCCTTTCTGTGCGACAAGAACCTTTCTTGTAGTTTCTATATTGAACTCATTCAATATCTCGTCTATATACTTCTGGCACAACCATATTAGCGTCTATTGATGCCAAATATTTGGGTTTTGCCTAAGTCTTTCATCGGGATGAAATTCTTAATATGTGTTAATAAAAGATACATTATTTCCGATCAACAATATGTCTTCCACATAATGTATTAGAAACATGTCTTAGCGCTCCCACTTAATTTCTTGCAAATGCAAGCATCTTCATCGTCTCTAATGAACTTTTAAACTCCTTTAACAGTTTCATCACAGTGAAGATTCCAACTCCGTGATGCTCACTTTAACCATTGAAGTTTGCATATGCTTTTAGCATCCTTTGAATTAACAAAACCCTATGGACCGTGTTATGCGCATGTCCTAGGTAACGATTCTATTAGAAGAACTTGTTTTGTTTATTCAACTACCATATAACAAAATTATATGTAGTGGTTGCTACATTAATCCGTCTAGACTAAATATCACTATGAAAGATCAAATCTTGTCATAGTCAACCTTTGAACATTTTGCGAACTCCTTCCCAACATGTCGACTATTTCATAGATGTGAAACATCCATGTCTATTTCTTTATAGATCCAAACACAACTGTAAGGTCTTACACCTTTCTCGAGGGTCCTTCAAGTTCAAAACTTGATTTCTCATGAATGGAACTATAACGGATTTTATGGCTTCAAGCCATTTGACGGAGTCAGGGCCCATCATCGCTTCTTTGCATGTAGTCCGTTCATTATTCTCAAATAATGATTCAACCCTCAAATCTTGGTATTTGATTGTTTACTCGACCTACTTGGTTCAATAGAAACTTTGACCTTCGTAACCACAACCTTTGAGGCACGTGAGCCATGAGCATTGTTGCTGCCTCCGGAACACTTTTCGGCGCTGCGCAACTCTGCACATATAGCTAAGGTTCTTTTAACCTTATCAAAGTTCTATTGTCCTCCCACTTAACTTTTCACGAAAAATTCCTTCTCAAAGAAACTTGACGTTCTAAGCAACAAACACTTTTTTCTCCGGTGTTTATGGAGGAATACTTAACAGTTTATACAAAGACAGGTTCATCCGACTTTGATTGCACACATCTTTCTTATGCATAGCATACCAATGTTTAAGAAAGGACAACTTGGGTTTTATCCCAAACCATAACATATGGTGTCATTTCAACGGATTATGATGGAGCTCTTTTCAGTGGAAAAACAGCAATCTCTAAAGCTTTTAATCTTTAAAATATAATGGCAGTTTTGTGAATTATACCTTTGATCTTACCATGTCAAACAAGGTTTAATTACATATCTCGAACGCTCCATACTCTTATGGTGTTTCGGGAAAATGCAAATCCACGGAACGATTCCTTAAATCTTAGGTATTATGCTAATCTTGTAACTCAAATATCTTCCTTTATGATCTTATCATAAACTACTTATATTCTTGTTACAATGATTTTGCACTTCATCTTGAAAATCTTTGAACTTTTCAAATATTTCACATTTCATCCTCATTAAGTAAATATTCATATATTCACTCAAATTTTTGGAGAAAGCATATGAAGTTGAAATCCATCGCTCTTGACTACACATAATGGATTTTGTACAACAATATGTACAAGTTCCAATAAGCTAGTCATTCGTTCCCTTTTGGCCTATGAACAAAGTTTTAATTATCTCTAGGAAAGATTCACAAGCGTCATTTGATCAAAAATCAAAAGACTCCAAAATTCCATCCACATGGAGTTTCTTCATGTTTTCTTTCCAATATAATTTAAACGGCAATGTCACTTCCGAAGTGATCTTTCAATCAATTTGTCTTTCGACATTTTTAGCACTAGTTTTATGGATGTGATGTCTCCAACGAGATTTGCGAATCCATCTTTTATGGATTACGGCAATTATTTGAACAACCCTTTTGTTCTCATAATACCTGATAAAACAAATCTTTGAAGGCAAGCTTTTGATGTTTAACGAGCAACACAATAACCCTTTATTTGTTCTCGATGAACATCATCACATATTCTTTTGCTAGTTCCTTAGGCCATTGTAGTTCATGAATTGTGTTGTTTCGTATGGCGATTCACACCAACAAATTCAGTATCAAATACTTAAGAACCACATTGTTTAATAAGCAAAGAATATAGCCATGACATGTATATCATCTATATACTTAAGCTGAACAATTCTAGTCTTTTATTTTCTGCCATATATTTATGAGATTCTCTTTCAGTATTTCCTTTTATGTTTGAAAGAATCTATCAACATCAATAGTGGAGTCATACATATGACATATAGTCCAAAGCGTGTATAATTAAATACCAATGTCTTTGGACTTGCACTTTGAAGTAGATCACCATCATCAAATGTTTTTGGTGTTCTTTCAAATTCCTTTCTTTAGTAATCTCTTGGTGTAGTAAACATTTTACCTACATCAAATATTCACCCTTATCATGGAATTATCCATGATCAAGCTACTTTTAGCTTATAACGGTGAATCATGAGTATAATGTTGCTCTCCAAATCCTTTTGGACGATTAGGACAACTAGTGTCTCCAACCTTTTGCAAATTCTCATCAAATATGAGAACATGACTTTTGCCATATTATACTCTGTCATGTTGCAACCAAAAGTTCGTTTCAGATATCACAATATCTTCAACACATCATGGTTTCTGAAACAACTCTTTCAGATCCTAGATAACCTTGATATTAAGACAATCCTTTGAATATCAAGAATCATGGAAACAAACATGATACTTATACACTAACACTTGGAATTGTTACTCTTGATTTAATACTAATTATTAAACTTCATGGAGTAACTGGAACTTACTGAAAGTTTGCAATAGGACTTTTAAACTTTAGATTAACACTTCAAAACAATACGATACCAGTTCGTAAAGTAACTAACCAGAATTCTATAGTTCTATCATCTCAATTATAACTAAGCGCAAGGTGGTGAACGGATGCCAATGACTACAACAACTATGCAAATTTACTTTGATTTAGTTTATGATAAATTGAGTTCTAATTAATAATTAAATTAATCTAGGTGAACTTCCACTCAAAACAATATCCCTCACATTGTTTTAGTGATCACACGAACCAAATCCACCACATCAAAACCGATCATCACGAGAGTTGATGCAACTTCAATGGCGAACAATCAACATGTTCATCATATCTACTATATGACTCATGCTTTACCTTTCGGTGATCCGTGTTCCGAGACCATGTCTGTACATGCTAGGCTCGTCAAGATCAACCTTAGCTTCCGTATAAGCAAATCTGGCTTGCTTACGTTGTATACACTCGCAGAATCTAACACACCCGATCATCACGTGGTGCTTCGAAACAACAAGCTTTAGCAACGGTGCTAACTAAGGGTGAACACTTTATGACTTGAAATTCATGTGCATGAGGGATCATCTTATAATGCTACCGTCGTCTACTAAGAAATACAAGATGCATAAAGGATTAACATCACATGCAATTCATAATATGTGATATGATATGGCCTTTCTTCTTTGTGCTTCCGATCTCCATCTTCTAGCACGAACATGATCTCTATCATCACCGACATTGCATCAAGGTCAATGATGCTTCTCCATGGTTGTCGTCCACCGGCTTCAACTATTACAACTACTTTGAATAGACACGCGGGTCTTAACAGAAATTAAAGACAACCATATGGCTCCTGCCGGTTGCTGACTTACAATAAGGAACATTGCATACATCATATATAATCACAATCATGGCCATATCACATCACTGCACACCCCTGCAAAACAAAGTTAGACGCCTCTACTTTCTTTGCATGTTTTACGTGGTTTGGGGCTGTTAATAAGTGTCGTTCTAATTTACGAACAAGAACCACAACATTGATACTAGTATTGTTAATCACCCGTTGTAAATTGGATCTTAACTATGCTAGGAGAAACAGGCACCCGCAAAGCCACTTATGCAATACAAGTTGCATGTCAAGCGTGGAGCAAGTCTCATGAACGATGTCATGTAAGGTTAGCCCGGGCCGCTTCATCCCAACATACCGCAAGATGCAAAGTACACAAGAAGCAATCGACAATAAAAGCATCAATTCCCACAATGACCATTGTGTTCTACTCGTGCAACAGATCTACATATAGACACGGCTCTGATACCACTGTAGGGGTTCGTAGCATGGAAAACAAAAATTTTCTATCGCATACAAACAAACAAGCCAAGATCTATCTACTAGATTGTAGCAACGAGTCGATGGAATAACTTACCCTCGAAGTTAACGAGAGCAGATTCTCGTGGGTGATGTAGTTGTACTCTTTCCGATCTCAAGATCGCGTAGACGATCCTTCCGGCGCTGCGTTCCGGCAGCGCTTCCGCAGTCGGTCACACGTTCGGTACTCGACGAAGACCTTCCTCTCCCTTGTTCCAGCAGGCAGCGGAGGTTGTAGCACTCTCCTCGCGATTCCGGAAGCACAACGGCGTGGTACCGGAAGGAGAGGGGAGATCCCGCAGGGCTTCGCCTTAAGCCGGAGCGAGTATGGTGGAGTATGAGAGAGCTATTAGAGGTCTAGGGTTTAGACACACCAATTAGAAGGCTCTAAACCGAAGGCTAGGGCAATTAGAAGCTCTAAACCAAAACGGCTCTAAACCGGAGGCTTTGGCTAGGGTTTAGATTAGAGGATAGGAACTTGTGTGTCAAGAGGAGGAGGCCCTGCCCCTCCTCTTATAGGTGGAGGAGGGCCGGCGGCCAAGGGGAGGGAGGGGAGTCCCTCCCCAACTCGCCCTAGGTGGTGCACCGGCTTGGAGAGGAGGGACTCCTCCCCCAAGTCGGTTTCAACCTCCTCTTGCTTGTTTCCCTCAGTTTCCTGTTTTAGCCGTTTGACTTTTCAAACTTGCTATTTGACTTTTCAGTTTAGGATTCAATTTAATCCTTCATTTGGAACAGCGAGAACACTTAGTACATGATGCAATCATTCCAATATGTAATGACACATTCATGTACCCCTTCCCCTCCGGAGTGCCGGACATTCCGGAACCTTCTAGAACATTCCCGATGAAAACACCGGAATCATTCCCGAACTCCGAAACGGGACTTTCCTTATATGAATCTTATTCTCCGGACCATTCCGGATCACCTCGTGATATCCCGGATCCCATCCGAGACTCCGAACAACATTCGGTCTCTTTCTCATAATACCATAACTACTCAAACAACGTCGAATCCTTAAGTGTGTCTCCCTACGGTTCGTGAATTATGCGGACATGATCGAGACACTTCTCCTATCAATAACCAATAGAGGAATCTGGAAATTCATATGGCTCCCACATATTTCTACGATTACTTTGCGATCGAATGAACCACTTACATACGATACCAATTTCCCTTTGTCTCACGATAGTTTACTTATCCGAGGTTATGATCGTCGGTATCTCTGCATACCTAGTTCAACCTCGTTACTGATAAGTACTCTTTTCTCGTTCCCGTGATATGTGATCCCTTGTGAGCCAGTCACATGCTTGCAAGCTAATTGGATGACATTTCACCGAGAGGGCCCAGAGTATATCTATCCGTCATATGGATGGACAAATCCCACTCTTGATCCATGTGTTTCAACCAATACTTTCCGAACACTCAATGCCACCTTTATAGCCACCCAGTTACGGTGTGGTGTTTGATGTCATCAAAGCATCCATCCGGTAAAGGTGATATGCATGATCTCATGGTCGAAGGAATTAGGTTACTATGTATCAGAAAGCATATAGCAATTGAACTATTGAAATGACTTGATCTTTATGCTACGCTTATCTATAGGAGTATGTCCATCACATCATTCTCCTAATGATATGATCCTGTTGTTAATAACATCTCTATGTTCATGATCAGGAAACCATGATCATATATTAACCAACAAGCTAGTTTAACAAGAGGCTTTACTAGGGACTCTTATTTTAGTTTACAAATCACACAAGTATTAATGTTTCCGGTTAATACAATTATAGCATGGTATGTAAACATTTATCATAAGTGTGAGGATATGGTAATAACCACTTTATTATTGCCTCTTGGGCATATCTCCAACAAAGGGTGTAGGCCGGTGCGCGGTCTCCTGGCGATGCTCAAGGGCTTAATGGCGTGGTACGGGGCGGTCGAGGTTGGTCGGAACGGGCTGGTGCTCTGAGCGGCATCGACGGCAATTTCGACGACGCACAGTGGCTACGTGTCGCGCGGCGGCGAACGGGGATGTCTGGGAGCTAGCTGGTGTTAAGGCGAGTGTGTGCACGCGCGGTGAGGGTGAGGCGCGGCGCATGCGAGCTAGTCGGATGCGGCGCTCTGGATCGCTCTCGGCACGGCGTAGAGAAAGTGGGCCCGATGTTTTCTCTATGGTCCAGGGCCTGGCTGCGTTCGAGGGCTGTACAGGGGGTGGCGGTGGACGGTGAGCTGCCTCCTGGACATCATGGCTGGGCATGGTGTTGCCTCCTGCTAGCTAGTCATGGTCGGCCGACAATGGGGGGCTCGGGTGGCTCAGCACTGATGCAATGGTAGAGTGCTAGCTTGTGTCATTGCATTGTGGTCACTTGGGGAGACAAGGGGAGAGATTTGGGTGCAATGGGGGAACAAAGCATTGATCAAAAACAGTGATAGTTAGGCAGGGTTTACTGTGCTCACCAAGTGTTTGATCAAATGGCCGAAAGAAATTTAGTTTTGAATTTTTGGATGAATTTTGGTGAGTGCTTTGGATACATGATTGGTAGTATATGGTTGCTTTGATTTGTCAAGGTGAACTGGTTTGAGTGGTTTTTGATAAATGGTGATCTTAGTACCTACACTTGATTCAATTTTGAATTGTCGTTTGAATAGATTTGAAATCTGTTTCTGTTGGTTTGCAAAATGGGTTTGGGTTCACTTTCACTTGGTCTAGCAAGGGGTGAAATTAAAAGAATTGGATTTGTTTCTGTTAGAAAGCTTGGACTAGAAACACTCAAAGTGGTCTAGTGAACACGTTTGGCCAAAATGGCCATTTGCTTATATTGTTTATATTTGAATTTCTCCTCATTTGATTTTTCTTGGAAATGATTTAGATGATTTTGTTTTCATCTTTAAACCAATCCTTGCCATTCATAGAAAACAAACATGGCATTGTAAGCATGCATGCATTCATCACACACATGTATTCATATTGATTTAAATAAAAAAAGTTTTATTAGCCCTAAATTTGAATGATTAGAACTTGATAATCTTGATTAATATTTTTGGGATGTTACAGAGGTCCTATGTGGTTTAGTTTTAATGTTTCTTAATTGGTCGTGCTTCTACGACTCATCAACACACCAGAGTCGGGTGTTTTTCTAAGTTCATATGTTTGTCTTATCGTTGCAACACACGGGTATGTTTCCTAATAAGTACATATAGACAATGATATATACCAGAAGTGTACATAATTTTAGTCCAAAATTCATTTTATTGTGGGCTACATAAAGAAGGTAGAATCCGACAATGACACGGTTTAAAGGAGCATTGTTCACCAACGAGATCTATAATTCTGGGACAGTGCTAGGCGTCGCCCGGACGATGGGGGAGCCCCCATCGTCCTGCTTCCTGTGCCGACACGTGTCCATTTGCTGCAAAACATCCCGCGTTTGCTGCATATGTCCCCGCGTTTGCTTCCGAAGCAAAAAAAAACGGTTCGTTTTAGAAATAGAACGTCTCGCCGGAGACCTCACCGGAGACCTCGCCGGAGACCATGGAGCAAAAAATATGTTCTAATGTAGCAAAACCGACTTCGCCGAAAACATCGTCGGAAAAACTTGCTGGTGACTCTCGCCGGAGACCTTGTAGCAAATAATTGACACTGTTGTAGCAAAACCACAAGACGATTGTAGCAAAAAAGTTCTTCCAATGTAGAAAAATCCCTACTTCGTCGGAGACATCGCCGGAAAAATTTAGCCGGAAGACCTCGCCGGTAAACTTGTAGCGAAAGCCAGGTCGGCCGCCTCTGGAAGCAACCACGGCCGCCCATGGTAGCGACCAAGGCTGCCCATGTAAGCAAGCTTGTCCACCGCTGGAAGCAAACTCGGCCAAGTTGTGGCAACCAAGCTGGCCATGAAAGCGAACTCGGCCGCCGCTGAAAGCAACCACGGACGCCCATGGCAGCGACCAAGGCTGCCCATGGAAGAAAGCTTGGCCACCGCTGGAAGCAAACTCGGCCGACGTGGCGGCGACCAAGCTGGCCATGGAAGCGAACTCGGCCGCCGCTGGAAGCAAGCTCGGCCGCCCGTGGAAGCAAGCTCGGCCACCGCTGGAAAGCAAGTTCGGTCGCTGCTGGTAGCAACCACGGCCGCCCGTGGCAGCAAGGTCGGCCGCCGCAGCTTCGACCGGCAGCGCGGGTGCTTGGGGTAACAGCTCCATGGCGTGTGGAGGGTGCTCGGCGCTGGAAGCAAGCTCCATGGTGGGTGGAGGGAGCTCGGTCTTGGAAATTGGCAGGAAGATATAAGATAGGAAGGGAGAAGAAAGGAACACGGGGTGGGCCTATGCCTGTGTGGTGGAGCTGCGTCCACGCGAAAAAAAGGCGCGACCCCTCCGGGGGATTGCCATCATTTTCCATAATTTTGTCGGTATTGTGTAAGGTAACAAATTGAGGAAATATTTCTTGCTTTTTCATTGCATGCTCTTCTTTCATTTATTTAATTTTTTTATAATTGAGAACATACTTTGGAAAGTAAAAAATTCAAAATAAATCTATTGCACAAAAACTTCAAGAAGTTCTACCGTTATCATGTTTATGAGTCATAGTGAAAATTGGGACATTATATGATACTCGAAATCTATCATGCATAAAAACATCAATAAGTTGGACCATTGTCATGTTTCATATCCTTCTAGACTTGTTTCGTCTGAAAAATCACATTTTTTTTAATTTGGTGGATATAAGGAGATCATGTATATTTCCTCATTAATGTATTTTCTCCGTTTCCACAGTAGTATATATTAATACCAAATCAATGTTTTTCCTTTTTATCTTCCTATACATATCTTTACAGTATCTACGTAAATATACAATAAATACCTTTTTATTAATCCCCGAATATTTTTCCCTGTCGTATTAATCATTGGCCAACCTGGCCGGACGTCCTCCGCCCCACATGCTTCACATATAAACATCATCCTATCAGCCCCTAATTCTCTCACTGCTCTCTCGTCTAGTTCAAACTCTCTCGTCCCCTTTCTCCAATCCCCCTACCAACACCAAGCACCAAGGTAGTTCACGGCCATGGCCACCTCGTTCGCCGGCTCCAGCGTGGTCAGGAGCATGCCAATGTTCGAGGGTGACGTGTTCCTCGGCGACATCGACGTCTTCCTCTCACCTGGCATGGAGGGCCACCGCCCTGTGTTTCCGAGCAACCAAATCCGGATCAGCCGCCGGTCACCAGCGAGCAGCAGGTGCCACCCTCTGGCCGTGCTTCAAGTGATCAGTGCATTCTCCATGCGCTGCAAGCTCCGGTCCAAGAAGCTGGATCTTCACCCCAGATCGCTCCTGGTCAAGCTGCACACCTTCTGCTTGGAACAACGGATGGTATATACACACCTTTTCTTGTCATCTATAGATCTTAGCGTGTAATTACTGCAAGATCTTTGGTCAATATTGACTTGGTTTGCAGCTGATTGCCATCCTAAAGTTCCATGGTAGCAACATATCAGATTTTCTGGTCTCGCTAGTATGTAATATGCATATAAAGGATTTTTCTTCTTGATTTACTGCACTGTTACACTTCATTTGATGCACTGATTGGTGGAGCCCTGGAATTTAGGATGTCAACCGAGAGCAAGTTATTGCACAACTAATGATAGGGCTTAAGTTACTGATGGTACGTCAAAGTTCCATGGTAGTATATAATATTGGATTAGCTGACCATCAGATTTCATGGTCTGTGATTTCCCTTGGTAGTATATAATATATGCACTTAAAGGATTCTTGTTCTTGCTGATTTTCTGCACTGGTTGGTGGAGCCTCGAATTTAGGATGTTTCTACAACTAACGATGTAGTAGGATTTATGCAACACAAATCCAATCATATGGTTATACGGATATGGTACTTTGGTTTCATAAATGATATAGTGTAGACAAGTGGTAGAGCATATTGTCTTGGATGACATAAACTCATAATATTGGATGAAGTGGTGTGTAAAACAAGGTGTATGTCACTGAACATGCAGTATGTTTCCCTTAACAATCGTTGTGAGATATCTCTAAATTTCTTTGATACTTAAGCATGGTACCGTACGTGTCCTTGATACCAAATCATGTCCTTTTATTTATTTACCTATTTTTCAAATGTAGCATAGGATTTCCATCATTTTTTTTAACGTAGCATAGGTTTCATAAATGATGGAAATCATAGGATTTCCATCATTTTAATTAGATTGAATTAATAGGCATATGCACATACAAATTCTTTTTCACATCGGTTGTCCTTTTGTATTGTAGACCGCTGTGGTGGATTCTGGAGTGGAGGAGCTGCACCTTGTGGCTATGCCAAGCAAGCTGAAGGGTGTTCCTTGCTTCTGGTGTTGGTCTGCACAAACCGGGCTTTACACTGAATGCCTTGGGATGCTCAACCAGCGATGCCTTGCCATCGTGTTTGATCTCGATGAAACCGTCGTGCTATCAAACAACGAAGACACATTCAGAAGTCACATAGGGAAGATTGAGTCGGACTTGGAGAATTGTGAACTTGACGCTGCTACAGAATTGACACTCATTGATGAACTCAATAAGGTTCGCAAGGATAATAAATTTCTCACGGATTTCATAGAAAAAGGTACTATCACTGTCAATCATGAGATTTTGACCAACCAAAACGAGGAGGGCATATTGCATAAACCTGGCGGAGGACAACAACTTATTGTTCGTCCTGTAATCAGGTTCCCGGGAAGGAATGCGGTTCTGACCCGGATCAGACCAACGGTATGTATTATTCGTTCAACCATTCTGCAAATCACCAAAATGTACTTGATTAATATTAGATGTGAATCGCATTAACAAAATGGTTTCATGTGATCTTCATGGAAGTAATCAAATACTGCCTTTATTATAGATAACTATTTATATTGTGTATCAACTAGTCTGAGCAGTCCATAGAGTGGTCCTACATGTTTTTATTTTCTTGCTCGTGTGTCTTTGTTTCTGAAATAAAATTATTGATTATTATAAATGTCAATATTAACCTGATATACAGAGAGGCTGGTTCAATTTACATATACTTAAAGTCAACAAAAAAATATGTGTATAGACTATAACTCAATTTGGTGTTAGTGGAGAGTTAGGTATTCGAGTCAAGCAATTGTATCATAGAAGAAGTTGGCTGTGGGTTAAGCACGAAATCAAGACAGGGACGTTCCCATGGCAGGGGTGGTCGGACCAGGCCTGGCGAGTATTTGGAGAGGCCATGGAAGGACTCGACAAGCTTTGTCATCCCCTTACTCATACCTAGGGATGCATGCGTTCACAACTAACCTCGTTAATGAATTAACATCATCTCGTTGTCCACATTTCTGCAGTGGTCTCATCAGAATAGTTCTATAAAAGTTTAATGGGGATTCCAGTTTATGTATGGCATTAATATTTATCTAGATATAATTCTTGAGATTTTGTAGTTTGTGTATTATGTAGGTCTACTTCAAAACACCAGTAGGTTTACAGAAACAAATTTCATAAACTCCAGCAGAACTATACATATTCTACTAGCTAGCACCATGTACGCACCGCAATTATATAATAAATGTTCTCAACTCAACATTATGATGTATACCCAAGTCCTCTTTTTTTTTCATAAATCCAAGTATAATTTGTAACAATAAAAATATTTATTTTTTTGCAACGCATGCTTGAAAACTTTCTTATATTTGCTGTATATATCCTTGTGAACAGCTATCTATATCATTTCTTATTACCTGATGCACCATTACATGATTCAGGTTCCCAAGGATAGTTTTTTTGTAAACATAAGGCCTGGTTGGGACGATTTGAAGAGTTATCTGATTGCTACAAATGGACGCAGAAGATATAAGGTCTATGTATGTACCATGGCTGGAATAGACTATGCTCTTGAGGCATGGAGACTGCTCGATCCAGAAGGAAGTTTGATCAGCCTAGCGGAAATTTCACGGCGGTTAATATGTGTGAGGCCAGGTAAAACTAAGCGTGAATTTTTATTACTCTGCTTTCATGAGATGCCAACTGGTTTCTCAAACAGGATTTTTCTTCCTGGAAAAGGGGCAATCGTGCGTTTCAAAAACTTGCATAATATCTTTATTAAGAAATAATCATTATTTTTATCATCATGTATGTTGGTTACAAGCACATTGCCTCAGTCCAAAAATAAGTGTATTTATGTACTAAGTAAAAAATTACTTTTATAGGAAAACATAGCAACATTTATGACACCAAATTAGTATGACTATATCCGTTTCGAAATGGAGTATCATAATAAGTCTTCTTAATTTAACGAAGATTTCTAATCTTTTAAATAATGTTGGTCAAATTTAAAATATTTTACTTAAAACAAAACCTGAAAGTACACTTATTTGTGGATGGAGGAAGTAAGTCTTGGAACATCCTTATGTACAAATAAAAGGCACTTGCTGATGGATGGAAGACTGCATAACACTGATCATGATTCTTATTTTTTCCACATGCACCTTTGTTTTATTGTATCATTATTGAATGTCAGATTCAAAAAAGTCGCTTGAGCATGTGTTTCAAAAGAGTTTATGCCATCCAAATATGACCATGGTTATTGATGACCGGATGGATGTTTGGGATGAGAAAGATAAGCGACGAGTTCATAATTTGCCGGCTTACAATCCATCTGTTTCCCCTGAAGACAAGGTAATTTATTTGCATTAATGCTTCCTTAACTTGATTTCTCAAGAGAACAATTCTGGAATAGTCTTAATTTCGTATGTATATCTTAACTGATCAGGTGGCGCATGGTCTTAGTGTGCTTCAGATTTTAAGAACTGTTACATGGAATGCCCGTCGAGGATTCTTCAGGTTTATATACAATACAAAGAAGAATATGGCAGTGCCAACTCTCAGTATTTTACCTATTTTGGCCGCTGTTTTTTTAATCAATGGATTATATATTTTGTAGCGACTTTGATGGGGTGCTGCTGAAAATAGTAGATGGGCTAATGTATGAAAATGATGTATTGGATCTTCCGTACGCTCCAGATGTTGGTGACTACTTACAACGGAAGGTATTTTCTTGCTACCTTTATATTGTTTTCTACATGACTAACGTTCATAAATTTATATATACCACTTCTACTGCATTCCAGAGTAACAAGATTGTAAGACACGATGATTCTCCTGTGTCAACCATGGATACAAGTGCAGCTGAAGTAGAGAGTGGGAACAATAATTAACGGAGAGGTCAGTTTTGCACAATTCTTATTGCTTACTTGTTCGCCTTCTTAACTAAGAGAAACTTAAGGATATCGTATGTCATGTGTTAACTCAAGGAGATTGCGAAAGATGGCATCATATGATGATAGGTGTTGATGTTTGTCCATAATCTTAATGGCGTGGCAAACAAATAAATAAATTATTATGCAGTGAATACATTAGGCACTCATAGACATATATATTCCATGTGAACATGGGCTACTTGACGAACTAAAAACTTCAATGGAGACTAAACTGGTCATGAGCAAACCAAGTATTACTAACAACAACCTGAGAACTCTAATGGCTCTAATAGCAACATGTCCAACACAAGAACAATTACTGAGTAGGGGTGGCATGACAAACAAAAACATTAACTACATGTTCAACTAACAAATGCATTATCGCTTTCACAATCATTTGCTTCAGCTTTTTTGCTTAGTTTCAACTCGCAATTAATAGATAGCCTCGACCAGAAATTTTTCCTTGTAGCTGATGGAGTTCATTGTACTAAGTGTAATTTTTGTAGTCATGACCTCATCAGTAGATTACATTTTTCCCACCTTCCCTAATCATCAATTTTTCTACTGCACTCTTTATCCATGTACTGTTTTTGTACCTTGATAATTTTTCTTAGAGCTCAATTTTCATTACAGTACACATATAAAAATTGTAAAGACAAAACCAAATAATTTCGTTCTTGCAGGCTGGCCCTGCTGGTTCATCAAATGAGGTAGATCATTCAGAGAATGCATTTCGTGTTGACAAAATCCAAGGGATATTAATTTTGTTGGCTAGTTTCGCAAGATCTTGTTGTTATATTGGAGCTTCTTGACACCAAATGTCTGTTGATCTGGATATATTTTGAGCCAACTTCACTTGCCATTTTTTTAATTTTATCGTTGAACTTCTAGACCGGTATCGTTGAACTTCTAGACCGTCTTTGTTTTAGATCATGCACACATGATTAGCTAGTGTGTATGCGAGCTACCTCAATGGAGAATGCTTATTTAGGTGCATGGATTATGATTTATCAATTGAGCCATATGTATGATCAACTTGTTTGAGAGTTAATTCCAGTTCATATATACTCCATGTGTTCCTATTTACATATTGTGATTATAATTTCACCGATAATATAAGAGCTATGTGTTACAAAGTATTTTCCATCGAATTTTTTAAATATTATTCTGCATTATGTAACAAACAGTTTTCGGTCAGATTCAGGATCAGAGTTGAACCTCGAAATATATCTGTCCATGTAAATAGGGAGGGATGGAGTATATGCTTGCAAGATGCAATATTAAAATGTTTCATGCAATACCAAAAGTTTCATGATCAAGTTCAGAATATTTAGCATAACCTCCGCTATGACTTAAATGTTTTATAGTACTATTTTCTTACAAAAAGCTTCGTCCCATTTTCATAAATTTAAATGTCCTATTTTTAGTAATAAATATAAGGACGGGTAGTTTCACCGAGGATGCTTTTGTCACAAAGGAGAAAGGGAGATAGGAAAACTAAGTCAAAGTTATTTGAATTTAAGAATTGGTGCCGCCGCAGATCGAGATAAGCAGCGGTGATGGTGACTTGGAGGCAAGGAGTGCCCGGTGTCCGCCACCTGCCTAGGGGCCATGGTTGGCAAGAAGAGAAGAGTAGTGATGATGATGTAGGGCTCTATAAGAGTAGGAAGGGAGAAGGTTCACGAGTACAGTGTTAGCACTAATCTTGACTCAGCATCGGACGAGTGGCCGGAGCTGACCCGGTGCGTGCGGCAGTGGCGAGTGGAGCAGGTCGTGTGCGTGCGCAGGACCAGGCCAGGTTGTTAGCTAGCTTTGCATGAGTGCATGTTTAGTGGAGGTAGTTAGTGCGTGATGTTGGAATTCCCATGGATCGATCACATCACACGCTCGAAAAAATCTTGTGACCACGGACACGTATTGTGCCCTCGAATTTTCTTTATTTCTTCTCTTCTTAACTCACACGGTTATAGATCCTTACAACCTTGTGCATGTATATATACACGCACACACCTGCCTAGGACCAACACGTCCTAGTCTAATCTAAACCAACAAGAACACCAATTCCTAAATGAACCAGTACTACTCAGACTCAACATCGGACTCCTAAACCTACACGACCTGAACACCACGATCACACATGGACACAATGTCCTACTAGGACACATATACACTAGTTAGGAAATAAACCAGACTCTTTAATCAAGATTAATTCTAACACGTGAGTTAGTGGTGGCCGATGTGGTGGCCCGTGTGCTGGTTCGTGCCAGCAGAGTTAGCCATGTAGCCATTGTAAAGAACAAGAAGATTAGGGTGTTTTGAACGCCCACGGCGACGTTCGTGCGCCGGCCGGAGAAAATACTTGTGCTCCTTCTACCTCCGACGGGTGAGCGTTGAGAGAGCTAGGTAGAAGAGGGGCTGCCCGAGGACAGCCCCAACATACAGCGGGGAAGGTTGCGACCGCCATGCAAACATATCCACGCAACCATTGTTAGACATTATTTGCCCTAAGCTAATCAACACTAGGATCTAATATCTCAAATAGAACACCTTCTTTAGCACAATTGTGGTGATTAACTTTCATGGACGGGAGATGTTGGCCGGAAACGACCTTGTGCCTGCTTGATGCAGTCATGGTATAGCCCATGGACTGAGTGAGTAGGATGTGCGCCGTCAGTACAACCCTCTTGGTGGCTGGCGGTGGAGACGGTTTTCATTAAAGCATCTGTAGTATCATAAGAGTTGGGTGTTAAACCATAGGTGTGTCGCTTAAGGGGCCAATGACCGAAATCAACATTGGTTTTTGGGTGCCCGTTCTCCTCTGTTTTATTCCGTGAGATCAATTCCAACAATACCATCTGAAACTGATGGCTGCTACTGAATGTCACTAAAGAGACATATATGCCCATAGTTACAGATGCCGTGCTTTACCATTTTAACGATGATCTGTTTGGATCTATGGATAATATAATACAGTAAGAAGCCAAATCTCCTGTGATCGACGTCTCAGGACCTGTTGATGTGACACGTTCCGTGTGATACGAACATACATTTCTGGAACCCACACCCAAGGTTCCTAGCAGCAACCTCTCAGCTTTGTGGGTTCCTCAGGACCGTCAGGTTGACGACTTGGCCACATATTTCGAGTTTGCGGCGGCCAAAAGCGCCGCGCCAATCCCCGAGCCGTCTTTCGTGTGCTCGACGACGACGTGCGCCGAGTCCTGGGGACCGAGAAGCTCCGCCATAGCCCCCGTCATATACGACCTGTACTGAGGGTAGTTCTCGTAAAGCCCACCATCCATCGCCACCGCTGTTCGTCTCCCTAACACCAGGCCACTGGAGTCGCTCTCCATCTTCTGAAGAATGCCAGCAATGCCGGCCCCAGCCAACCGCCCGCCTCGCTTGACGATGCAGTCAGAAACTTCTACGATGGCCCTCCGTGCCGCTAGGGAAGATCGGTTGACCTGCAACCATGGTTTTGTGGGAGAAAATTGCAGCTTAAGGTACTGGTTGGCTAGATGACCACAGATGCATGGCTGAAACATGTGTAGAAAACTTACACCAACGACGTCACGTAAAATTAATTCAACTTCTCCGAGATCGTTGGAGCTATCTTGTTGCATAGCACACAGATGTGGGGTTCTGGAATTATGTTATGTTTGTGGTGACCGAATGAAATTTTGAAAAGGAAGGGGATAATTTGGAGTTTGGAAGCTGGGACATGAAGAACTTGCCTTAGTACAAATGGCTCAGCAAGTTTGTCAGCGAAAGAATGGCCAAACAGATCAGACTCTTGAGCCATTTTGGCCAGCACCCTCCGAACAATTTCCCCAAGGTACATACCAGAAATCGTCTTCTCGAATATCTGACAGCGTTGCATTGAGAGCACAACTTGACAGCAGAATAAGCAAACTAACAGATAAGCGAGCAAAACAAAGGTATTTTTTACCTGTTCACCAGGATTTATGCTCTCAGCATCCATGTCCCTGTCAAATTCAGTTAGTGGAAGACCATCTGAAAAAGCTCCCCACTCGGTGTTGATAATCTGCAGTTACAGCCTACAGTCAACTCAGTGTTATGAACACATATTCTCAATCAAATCAATGTACCACCTCTATTTTAATTTTTCAACTTTACTCAGCTCCATTGCACACCAAATTTCACTTCAGCAAGGGGCAAGTGAAAGATGGTGTCTTGTTACAACATACCGTGTTTCCTGTTACAAGCCCAAGGTGTTGGAGTTTAGGGATAGAGTCACTTCGTTCAATGTAGCAAGCATTTGTACCGGTGCCCAAAATAACTGCAACCATCACATCCTCATCCCAGTAATGTGCTCCAGCTAAGGTTCCAACGGTATCATTTACCTGTTAAGTGTGATTCAGTTAACACCATCATATTATTTTGGAGTAGAGACGACGTTATCTTAAACGTATTTCCGCGCATAACAAAGCAGAGCACGAACAAAAAGCAGAATTCTATATCCGCCATGGTCATCCCATTTGCTTTCCCAGCTATGCTATGTGCATTCTTCAGATGCAGAGGCCAGAAGGCGATAAAGCTCTACCCTTATCAAAAAGACTACGAGTTCTGATGCTCGCTTACCAGAGCAGATACACGCATGTCAAGCCCCTGTCTCTCCATTGCAGCATTCAGACAGGCAACTACATCCTTCCCAGCCTGTGAAGACCAACCGTGTTGCTCTATCGTTAGCATAAAGTCAACTGAAAAATAAAACAACTATATCTTCTGACTAAAATGGAGATCTTACAGTTCCAGAGACAGCAAAACCCTTAGTCCACTTGATCAGGATGCCAGAGTCGATAGAAGTTTGCTTTACCGGGAAGGAGAACGTAAAACCAATCTCCCTCTTTCTACCTTCCTGAAGACGAAAGTTACCGCCCTCCGTCGCCACGAAACTCGAAAGGCGGGCCGCGATGAAATCGAACAACTCCTATTTGGGGACAAATATAGTTGTGCCGTCAGATATGAGTGTCCCTAAGCAGCTATTTGCTAATTAAATTCCTAATCAGTGTAGAGGACAATTTTCTTTGCACAAAGAGAACGAACTTAATAAAGGAAATAGGAATGAAATCGGTTACCTCGGTTGTACCATGCATGATCTCTTTCGGGATGGACACTTGTTCGGACTCGCTGTCGACGACACGCCTGTCTTTCCCTCCCAGCTGCACCCTGAGCACTCTGAAGTTGGTGCCTCCAAGATCCAGGGCATAGAACAGCCCTGTCTCGTCCCTTGAGCGTACCGATTATGATGCAGAAATTAATTTAAGAACTGAACTGTTCTAATCTAATTGGCATTCTTGACCAGATACTACTTAGTAACTAGTCACAAAAAGTACTGATGAAGTGAGCTCGTTTACTGTACTACTAATCACAGTCACTGAATCAGCAGCGAGCGAGGAGGCCAAGTGAGTTACCCGGTGGGGAGGGAGTAGACGTAGCTGGGGATCATCTTGAGCTCGGCGGCGCCGTCCGCGGCGAGCCCGGCGCGCATGTCGGCGGCCATGGCGTCCGCGACGTGCCGCAGCAGGGGGAGCGGCGTGGCGCACCGCAGCCTGAGGTCGTCCAGGATGGGCGCGGCCACAGCCGAGGAGCAGCGGGCCTGCACGGCCCGGCGACGGCGCTGCGCGACGGCGGCCGCGGCCGGGAACGGCGAGCCGACGGCGGTGGCGGACATGCCGAGGCGTGGCAGCTAGGAGCGATCTGTGCGAGAAGCAGAGTGATGGAATCGAGGAAGGTGGCAGGAAATGCTCTCTTCTTTCTTTTCTTTTGTATAAATAAAAGGAGGAAAAAGAATATTGGCTACTTTGCGCGCTCCGCTAGCTTCCTATTTGTCATCGAACGACTAGTGTATTTTTCAGTTGACACGTCAGCTGTTTTCCGCATCAGCATTTGGCATTTTGATGAAGATACGGTGGTGTAGATCAGTGTGGGCGGATAGAGTCATGGCACTACAAAGGAACAAGGACAAGAAACTGAATTAAGAATGGGAGTACAATCTCCCTCCAGAAATAACTCGCTTTGGTTTGGGGCAGACTACGCCTTCCTCGGGGATTTGAGTTTTTTATCCTTCGGATATTCAGCCAACCACGTGTTCTTTTTTTGAATCAAAATCCCGTTTTTGCTATAGAACAGTTCTAGTAAAACAAATACATTATGTAGCAAATCCCCACTACAACAAAAATTCCCCATAAGCCAGCCCTCGCCGTCGGTAGCAGCTTCGGGCACCGCCGATAGCAAGTCCGGTCGCCGTAAGTAGCAACTGTGCCGGTCATCTGTAGCGCGTCGTCCTCGACGGAGGCCTGCACCACGCAAGGGGGTGAGCCCCGACTTGCAACACGTATCGCCGGAGAGGTCCGGTCATCCTCGACGGGGCCTGCAGGAAGCAAGGGGGACGAGTCCCATGACTTGTAGCAAAATTCAAGGTGAGGGTGTCCATGGCTGAGGGTGAGCACGAGATCGAGGGAGAGGATTCCATGGCGGACGGGCGCAAAGGTGTGTGGCGGGCGGGGATCTGGTCCAGCGGCCGAGATCTGGTCCGGTGGCGGGGGCTGCCTGCTCTGGCGGGGATCCGGTCCGGTGGCGGTGGAGCACCAGAGGCACGGCCAGGGGCGGCGGCACAGCAAGGGCCACGTCGAGCAGCCGCCATGAAGATGGGTGGCCAGAGGGAAGGAAAGCCGGCGAGCAGGCCATGGCTGCGGGCAGCAACGTGGCCATGGATGTGTTGAGGCGCGGGGAAGGCAGGGATTCAGCACGGGCGGCGACGCGCAGCAGAAAGAGAGTCTCGGCAGCCTAGGCGCGCGACCACGGAAGGTCGCGGCGGCGGAGGGGCGCAGGTGCGGGAGATGTATGGCAGCAGATACGTGCGTGCTGTTGGACGGCGGATGTAGTTTGCAGCAACACGATAGCGACCCGGGGGTTTTCATCCCCTGAGGGAACAGTATCATTTTCCTTTGGTTTGTCTAGATTCGAATGTATCAAGACGCATTTTAGTGGATAATACATTCAAATCTAGACAAATCCAAGTCAAATCCGAAAAATAAAAAAGTTATGGCTTATGACTTATGAATAGGCTACTCTCCGCGACTAAGCTCCTTAGGAAGGATTTTGCATCCAGGGAAAGAAGGTTGTTTCAAGATAGAGACAGCCGTTCAGTTTGTTTTGAATCTTTGCTCGAGGTAATGTCTTGATTCGATATCTAGAATGATTTTGTCTCGCAGAAGATTCAAAACATTTTGCTCGAGGTAATGTCTTCATTCGATATATCTTCTGCGTGTGTGCTCTTCTTTGCTCGAGGTAATGTCTTCATTCGATACCCTGAATCCAAATTATGAAGGATTTTGCAACCAACCGTTCAGTTTGTTTTGAATCTTGTGCGTGTGTGCTCTTCTAGCTTGTCCGTCAGCTTCTGGATGTCCAGTTTCAGGTCCCAGTTTGGATGGGATTTGATGGATCTGGGGACATTACCTCGAGCTGATTTGGCTCACCAGCGATCGGATCTTCAAACATGGGAGGAGACAGCGGGGTCACCTTACCACCTCGAAGCCGCTCGTCGTGAGGAAGCTAGTTTCTGAACTTCAGTGGCACTTAGTAGCTGCATCAGACAGATTGCATACTTGTGAGCAATTAATTATATAGACACCATAAAAAGAGAAAAGGCTATCTAGTGCCCTCCTGAAGCTCAGAAAATAGTTAGGGGAACAAATGAGTGATCCCAACAATATTGCAAATCAAACGTCATCATCACAGATCACAGCTCAAGAGTTTAACGTCGACCACCACAATCCGGAGGCATCAGTTTTGGCTTGGCATCTATGAAACAATGGCCTGGAACAGCACTTCACAGCGTCTTGCAATGCCTAAAACCATTTCAAGTGACTCATGCAAGACCATTTCTCTATTTCCATACAGGCTGCAACTGACGGGTCCGAAGGAGCCCAAACATAACCAGAGTCTCAGTAGCAGACTATCAGTTACAGAACTGGGCAACAAAGGGAGAGGTTATAGTATAGTCTTACTTAATAGGCCAGACAGTTTTTTCCTTGGGGATGTGCTCAATCTTTTGCCAATTTGGATCTCCCACTCTTAGACAAGACTATAATAAATAACAACTCAGCAAAGTAGCAAAAAACTGTCCATGTCGACATTGATACGTTTCTCTGTTACATCACATCAAGTCAAGGCAAGAAAAAACTCGCATATGCGTAGCACTTAGATTAGGACAACAGATTAGACACCCGGCCTGCTAATCCAATTCAAACAAAGATGTTGTTGTTAGGACTTAGGAGAACAGATTAGACAGAGTTGCCAGAACCCACAACGGAGATATCTTGTATTATTTGTTAGCCTGTTATTAATCCTGTTCTTTGTTTTTGTTGTCAGAATAAGCAGAAAAACGTGTGTGTGTATAAACACCGTTTGCTGTCGCTAAGATAGGATAGTTTACCTAGTCTATACTTGCCGTTGCTGAACTTGTGGGATGGCACAAGAATAGGTCAGTCATAGCGAGTTTGTAGGAGGTGATTAGCACGAACGGGAGTGGGATGTCGCTCCCCGGTTTGTTCGTGTCCATGATCCTTGTTTTCAGCTGGAGTTAGTTTTTTTGTAACAGCTAGCGTTGAATAAAAGAGATAGGAGAGACAGAAAAGTGGACAGTTGAACTCCACGCAAAAACACCACCTGTGTTACTCTTGTCTTTCAGCCTTTGTCTTCAGCTTCGTCAGGTTAGGCAGCGTCATTATTAGCATATACGTAGATAGATATCTGGTGATCAGTTTGCTTGCCACCCGTTTGGCACGGTTTATCCAACCCATGAATATCTATTCAACGAACAATGACTTTAATCTGGCACACAAAACTGATCCCTGAGCTGTATATTCGGAATCTAAGTGGATGTTCAGGGTCCTTTTTCGTTGGGAAAAACCGCCGCCTCCGCCTTCCCTCCCCTCGCTCCCGCGAGCGGCCGGGGGGGAAATCCCTGAGCTGTATATTCGGAATCTAGACAGCTGGAGTTATTTCCAGACAAGAAGTGTGGAAGCGTAACAGTGGAGAAACTCTGGAAGCTAGAAACTGAAGAATCAGGCTAGCATAACCAATAACCCTGCACCATTTCCCCCCACTGTTATCAATCTTAGCACTCGCTCATGCGTACCAGCAGCCATACAGCTGTTTTAAGAAGATTTTGTCTACTCAAAAGTATAAAAAAGTAGAGAGACAAGCACGCAGCAGTGGCGTCCTCCTCGGCGCCCACGGCCCATCCCCTCGTGCTCATGGCCGCTGCGGGGTGGCAGCTTCGATTCGGGAGGAGGAAGACGAGACCGGAGCGAGGGTTGAGTTTATGGGCCTCGAATATTTGGGCGGGCTCTCAATTCTTCGTCGGAATTGCTTCCGGCCCATAAGATCTCTGCCCTCCTCCTGGCTGGCTGTGGCTGTGTCGGTCTGGAAATTACAACCCTCCTCCAAAACTGAACGACATATAGAGAAATTATGTTTTTTATTATTTGCGGTGAAGAGGGTTTTTCGTAAATTTAAACTGGTTTTCAAATACTTGTGATGAGATCTCAATATTATTTAAGATGAATACGATTATGATCAAATGATGTAACATCGCGTGCCCCAAAGGTCTAGCTTCTCCAAAAGTGACGCCTCCAAGAAGGAAACGGTGCAGAAGCACCATCGTCGCGTGATCATGTATCATAAGTTTTCAACCCCAAAAAATCCTTGCTCACATAACAACATTTTCATATTAATATATATTTTATTTATCCAATGTTGTATTTCATCTTCTTTTGTCTTGGTTTATACTCTTATATAATTTCCGCGAGGGTCAGATCAGTACAACACACAATATTCTAAGGATTCTATAATTTCCACAACCATTACATAATAGTTCGCGACAGAACTCACAAGAACATATACAAAACAATTTAACGAGTCAAGAATACAAATATATATTATAAAGATCGAAACCACATTGAAAACGATACAATATCCGAGTATAGATAAGAGTGCAAATAAGACTAAAAGTTCAGAAGAATAACCAATGGCGTTTATAACCCTGTCCAGACCAAACCGGAAGGATGACCGCTTTGGTGTCTCTAGATACATGACTTTCTTTAGTTTGAAACAAACTCATTTGTTATTTGATTAGCACATTTTAGAGTTTTGCGGTCCGATCGGTCTTGAGTTAAGACTGAGACATTGGGCCCAATAGATAAGTTTGAAGTAACTAGGCAAATCTGAGCCAGCATACCCAATACCATAGTCACTACTGGAAAACAGCCATTTGGTTCGATCTCAATTATGTCATCAGTCCCGGTTCGTTACGAACCGGGACTAGTGCTAGCACTAGTCTCGGAACATGACGCCTCCAACGGCTAGTAATCGTGATAGCCTATAGTCTCGGGCCGGACTAGACCTCTAGTACTGGTCCGTAATACGACCCGGGACTAGAAACCTAGAGCGGGCCAGCTGCTCTTTTTAGGGACTATTAGTCCCGGGTCATATCACGGTTTGGGACTAGTTGTCCCTCCATATAAATACAGCTTCTGTCCACACGGCTCGGGACTAGTTGTCCCTCATATAAATACAGCTTCGTGTCCACACGGCCCGAGCCATGGTGGCCATTTTATTCAAAGAAGCAAGCCGAGTTCATGCCATTTTTTCTCAAGATTTAGTTTGCAACCCCTAAATCCAAAGTTTTAAAAGGTTAGAACTTCATACTTTCATCTCTTATTGCTACTTTAGCTCAATGCTCTAGAAGTATAGAGATATGGATTTGCATGCATGCTCTAGAAGTAGAGGATTTTGGAATGTGTAACAAATTTTGATTAGGCACATAGTTACTAAAAATTGAAATGTGTAATTTTAGAGTTTCAGAGCTTAGAATGGAATGAGGTTTTCACTGATAGAACAATAATCAAAAACTCCACATTTATCATGTTAATTGTTTTCTCCAATTCACAAATTGGTGCATGTAAATTTTTCAAAATTCAAAATTAATGCTCTAGAAGCTCTCATTATAACTTGTATTCAATTTATCATGTTGTGTAATGGTTTTTGATATACTTTTACTATAATGCAGATGGTCCGACAATGGATGTACGGTACTGATCGACGCTCTGGCGAGTTCATTAATGGCGTGCATGAATTCATCTGTGTTGCTGATGCAAACAAGCAAAATGGTTTTGTATTCTGTCCATGTAGTGGATGTAGGAATCAGAAGGATTACTCTGACTCAAAAACCCTTCACAGCCACCTATTGAAGTCCGGCTTCATGCTCAATTATAATTGTTGGACCAAGCACGGAGAGAGAGGTTATAATGGAAGACAATGAAGAAGAGGAGGATGATGACAACTATCATGGTCTCCCTAAGTACGGAGATACTTCCATGGGGGATGTTGAAGGGGAGGCTGAAGAAGAGACACATGATGAACCCGCTGATGATCTTGGTCGGACCATTGTCGATGCACGAAGAGACTGTGAAAATGAAAAGAAGAGGGAGAAGTTCAATCACATGTTAGAGGATCACAAAAAGTTATTATACCCAAATTGCGAAAATGGTCTGAAAAAGCTAGACAGCATACTGAAATTGTTGCGATATCTCTTGTTCAATATTTAGGCTATGAAGATACGCCAGTGGTTCAGATAGTACGGAAGTATATTAAAGGGGAGCCTCTAGTCAGTCATGAGGAGCTCACGCGTCTATCCACACATATGCAAAATACGCACACATGGTACCTGTTGCAAACAGAAAAAAGCATCAGAAAGATTGGTTTGCGGTGGACGTTAGAAAGGATCATCACTTCAAACCATACTCGATACACATTCAAATGACCAAACTATTTTAGTTATACAATCATCACGCCCTTGATAAATCTATCATTGGTTGCTAGTGTATGTAAGTGCTTTATTTCTGTAATTAAGTTTGTAGCTCATCTCGTTCATTGTATTTAATATATTATCCTGACTATATATCCTTTTGTACGATATTATATTCTGCAGAATGAAGATGTTTGAATACAAAAGAGCTAGAAGATATGACGTTGGGTTCATTGACCCTGCGTTAAAGAATCATCCCAAGGACGTGGAGGAAGACCTGTGCAGGTTCTTAACCAAGAATAATTTTGTTAAGGAAATACTATTTTTTTACAACTTCAAGTGAGTGTTTCTATCTTGTACACATTTTACTTTTGCTTACTCGATGTTAAGTGTAATTGATGAGCTATGTAAACGTCCGCAGATTCACTGGATCTTGCTAAACATTCAAGTTGACAAGTCCCTAGTTGAAGTCCACGACTCATTAAGTTAGGACCAAGAGAAGTGGAGCGACATGAAAGCAATGCTTCATAAGTAATTTTAATCATTATCGCATTATATCAGCCTCTTTCGTTCATTTCCTGATATCAAGTAACTAATAACTTCTTTGTTCATTTTCTTTGTCGAGCAGGTGTTGGACACGGTTTAGATAGAAAATACCAGGTACATTCAAAGAGAAGCTAACTTATAAAATGGTGAAGAGTTTACAACAGCCACCGGGAACTCATTTATGTGGATACTTCATCTGCGAGTACATTCGCGAGTTGACCAGTGAGCAAAAAGTTGGTTCACATTATATTTATGATTTGCGGGAGAAACTAGAGCCAGAACAGCGTATATGAGCAATTTAAGAGGAGCTGGCGGGATTTCTGATGAAGGAGGTCCTTGATATACATGGAGAACATTATACGGATGACGCAGAACTCTATATGCCTTAGTGATCTCCATATAGTTGATATGATATATCATCAATGATCATGTAATTTCAAAAGATTTCTTCCTTTTGATATGATTGAATATATGTATGCTTGCAAGGGATCGAATATTAATTATATAGATGCATCAATATGTACTGTGTATGTAGTAGCATAGAATAAGTGTACTAAAATATATGTTTGAAATTATAGTGAAACACAAAACGAAAAAGAAACGAAATGGCAAAAAAAAGGAAACACACAATCTCTGTCGTGACAGAGAAACACACGAATTCTCTGTCGCGGCAGGAAGCCTTATAGTCCCGGGTGGTGTTACGACCCGGGACTAGAGGGTTTCCGCCCCCCCCCCCCCCCCCGCCTCGCTGAAATAGCCACGTGTCAGTCTTCTGTCGCGGGCCGTAGCGAGCCGGGACTAGAGAGGGGGCCTCTAGTCCCAATTTGACAGTCCCGAGTCCAAAACCGGGACTAGAGCCCGTTACGGCCCGGAACTAAATGCCCTTTTTTCCACCAGTGAGTACTATCGGTGGGACCATCTTTTGTTGGATGCTTAGAATCTTGGAAAGAACAGGCAGAATGCACACAAATGACCCAAGTTTGAAAGGATTTTACAAACTGAACTCTCGACGAAACTATTTTACTCCACTAACCTTTTTTATAGCGCCTAAAGGAAAGGCTTCACACTATACAGTATAGCGCCTATGCCAAAGGCGCTACACCTCTTAACAGCGTGGCACGCGGGTCCTAGGGACCGCTCCAGTAGCGCCTCGGCATAAGACATTACATAACAAAGTGTAGCGCCTAACAGATAGGCGCTACGCTAATATTTATATACGGGGCGTATCTATACTAAACAAAAGATAGCCTTAGCTTGGATGGTTTAGCTCTTTGGTCTTGATCTGGTAGATTGTGGGTTCAACTCCTACATCCCACCTATTTTTTGTTTTAATTTTTCTAAGCTCCATTTTTGTGTCAAAGCCGTTAAACATTCATGAACTTCCAAACAACATGTATAAAACTATGCATTATTATTTTGGCATTCACATTATAAATCTCTTCCAATATTTAGATTTTGCAATTGGTGCCTGATTTGAGCTAAGAAATATGCATAGATCTTCAATTGTTTTAGATACCATACCGTTAAACAAAGTAGACATGCACGTGTCCCAACAATATTAACTCTAATATTTGGACAAATGCAACATTTTACTTTGACTAAACATGAATCGATTAAGGGAGAATTAAAAACGAAGAGAGTGTTCGGTCATACTAATGTGCGGATTATCAACTGTTACTGCTCGCTTGCGTAAAAAAAAGATACTGCTTACTACTCGTGGGGATTATCGACTATTCAGTACGGTTCAGTATGCTTTTGTATCATTTGCTACAAGAGACCACCGTAAATCAGTTTTGTTTTGCATGTCCGTTATAATCCCGACTTTCAATGTAGTTTGTCACGGTTGTTCAACATGATTTTGCAATATTTCGTTACGGAGTGCATCAGTTTTGCTTTTTCTATCAGCTACAATATGCTATACTCCGATGGAGATAAGACAAATTCATTTATGGACTAAGAGAAAAAATTATGTTTCTTGATAACCTATCCGTGGATGTTCAAGAATGTTTAACAGCTTTGACACAAAAGTGGAGCTTAGAAAAATTAAAACAAAAAATAGGTGGATCTTGACAGCGACATGAACCTATATTTGTGCATCTATATGTTCCCAAATTGTTTAAGTTAGTTGCAGTAGTGGATCTTGTGAGCTACTCCATAGTACACATATCTGGAGGCTGTATCTTGCAGGCAGGTCGCCCATGCATCTGTGCGTGGCCACTTCGAGCCTCTAACTTAGCTAACTAGCTAGCTATATACAACGACCGGCCAAAGGGTTAAGTTGGTGTCCGTTCAATTTCCCCCTCATTATCAAGGTTAAAAGAAATCTTAACTACATAAGTTTGTCCAATATTTGTATAGAAATAGTTACATGTAATCTATATGTGTTAATTTACGGAATTCCTAATGCTCGGTAGAATAGGAAAAGATTCTACTCAGTTTATATGCTGGACGTGAGGTCGATTTGGTGCGAGAGAAACACAAGGATTTTTTATAAAGAGTATAAGACGATCCAACAAATTATCGATCAAATTAAAAAAAGATGCAACTCAGTGGGCCACAGAGAGTAGGGGTCGTTTTATTCTTCCCCCTCAGGCCTCGTGTTTGTTTAGTTTGTTCTCTTTTTTCTGTTTAGTCTTTTAGTCGTTAGGTTCTTCTTGGCTAGTCATAGTTTTTACTTCAGGTCATTGGTCGCGATTCCGGTGTGCTCACTTGTAAGATTTTAAGTTGTATGCTTTGGTATTCTTTGGCCCCCCTCCTTCTTAATATAGCACATGCAACTCTCATGCATGGTTCAAAAAAAGAAACGTGTATGTTCTATTTCCTCCGTCTCAAAATAGATATCGCATATTTGTCTAAAATTTGAATGTCAGTATTTAGTATGTAGATATATCCAAATTCTCGACATCTATTTTAAGATGAAGGGGGTATATTTGTTGTGTAGGGCGTAAGTATACAGAAAATCAAAACGGAGCTCGGGCTACATGGAATACGGTTTTTTCGGATTTTGAAAACTTGATTTCAAAGTATCAAAAAAATATGAAAAAAATCTTACACGTAGATATTAATGTGCTCTATCCAATACACAAAGGCTCACCCCGAAACACCTTGTATTCTAGGCTCAGCAAAAAATGACAAAATCTGACAGATTTAGATGGTTTGAAATGTGGCACTGTTCACTACTTCATATGTCCGACTTTGTGTATTGGATAGCTACGTCTAGTATTTTTTGCGATTTTTTTGAAACTTCAAATTGACATTTTCGAAAGATTCAAAAAAAAAACAGAAGCCATGTAGCCCAAGCTCCAAAAATGTGCATTCTATAAGTACTCCCTCCGGTCCATATTAATGGTCTTAACTTTGTCTAGATTCGTATATATGTAGTTAAATATTTATACTAAATTTATTCGTATCTATGTAAAATTGAGGCCATTAATATAGATAAGAGGAAGTATATTTGTATGTATGGTTATACACATAGCAAGGAGACTAGGTAGGATGAATGGGTCGGCGGGACTGATCCCGACCGTTCACCAAAGCGCAACATTTGCGCGCGCGGGAATATTAGACGCGAAGCAAGGAACCCACCTCCACTCAACTCTAACTCCACCATCACCACATGACATGACCATCATGCATCGTCTCCTCCCAATACACAGAAAACATTGCCTAGTAGGGCCTCCGGCTTCAGATTCATCCATATCATTACGGATACGGACACATTGTCGTCTTCCTCTTCCTATCCATATCAGTTCAGGGTCTGGGATGTAAACCCTTTCACCTGGATTTACTTTGTTGAAATTTCCCCATGTCCTATATCCCATCATCTCGCATGTCCACGTATTGACCACCGCGTTCTTAAGGAAATAAGAAGACACAAACGAGATCGCATCCATACCCATCAGCCAACATGCAGCTAGTACATGCGAGCAAGGCAGATGCAACAGCTTGGGTTTATTGCACGTGAACTCACGCGTTGGCCAGGCTTCGTTACCTATCCTCACCTCCTGTGTCTTTACCTCTTCTCCTGTTCCAATCCGATTGGAAGGGAGGTGTACCTCGAACCTTCCAATCCGGTTTGTTCTCTTTTTTTTCTGTTTAGTCTTTTAGTCGTTAGGTTTCTTCTTGGCTAGTCAGGGTTTTAGTTTTTTACTTCAGGTCATTGGTTGCGATTCTGGTGAGCTCAATTGTAAGATGTTAAGTTGTATACTTTGGTATTCTTTGGCCTCCCTCATTCTTAATATAGCACATGCAGCTCTCGTGCATGGTTCAAAAAAAAAGAAACGTATATGTTGTATTTCCTCCGTCTCAAAATAGATATCGCATATTTGTCTAAAATTTGAATGTCACTATTTAGTATATAGATATATCCAAATTCTCGACATCTATTTTAAGATAAAGGGGGTATATTTGTTGTGTAGGGCGTAAGTATAAAGAAAATCAAAACGGAGATCGGGCTACATGGAACACGGTTTTTTCGGATTTTGAAAACTTGATTTTAAAGTATCAAAAAAATATGAAAAAAAGCTTATACGTAGATATTAATATACTCTATCCAATACACAAAGGCTCACCCCGAAATACCTTGTATTCTAGGCTCAACAAAAATGACAAAATCTGACAGATTTTGATGGTTTGAAATGTGGCACTGTTCAAATTGAAATTTTTGAAAGATTCAAAATATGGCACTTCATATGTCGGACTTTGTGTATTGGATAGAGTATAATAATATCTACGTCTAGTATTTTTTGTGATTTTTTTGAAACTTCAAATTGACATTTTTGGAAGATTCAAAAAAAAACAGAAGCCATGTAGCCCAAGCTCCAAAAATCTGCATTCTAAGTACTCCCTCCGGTCCATATTAACGGTCTTAACTTTGTCTAGGTTCGTATATATGTAGTTAAATATTTATACTAGATTTATTTGTATCTATGTAAAATTGAGGCCATTAATATAGATCTCGAAACAGGCTTTCGCCCAGCTTTATAAATAAAGCACACAGGTGAGGCCGCTGCTGGGCCAGACAGCACAACGCTCAAACACAACACGATAAACGATGCTGGGGAAGCAACACACACACGCCCAACTAAAACAAGGAAAAAAACAGAAAGGAGTGGAGACGGAAACGGATCGGCTAGATGATGAAGACCGCCACCGCTGCGCCCGCCGAAGAATATCCACCACGCTCCTAGCTCCGACTCGTCAAGCGCCAGGCAGCACCCTCAAGAGGGAACGCGACCGCTGCTGCCCGGACCAGAGAGGCCCTAGGGTTTCCCCCGGCACACTGAGGGGAGTAGAAGGAGGGTAGCCCCGATGCCCTCCAGGAAGGAAGATGCCACCCACGGGCGGCACCGCATCGGAGTCGGGCGAGCCGACAAGGATTTCTCCCGATACCCAATCCACAACCCCCGGACGGGATGTTGCACCGGAGACACGCGAGGGCGAGGCCTCGCCACCACCATCCTATGCCACCCACGAGCATGCGCCACCCGGTCCCGAATCCGTCATCACCGCCTCACCGAGTAAGCCGTCGCGAGGTCTACAAAATCGCGGGACAAGTAGAGAGAAAAGAGAACCCACAGTACCGTGGTCGCGCGGGAGGGAAATTCCTCCACCGCCAGAGGCGGTAGTCGACCGGACGCGGCCGCAAACAAACCGGTCCTCCCTAGATTCGGCCGGGCCCAGCGGGTCCGTAAAGCCTCCTCAGAGGCATACCGGTTCCATGGTGGTCCAGCCGGGCCCTGACGGGCCCGTAAAGTCTGCAGCCCCGCTGCAACAGGCCGGCCGAGAGAGCCACGGGTCTCTTTCATCCTACTCGCCAAGATCTACAGAGTAGCCAAGGCAGAGTCGGCCGGCCCGCCTTACCCAAATCTAGGCCCAAATGGGCCCAATCTGGGCCGCCATGGCACTGCCCACCCCAAGCCCTGTCTACCGCCGCTGCGCAGCTCTGCCCCGCCGCCACCGCCGCGCCAACTCACCTCTCGCCGCAGCAGGGTCTCCGTCGCCCCACGCAAGCCACCGCCAAGGACCTGCACCGCCGCCGCTGCCTAGGCCACCACCGGCCAGCACAAGCCCCGGCCCAGCCCCGCCGTCGCCGGCGCCGGCCGGGCTTCGCCCGGGCGCACCCTCCTGGCGGCGGCGAGGGGAGGAGATGAGGATGAGGGGGGGGGGGGGGGGCGGCGGAAGGCTAGGGTTCCCCTGTCGCCTCGCGGGGGCGACGAGGGGAACAATTCGTGGTAATTTATTATGCAGTCAGTTGATTGTTTCCTTTTCCCATTAATATAGATGAGAGGAAGTATATTTCTATATATGGTTATACACATAGCAAGGAGACTAGGTAGGAGGAATGGGTCGGCGGGAGGGATCCCGACCGTTCACCAAAGCGCAACATTTGCGCGGGCGGGAATATTACAGTGCAGTGGACGCGAAGCAAGGAACCCACCTCCACTCCCACTCTCTAACTCCACCATCTCACCACATGACCATCATGCATCGTCTCCTCCCTGCTGCTTGCGCGTATGGTGGTATACTACTAGCAGCTAGCAGCTAGCACAAGCATACTGACAACAACGTAACCTCTTCTTCTTCCCCTAACCACATCCCCACTCCCATCCATCCATCGATCGCGACCTCCATCATCATCATCTTGCTGCCGTTAATTTTGTCTCGTCTGGATTAGTTGCATCCAAGATCCAACTAGTTATATATACATGTGCATGCTTTTCTGAGCAGCAGGGGAAGAGATCGTCGACCGATAGATAGATAGATAGCTCATCAATGGATGGCGGCAGCGGCGGCGGTGTGGTGGCGGTGGTCGGGCGGGCGGAGATCGACACGAGGGCGCCGTTCAAGTCGGTGAAGGAGGCCGTCGCCCTCTTCGGCGAGAGGGTGCTCGCCGGGGAGCTATGCGCAGGTGGCCGACGCATCAACGCCGCCGAGGTACGTACGTTACCGCAACGGCTGGCTACACAAATTAATCCTTTCCATCCTATATAGTATGAGCATGCATGCATCAGGATTAGTTGTGTGCATGATAATTAGCTTCGTCAGTTTATGCAAGCATGCCAGCAGCAACCATCAAAATCGTTTTAGTTGCTTTGGTTCGAGGGAAAGAGTGCACCTCGTATTTTACTCGCTTCCAACTTCTTTGTGAACGTTTCTAAGCATGTCAAGAACACAATCAAAGATGAATAATATAAAAACAGTTTTAAATTGATCCCTTAAATAAACAAATTAAACGACGCCATGTTTGACTCGCTGTACTTCTTCGGTTGAACACTCAACACTCTATATATGCCAGGTGGAAATGGTGGTTATTAATCTTAGTGTAAAGCTAAAGTGTTCTAGCTAGAGTGCCTGCTACCTATTCCTTTCTTCCAACTCAAGAAAAATATGTGTCAAAAAACAGCCTTCTTTCTTTCTTTGCCAGCGATGCGCATTCACGCACGCATATTTTTTCATCTTAATTAGAAACATGCATGCTATCTCTCCATCCCCATCTCCTACCTACCAAAATCCCATATTAGAGAAAAGCTAGCTAGAACCCTGTAGTTTTACAACACTTTAATCTCTTTCCATTATGATAGTTAACTACCTAAAGCATGGTTTGGCCGGCTAGCTAGCTTGATTGATGGGATCAGATTGGAAAGTGTGTTCACCAAGACTTTATGATAGGTTCCTTCCACCTGAATTAAGGAAGCAACAAAAGGTGTACTCCCAAGCTGCCTAGAATCTCCATTTGATAATGGTTTTAATTAATTCGTACTCTGGTTAGGTGCCCTAATGATCACTGGAAGATAAAGGTGTGCGGTATCCTTTAAACTCTCTGTCAATATACAATAGGGGGACATAAAAGTGAAAATAAGAACCAAAACTCCAAAGTGTATCCTACATATATACTACTACCTCCATTTTATTATATCTTTAAAAAAGATGACGTCATGGACGTAGACCTTTAGTCAAACTACATTCCAACAAACTTTGACTACAGTTTTTCACATGATTTTATCAAAAAAATATGGTTGAGGGGATATTTTCCAATACAGATGGTTGAGGGGATATTTAGTAACTAGAAAAAAAGGAAGCAACTTGTTTTACTCTTGCCCGCCGTTGATTATGTAAAAGCATTTTAGCATAGAAAAACTACCACCAGAAAACCTTAACAGGTAACCTATGCAAAAACATGGTGCTTAGTGCTACTTGTACGCGCTAATTATGTGCTACTCCCTCTGTCCGCAAACAAGTGTACATCTAGTTTTTGTCTACGTCTAACATAACTAAATTTGACCAATTTTATAGAGAAATATAGGAACATATATTACATCATAGTGACATATTATGAAACTAGATTTAAAAATAAATCTAATAATAACAATTTAGTGTCATAAATATTGGTACGTTGTCTTAAAAAGTTAGTCAAACATAGTAAAATTTAATTTAGAACAAGGCTAGTGAAAAGTTATTTGACACTAGTTCCAAATTTGATTCCTTATTTGACACTAACTTTTTTCTACTTCCCTAGCTATATGACTTCTTGTGAAAATATTTTGCCTCGTATAACACTGGTTCTGTTACATCCTTCCGTTAGTTTTTTGTCAGACGGGCTAGAATACCCCTGATTAGTCGCTACCTATTCAACTTCGCTTAACTGAAGCGAAACCATCCCGAGCGTGCCCATTATCCCCGTCCCAGTTTGACCCACGTGAACGCTAGCGGCGGCGCTGGTGGCCCGCTCGCCACGGCGGCGGCGACTGCTGGCTAAGAGCGTGAGCTGAGTCGTCATGGAGCATTGGAGCAAGGGGTCTCGGTAGGTTGCGGACCAGGCGGTACAGTGGAGGGACAAGGCAGCGATCTGGACGGCGGCCCAGGCAGGAGGGAACAAGCGGCTATGAAGCGTCGGTCGAAGAGTTTAGCTCGATGCGGGCTCTGCTGCAAGTTTGGCCATGGACGCAGGATGACAGTTACCACTTACCAGTCCAGTCCATGGATGCAGGCTCGCAGTTGCCAGTCGATCCAGTCCTAATAAACTAGGAGCTTAGCTGTATCGCAATCTTATTTTTGGAATTAGCATCGAGTTATCATTCGAAATGAATGAGTGTTTATGTTTTTTTCTTACCAAGTACTCCCATATGACATGGTTCAGTAATTATGCAGAGTTAACAAGCAGCCCAGATACGTACTCAAAGATTAATACTTCTTTCGATCCTTATTAGTTGACTTAGATTTGTTAAAATTTGGATAAATCTATATCCTAAATAGTGTCTAGATTTATCTAAATCTAGACAAATTTGAGTTAACTAATATGGGTCGGAGAAAATATTTTTTTGTGTGGGCACACGTAAACAGTACTATAATTTTTTAATTACAATCGGTTTGACATGTTCTGGTCCCATTTGGTCATTTAACCATGAGCACATGTATCTCACGGTGCTGCAGCATTTGTCTTATAATTTTCTTTTATTAGATTATGCACCAGGGGCAAAAGCGTCTTTATAAGTCTCCAGTTAACACCGTTAGATCTTAAAATGCACTAGAGTGTCATCTAAGGCAAAAAATTTACACTAGATGTCAAATAGGGAAGTGAAAAAATTTCAGCGTCAAATAAGAAATCATATTAAGAATGTCAAATAAGGAATTCTCTCGATGTAAAAGCACTTTACATTAGATATGTCCTTAGAGGTTTAACAGACTGATTAAATGAGAAACGTTACATATTTGAATTTGTGATATGTCGACAAATTTATTTGAATTTGTATTTCTTTAAGTTTCACTATGTTCGGATGTTCTAAAAGAACAAAATATTCCTCTGCGCCATAGATGTTCTACAAACTATGCATTTAATAGTTTTTTTTTTTTGTCTCCTCTTGATTCTATCCACGGGTTTTTCCATCATCTATGGCGCAGAATCAAGTGACGGCAGCGCCAAGACCAGCTGTTAACCGCCAAGCCGGCGCCTCTGTAGCTGTTAATGTCGCGGCGGCACCACCGCCGCCGCGTCACATACCGCCGGCGCCGGCGAGAAGAGAACTAGAGGACGCGAAACACGAGCTGCAGAAGGAACGGGAGGAGAAGCACCAGATGGCTGGCTGCATCCTGTCCCTCCAAGAAGAGCTGAGCAGCGCCATGAGAGAGCTGAAGAAGCTCAAGGCCCGGGACGAGGAGGATGCGGCCGCCAAGGTCATCGACCTGCAGATGGAGGACCTCAAGTTCATGGAGATCAACAACCAGCACCTGCAGCAGCGGCACCAGAGCCCGCCGGCGAGCAGCGTCAGCGTCAACGTGGCCGCGAAACAGGCCGCCGCCGCCGCAGCCGAGTTCCAGAAGAAGAGGTACGTGACGTTCGCCGACCCCCCGACGGCCGCGTACGACCGCGCGCCCTCGCCGCCGGACGTGGTGATGGAGATCCATCATCATCACCAGCCGCAGTACGCGCCGTCGGGGCGGCCGCAGTACCGCGAGGTGCGGTTCCAGAGGCAGGCGTCGGCCGGGCAAGAGACGGTGAGGAAGGTGATGGCGGCGGCCGCGGCGGCGGCGGAGGAGGAAGGGAGGAAGAAGAAGAAGAAGCCGCTGATCCCTCTGGTGGGCGCGCTCTTCATGAGGAAGAAGAAGAGCTCCCCCGCCGGCCACAACCACGACGACGGCTCGTCTGCGGTCAAGCCGCGCCCATCGTTTTGATCCAGGTGCATGGTGGAGCTGGATAGAGTTCGTTATTGGCGCCAGTTGGATCTTTGAAATCATATATACAGAGTGCACTTGTATACAACGAGAGTAGTTACTATTAATAAACGTGTATAACACGGAACACATGCATGTATATTTTCGTGCTTCAATGCGGGTAAAAGAAGACATAGGATTTCTTTGGACAATATTTTGTATAGAATGCACCTGATCTTTTCTACTCAAGAAAATTTCACAGAGATAGCACTATGGTAATTGGTTATTCAAAATGACTCCCAAAAGCATATTATGCTCCTCATGACAAAATTGAAGCTCTTTTGCTATCATGACAGGGCTTTGCCTAAGAGTCATAGATTTGGGTTTTTTTCCCATTGTGTGGTCCATATGTTAGTCATAGATTTGGGTTTTTTTTTCCCATTGTGTGGTTCATATGTGTATGCAGTGCTCTGTCTGCTTTGGTTTCTAATTTCATGCACTCATGAAGCGATGTTTTGTACATGAACCTTTTATGCTAATATTTATAATGCATATGTAAGATCACAGTGAACCTATAATGCATATGTAATATTTGAAGGAAGATGAAAATGAAGCTAAAAGACGATGTCAAAGCCATGGAAAAAGACATTCTTCATCGCACAGATGCTCTTTTGCTTTCAGTTTCGCTTCAAACTAGGGTTGAATGATATTATGTTGCAGCTATACTACATTTTGTGACAAATATATAAATGAAGAGTAGAAGTCGTGCCAGCACGTGCAATTTTAATAGTTCAAAGTAGTTGGTGTTTCAAAACCTTCAACGGCCCACAGTCGAAATGGATCACAAGTTCCTTCAGGCATGAATAATGTTGTCAAACTTGCAAAACAGGAACAAATGCATACACCTCCTTTCGTAGATGGGATAGTTTAGCCCGGCTCCATCGAGCTTTCAACTAAAGTTGGCAACGTAACGTCCGTTTTGCATGAGTACACCACATATGCCTATCCCACTCACATCACACTCGGTTTTAGAAGTTTGCAAGAAATCCAGTAAAACAAATAGAGGTGCTTCCGTTAGCCTTCAACTCTCTTAGCAGCTTCTACTCTTTTGACACCTCATCCGGTGTAGTAGGTATCCTTGAGTCCTTTTCCTCGAGAGAAGAGTATTTTGAAGCCGATCCAAGTAGGTATTCTAAGGTAGGACAGCTTCTAGGAGCTTTTCATAAACTTGCCGCGCGGACAAATCCTCAACCTAAATAAGGTCAGGGTATTTTGTAGAAGAGAACAATCAATACAAGGAATTTGAAGATTGCACAAAAATAAATAATAAATATTGAATTAAATGTGAGGTGTTGAGTTAACTGACTAGTAGCAGAAAGCTTAGTACTCCCTCCGTTCACAATTAGATTGTGTTCTCGGTTTAGTCAAAGTCAAACTTTGCAAAGTTTGATCAAATATTTAGAAAAAACATCAACATCTATAACTTAAAAATCTATAGTATTATAATCAATGTAAAGTATATTTTAATACTATATGTATTTGGTATTATGGATGCTGATATTTTCCCTATATTCTTAGTCAAACTTGTCAACAAGTTTGACTTTGACGTTTGACTTTGACTAAACCTAGAACGCGAACTAAATAAAAACAGAGGGGGTATAATGAAAACCCATGTTCAATGAGCTCGATTGATATAGCAATACTATATTCTCAAAAAAAACAGATGGGAAATAAGAACTCACAATCAGAAGCTTCGATTTATTATTCCATCCCCTTTGAAGGGTCATCTGACTCAACCTTAAGCCAAGCACCTAATTGCACAAATTGTCAGTACAAACATGTTCAAGAGAGAAGTTTGAACACCTTATTGCAATAAATTTATACCCATACAAGTACCAAGGTAACAAAAACAAAAATAATTAACTCCCTCCAATACTGCCAAAAATTAAGATTGAAGAAAGTCACCTTGCCCATAAATTCTAGCAGCTCGTTGTTAGCCTCTCCGCGAGCAGCAGGGGCAGCTACTGCCACTCGGACATCATCAGCATTCACTCCTGAAAAGATATACAATTGTCACATCTTTTCTTTTCTTTTGGTAACTGAAACGATACTTATCCAACAGTACTGTTATACAAGTGACCGACGGCACTTAGTTAAATTAGTTATCATATAAACAGTGACCATGGTTTAAACAAGTTTACTCCAAGACTAAGATAATGTACTTGTAATTGCTGAACGTTGTGCCCGGTCTTCCACTTCAATGGCAACTTGGACAAGTCCACCTTGCAACTGTGTGATGCAAGGCGGTACAGGAGCATCCTATAGTTTTCATGGCATGTTAGCTTAAAGATGGAAAAATAGATTGAAATGGCCAGAGTTTCAATGATGTGTACATGTGGATTTGTCTCAGCCGCCACTGAACTCAGTGCTCCATCAACAACATATATGAAAGGAGCAAGGTCCAAATCCTCTTCCGATCGATAGCAAACAAAAAGGTCACATCCCACACAGGTCATGCGGAACTGCTTTTCAAGCTTTCCTTCTCCACTGCATCAGAGAGATACGTGTTATATAATCAGAAATATATGCACTCCACTGCAACAACCAAATAAACTTAGGACAAATGACTCTGGTGTAGGTATTTGAAATGAGTATTCACATGAAAACTGTTGGTGTAAAACGATTCACATATTTCAAAGTACATAAAAGAGAAAAATAGCATAGTAAATCTATAAATGGCTTCTGTTATGCAAGAAAGAGTTGTGTAAGTTTACCCTGAGTTGATGCAACTAATAATGGATTTTCTTCTCGAAAACAACGGAGCACCCTTAGATCACATCAAGTACCGTAGATACATACTACATGATAATATATAAACTCACAAATTTCACCAGGGTAACCAACGTATGTAACAGCACGTTTCCAAGGCTTAATATTTGATGATTGTAATAGTATGACTACAAATGATGCAATAATATCCAAAAACATGGGATTTTACTCAAGTACCTAACAATAACAAAGTTGCAAGGGGTGATTAATATACCGTTTCAACATGACTTTCCCTGCATCCTTCACATTTAGCCTTGAGAGATGCTTCGTCTTGTCTAGAACATGTGCTCTGTCAGTCTTCCGCTTTGGCATTTTCTGCAAGAGGGTATCTTTATAACAAACACATCAGAACTGTTTATAATAGCAGATACTTGAAGCATTAACAGGGCATACTGAATGTAACATCTGTTGAAAGTAGTGATTACAAAATAACAGACAGAACCATAACTTAGCAATACAAAATTTCTATCACCAGCTAGATATAACTGACACTCATGAAAAAAAAAAGGAAAGAAGAACAAAAAACAAACAAGAGTCAAAGTGAGGCTAAAGTAAGTTTGATTGTGTTGGACATGGTTGTCAGTTTTCATGGTGTATGTGAATCCCACTGGTCACCTGGGTGGCATAAGGCAAGCAAAAGGCAGATAGTAGCACAAAGAGCGGCAAAGCAGACAGCAGAATAAAGTATCCTAGTGGGTTGGAGTCCAAATTCATTTATTTACTCAGAACAATAGCATGCATCTCATGGACAACCAATTACATAAAAGGTCATTACTGAGTGACTAACTACTAAGGGTGTGTTGGTTGGGGAACCAAGTGAAATGGAACATGGATTCATTCCGGTGCCCATGTCCGCTTGAAGTCAATTCGAATATACGATTGAATGGAATGAATAATCTCAGTGTTTAGTTGGAGAGGTGAAATATTCAGCTCACCTCTTGTATAGGGAGTGGTGATGTACCCCTCTAGTATATATATAAATTTTCACACAGACTCATTGGCTTTTCAGCTGCAAATTATTCAAAATTTAAGTTGTATCTTCAGCACTTCGGTTGTATCCTACTAACATGTCTCATGCAGACTAAGAAGCCATTTGAATACACATACATGACACGGTTCATGCAACTATTAATCAATAAGCTACATGGCATCTTGATGTGATGCTAACTCTACTCTACAATGCCCTGAAATTTCATACACAAGCAAGCATGCATGCACAAGACACTAAGTACTAATACATGGGACTAATGGTGCAGCCATATTAATCCAACAGCTTCCTTTGGCGCTGAGATGCGCTTTGTCATCACATTGCCCCGCTTCCTCCCACTTTTGCTGCTGCCTAGCTAGGAGATGCACATCGCAGTGGCCTGCCACCCTGCCTCCACCGCCAGATACGCCCCATCAGCCGCTGCCTAAGAGATGCGGTGCGTGCATCCAGCTGCCTATGCACCATACATTCATATGATGGTTTGCTCAGTCACCAGATACAGTAGGAGGCACTCACATGACTCACATAACTAGCAGACACAGAGAGAAAACAGTCGGTTCCATCGATTTTGAAGTATCACCACATTCCGCATATACACAGAACATTCACTCAGGTGGTTCCACGCCAATTTTCTGTATTCTAGAAACCAAACACCAGAATCACCCAAGATTCTAGAAGGTTCCATCACAATCCACCTTATTTCCTCAACCAAATAGTACATCCTAGCTGAACAGAAGCAAAATTTGCAATAGACTCATTTCATAACATAAGGGGTTATTTTTCTTTACAAGAAAACACAAAGCGAGCGCCCCAATGCATTGATTGAAAGAACAGAGTTACAACTGTACAAGCATAAGACTAGGCCGAAATGAGTAGCACTCAAGACAAGACCGCAACAGCTGCCAGACAAACATTACAACAGACACCACCAAACAAATCCCGGCTCAGATGCCATCCAAAGAAGCGCAAAAAACACAAACCCTACCATAGGAAGCAAGAATCCATCTCTGAAAAGAAGGGCAGAATTGGGCAGTTCCTGCTTTGAAGAAGAACATGGTGTCACTGACTACCACTACTGGTGCCAAGGCCCCAAACCACCATACTTCTATTAGTGCTATGAACGCTGCACCACCACACATCCTCACTTAAGGGGTTATTTGGATGTTGGGTAAGTTAGTTTAAGCAAAGCATGGCTTTGTTGAACAGGCTTTATAGGCTAGCTGTTAACAATGTAGAACGTCATTTGGCTTTGACAGGATAAAACGACGATAACAAAATGTGTTTAACTAAAACTGAGACCTGGTTTATGAAAAGAAGATTCCTGCTCGTTTTCCATAAAACTGGAAAAAAAATAAAAGTAAATTCATGAAGAACCACATGACTTGATACCGAAACAACCCACCACATGACTGCTCGTTTTCTACGATTATTTGTGGCCTTGTGGAAACCAGGTGGTAACAATTTCTAGTTTTAAATATGATTTTTTTCAAATTGTGGGCTTATCATATGCCAACCAGACAAGGCGGTACATTGTTAGGCCAAAGTATAGTTTAACAAACCTGAGATGCAAACAAGTAGCTAAAGGATTTGATCTGTGGCAAGTTACAGACAGAGATCAGTACAGCTACCTATTTTTCCTAGGAACCCTTATGTCTACCTCAGGTAAAAGGAAAGATCATGATTGCTATTAGTTGAACTCACAAGAACAAGAATGGTGAAAATCATCTCATCGCAGTCGACTAAGACAAATAATTAGAACAGGGTGAACATCATCTAGGTCGACTTAGACATAGGCACCGCCATGAAAAGAAACGCTCCTGAAACTAGCCTAGAATAATGGGCCGCACTTGCTAGATCTGGTAGAACTAAGCGAAGCCTCTAAGTACATGGAATCCCATACAGTAATTAATAGGAATCAAGAAAGGAGCGGGAGGGATTGAAGAAGCAGACCGGTGATGAGGACGTGGGAGGCGCAGTGCTTGCAGTAGTAGACGAAGAGGTCGGACTCAGGGCCCTCCGGCAGCGCGTCCTCGCTCGAGTACGTGTGGGTCGTCCGCTTAGGCATCCTCTCTCTCGCTCAGCTGCTGCGGTGGGCGCGGGGAATATGCCCCCGGGCAGATGGGCTGCGTAGCACGGGTGTGCAGTGAGAGGCAATCGAGTAGGGATCCCCGGACAAGCGAGACGGCGCGCGACCTCGGGGAGGGGAGCGTCGTCGGCGGCGGCGGCGGCGAGAGGGCAGCTCAAGTTGGGAAGAAGACAGAGAGGAAAGGGGAAAAAATAGAGTGGGATGGAATCCAGTTTTGGGAAGTCAAAATATGGGCAATCACCACTGACGGCTGTGCAGTCAGAGCCTACAGGCAATTGAGTTGGTCAAAAACTACAAAAATAATCTAAAACAAAAAAATTAAATAATAAACCTATTGTGAAACTTTTTCGCAAAATAAAACCCAAGCGTAGTGACCGTCTCGAGGGCGCCAACCTCAACTTTTTTTTTAAACGAAAGAGCTTTTATATTATCAGGGACAAAGTATAACGCAGCTCTTACAACAAGAACACTGAAATTCAGATTCAACCCTACAGCCTACAAGCTCACAAATCAGAGTAGAAGCTGAACACCCAAGAAGTCTAAGCCGAAGAACACAATTGGAGTCTACCAGGTAATCCATCGAGAACATGGACTTGCCAAACCTGCAATTGTATTTTCCCGGGGCCTCACAAAGCCTAGCCATCCGTAGAGCCAGCGGCTCAACCAGCAATCGAGATGGCGTCGGCGAACGAGGTTGAGAGTTGAGCTGTAGATATTAAAGGAGCATCACCGAGCACAACTTTGGAGGATATTCACCGCTGAATCTGAGGAGCAACATCAGAGACGATCTCAACTGCCTCCGACGCACACACCCGAGCGATATGAAGTTCGCAAAGACAACTTGAACAGCAATTCTCAGTTGATCCTTTGAGAAGCAAGTAGACCCAAGAACTGCATCCAAAGAAAATAGATACCTAGAAATTCCAATTGGAGCGGCCAAACCATGAAGCACCGTCTCCTCAGAACTCCAAGAACTTGAGAAAAATGCTTGTTCGAGAGCAGCAGTGCATGTCAGATAGCTTAAAACAGCTGAAGGAGCCACTAAAACTTTCAGGAACTGCTGCGAAAGGTCATCTGCTTGGATCACCGTGAAATTTTCCCCTTCACACAACCGAAGATGATGCTCAAATCCAGCAGCAGCAGGACGGCCACATCCCTCTTCCTCGCCACCACGGCCGGCCGAGAGGGAAAAGGCAACACTGAGGCCACCAGAAGGGGAACATAGGCACTTATTAGCAAGGGGATTCGCCGTTAACCTCTTCCGCCATGGAAGCTGGAAGCACGCCGATGACCAGCCTCTGTCGCGCCCTAGCAGAAAGCTGGAAAGGAATCCCCAAGGCCCTATCCAACTCAACAACAACACACTGTTCTTCTCCCTCCCCTCGCCGCCATGGCCGGCCGGAGGGAAAAGCCGCAGCAAGGTGCCACCGCCAAGAAGGACAAAGCCCAAAACGACCTTATTGCGGAGATCCTCAAGCCCAGCAACTTCGCCGTCCGCTCTGCCCACCAGAGCGCCGTCGTCGAAGTACCAGCTCGAGATGCCCAAGATCTGGCCGGAGAAAACCTGGGCGCTACTCCAAACACCGATAAACCACCGGGATCAACTACTAGTATATACACTAAAAGCGTCGGTACCTCTCCTCCGCCTCCCTCGACCGGCGAGTTTGGCCTCAGATCGGCCCGGCGCACGCGGCCTCTTCTCGAAGTACTGTAGCAGGAGGGGAGAGGATAAGGGGAAACTGTCAACCTCAACTTGGTAGCCCCTTTTTAACAAGCGCTACCCTTGCATAGCGGGCCTAGAGGCAGTCAAGGTAGCGTCATGGATGAGGCACTATCCTCTGGGATGGTAAGGTCGAGCCGTTCGGCCTAGTCTGATCTAGCCTCCACTTTGACCAGGACGAGCATAAACATAGGCTAATGGAGGCAGCGTCTCTCTCTCTCTCTCTCTCTCTCTCTCTCTCTAATCTTCCTCCAAAATCCCCAATATTTGAAGAATTTGTGACCAAGGTATTCTTCCTCTATCCTCTCAATTTTATCCAAAAAAATGAGTCACATTGACCATATTTTTGCTAGTTTAGTGAGACCCTAGTTCATCATCGATTTCAAAATTTGTATGGACCACTATAACTATGTAGGGTGATTTAGCATTTGTATAGGTCTTGTAATCATCGGGGAACATGTGTGCTTTGTATATTTGTTCATGCGTATATGTGTGTTGTTCTTTTCAATGTGGAAACCCAAGATTATTTATCACATACTTGCTGATATTTGTGATTTTGTTGTTGATATGGTAGAACAAGTGTTAGATCATCTTTTTGAAAAGGAGCATATATTAATATCACGACATACCAATTACACACATCCACTGCAACAACGCATTATCCTATTGGTATTACGAGATGTTCACAACCAAAAAATGAAAAAAGAATTACATAAAAAAGTCTTGTTACAGTGATCAGTTCCTTGAAACCGCAGATCAAACAGCACCAGAACATCACCAGAAATCCAACAACTACAAAAGAGTGCCTCCAAGAAGGGAACAGTGCTCAAGCATCACCATCGCCCTGATCAAAGACCATAAGTTTTTACCCTAGATAAAGTCCGCACTCACAAAATAATGCCTTCAACAAGGTCATTGCTAGGCACAAACGGTTAAGTCCAGACCTTGGGTTTTCACCCTGTAGGTTTAGACATTGAATTTCTATTGTGTTGTCGCCCCCACTTTCCAATTCTGTTGCTCCAAGTCATAAAACACCAAGCCAGAATCCCTACACCCCCAGGACTCAAACTTCCATTAGCAGTCTTCAGTTCCTAACTTCCATGTCATTCTCCGCGTCCGATTTCACCGTGGAACCAAGGCATGTCCCATGATGGCAACAGACCGCAAAGCTTCACAATGCCCCTCTGAAACCAAACAGTCAGCAAAAAAGCATGGTTGCGTGCGACCGAAACACCGTCCGCATCGGCAAACTCCAGACATTTCGTCGAGAGAGAGAAATCCAAGGACCACCACCTTTAATTATTCAAAGCCGCGCCAGCAGCCCCCACGCCACCGCCCAACAGCAGAGAAGAAGATGAAATTGAGATGCCAATGTTGGAGATATGCCCAAGAGGCAATAATAAAGTGGGTTATTATCATATCTTCATACTTATGATAAATGTTTACATACCATGCTATAATTGTATTAACAGGAAAAATTAATACTTGTGTGATTTGTAAACATAAAAGAGTCCCTAGTAAAGCCTCTTGTTAAACTAGCTTGTTGGTTAATATATGATCATGGTTTCCTGATCATGAACATAGAGATGTTATTAACAACAGGGTCATATCATTAGGAGAATGATGTGATGGACATACTCCTATAGTTAAGCGTAGCATAAAGATCAAGTCATTTAAATATAGTTCATTTGCTATAAGCTTTCTGATACATAGTAACCTAATTCCTTCGACCATGAGATCATGCATATCACCTTTACCGGAAGGATGCTTTGATGACATCAAACACCACACCGTAACTGGGTGGCTATAAAGGTGGCATTGAGTGTTCGGAAAGTATTGGTTGAGACACATGGATCAAGATTGGGATTTGTCCATCCATATGACGGATATATATACTCTGGGCCCTCTCGGTGGAATGTCATCCAATTAGCTTGCAAGCATGTGACTGGCTCACAAGGGATCACATATCACGGGAACGAGAAAAGAGTACTTATCAGTAACGAGGTTGAACTAGGTATGTAGAGATACCGACGATCATAACCTCGGATAAGTAAACTATCGTGAGACAAAGGGAAATTGGTATCGTATGTAAGTGGTTCATTCGATTGCAAAGTAATCATAGAAATATGTGGGATCCATATGAATTTCCAGATTCCTCTATTGGTTATTGTTCGGAGAAGTGTCTCGATCATGTCCGCATAATTCACGAACCGTAGGGAGACACACTTAAGGATTCGACGTTGTTTGAGTAGTTATGGTATGATGATAAAGAGACCGAATGTTGTTCGGAGTCTCGGATGGGATCCGGGATATCACGAGGAGATCCGGAATGGTCCGGAGAATAAGATTCATATAAGGAAAGTCCCGTTTCGGAGTTTGGGAATGATTCCGGTGTTTTCATCGGGAATGTTCTAGAAGGTTCCGGAATGTCCGGCACTCCGGAGGGGAAGGGGTACGTGAATGTGTCATTGCAAGTTGGAATGATTGCATCATGTACTAAGTGTCATCGCTGTTCCAAATAAAGGATTAATCGAATCCTAGTTTGAAAAGTCAAATAGCTAAATTGAAAAGTCAAACGGCTAAATTTGGAAAGTGGAAAAGAGGAGGAGGAAGTTTGAAACCGAGTTGGGGAGGAGTTCCCTCCTCCAACCGGCGGCCCACCTCCAAGCCGAGTTGGGGAGGGACTCCCCTCCCCAGGCGCGCCTCCCTCCACCTATAAGAGGAGGGGCAGGGCTCCCCTCCTAGACACACAAGTTGCCTCCCTCTAAACCTAAACCCTAGCCACAGCCTAGGGATTTCTCCCAAGCCACCGAGTTAGAGCTTCTAATTTCCCTAGCCGCTGGTTTAGCCCCTTCTAATTGGTGTGTCTAAACCCTAGATCACCAAGGCTCTCTCATAGTCCACCATACTCGCTCCGGCTTAAGGCGAAGCCCTGCGAGATCTCCCCTCTACTTCCGGTACCACGCCGTCGTGCTGCCGGAATCCCGAGGAGAGTGCTACAACCTCCGCTGCCTGCTGGAACAAGGGAGAGGAAGGTCTTCGTCGAGTACCGAACGTATGACCGACTGCGGGAGCGCTGCCGGAACGCAGCGCCAGAAGGATCGTCTACGCGATCTTGAGATCGGCAAGAGTACGACTACATCACCCACGAGAATCTGCTCTCGTTAACCGCTTTGGAATCTTCGAGGGTGAGTTCCTCTATCAACTCGTTGCTACAATCTAGTCGATAGATCTTGGCTTGTTTGTTTGCATGCGGTAGAATTTTTTTGTTTTCCATGCTACGAACCCCTACAGTGGTATCAGAGCCGTGTCTATATGTAGATATGTTTGCACGAGTAGAACACAATAGTCATTGTGGGCGTTGATGCTTTTATTGTCGATTGCTTCTTGTGTACTTTGCATCTTGCGGTATGTTGGGATGAAGCGGCCCGGGCTAACCTTACATGACATCGTTCATGAGACTTGCTCCACGCTTGACATGCAACTTGTATTGCATAAGTGGCTTTGCGGGTGCCTGTTTCTCTTAGCATAGTTAAGATTCAATTTACAACGGGTAATTGACAATACTAGTATCAATGTTATGGTTCTTGTTCGTAAGTTAGAACGACACTTATTGAAAGCCCCAAACCACGTAAAATATGCAAAGAAAGTAGAGGCGTCTAACTTTGTTTTGCAGGGGTGTGCAGTGATGTGATATGGCCATGATTGTGATTATATATGATGTATGCAATGTTCTTTATTGTAAGTCGGCAACCGGCAGGAGCCATATGGTTGTCTTTAATTTCTGTTAAGACCCGCGTGTCTATTCAAAGTAGTTGTCATAGTTGAAGCCGGTGGACGACAACCATGGAGAAGCATCATTGACCTTGATGCAATGTCGGTGATGATAGAGATCATGTTCGTGCTAGAAGATGGAGATCGGAAGCACAAAGAAGAAGGGCCATATCATATCACATATTATGAATTGCATGTGATGTTAATCCTTTATGCATCTTGTATTGCTTAGTAGACGACGGTAGCATTATAAGATGATCCCTCATGCACATGAATTTCAAGTCATAAAGTGTTCACCCTTAGTTAGCACCGCTGCTAAAGCTTGTTGTTTCGAAGCACCACGTGATGATCGGGTGTGTTAGATTCCGCAAGTGTATACAAACGTGAGCAAGCCAAATTTGCTCATGCAGAAGCTAAGGTTTGATCTTGACGAGCCTAGCATGTACAGACATGGTCTCGGAACACGGATCACCGAAAGGTAAAGCATGAGTCATATAGTAGATATGATGAACATGTTGATTGTTCGTCATTGAAGCTACATCAACTCTCGTGATGATCGGTTTTGATGTGGTGGATTTGGTTCGTGTGATCACTAAAACAATGTGAGGGATATTGTTTTGAGTGGGATTTCAACGGCAATATGATTAAAAGTTGAACACTATTTATCATAAATTAAATCAAAGTGAATTTGCATAGTTGTTGTAGTCAATTGGCATCCGTTTTACCACCTTGCGCTTAGCTTTAATTGAGATGATAGTGTAGGGGTTCGTAGCATGGAAAACAAAAAATTTCTATCGCATACAAACAAACAAGCCAAGATCTATCTACTAGATTGTAGCAACGAGTCGATGGTATAACTTACCCTCGAAGATTCCAAAGCGTTTAACGAGAGTGGATTCTCGTGGGTGATGTAGTCGTACTCTTTCCGATCTCAAGATCGTGTAGACGATCCTTCCGGCTCCACGTTCCGGCAGCGCTCCCGCGGTCGGTCACACGTTCGGTACTCGACGAAGACCTTCCTCTCCCTTGTTCCAGCAGGCAGCGGAGGTTGTAGCACTCTCCTCGCGATTTCGGCAGCACAACGGCGTGGTACCGGAAGTAGAGGGGAGATCCCGCAGGGCTTCGCCTTAAGCCGGTGCGAGTATGGTGGAGCTTATGAGAGAGGCTATTAGTGGTCTAGTAATTAGACACACCAATTAGAAGGATCTAAACCAATTAGAAGGCTCTAAACCGTTGGCTAAAGCAATTAGAAGCTCTAATCCAAAACGGCTCTAAACCGGAGATCTAGAGGTGAAAGTTGTGTGTCTAGGAGGAGCCCTGCCCCTCCTTTTATGGGAGGGGGGTCTTGGCGCGCCAGGGGAGGGAGGGAGTCCCTCCCCAACTCGGCCTTGGGCTGGGCGCCGGCCTGGAGGAGTCCTACTCCTCCTCCAGGTTGATTCCAACTCCTCTTGCTTGTTTCCCACAGTTTCTTGTTTTGGCAGTTTGACTTTCAAACTGGACATTTGACTTTTCTGTTTTAGGATTCAATTTAATCCTTTATTTGGGACAGCAAGAACACTTAGTACATGATGCAATCATTCCAATAAGTAATGACACATTCATGTACCCCTTCCCCCCCCCCCCGGAGTGCCGGACAATCCGGAACCTTCTAGAACATTCCCGATGAAAACACCGGAATCATTCCGCAACTCCGAAACGGGACTTTCCTTATATGAATCTTATTCTCCGGACCATTCCGGATCACCTCGTGATATCCCGGATCCCATCCGAGACTCCGAACAATATTCGGTCTCTTTCTCATAATACCATAACTACTCAAACAACGTCAAATCCTTAAGTGTGTCTCCCTACGGTTCGTGAATTATGCGGACATGATCGAGACACTTCTCCGAACAATAACCAATAGAGGAATCTGGAAATTCATATGGCTCCCACATATTTCTACGATTACTTTGCGATCGAATGAACCACTTACATACGATACCAATTTCCCTTTGTCTCACGATATGTTACTTATCCGAGGTTATGATCGTCGGTATCTCTGCATACCTAGTTCAACCTCGTTACTGATAAGTACTCTTTTCTCGTTCCCGTGATATGTGATCCCTTGTGACCAAGTCACATGCTTGCAAGCTAATTGGATGACATTCCACCGAGAGGGCCCAGAGTATATCTATCCGTCATGTGGATGGACAAATCCCACTCTTGATCCATGTGTCTCAACCAAAACTTTCCGAACACTCAATGCCACCTTTATAACCACCCAGTTACGGTGTGGTGTTTGATGTCATCAAAGCATCCATCCGGTAAAGGTGATATGCATGATCTCATGGTCGAAGGAATTAGGTTACTATGTATCAGAAAGCATATAGCAATTGAACTAATGAAATGACTTGATCTTTATGCTACGCTTATCTATAGGAGTATGTCCACCATATCATTCTCCTAACGATATGATCTTGTTGTTGATAACATCTCAATGTTCATGATAGGGAAACCACAATCATCTATCAACCAACAAGCTAGTGAAGTATATAGGCTATACTAGGGACTTCAAATTAAGTTTACAAATCACACAAGTATCAATGTTTCCTTGTTAATACTATTATAGCATGAATGTAAACATTTATCATAAACACAAAGATATAATAATAACCACATTTATTATTGCCTCTAGGGCATATCTCCAACAGATAGAACTATAGAATTCTGGTTAGTTACTTTACGAACTGGTATCGTATTGTTTTGAAGTGTTAATCTAAAGCTTAAAAGTCCTATTGCAAACTTTCAGTAAATTCCGGTTACTCCATGAAGTTTAATAATTGGTATTAAAACAAGAGTGACAATTCCAAGAGTTAGTGTATGAGTATCATGTTTGTCTCCATGATTCTTGATATTCAAAGAATTGTCTTAATATCAAGTTTATCTAGGATCTGAAAGAGTTGTTTCAGAAACCATGATGTGTGGAAGATATTGTGATATCTGAAACGAAGTTTTGGTTGCAACATGATAGAGTATAATATGGCAAAAGTCATGTTCACATATTTGATGAGAATTTGCAAAAGGTTGGAGACACTAGTTGTCCTAATCCACCAAAAGGTTTTGGAGAGCAACATTATACTCGCGATTCACCGTTATAAGCTAAAAGTATCTTGATCATGGATAATTCCATGATAAGGGTGGATATTTGATGTAGGTAAAATGTTTACTACACCAAGAGATTACTAAAGAAAGGAATTTGAAAGAACACCAAACATTTGATGATGGTGATCTACTTCAAAGTGCAAGTCCAAAGACATTGGTATTTAATTATATACGTTTTGGACTATGTGTCATATGTATGACTCCACTATTGATCTTGATAGATTCTTTCAAACAGAAAAGGAAATACTGAAAGAGAATCTCATAAATATATGGCAGAAAAGAAAAGACTAGAATTGTTCAGTTTAAGTATATAGATGATATACATGTTATGGCTATATTCTTTGCTTATGAAACAATGTGGTTCTTAAGTATTTGATACTGAATTTGTTGGTATGAATCGTCATACGAAACAACACAATTCATGAACTACAATGGCCTAAGTAACTAGCAAAAGAATATGTGATGATGTTCATCGAGAACAAAATAAAGGGTTATTGTGTTGCTCGTTAAACATCAAAGCTTGCCTTCAAGATTTGTTTTATCAGGTATTATGAGAACAAAAGGGTTGTTCAAATAATTGCCGTAATCCATAAAAGATGGATGATTCACAAATCTCGTTGGAGAAATCACATCCATAAAACTGGTGCTAAAAAAAGTCGAAAGACAAATTGATTGAAAGATCACTTAGGAAGTGACATCGCCGTTTAAATTATATTGGAAAGAAAACATGAAGAAACTCCATGTGGATGGAATTTTGGAGTCTTTTGATTTTTGATCAAATGACGCTTGTGAAAACTTTCCTAGAGATAATTAAAACTTCGTTCATAGGCCAAAAGGGAACGATAGACTAGCTTATTGGAACTTGTACATATTGTTGTATGAAGTCCATTATGTGTAGTCAAGAGCGATGGATTTCAACTTCATATGCTTTCTTCGAAAATTTGAGTGAATATATGAATATTTACTTAATAAGGATGAAGTGTGAAATATTTGAAAAGTTTAAAGACTTTCAAGATGAAGTCAAAATCATTGTAACAAGAATATAAATAGTTTATGATAGGATCATAAAGGAAGATATTTGAGTTACAAGTTTAGCATAATACCTAAGATTTAAGGAATCGTTCCGTGGATTTGCATTTCCCGAAACACCATAAGAGTATGGAGCGTTCGAGATATGTAATTAAAACCTTGTTTGAGATGGTAAGATCAAAGGTGTAATTCATATAATTGCCATTATATTTTAAAGATTAAAAGCTTTAGGGACTAACGTTTTCCACTGAAAAGAGCTCCATCTTAATCCGCTGAAATGACACCATATAAAGTTATGGTTTGGGATTAAACCCAAGTAGTCCTTTCTTAAACATTGGTATGCTATGCATAAAGATGTTTGCAACCAAAGTCGGATGAACCTGTCTTTGTATTACTGTTAAGTATTCCTCCATAAACACCGGAGACAAAAGTGTTTGTCGCTTAGAACGTCAAGTTTTCTTTGAGAAGGAATTTTTCGTGAAAAGATAAGTGGGAGGACAATAGAACTTTGATAAGGTTAAAGGAACCTTAGCTATATGTGCAAAGTTGTGCATCGCCGAAAAGTGTTCCGGAGGCAGCAACAATGCTCATGGCTCACGTGCCTCAAAGGTTGTGGTCATGGAGATCTAAGTTCCTATTAAAACAAGTAGGTCGGGTAAACAATCAAATACCAAGATTTGAGGGTTGAATCATTATTTGAGAATAATGAACCGACTACATGCAAAGAAGCGATGATGAGCCCTGACTCCGTCAAATGGCTTGCTCCATGATAGTTTCATACATGAGAAATCAAGTTTTGAACTTGAAGGACCCTCGAGAAAGGTGTAAGACCTTACAGTTGTGTTTGGATCTATAAAGAAATAGACATGAATATGGTCGACATGTTGGGAAAGAGTTCACAATAATATTCAAGGGTTGACTATGACTAGATTTGATCTTTCATAGCGATATTTAGTCTAGACGGATTAATGTAGCAACCACGACATATAATTTTGTTATGTGTTGGATAAACAAAACAAGTTCTTCTAATAGAAGGGTTACCTAGGACGTGTGCATGACACGGTCCAAAGGGTTTTGTTAGTTCAAAGGATGCTAAATGCATATGCAAACTTCAATGGTTGAAGTAAGCATTACGGAGTTGGAATCTTCACTATGATGAAACTGTTAAAGGAGTTTAAATTCGTCGGAGATAATGAAGATACTTGCATTTGCAAGAAATTAAGTGGGAGCGCTAAGACATGTTTCTAATACATTATATGGAAGACATATTGTTGATTGGAAATGATGTATCTTTTATTAACACAAGATAAGAATTTCATCTCGATGAAAGGCTTAGGCAAAACCCAAATATTTAGCATCAATAGACGCTAATATGGTTATGTCGAAAGTACATAGATGATGTATTGAATGAGTTCAATATAGAAACTACATGAAAGGTTCTTGTCGCACAGAAAGGATTGAATGAGTTCAATATTAATGATATATTCAAGTGTATTGACACTTGGTAAGTGAAACAAAGATTCAAGTATAGATTGATACTTGATGTATGAAATCACAAAGAGTATTTATATCAATCAAGCTGTGATATGTACAAATCCAGATATGTCCTATGCTCTAAATGATGTGAGCATATACCAGAATGATTCATAAGATGATCATTGGACAATAGTAAGGATATTCTTATGATCTTTGGAAGAACTAAGAATATATTGTTTTGTAGAAGTGACAAATAGATGGTTAGTTCATTGTAAAAGTACTACATTGATACTAGTTTTGTCACAAAATACAAATTAAGTTTATCTCAATCTAAGCTAAGGGTGGCACAATATAATGGAAAGTAAGTTCCATAATGGATTTGGATGAGTTCCGAAATTAAGACATTGTGACAGATACTACAACAAAAGGCTAAGTATATGACTACTATTATAGCAGCTAAAGAGGGCATTTGGGTCAAGTAGTTTATTATCAAACTAGGTGTAGTTCATAGCGGGATAATACTATGAAGATATATTGTACGACAATATTATCAACATGTTTTAACCCCAAAGAACTAAAGGTCTCAACAAAGGACCAAATTTATACAAAGCCATCTCATTAGAGAATGAGTGATGTGTAGAGACGCAAATACATGCAATTACACACGGACCTGGAAGTGTCAGATCCGGAGATCAGTTGACCACTAGCGAACGTGTACTTACAGCACCGGAAAGCCATAGGTGTTGAATACACAAAGGTTTGAAACTAGATTATTGACTCTAGTGCAAGTGGGAGACTGTTGGAGATATGCCCAAGAGGCAATAATAAAGGGGTTATTATCATATCTTCATACTTATGATAAATGTTTACATACCATGCTATAATTGTATTAACAGGAAACATTAATACTTGTGTGATTTGTAAACATAAAAGAGTCCCTAGTAAAGCCTCTTGATAAACTAGCTTGTTGGTTAATATATGATCATGGTTTCCTGATCATGAACATAGAGATGTTATTAACAACAGGGTCATATCATTAGGAGAATGATGTGATGGACATACTTCTATAGTTAAGCGTAGCATAAAGATCAAGTCATTTAAATATAGTTCATTTGCTATAAGCTTTCTGATACATAGTAACCTAATTCCTTCGACCATGAGATCATGCATATCACCTTTACCGGAAGGATGCTTTGATGACATCAAACACCACACCGTAACTGGGTGGCTATAAAGGTGGCATTGAGTGTTCGGAAAGTATTGGTTGCGACACATGGATCAAGATTGGGATTTGTCCATCCATATGACGGATATATATACTCTGGGCCCTCTCGGTGGAATGTCATACAATTAGCTTGCAAGCATGTGACTGGCTCACAAGGGATCACATATCACGGGAACGAGAAAAGAGTACTTATCAGTAACGAGGTTGAACTAGGTATGTAGAGATACCGACGATCATAACCTCGGATAAGCAAACTATCGTGAGACAAAGGGAAATTGGTATCGTATGTAAGTGGTTCATTCGATCGCAAAGTAATCGTAGAAATATGTGGGAGCCATATGAATTTCCATATTCCTCCATTGGTTATTGTTCGGAGAAGTGTCTCGATCATGTCCGCATAATTCACGAACCGTAGGGAGACACACTTAAGGATTCGACGTTGTTTGAGTAGTTATGGTATGATGAGAAAGAGACCGAATGTTGTTCGGAGTCTCGGATGGGATCCGGGATATCACGAGGAGATCCGGAATGGTCCGGAGAATAAGATTCATATAAGGAAAGTCCCGTTTCGGAGTTTGGGAATGATTCCGGTGTTTTCATCGGGAATGTTCTAGAAGGTTCCGGAATGTCCGACACTCCGGAGGGGAAAGGGTACATGAATGTGTCATTGCAAGTTGGAATGATTGCATCATGTACTAAGTGTCATCGCTGTTCCAAATAAAGGATTAATTGAATCCTAGTTTGAAAAGTCAAATAGCTAAATTGAAAAGTCAAACGGCTAAATTTGGAAAGTGGAAAAGAGGAGGAGGAAGTTTGAAACCGAGTTGGGGAGGAGTTCCCTCCTCCAACCGGCGGCCCACCTCCAAGCCGAGTTGGGGAGGGACTCCCCTCCCCAGGCGCGCCTCCCTCCACCTATAAGAGGAGGGGCAGGGCTCCCCTCCTAGACACACAAGTTGCCTCCCTCTAAACCTAAACCCTAGCCACAGCCTAGGGATTTCTCCCAAGCCGCCGAGTTAGAGCTTCTAATTGCCCTAGCCGCTGGCTTAGCCCCTTCTAATTGGTGTGTCTAAACCCTAGATCACCAAGGCTCTCTCATAGTCCACCATACTCGCTCCGGCTTAAGGAGAAGCCCTGCGAGATCTCCCCTCTACTTCCGGTACCACGCCGTCGTGCTGCCGGAATCGCGAGGAGAGTGCTACAACCTCCGCTGCCTGCTGGAACAAGGGAGAGGAAGGTCTTCGTCGAGTACCGAACGTGTGACCGACTGCGGGAGCGCTGCCGGAACGCAGCGCCAGAAGGATCGTCTACGCGATCTTGAGATCGGCAAGAGTACGACTACATCACCCATGAGAATCTGCTCTCGTTAACCGCTTTGGAATCTTCGAGGGTGAGTTCCTCTATCAACTCATTGCTACAATCTAGTAGATAGATCTTGGCTTGTTTGTTTGCATGCGGTAGAATTTTTTTGTTTTCCATGCTACGAACCCATACAGCCAAAACAGGGAAAGAGAGCCACATGGCCGACACACACCGCACAACACCGATGTCAGGCCTAGATCGGGTCCAGAACGGCCTGCCCCACCTCCAACGTTGTGGCGCCGCCAGCACAACGTCACGCTGCCGCCGGCCACCGCTTCCCGTGCCCGTCCGAACCCCTCCTCCATTCGCACCTTTGCGAAACATCCAAGACCCGCCGAATCCGAACCCCACCGCCCATGGAGATCAGTCGCACGAGCCCTCTCCTGCCCTCTGCCTTCGGGGGCTAGAGAGCGGCAGCTGGGGGCCTCCGGGATCGCCCGAGCGGGGGGCGACCCGGGAAGATCCTATTTTCGTGGAGGGGCTTCACAAGTGTTAGATCATGTGTAGAACAAAGGATAAAATAGGAGTATATCATAAAACCACCACTTTACAGTTCTATGGAGTACCAGTAAAGCTATAACACAGCTATTGCTAGCTATATAAACTTACTCTTGTAAGCTATGGCATCATGTAAGAAACGAAACATAATGACCATACTTGATTTGCACTGAAGATTTCGCTGCTCCATAGTACGTATCAACACAGTAAGAAAATACTCCTATTTACTAACGTGACAGACTATTACAAAAACAGAGTAACATGACAGAAAACCATATCAAAAAGGACATTTACACATGAGCAAATTTAAGTGACCTAATCTACTACTCCAGCTTACATGCATGGACACGTGCACCTATTACACAGAACCAGACTGAGATATTGAGTGCAGCAGCTTGGCACCACGTACGTACGTACGACAGTTGGTCGATTCCGTTGGATGAGAATTCACAGCTGCTGGGACGACGGCCTTGACCTGACGTCCACCCTGGCCGACCTGTTGAAGAACTCGACGCAGTCGGCGATGGCCTCGTCGTAGTGCGTGTTGTTCACCGGCTGCAGGTTGGCGCTGCACGATGACCTGTTCGGCGCAGCCGCTGCATCCCCGCGGTCGTCGTCGACGGAGAAGGTCACCGTCGGGGGCCGCGTCGGGAAGGAGAAGAGCCCCACCAGCATCTTCCTGAACCCGTCCATGATCCTGGCCGGCCACCTCGCCGGCCTGCCGCCGTGGCCACCGCCGCCACCGTGATGCGCCTTGCTGCCGTGCTGGTGCGCTTTCCTCCTGTAGCTCTTCGCCTGTGGCCTAGACATTATCAGCTCCTACCGGATGCTACTACTTGCTAAGGATCAATGGTTACTACTAGTATTATCTGTGTTGCAATCTACGCAAGGTTGCTAGCTAGGTGGGAGCTGCATACAGGTGTTGCTCACTGACGCATATTTATGGTCCTCCTATCTATAAGTGCCTGCCTAATGGCGATTAGCTAGTTAATTAACAGAGGGACCAACTGACCATTGATGTGATGGGCCAGAAGAATATTGGATGCATGAGATGATGCATGGGTTTGCCTTTTGGGAATTTTAAGGCTTGAAGGTACAAGGATCCATGTGCAGTGATGATCATCACTACCAAGGGGGGCTTAACTTGGGTCATCTTTGAATAATTAACATATGAATTGCGTTTTCCAATTAGAATAGGAAAAGTGTGTTTTTGATGTTCCGGATTATTAACTATATAAACTAGCATGGTGGCCCTCGCAAATGCGAGGGCATTTTTTTAATTACTTAAAGTAATTCATTAACTATTTTTATGTATAGTCATTGTTACGATATTGAAAATAAATGGATCTAGTGGCCTTCTATTATTGAGTGAAATTTTCATAAGATTTTATTGTAGTATTTTTCCTAACGTTTTAAGCGCAGGAATTGGAAAATCGTAGGTTTAGGTGTGGCATGTACCTTGAACCATACATATTCAAAAACTTCAGAAATGTGAATAAAAACATATATCATCGGAGAACAAATGGAATTGTAGAAAGTGTTCTTTACTACTAAATTTTTGTCCAAAATAGAGTCTAAAAGAATGATCATAGATTTTTAATGGATTCTAAACATGTGAATCAAAACGACTTACATAGAATAAATACCTAATCCAAATCATCTAAAATTCTTCAGCAATTTCACTGAGCCAATGAAGTTGAATCCTTTGTATTTCTCACTTCCTTGCTTTTAGATTCACGGTGTGTCGCCAACCTTTGATCCAATTAATCTATCCTTTTGATCACATGTATTTTAGCTTCACTTATTTAGTTGATTTGATGTGATATGTTTACGTATATTTATGAAGATATATTATTGTGATTTCTGTACGTATAGCTATATGATGATTTATTGTTTTAATCTTGTGTGCAGTGATAAAAAGAGGGTTCACTACATTGACATTTACATATTCAATTTTTTAAGTTAGAACTTCAACCATATCACTCTTCCTGAACATAATGTTCTCTAAAATAGTCTAGGATCTACTATATGGTTTATTTAAATTATGCCATGCATTGTCCTGGTCGGGATATGTTTGGTAGAATTCTAAAGATTTAGGTGTTATGATCCACTAACAAAAATATGGCTTATTAGATCGGGAAATAGATATTATCCTTTTCTTGAGATATAATTCATATTTGTTTCGGAAATTGTGTGGAAAATATTGAATCCTAGAATATTGTGTTTTATTGCAATGATCCTTGTGGGGTTTATATAAAGGGATAGGTGGAGACTTGGAGTATAAGATGTAGAGTCTAGTCTATCTCTAGGCTATACACGTGTACGTACTCTAACATCTTCCTTCAGTCGGAGTAGGAGTGAAGCGGACGTTTGCGACTGGATTTGAAATATTGCGCTTTCGTCGTCTTCTTCTCCTTGTCATCATCACCTGCGTGAACATGATCATGGCTGGCACCTAGGGACGGTGACTGTGTTCCCTTCTAATGCCTCTCTTCAAGCATGATCATGCACATACACATGTTTTTTACCATACTAAGCTTCAAGCATAAAAAAGTACATGAAAGATTTTCTAGATAATAGCCGATTAATGTGATATTTTCTAGCTATTTTATCTATAAATAATCAGTGTGAAAGGCATGCTACCATGCATATGGACCACATGCTCAACCAACCGCAATACAAGCTAGTGTGAGGTTTTTACTCTTTTAGTTCTAGATAGAAGACCAACACATGGATGAATTGTGTGGCCAAAAATGTTATCAATGTCTTGTGGATAGTCGGTCGGTTGTACACGATTTTGTAATCAGTCAAATTGGATTATCGTAGCACCAAAATGTGGAAATATGTTTGCAAATTTATTTTCAGAAGTTTTTTGCTATATACAATTGTAGTCTAAATTACAACATAGTTATCTTTCTTTTTCTTGCAAAAAATGTTATCCTTGGATTATTACTTCTTGTGAACTCATGCATGTGTCTATAAAACAATTAATTTTCTAACTGCTGAATTTTCTTATTCATGTAATTAGTTCACTTGAAAACGATAAATGCATGTCCATCCAATTTGAACAATTGGTCGGATCGATTAGCTTGAGATTTGATCTCTTTGTCCATACGTATTTTACATGGACTCTGTCTGGCCAGATCGATCAACTTCGGTATTGAGATCCAAATTCGTAAGTATTTCATACACATTAAGCATATGATCTCAAACAACTGGGCGGATCGAGCAGCTTTAGAGTTGATCTCCTTGTCCATACGTATTTTACACAAAGGCCGGATCGATCAACTTCGGAATTGAGATCCAAGTCTATAAGTATTTTATGTGCATTATGCATTCATAGGATCTCGTCATTTATTCTAACCTAAAAGTAGGACATCAAGTATAGTTTTCAGTTGATTTATGAACGGCAGTACGTGACCTTGCCTTGTCCTGATTTCGGTGATGTATGTGCATTCTCTTGATACGTACAGTAGATTTCCCTTTGAAGATTGAGCTGCCTCATATTGCTGGCTAGTGCGACGCAAATATAAAATACTGCTCTGGCTAGTGGGCTGGTAACAATCATGTACGTGATGTGGCCGTGAAGACAGTTAAGGTTGTACGTACCTGGTTAATTGTGACCAGGATTAATTCAGAAATTGGCTCTTCAACGATGTACATGGGTGGGCCTTAGTTCTTCGTTTCATGGCCCATTCATGGACTCGCGAAGCCTTCTCGCGTACACCGATCAGGCGTGTCAAACGGACTATAGTTGTGTCAAACCAAATTACGTAGTTATGTAACTACTAATTTTTTGATAAATCCTAGCCGTAAGTATTAGATCTAACCATCAAAATAATTTTAATGATGTGGATCGACGTGGTGCCTCGAAAAATACCCTCATATTGCTTTTAGTATATAATAGATTAGTCTCTGACAATATTTCAAATTTCATCGAACGATCATCACAACAACGCGAACACACGCTGTTATCCATGGTCCATTGCCAACACAACCATGCCGCACACGGTGGTAGTCGCTCATATGCAATGGCGAGCATCGACTTGTCCTTCGGCCTTGGCTACCAAGTCTGTCAAAACAGAGTAAGTATTAAAAATATGGCCTATTAGTAAATTGAGTCGATAGAAAATTTTAGCCATGAAGCAAAAGAGTAATTTGAGTAATTTGTGGCCCTTTCGTTAAATAATTAGGTGTGGTTGGACACTACTAAGTAGTACTAACCATGAGCATCAATGATAATTCTATGTTGCTTCTGTTGGCAACTTTAGAAACATCTGATATGTAGTTAACTAAACAAATTATATTAACATGTAGTGGGTAGAAAACATAGTGCATGCGGTGGCGTTAATTTAGTAAAAAGTTGTTCTTCAAAAGAAAATATAGTTAAAGTTGCGCAACTTCCGGTTGGATGTAGTCGAGGTGGCTTTAACTCCAGATAATGTTCAGTAATCTTAGCCCGTACTTTGTTTAGTTAGATTATTTAGAAAATACTACTAATCGCCTTTCGAACAAATTGAGAAAATGACAAACTTATGCATGGATATGTCGCTTTCGGCAGTGCGGCAATGAAAATAAATAGAGACAACTCATGTATTAGTATCCATGTACAATGATGAAACTGTAGGCTCTCATTGCCGCCGTGGTGATTACATTTCAGATCGCTAATTATGTATGGGTCTTAGCTGCTAATGCACTGTCTTAACAGCTAGCGAAGACACACGAGCTTGATTAGCGCCTCTTCTTCAGAAAGCATTTGGAACACACTCATCACGACCATCATATAGATGTAACAGAAAAGATCATTACTTACCAGAATAATAATGTGGAAAAGAGTAATATGTACATTGTTAGATTCTCTCTCTCTCTCTCTCTCTCTCTCTCTCTCTCTCTCTCCGCAAACATATTGTGACACACGTAAAGTTGCAAGCATATTTTATAAAAGGTGTCTTGACACGAAATTATAAGAATACAAAGTTGCAAGTATCTTTTATAGGAGCCCAAAGTTGAAGTATTAATTTTGCTCACAGCAGATAGTAAAATATCTGCATGCAAAAGGGCAATAAACTGACATACATGAGAGTGAAATCAGTCTGTATTGTAAGTCGGTTATCAAAAAAAAAAGTCTGTATTGTAAGTCTCTTTGAAAACAGCTTGATGTGAAATAAATAGGAAAGGCTACAAAAACGTCTTAATAGTTGGAAAGGTAAATTGTTATCCCTTGGTGGAAGACTTGTACTCATAAATTCAGTACTCACTAATATGGTACTGTATATGATCTCGTTTTTCCAATTACCAAAAGGGGTCTTGAACAAAGTGGATTATTTCCGTTCAAGATTCTTTTGGCAAGGGGATAGTGAGAAAAAGAAATATCGACTGGCCAGATGGAATGTGGTTTGCCGCCCGAAGGAGTTTGGTGGACTGGGCATACACGATTTGCAAGTCAAAAACACCGCACTTCTGGGCAAATGGCTTTTTAAACTACTTACAGAAGATGGTGTTTGGCAAACCATGTTATGGAGGAAATATGTGGGGTCCAAGGTTGTTTCTCAAGTGGTTTGGAAACCCGGAGATTCACATTTTTGGGCGGGTCTTATGGCCACCAAGAAACATTTCTTTCGTTTTGGTGCTTTCGAGATTAAGGATGGATCACAGATTAGGTTTTGGGAAGATAAGTGGCTTGGCCAAACTACTCTTCGTGAACAATATCCAGCTCTATATTCGATTGTTAGACACAAAGGGGACACAATTTCCACAGTGATGGAAGACTATCCTCCTAATGTGTCTTTTAGAAGAAGTCTCATCGGTCCTAGACTGGTATCTTGGAACAATCTATTACTACGTTTGTCCATGATACATTTATCAGATGGTGTTGATGTGTTCAAATGGAAATTACTAGAAAGTGGTAAATTTTCTGTTGGATCACTATATAAAGCCTTGGTCCAACCTGATATCCCGGTTGATGATAATAGTAAAATTTGGAAAATGAAGATACCCCTTAAGACGAAGATATTTGCATGGTATCTACGGAAAGGGGTAATTCTAACAAAAGATAATCTTGCAAAGAGGAATTGGCTTGGAAGTACACAATGTGTTTTTTGTCATCAAGATGAGACAATTCGCCATTTGTTCTTCCATTGCAAATTTGCTCGCTCTATATGGTCATTCATCCAAATAGCTTCTGGTCTATCTCCGCCATGTTCTGTAACCAATGTTTTTGGTAATTGGTTGCATGGAATTGTTGATAAATACAGAACTTTGTTTAGGGTGGGAGCGCTTGCCATTATATGGTCGCTATGGCTTTGTAGAAATGACAAGATTTTTAATAACATTGTGTCTTCCCCTATGCAGGTTATCTATCAAGCCACGGCTATCCTCCGATCATGGAATATTCTCCAACGCATGGAGTTTCGCGACTTATTTATGATGGGATGTACGCGATTGGAGGACACGGCGAGGGATATTTTCTCCCGACACGGATGGCCGCGTGATCTGAGGATTGATCTATCTTAGATTCTACACATTTATTTAGTTTGTGCCTTTTTGTAATGCTTGTGTACTTTTTCATTAGTTCTGTCATTCGTGTGGCTGTGTGCATCTTGGTTATGCAGAGGCCGGGTGTAAGCTTTAAACAGAATTATTAATAAATGCGCCCATTTCCAAAAAAAAAAATAGGAGCATGCCACTGGGCCGATTTTAGACAACATCAGTGGAAATGGCCTTCCATGTGGCCATTTTAAGATCCCACTGGGCCGATTTTAGACAATCAAATGGTCGGGCTTTTCTTTGGCCAGGCTTCAAAACCTCTGACCTGTAAATTCAACATCCAGCCTAGTCCGGCCTGGGGATATAGGCACACATGCAACTTCTTTTCATGGGCCACTCCAATTACGACCTAATATAATAATTATATTCTTCTTTTTTCTGGTTCTATTATTTTCAATATTTTTATTTTTCATTGCCTCTATTATTTATTTTATAATATGAACATTTTTTGAGGAAAATATAATATGAACAATTATGTCATGTGAACGATTTAAAAAATATTTATATCTTATTTATAGAAAAGGGTTCACAAAATGTTATGGCGTCAACCGACCCCACAACTTACATGCACTTTGTGTCTGCATTAGAGATACCTTAGCTATGGAACCCGTGCTCACGACGCGCTATGGAACCTCCACTATACTAGCGGCATAGGAGCCTACTCAAGTTGAGATGTGGCTCCGCGCATTCCACCACTTCTCGGTTCCTTAAGGGTGTGTTCGGTTCTGGAATTCGGTGGAACGGAACCGGTCCGTTCCGCGTCTAGCGTCCGTTCGTGCGTTCGGTTGGAAGAAAGGAACGGAACCAGGTAGTTCCTCGGAATGGAATATTCCTCTAATATGCGGAACGAGGTCGTCCGACCGAATCGGCCGGACCGCGCGGAACGGCTCGCTAATTCGCGAACTAATCCAGCTAAGATGATTAGTTACTGAATCAACGGGGATTTTTGGCTGTGATGATTAGCGACAAAATTTTGCAAAAACACGCTGTCTTCTAATTTGACTATATTTTGCAAAGATTTTGAAAAAAAAGATTTCTATGATTTGGTACTTTTAGCAAAGATTTTAAGACAAAAATAAATATTTGCTACCGTTAATTACAATTGTTAAATTTAAGCTTAAATTATTAGAATTTTAAGCATTATTATAGCTATTCCGTTCCGGTCTCAATTCTTCCAACCGAACACAATATGGGACCATTCCGTTTCTCGTTCTTTTCCGAACCGAACACAGGGTCGGAACCGTCCCATGCTCTCGGAACGGACTCACTCCGTTCCGTTTCCTCTCGTTCTAGAACCGAACACACACACCCTTAGAGTTAGCTATACTTACGACCTACTATCTTTTTCATATAGAGAACAATATGCCACATTTATATCAAGATCTTTAATTAGTTAAAAAGCATATTTGATGCCTAGTTACTAAACTAATTGTTGTTGGCCGGCGTGGGAATTGTATGGGATCGAGGTCAAACTAGGATCCAGAATCAAATCCTCCGAATAGGGAGCAGTTGCTCGCTGATTTGGCCTCTCCCGAGCTAGCATCACACCAGCCACATGCACGCATGGATTATGCATGAGCTGTGCACAGGACAAATTTCCCAAACACACACATATATATATCTAGTAGGATCTAGATATATCTTCCCTGATTTTGTGAATCAGATCTTCTGGAAAGGCACCAACTAATAACCATAATTTATGTAATCTCTACTCCCTTCTTTATGGATATGTAGCATTACTTTAACTTTGTTGAGCAATGCAAGTGATTTTAAATATAGCAGGGATTTATATTTATATATGCGTCCTTATCAATTACTAACATAGTTTTGTAAAAAACATGAAAGCTTCTTGATTTTTTTTTTCATTAATTTTGTACAAGCTTTAGGTGGATGCACACTGGTAGAAAACGCCCTATAGGTCCCGGTTGGTAAGGGGCATTAGTCCCGGTTGCCCAACCGGGACGGGGCAATCGGGACTAAAGCCCGAACCTTTAGTCTCGGTTGCCCCACCAACCGGGACAAAAGGCCACACACGTGGCATCTGCTCCGTGCGAGGGGGGGGGGGGGGGGCTTTAGTCCCGGTTCGTCACGAACCGGGACTAATAACCTGCTGCCGCGGCAGAGATTTGGCCCATTTCTCTGCTGCGGCAGAGAATTCATTTTGGCACATTTTGTTGCCGCGGCAGCATTTTCGCCACTTTTTGTGCCGCGGCAGAGAATTCATTTCGGTTGTTTTATTGTTTATTTAGTGTTTTGCACTTATCAATGAAGGAACCTTATATTACACAAGATCATCATGACAACATTTTACATTCAATACACGGATCGAGTTCATGCACTACATACAAAAGTTGCTATTCGATGCTACCGGCCAATTTCTTGAAAGTTGCTATTTTTACAATTCCTATTGTCTATACACAGCCGAGTAGTATTCCCCTTGTGTGTTTAGGATTTCTGCATATAAGAATCCCGCCAATTCTTCCTGTATTGCTCGTATGCGATCCTTTGGCAGAAGACCGTCCCGTAGACGTTCGATCTGATTTAAAAAAGGAGTCAGCCTATATGAATATGAAACTAAACACAATTTGATTGTAATTAAAAACTATAGAAATTGTTTACGTACGTGGAGTTGCTCTAAATTTCTGCCCTTCTCATCGCATGTCTGACGGATGAACTCGCATACATAGTATCCACATAGATTGTTACCTGGTCCCTGCGTCAGGCACTTTACGACAACAGAGTTCAATCAAAATAATAATCAAGCATGATAATAACTGTATCAAAACTAGAATCAAAGAGATGCGCGGATATAGCTAGTGGTGCTTACATCTAGTGGTTGAAATGTAAACTCCTCTTTCCAAACACCCCTAGCCTTCTTGGTGAACCGTTTCCAAGCGCTGCCCGGCGTAGAAAACGAATAAAATAAGTTATTAAGTACTTGATATCATAAAATTCACGAACGTTGCCGATATAGTGTCGTAATGATTAGAATTACCGCTGGAGAAGTATCTGCATGTCCTTCCACGTCTCAAGGGGTTTATGTCTCGAGTCCATGACTAGTACACGCCCTTTGTCAAGTTGAATGATTAACAGAATATAGTGGTACCTGCGAGAACTAATCAATTATATACTTAACATCGAGTAAGCAAAATAGAAAGTGTATACAAGACAATAACACTCACTGGAAGTTGTAAGGAAATAGTATTTCCCTTTTGGTTTCTTGAAACCTTAACGCGTGTACTATATTATCCTCCGTATCCTGGGGGCTTATTTTGAGATTAGTTTCATGAAACCAATATGGGTCAATGAAGACAATGTCATAGATTTGTCCTCTGCTGCATTCGAGAATCTTCATTCTGCATATTAAAGTATGATTATATACATGCAATAAACAAAATAATATAGATGGAGACTAAATTAATTACAGAATTAGTACTTACAGACAATAGGCACTCATGATCGATTTGTCCAAGGCGTCTTGATTGAATAATTGAAATAGTTCATCAAATTCAATGGATATCATGTCATCCTTATCTTTTCCATGATGCTTTTTTGTAACCCTCAACACTATCCAGTTTGCCCCGGCCCTTGTGGCATGCATGTACCAGTTATGCAATCTTCGCATTTTTGTTGGAAGATTGTTTACCTCCTCAGGTTTGACGAGAGGTTTTCCGTACTGGTATTGGTATGCTACTTCACTCACGGGGAAGAACTCTAACTGGGATAAGTACTAGGCAATACTCATACCTTGAGCAGCGGCAGCTTCTCCGTATTGTGCAACTACCTCTGGATCATACTGCTCTTCGGCCCCATATTTGCTCGACCCCACATTGGTTTGAGAAATCACCTTGAGAGGGGCGCAAGTCTGTTTTGCTTGTTCTCCGAGCTGGGCAACAGATTTCCCGCTTGCATCAGTACTGCTCTTCGAGGCTTTTTGTGCTGCATGTGACTTGAGAATAGAACGCTCATAGTCTGATGACAGCTTTGACTCGGGTTGATGAAGAGCCTTTAGCATTTTCAACACTTTGGATTTTTCTTCTTTGGTGCTGGGGAACTCTGGCTCTTTCGGCCGCCTCAGCTTAGCGAAAAACGCTGTCGTTTCCGCATCAACGATCGCCGCAGTCTCCTCTTCAGTACAGTCATAAGCTCTCTTGGGAGGAACCGTTGGTACTTTTGGAAGAGGCCCTTGTTTACGTTTCGGCGATCGCTTACGACGCACAGTAGCGGTACGCTTACGCTTTTTATCCTGAGGCGCCGACGATGGCTCCCGCGGCGATGGCTGCACCGGAGATTGGTGAGGCGACGGAGCCGGGTGAGGCGACGGAGCCGGGTGAGGCGACGAAGACGGCTGCCGCGGCGGCGACGACCTCGCTGGAGACGGGTGAGGCGGCGGCGAAGATGGCCTTGGCGTGTGATTTCGAAGCATGATACAATCCTTCGGCCATAGAATGGTGACGTTTTTTGCGTCACCCAGCACAGTCACATCCCCTTCACCAGCAGGGTAGTGAAGATCCAAAACCTCAAAGGTGGGCATGATTTCATCCACGCCGACAACAGCGTAGCCCTCTGGAACCGGACGACTGTGGTAAGTTGGTGTGGGTCCAATTGGTAAGGCATAGCCGACCGCCACCTTCATTGATATGTTCACAACTTTGACATGTAGCTCGCAGTGTGTCATCTCTGTGATATCATCCACTGGGTAGCCAACAGGAGCCATCGTCGGTGCATCATCGGCATCGCCATTGTCATCACCCGGGACCTCGGTGGAAGCCACACTGCTTTTTCGATTATTCGATAGGCCGGTAGCATCGAATGCAGTGTGCTGCTGAGATGGGCCGGTAGTACTTTGCTCTTTAAGTGAGTTAATTTCATCTTGTTGTTGCTTTAATCGTTCTTCAATTAAACGCATTCGCTCTTTCTGACTTTCTGCTTCAACTGTCGCCCTGTCCTTACTCCTCTGACGGCTTCTATCAGGATATTTCTTCCTCTCTTCGGGAAACCCAGTCCTCCATGATTGGGAGCCTATTGTGCCTCGTGTTCGTCCATCATGTTCCTTATTTCCAAGGGCGAGTGTGAGCTCATCATTCTCTCTATCGGGAATGAAGTCCCCATCTTTAACAGCCTTTAGTGCTTTTCTCATCCTCTCGATTGGCAAGGGGTCTTCTTTATGTCGTATGTTATATATACACCTCCCTTCCGAGTCCAACGTGCCCCCATGCCCGTAAAACCAATTCCTTGCACGTTCTACCCAATCGTCTGTCTCTGGGGTGATATTTTTATCACGCAGTTCCTGCTCAAGTTTCTCCCACTTAGGAATGCCAACCTTGTAGCCACCTTGCCCCATAGTATGGTTTTATCTTCTCAAACTGAATATTCTTGAAATCGGGAGTCTTCTCTTTCACGACATAGTCAAGGTGCAATCTTTTCTTCCAGTTGGTGAAACACTGGGCCATCTTCTTCAAAGCCCACTCCCTGACCTTAGCCTCCATGGCTCTCCCATGTTGTAAGGCGTCCTCAACTGGATCCTCCGCATTTGGATCCAGCTCTATCTTCGGTAGTTTGAAATTAACCATGAGCCTCTTCCACAGTAAATCTTTGGCGTGGTTAGGGACAAATAAACATGTTCCCTCTTCATCCGCTTTAGCAGGCCTATTCCAATTTCTAATGGTGATCGGGATTAAGTCCCTAACGATTACTCCGCATTGTGCCACAAATTTGGTTGCGACAACTTCGGGAGCTGTCGGTCTGCCGTCTTCAGCGACATCTTCGATCCTAAACCTCTCATGGTCTTGCAACTTTTTGGTTGGGCCTCGTCTACTCTTTTCAGTAGATTCCTTCGATCCGGAGGGCTAAAAGAAGAAAGATCGTCGTTACTATTTCTATATAGATAGCAGATGATTAATTAATGAATTGATTTATATTACATGCACCTTGCCGGAGCGGTCGTCTTCTCGATTACACAAGGCATCGCCTTCTCCCTCGCGGAAGGCAACACCTTCAACCTCAAACAAGTTGTCTACTCCGGTAAAAAGAGGATCACCCTCACCGGAGTTGTTCAGAAACGTTTATACGTCTAAATTATCTTCCCCACGGATCACACCTTGGATCAACTCTTCCTTTTCTTCGTCTCTGACGTGTGGGTCCATATTTTCTGCATAGGTGGAAAAACGAATAAGTCAAAGCGGCTAAAGGAGAAAGTTAAGGAGAAACCCTAATATATACATACACAATAATAAAAATGAAGAGAAACCCTAAACCTAGCTACAAAAAGGAAACCGTGTAGTAGATAGGTAACTCTAGCTAAAATCAACTAAAATCAATATTCCGGAGTTCCGAGGGGTGTAACCTAGTTCGGAGAAACCTCCGATGCATATGAGAGGGGAACATGAGTATAAGGCTACAAAAGGGAAACTATCCAGCAGATAGGTAACACTAGATACTAACAAAATACCATATTGGAATCGATTTAAGAGGGTTCAGAATGCCCTGGCGAAGGCACATCGTCGAACCCACATGCACCTAAGGGGTATTAATGATTCCTTATCTAACCACAGTGACTGACAATGTGAATCGGGTCTGGGGCTACCCACATTGACTGACAAGTGGGGTCGAAGACCAATAATACCAAACTAATTAATAAACCTAATAATACCTAACTAATAATAAACCTAATAATCGAAACACCGAAAAGAAAGGGAAACAATCAACACATGGCATCGATGCAATGCTCAAGCAAGTATGATGATATGACAAGTTAATTTGCATTGGAATGTAACCCTAATACATGCTCGACGATTTAATCGGGGTTCCGACGGGTGAAAACCCTAACTCGGGGAAACTCCGGAACATATGAGAGGGGTGCATTTGTTCTTCTAATTATACTTGTCATTTAAATTGTTGAACAATGCATGATTATAGGTTAAATAGATAGGTTTCATTTTTCTGAACAATTTGATATATTATTTGTATTTTTCTGACTTATAAATAAAAAGATATTGAATTTACAAGTTTATATCAATTTCTGGAATTATTAAATCATTTAAAATTGAATTACTGTGTCAATATGACATCAGCAAAGGGCTGGGTTTTTTTTTACCAAGACAGAACCTAGCCACTGTCACTGAGTGCTGGGCCCTAGGCCACATCAGCAAGCCACCGTGGGCCACGTCAGCGGGCCCGTGGCCACGTCAGCGTGACGCCGCGGCTCGCCAGCGCCGCCCGCACCTACTGATCGCCAGTGCCGCCCGCGCCGCCGCGCCTACTCGCCAGCGCCGCCCGCGCCGCCGCGCCCAGTATGAGTTTGAAGAAGACCTCCAAAACATCGAGGCCTTCTAAAAAACATCAAGGAAATATTTCACCAAGCATCTCCCGCCATCGCCCAAAGTGTATTTAAACAACTAACTACATGAGTTGAGCCCAAAGTGTATAAAAGGGTCTCACACTATTTCATATACTTTATAAAAGTTTCTGTAAGTTGAAAAGATTCAAAACAGATTTGAAATTCAAATTACAAAAGGGAAATCAGAAATAGAAATAGAAAAAAATTTCTGAAAATAAAAAATGTATCCAACCTAGCTACTGGGCCGAGCCCATCTCTCCTTCTCTCTCTCTGGCGCTAGCAGGAAGCCCACCCGGGGCCCAAGAGCAGCCCAGCCAGGCCTGTACCCCTTCGGCCTTTCTGTTTCTGTCTTCTTCCTCCCCGACGCAAGCAGCTCGGTGGCTCGCCGCCGGCCACCCGATGCGCCGCCGCATGCCAAGATCATCGTCGCTGCCCCCGCGAGCCTATAAGAGCTCCAGCGCCGCCATCAACAACCCTAGCTTCTCTTCTTCCCCGTTTTCCCCCTTTGCTCGAACCCTAGCTGCGTAGGTGTTGCGTCGCCCCGCCGTATCTGGCCACCTCACGGCCAGTCGAGGCCGCCGTTGGAACCGCCTCATCGCGAAGATCATCTCCACCGGAGGAATCAGCCCCGCGTTCTTCGAATCGTCGCCATCGACCTCTTCTCTCCCGACGCCATCCGTCGCTCCCCGACGACAATTCCGACGCTTCCCGACCGCGCCTCGCCTCGTCGATCCCTCCGCGTCGCCCGCGCCTACTCAAAATTGGCGGCGCCGCCCTCTGTTGATTGCCGGAGAAGGTGGTACAACGACGGCCGACGGCGGCGAACGCGGAATCTAACGGCGCAGGCATGAACTACAGTGAGAGGGGAAGGAAGAAAGCATCCAGAAGGTTCGCTTGCTCACCCTAAGCGTGTGAGGTTGGTCGGAGAGAGCGCGGGAGGTCGAGGTTGAGCGAATCGACGCCGGCGAGCACGGTCGGGGTCGAGGAAGATGGAGTCGTGGGCGACGACTGGTGCGCGCACGAACGGAGGCGGCGGTGCTAGCGGATGGAGCCTGACGGCGACGCGTGGGCTCGGGCAGCCTGACGGCGTCGGGGGCGGCGAGCTCGGGCAGCCTGCCGGCGTCGGGGGCGGTTGTGCGCGCGTCGGTGAAGCAGAGAAGTGATGGGGAAGGGAAGAAGAAGAGGAAGGGCTAAAGGGGTATAACCAAAGGACCTTTAGTCCCGGTTGGTGGCTCCAACCGGGACTAAAGGGTTATACGTCCCGGTTGGAGCCACCAACCGGGACCTATACTCCAATATTTTCAGCAGACCAAGGGTTGGCGCGCAGGGGGTCTTTAGTCCCGGTTGGTGGCTCCAACCGGGACATATTCCCCTGTTTTCAAAAAAAATCAGGTATTTTCTCTCTGTTCTCGTCTTATTTTTTATTTTGGGGTTTAAATTTGTATTGTTTTTTAAATGATAATTAATTTGGAATTTAGAAAAACTTTAAACATAAAAAGTGTTTGGATTTGAATAAATAATTCAAAACCATTTTCTGTTTTAAAAAATAATTAATGTAACCATTTAAAATATGAACCATTTACAATTAAAAATGAATTAACTTATATTTTTTTAATATCAATTTGGAATTTAGAAAAACTTTAAACATAAGAAGTGTATGGATTTGAATAAATAATTCAAACACATATTCTATTTTTAAAAAATAATTAATGTAATCTTTTAAAATGAATTAACTTATATTTTTGAATATTAATTTGGAATTTAGAAAAATTTTAACATAAAAAGTGTTTGGATTTAAATAAATAATTCAAAAACATTTTCTGTTTTAAAAAATAATTAATGTAACCATTTAAAATATGAACCATTTACAATTAAAAATGAATTAACTTATATTTTTTTAATATCAATTTGGAATTTAGAAAAACTTTAAACATAAGAAGTGTATGGATTTGAATAAATAATTCAAAAACATATTCTATTTTTAAAAAATAATTAATGTAACCTTTTAAAATGAATTAACTTATATTTTTTAATATTAATTTGGAATTTAGAAAAATTTTAAACATAAAAAGTGTTTGGATTTAAATAAATAATTCAAAAACATTTTCTGTTTTAAAAAATAATTAATGTAACCATTTAAAATATGAACCATTTACAATTAAAAATGAATTAACTTATATTTTTTTAATATCAATTTGGAATTTAGAAAAACTTTAAACATAAGAAGTGTATGGATTTGAATAAATAATTCAAAAACATATTCTATTTTTAAAAAATAATTAATGTAACCTTTTAAAATGAATTAACTTATATGCCCGTTTTTTTTGAATTTATTATGCCCGTTTTTTTTGAATTTATTATGCCCGTTTTGAATTATCTGAATTTCTAACTATGGTTGAACCGGTGTGCATGAAGATAGGGGACGGGCATCGTTAGAACTTGCATTGGATCTCTGAAGAAACCACATATTGCGAGTCTAAAAATGATTTTTTCAAAAAATCACGGGCGATAGATCATGTACCTGTAGTACAAACCGGACCCACTTCCTGCCGATTCGGCAGACATTTGTCCTTTTTACCCGGGATGGACGAAAAGGTTTGAGATGTACCGGTTGGGATATAGTCCATGTAAGGTGGTCTAGTATTTTAGGAAAATAGGACGGTAGCATTCTGAAACGGCATTTTGGTGGTTACTTCACAAAACGACCCGTTTTTTGCGCTCGGAAAATGGAAAAAGGATTTTTCGTTCGACAAAAAGGAAAACTTCCTCCTGCAACATTGTTATACATACCAATGTACACACACATGAATAATATGGGCACAACATCACAAACTATGCCGTGATTCAGCACATAACATCGGTCATTTGGACCGAAAGCCATGAAACCTCGAACATGATAGGTCATTTTGTGAAGGTTTTTTCGAAACATGATCAATATACCAAGTCTGGTATTTTTCCTTTCAACTATGTAACATAATATGACACCACGCGAAGGATTTTCATTGTTCGAATTTTTTTGAATTTATTATGCCCGTTTTGAATTATCTGAATTTCTAACTATGGTCGAACCGGTGTGCATGAAGATAGGGGACGGGCATCGTTAGAACTTGCATTGGATCTCTGAAGAAACCACATATTGCGAGTCTAAAAATTATTTTTTCAAAAAATCACGGGCGATAGATCATGTACCTGTAGTACAAACCGGACCCACTTCCTACCGATTCGGCAGACATTTGTCCTTTTTACCCGGGATGGACGAAAAGGTTTGAGATGTACCGGTTGGGATATAGTCCATGTAAGGTGGTCTAGTATTTTAGGAAAATAGGACGGTAGCATTCTGAAACGGCATTTTGGTGGTTACTTCACAAAACGACCCGTTTTTTGCGCTCGGAAAATAGAAAAGGGATTTTCCGTGCGACAAAAAGGAAAACTTCCTCCTGCAACATTGTTCTACATACCAATGTCCACACACATGCATAATATGGGCACAACATCACAACTATGCTGTGATTCAGCACATAACATCGGTCATTTGGACCGAAAGCCATGAAACCTCGAACATGATAGGTCATTTTGTGAAGGTTTTTTCGAAACATGATCAATATACCAAGTCTGGTATTTTTCCTTTCAACTATGTAACATAATATGACACCACGCGAAGGATTTTCATTGTTCGGATTTTTTTTGAATTTATTATGCCCGTTTTGAATTATCTGAATTTCTAACTATGGTCGAACCGGTGTGCATGAAGATAGGGGACGGGCATCGTTAGAACTTGCATTGGATCTCTGAAGAAACCACACATTTCGAGTCTAAAAATGATTTTTTCAAAAAATCACGGGCGATAGATCATGTACCTGTAGTACAAACCGGACCCACTTCCTACCGATTCAGCAGACATTTGTCCTTTTTACCCGGGATGGACGAAAAGGTTTGAGATGTACCGGTTGGGATATAGTCCATGTAAGGTGGTCTAGTATTTTAGGAAAATAGGACGGTAGCATTCTGAAACGGCATTTTGGTGGTTACTTCACAAAACGACCCGTTTTTTGCGCTCGGAAAATGGAAAAGGGCTTTTTCGTGCGACAAAAAGGAAAACTTCCTCCTGCAACATTGTTCTCCATACCAATGTCCACACACATGCATAATATGGGCACAACATCACAAACTATGCCGTGATTCAGCACATAACATCAGTCATTTGGACCGAAAGCCATGAAACCTCGAACATGATAGGTCATTTTGTGAAGGTTTTTTCGAAACATGATCAATATACCAAGTCTGATATTTTTCCTTTCAACTATGTAACATAATATGACACCACGCGAAGGATTTTCATTGTTCGGATTTTTTTTGAATTTATTATGCCCGTTTTGAATTATCTAAATTTCTAACTATGGTCGAACCGGTGTGCATGAAGATAGGGGACGGGCATCGTTAGAACTTGCATTGGATCTCTGAAGAAACCACATATTGCGAGTCTAAAAATGATTTTTTCAAAAAATCACGGGCGATAGATCATGTACCTGTAGTACAAACCGGACCCACTTCCTGCCGATTCGGCAGACATTTGTCCTTTTTACCCGGGATGGACGAAAAGGTTTGAGATGTACCGGTTGGGATATAGTCCATGTAAGGTGGTATAGTATTTTAGGAAAATAGGACGGTAGCATTCTGAAACGGCATTTTGGTGGTTACTTCACAAAATGACCCGTTTTTTGCGCTCGGAAAATGGAAAAGGGATTTTCCGTGCGACAAAAAGGAAAACTTCCTCCTGCAACATTGTTCTATATACCAATGTCCACACACATGCATAATATGGGCACAACATCACAAACTATGCCGTGATTCAGCACATAACATCGGTCATTTGGACCGAAAGCCATGAAACCTCGAACATGATAGGTCATTTTGTGAAGGTTTTTTCGAAACATGATCATTGTTCGGCACATATTTAGTCCCGGATGTAGTCAAAAACCGGGACTAAAGGGATTGCGGCAGAGTGGGCCAGACAACACTAATAATAGGGGTGAGTGTCGACATTATGTCGTGCGGCTTGTACCTTGTCCCGGATGGTGTCACCAACCGGGACTAAAGATGAACCTTTAGTCCCGGTTGGAGACACCAACCGGGACTAAAGATGAGTCAGCACTAATAATAGGGGTGAGTGTCGACATTATGTCGTGAGTGTCGACAATATGCCGAGCTGCTTGTACTATAAATATGCATCCTTGTGAGTCCAGTCCTCCAGCCAGTTTGAGGCATCTCCAAGATGGTTTTAGAGAGCAGGGACACCACTACGGCCAGTTTCAGGGAGATGCCGACGGAGCCCAGTCCTCCGGCATCTCCGAGAAACTGGTCATAGAGGCACTCCCTAATATGTGAAATTAGTTAGCTCCGAGGCGTATTGATCTAGTTAGTGAAGTTACAAGCTGCAAGATGGTTTTCGAGAGCAGGGACACCACTGCGGCCAGTTTCAGGGAGATGCCGACGGAGCCCAGTCCTCCGGCATCTCCGAGAAACTGGTCATAGAGGCACTCCCTAATATGTGAAATTAGTTAGCTCCGAGGCGTATTGATCTAGTTAGTGAAGTTACAAGCTGCAAGATGGTTTTCGAGAGCAGGGACACCACTGCGGCCATTTTCAGGGAGATGCCGACGGAGCCCAGTCCTCCGGCATCTCCGAGAAACTGGTCATAGAGGCACTCCCTAATATGTGAAATTAGTTAGCTCCGAGGCGTATTGATCTAGTTAGTGAAGTTACAAGCTGCAAGATGGTTTTCGAGAGCAGGGCCACCACTACGACCAGTTTCAGGGAGATGCCGATGGAGCCCAGTCCTCCGGCATCTCCAAGAAACTGGTCATAGAGGCACTCCCGGTCCAGCCACAAAATGGGACTAACACTCAAGACATTTATTAATATTAAAAACTGAGACTACAAAACCGGGACTAAAGGCCACAAACCGCGAAAGATATCCTTCGGTCAAGCCACAAACCGCGAAAGACATGAACTAGAGTTACATAATATGAGCATGAACTTCTTGGCATATGTCATTCCTTATGACCGCTTCAGACGTAACCATGGAGCATCTTCTTTACTTAACGGAATGCTTGGGTCAGTTTTCACTGTGAAGGGCGGAATTTCATCAAACTTATTATAATCTTCTAACATGTCTGTCTTGTCCTCGATTCCCACGATGTTTCTTTTCCCTGAAAGAACTATGTGACGCTTTGGCTCATCATATGATGTATTCGTTTGCATATTTTTTCTTTTTTTCGGTCTGGAGGACATGCCCTTCACATAGAAAACCCGAGACACATCATTGGCTAGGACGAATGGTTCATCTCTATAACCAAGATTGTTGAGATCCACTGTTGTCATTCCGTACAACTGGTCTATCTTTACCCCTTCCCCATTCAGGTTGACCCATTTGCAGCGAAACAAAGGGACCTTAAAAGAGACTCCATAGTCTATTTCCCATATCTCCTCTATGTAACCATAATATGTGTCCTTTTGTCCATTCTCGTCTATTGCATCAAAGCGGACACCACTATTTTGGTTGGTGCTCTTTTTATCTTGGGCGATCGTGTAGAATGTATTCCCATTTATTTCGTACCCTTGGAAATTCAATACAGTAGAAGATGGTGACGCGGCCAACAAGTATAGCTGATCTCCAACAGTGGTGTCATTCAAGAGATGTGTCCGCATCCAACCACCGAAAGACTTCATGTGTTCATCTGTAATCCATGATTCAGGCTTCCCCGGGTTTTTGGAGCGTACAATATTCCTGTGTTCCTCGATATACGGAGCTGCCAAGGTGGAATTATGTAGAACTGTGTAGTGTGCTTTAGTGAAAGAATCCCTGTCCCTACATATCATTGCTTTCTTTCCCAGCGTGCCTTTTCCACTTAGTCTTACCTCATGCCGCGAGTCAGAAACACCAATCGGCTTAAGGTCAGGAATAAAGTCAACACAAAACTCAATGACCTCCTCTGTTCCATATCCCTTGGAGATGCTTCCTTCCGGTCTAGCACGGTTATGAACATATTTCTTTAAGACTCCCATGAACCTCTCAAAGGGGAACATATTATGCAGAAATACCGGACCGAGAATGGCAATCTCTTCCACTAGATGAACCAGGAGATGCGTCATAATATTGAAGAAGGATGGTGGGAACACCAATCCAAAACTAACAAGACATTGTACCACATCCTTCTGTAACCTTGGCAGAATATCTGGATTGATTACCTTCTGAGATATTGCATTGAGGAATGCACACAGCTTCACAATGGGTACTCGAACATTTTCCGGTAGAAGCCCCCTCAATGCAATCGGAAGCAACTTCGTCATAATCACGTGACAGTCATGAGACTTCAGGTTTTGGAACTTTTTCTCTACCATATTTATTATCCCCTTTATATTAGATGAGAAGCCCGACGGCACCTTGATACTGTAAAGGACTTCAAAAAAGATTTCCTTCTCTGCTTTGGTAAGAGCATAGCTGGCACGACTTAAGTGACGCCCTTTATCCGTCTTGTTATCTGTATGCATGTTCTTTGGGTCTTTCATAATTTGTTGGTCCTCCCGTGCTTCAGGTGTATCTTTTGTCTTACCATACACGCCTAGGAATCCTAGCAGGTTCACGCAGAGATTCTTCGTCACGTGCATCACGTCGATTGAAGAGCGGACACGCAGGACTTTCCAATATGGCAGCTCCCAAAATATAGATTTCTTCTTCCACATGGGTGCATGTCCTGTAGCGACGTCGTTCGGAACTGATTGACCGCCGGGACCCTTTCCAAAGATTACTTCTATGTCCTTGACCATACCAAATACATCATCACCAGCAGGGAGTTCAGGCTTCTTCCGGTGATCTGCCTCACCTTTAAAATGCTTGCCTTTCTTTCTTACGGGATGATTGGTCGGAAGAAATCATCGATTCGCTAGGTACACAACCTTCTTGCATTTATGCAAATATGTACCTTCGGTCTTATCTAAACAGTGGGTGCATGCCTTATATCCTTTGTTTGTCTGTCCTGAAAGGTTACTAAGAGCAGGCCAATCATTGATGGTTACGAATAACAACCCTCGTAGATTAAATGGCTCCTGTTTGTTCTCATCCCACGCACGTACACCTGGTTTGCCCCACAACTGTAAGAGTTCTTCAACTAATGGCCTAAGGTACACATCAATGTCGTTGCCCGGTTGCTTCGGGCCTTGGATGAGCACTGGCATCATAATGAACTTACGCTTCATGCACAACCAAGGAGGCAGGTTGTAGATACATAGAGTCACGGGCCAGGTGCTGTGACTGCAGCTCTGCTCCCCAAAAGGATTCATACCATCCGTACTTAGACCAAACCATAAGTTCCTTGCGTCACCTGCAAAGTCTGGGAAGTCTCTCTCGATTTTTCTCCACTGTGACCCATCAGCAGGGTGTCTCAACTCCCCGTCTTTCTTACGGTCTTCTTTGTGCCATCGCAACAACCTGGCATGCTCTTTGTTTCTGAACATGCGTTTCAACCTTGGTATTATAGGAGCATACCACATAACCTTAGCAGGAACCCTCTTCCGGAGGGGCTCTCCCTCAACATCACCAGGGTCATCTCGTCTGATCTTATACCGCAACGCGTTGCATACCGGGCATTTATCTAAATTCTCATACTCCTTACCGCGGTAGAGGATGCAGTCATTAATGCATGCATGTATCTTTTGCACATCTAATCCCAGAGGACAGAGAGTCTTCTTTGCTTCGTAGGTACTCTCGGGAAGTTCGTTATGTTTTGGAAACTTCGGCTTCATTATTTTCAGCATCTTTTCAAATGAGGAGTCAGTTAGACCACACTCTGCCTTCCATCGCAACAATTCCAGTGTGGTACCGAGCTTTGTGCTGCCATCTTCACAATTTGGATACAACAATTTCTTGTGATCTTCTAACATGCCCTCTAACTTCAACTTCTCATTTTCTGTTTCACAATCTCGCTTTGCATCAGAAATTACCCTACCAAGTTCATCAGCCGGCTCATCTGATGCCCGTTCTTCACCTTTTTCCTCTCCATTGTCTTCCATTGCAGTATCACTGTATTCAGGAAACATATGATGATAGTTGTTATCATCATCTTCTTCTTCACCATCTTCCATCATAACCCCTCTTTCCCCGTGCTTGGTCCAGCAATTATAGTTGGGCATGAAACCTTTCATAATCAGGTGGCCGCGAATGATTTTCGAGGAAGAGTACTCCTTGTTGTTCCGACATTGAACACATGGACAACGTATAAATCCATTCTCTTTGTTTGTCGTAGCCACATCGATAAATTTATCCACGCCTTTGATATACCCGGCTACCCGCCGGTCACCGTACATCCATTCCCGACCGTTCATCTCCATCATATAAGTAAGTTTATCAAAAAACAGGACATCATAAATAGTGAAATAACCAATTCACACCGACACATGAATTGTATCAATGACCTAGAAAAGATAAGATTGCTAACCTCGATCGAGGGAAATAAAGAGGAGAAAGCTCAAGTGCGTCTCGGACACCTTCTATATTTTTGTTCTATGAGAAATTCAACTGGATTTTTCACTCAAACATTTCAACAAACACATTCAATGCATGCATGAGAAAAAACTAGCACACACCCTCACACCTTACACCATTCGAAAAAACAGAGTGGAGGCAGAGGGGGCTGGGGCGTTGCATTTATAGAGGGCAAGGGGTCTTTAGTCCCGGTTGCAGCCAGCAACCGGGACTAAAGGTGCGTGCCACGCCACGTGGCTGTGGCCAAACCTTTAGTCCCGGTTGGTGGCTCCAACCGGGACGCATGCCCCCTTACCAACCGGGACCCATGCCCCTGCCCCCGTGCCCGCTCCAACCGGGACGCGTGCCAGCATTAGTCCCGGTTGGTGGCGCAACCGGAACTAATGCTCCCAGGGGTCGCGAACGGATGGCCCTTTTTCCTCTAGTGGCACTTTTCAGTTTCTTGGAAAAACTTATAATTTGAAAACATGCTAATTATTGCTTACCATGCATCTTTCAGCTACAGTTCACCATGCATGTCCCTAGTTGCCCCTATTGGGAATGTGGTACATGTGAAAATTCGGCAGCAAGAGAATAATGTACTACTCCAAAATTGATATTCTCCATTGTTTGTAGAATACACATAGTATAAAAAATTGCGTGTGTGTGCCTTCCCGAGAATAAGGGTCTGCGTGGCTGCATGCAACATGTGAATCAGCAAGTTGGAGGATTCTTAACTAGTAAAACCTAATAAGCAAACGGTGCCCATCTTTGTGTATATAAACCCCCACCGAACATGCAGTGAGACAAAGCGGCTATACACACCAAAGACTGAGCTCGAGCTAGCTATACCTAACAGCCAAGCACCTCCACTCCACGCCGCCGGCCGAAAATGGAGGCCGAGATGTACGTCCACCACGCCGAGCCCCTCAGGGCGAACATGGTCACATGCATCCCAAGGCTCCGCGGGGGCGGTGGCGTCCGGCGGCGGCCACGGCAACACAGCGGCGCTCCTCCTGCGCCGGCGTCGTCGTTGTCCGTGATAGATCGCGTCCGCGACGTCCTGCTGCGTCTCGCGATGCTGTCGGCGGCGTCGTCGTCGTCGTCGCCCAAGCACGGCGCCCGCCTTCATCATCAGAAGCAGCAGACGGCGACGACGGCGCCAGGGCCGCCGACGAGAGCGGCGTCGGTGCGCATGAGCCCGTCCTACTCCGACTCGTACCCGAGCGACGCCGTCGACGACTGCATCGAGTTCCTCAAGCGCTCGGCGGCCGGCAGCGGCGGTGGCGCCGTACAAGCCGCCCCCGAGCCAGTGATCAGCTCGGCCGCGCCGTAGTCGTCGTAGCTGCCATTGCTAGCTGCATGCATGTGCCAACGGAATCTTTTTTCTGATCCAGTTTGCTGTGCGTTTGACTGTTCGTACTACGTACATGTGGTACGTACGTTTGTGACCGAGTAGTAGGTTTGTTGAGCGGTGGTTGCAGTACACGCATGTGTGTGAACCGTGATGTGTCGTCGTACGTGCTGGATGATGTATTGTATATATATATATGCAAAGTTCGTGCAAAACTACAAAGTTCACCTCGAGTTGTCAAGTGGTCATGAGCTTGCATTCGTTCCATTCGTTGGAGCCATCCATGCATAATGCAAGCAAGCTTGTTTTAATCAAGTGGAGAACATAATTTTTTTAGAACCAGGCCGGGGCGGTGACTTGCCAGCCGTTCGATTTTTCGATCAACGGACGAGATGGCAACTGCCAGCTGTGACCATTGACACATGGCAATTTTTGATTCGTTCACGTTGTAAGACGCCCGTGCCGTGTTAGGATCATTAATCAATTGAGTGCACCTAGCTAGGGCATGTATATGCACTCAAAAATTCTAGGGGTAAGTTTTCTAAAGATGGTATAGCCATGGGATGTGCCTCGAGGCATGTGCTATGACGACGATGATTATGTATGTCCTCTCTAACACACAAGGTTCATCACGGTTACCCGCAAAAAAAAAGGTTCATCATGGTTATGGTCAAGGTTCATAATGCCTTGCAACATTGGTCACTAGTTTAATTTCATGGCGGTGAATTATATTGGTGACTCTCGGACAATAGAGTAAATGAGCAAGAGATTGCAACACAGACTATAATCCTAGGGGGACAAAATATTATTCGGAGGTGGCGGGGGAAGACATGATGGAGGGTGTTATATGCTAATACACCTTCCTAAGAGAGAGTATGTATTTACAGGGTGGAATTTTATCCCAGTAACAATACTCTTATTCATATGTCTCTTTAAATTTATGAAAAAAAGTAACCATACTCGTATTCATGCGTCTCTTTAAATTTATGAAAAATCCATGACCGTGTAGAGATTCACATCACATGTTAGATGGTAATTGTTGAGAAATAGAGCAATTTACCAAGCGAATTATCCATAATAAACGCTAGATAAAACATGACTAGAATAATAGGTGATATACTAATCATGCTAAATAGCGAATACAAAATAAGGCATATAGCCAAATAAACTGCAAGGCATAAAACTCTGGATAGAATCAGAACAAGATTGAGACAGAAGATGTACACGGCAGTAGCAGAAGTAGAACCGCCGGCGTTGGAACTGTCATTGGCCATGTCGTCGAGGAAGAGGTTGCTGATGTCGGGGAAGAAGTCCTCGTCGGGGAAGACGTCGCTATCTGTGAGGGAGTCCGTGACGAAGCCAGTAGTCGCGTTGATAGCGCTCCCCAAAAACCTTATTGCCCTTCTCCCGTACAGGACTCGAAGCAGCGGGGTCTCGGAGGCCTACTGTCCCGGCTCGCGGTGCACGCCGCAAGACGGGATGGGGAAGATCAAAGTAGCGCAGTGCTCTGGAACTCGAGGCAAGGGATGTGTTACAGCGCAACTGAGAGGAGGCGCGACCTCTCTCTCTTATAGGCGCAGAGGAGAAGGCAGACGGTGCAGAAGATGAAACGAACAGGCGCATTTAACTCGTATTAAACGTCCATTCAAAGCAAACGTTTCACCTTCATATTAAACGTCCATTCAAAGCAGACGCGGCGCGCGCGTCGTGACGTCGCGTGGCGTGGCGTGGCGAGGCGTGGCGTGGCGAGGCGAGCGAGGAGGAGGAGGAGGAGCGCGCGTGTGGAACTCTCTCCTTCTCCTTCTCATCCTTTTACCAAGTGGTAGAAGAGCTCACCTTATAAGCTGGTCCAACTTCCACTCAACTAGCAATGTGGGACTAAACATTTGTCCCACCTCTTGTCTTGCATGAATGGGCCACATGGGCCTCTAGGATTTTCAGGAATTATTGAAATAGAAAATGGGCTAGAATATTTGGGCCAAAATTCCAACAATCCCCCACCAGATCCCAGAGGCACATGTAATCTGCCTTTGGTTCCAAAACACTTTTTATATACCGGTACTATAGTGGAGACTGTTAAGTTAAACTTCCACCTAGAATTCTATGCTACACTAGGTTGCAACTTGTACAGTGGACTATGTCTTGAACTGCAATTTTGCTGCAATCTAGCTTCACACGAAGTCTTGACCGATACTGGGCTACCGTGGGACTTCCCCGCGGGTGGAGCTTATACGTCATACTCCATGACCTTTCATGAGTTTATTAGAGAGCACCCTACTCTCATAGACTGCGACGTTTTAACAGTCAGACTCATATAGGTGTGTTCTTCAAAAGATGTTCTGCAGGACAACATCTTTGCTTAGGATAAGCCACTTAGAACACATTAAGATAATAAATCAACCTGCCATGCAGAATAGGAAAGTATTGCATCTTTATGGAGTGGTGTTTATTAAAGTAGGGATACTTTCCTCTCAGCTAACCAACAGCTTGTTTCCCAATTCTAATTCACGGGATCTCCGATCACATAGAGTGGTTTACCACTATGGAAAGCTCAAATTGTGGGTCTCAAACCCATCTCCTTTGATGCATTTTCTATCACGTTGCGTGATAGACCCTTTGTGAAGGGATCTGCCAAGTTTTTAGATGTTTGGATATAATCCAATGCAATAACTCCGGAGTTTCTCATTTTCCTGACAGATTTCAATCTCCTCTTCACATGTCTTGAGGACTTCATATTATCCTTAGAACTGTTCACCTTAATAATCACAGTTTGATTATCACAGTTCATTGGAATTGCGGGTATAGGTTTTTCAACCACAGGTAAGTCCATCAAGAGTTCACGAAGCCACTCTGCTTCAACAGTGGCCGTGTCTAGTGCTGTGAGTTCTGCTTCCATACTTGACCTCGTTAAGATGGTCTGCTTGCAAGACTTCCAAGAAACAGCGCCACCACCAAGTGTGAAAACATATCCACTCGTGGACTTTATCTCGTCAGCATCAGATATCCAATTTGAATCACTATAACCCTCTAGTACCCTTGGATACCCGGTATAGTGTATGCCATAGCTCGCAGTGCCTTTTAGATATCGCATAACTCTCTCAAGAGCATGCCAGTGATCATCTCCTGGATTTGAGACAAATCGACTGAGTTTTCTTACAGCAAAGGCGATGTCAGGTCTCGTGGCACTAGCTAAATACATAAGCGAGCCAATAATTTGAGAGTATCTTAGTTGGTCTCTAGCATTTCCTCGATTCTTTCGAAGCAACACACTAGGATCATACGGTGTAGGAGAAAAATTGACGTCGCTATACCCAAAATGACTCAAGATCTTTTCCACATAGTGGGACTGAAGCAATGTAATCCCACCATCATCATCTCTCACTAGCTTGATGTTCAGGATGACATCAGCTACTCCCAGATCCTTCATCTCAAAGGAACGAGATAAGAAATCTTTAACCTCCTTAATTGCATTAAGGTTGGTTCCGAAAATCAGTATGTCATCAACATACAAACAAAGGATGACTCCCTCACCCCCACCATGGCGATAGTATACGCACTTGTCAGCTTCGTTTACAACGAAGCCTGCAGCGGTTAAGGTTTTATCAAATTTTTCATGCCACTGCTTAGGTGCTTGTTTAAGACCATACAAAGACTTCAGTAGCTTGCACACTTTTCTTTCTTGACCATTTACTACAAAACCATCTGGTTGATCCATATAGATTTCCTCATCCAACTCTCCATTTAGGAAAGCCGTCTTAACGTCCATTTGATGAACGAGAAGACCGTGTGAGGCAGCCAGAGAAAGTAGTACTCGAATGGTGGTCAACCTTGCTACAGGTGAGTAAGTGTCAAAGAAGTCTTCACCTTCCTTTTGGGTATAACCCTTGGCTACAAGCCTTGCCTTGTACTTCTCAATAGTACCATCAGGCCTTAGTTTCTTCTTGAACACCCATTTACATCCTACAGGTTTGCACCCATAAGGACGATCAGTGATCTCCCATGTTTCATTAGCTAAGATGGAATTCATCTCACTATGAACAGCTTCCTTCCAGTAGTCAGCATCAGGAGATGCATAAGCTTCTGAAATGGAAGTGGGAGTGTCATCTACAAGGTACACAATGAAATCATCACCAAAAGACTTTGCAGTCCTTTGTCTCTTGCTCCTTTTAGGAATTTCATTGTCATCCTCCTTAGGACTTTCAGAGTGTTCAATCGGAATGATAGGTTCAGAGAATATAACAAATTCCTGATTAGATGAACTAGGTATCTCCGGATTTGATGAGTTAGGTTTATCCTTCATTGGAAATATATCCTCAAAGAAAGTCGCATCAGTCGACTCCATGATTGTACCGACATGAATATCAGGTACTTCAGATTTTACTATCAAGAATCTATAACCAATGCTATGAAAAGCATAGCCCAGAAAAACACAATCAATGGTTTTTGGTCCAAGCTTGCGCTTCTTGGGGATTGGTACATTAACCTTTGCCAAACAACCCCAAGTACGTAAGTAAGAGAGTTTTAGTCTTTTCTTCTCCCATTCTTCGAATGGAGTAATTTCTTTGTTCTTTGTGGGAACTCGGTTTAGGACATGACACGCGGTCAATAATGCCTCCCCCCACCATTCCTTAGAAAGACCCGATGTGTCTAACATGGCGTTAACCAAATCTGTTAGAGTACGGTTCTTTCTTTCGGCTACTCCATTTGACTGGGGTGAGTAGGGAGGCGTCCTCTCATGAATTATACCATGTTCCGCACAAAAAGAATCAAACTCGTTGGAAAAATACTCTCCACCACAATCAGACCTAAGCCTCTTAATCTTTCGATCAAGTTGATTTTTTGCCCCAGCTTTATAGATTTTGAAGAAACTCAAAGCCTCATCTTTTGATTTCAGAAGATACACATGACAATATCTCGTAGAGTCATCGATCAAAGTCATGAAATATTTCTTTCCACCTTTTGTCAACACACCATTCATCTCACAAAGATCAGAATGTATGAGCTCTAGTGGTGTTAAATTTCTCACTTCTGCAGTCGTATGTGACTTGCGAGGTTGTTTAGCTTGCACGCAGACTTGGCACTTAGATCCCTTAACAGTTGAGAAATCAGGGATTAAATTCATTTTGGCTAGCCGCGTCATACAACCAAAATTAATATGACAAAGACGAGAGTGCCAGACATTTGATTCAAAATTTGTGTAAATATGATTAACAACTTTATTACAAATGTCTGACAGAGATAAGCGGAACAAGCCTCCGCATTCATAGCCTTTACCAATAAAGGTTCCATACTTCGAAATTACAAATTTATTGGACTCAAATACAATCTTGTAGCCATCTCGACACAGAAGAGATCCGCTAACAAGATTTTTATTTATTGAGGAAACATGATGCACGTTCTTCAGGCGCACGGTCTTTCCCGAAGTGAACTTCAGATCGACCGTACCAACACCATGAACAGAAGCATGCGAGCCGTTCCCCATCAGCACGGTTTGAGTCCCTCTGACCTGATATGAAGAAAACATGGAAATATCAGAACAGACATGTACATTAGCGCCCGTGTCAATCCACCAATCAGGAGAATGACATAATGAAAGAACAGTAGGTAATATACCATACCCAACATCTTTCATCTCAACGTCGCCCATGACAACATTAGCAGTCTTGCTGCTCTTCCCATGTTGGCGTTTGTCAAAGCGGTTGGGACAAGAAGGAGCCCAATGATTAGGATCACCGCACACATGACAAGCACCTTTCCTCTTATCAGTCTTCTTCTTGAAGCTGGTAGACTGTGAGGCCTTGTTCTTTCCATCGAACTTTCCTTTGTCATCAAACTTTCCTTTGTTCTTGAACTTGTGAGGCTGGAAATTCCTTTTCTGTACCAGGTTGGCATTAGAACCTCCCTCGGTACCTCGAGCACGTGTGTCTTTTGCTCTCGCCTTCTCTTCCACATCAAGAGTCCCAATGAGATCCGTCACGGAGAACTCTTGTCTCTTGTGCTTCAGAGAAGTAGCAAAATTCCTCCATGACTGGGGAAGTTTGGCAATGATGCCTCCGGCAACAAACTTGTCCGGTAACACACAAGTGAAGTGCTCAAGCTCCCTGAAAAGTGACTGTATCTCATGAGCCTGCTCCACAATGGAGCGGTCATCAATCATCTTGTAGTCATAGAATTGTTCCATGACATACAGTTCACTGCCAGCATCAGAGACTCCAAATTTTCTCTCGAGCGCATCCCACATATCTTTGCCATTGCTAAATGACAGATATGAATCGACAATATTGTCGCCAAGGATGCTGATCAAGGCATCCTTGAAAGTAGTATCAAGTTTTTGGAACGCCTCTTCCTGAGCGGGATTAAGTTCCCCCTCAGGTGCGCCATAGATGGCATTATAGCAGCTCATGGTCTGAAACCAGAGCACTGCTCTCGCACGCCACCGTTTGTAATTCACACCTTCAAACACAGGTGGCTTCATAGAAGCAACAAAGCCACTTGGGGCAAATTGCCTGAAATAAGGTTTTTGGATTGTTGAGAAATAGAGAAATTTACCAAGCGAATTATCCATAATAAACGCTAGATAAAACATGACTAGAATAATAGGTGATATACTAATCATGCTAAATAGCGAATACAAAATAAGGCATATAGCCAAATAAACTGCAAGGCATAAAACTCTGGATAGAATCAGAACAAGATTGAGACAGAAGATGTACACGGCAGTAGCAGAAGTAGAACCGCCGGTGTTGGAACTGTCATTGGCCATGTCGTCGAGGAAGAGGTTGCTGATGTCGGGGAAGAAGTCCTCGTCGGGGAAGACGTCGCTATCTGTGAGGGAGTCCGTGATGAAGCCAGTAGTCGCGTTGATAGCGCTCCCCAAAAACCTTATCGCCCTTCTCCCGTACAGGACTCGAAGCAGCGGGGTCTCGGAGGCCTACTGTCCCGGCTCGCGGTGCACGCCGCAAGACGGGATGGGGAAGATCAAAGTAGCGCAGTGCTCTGGAACTCGAGGCAAGGGATGTGTTACAGCACAACTGAGAGGAGGCGCGACCTCTCAAACGTTTCACCTTCGTATTAAACATCCATTCAAAGCAGACGCGGCGCGCGCGTCGGGACGTGGCGTGGCGTGGCGTGGCGTGGCGTGGCGTGGCGTGGCGTGGCGAGGCGAGGCGAGGCGAGGCGTGGCGTGGCGAGCGAGGAGGAGGAGGAGGAGCGCGCGTGTGGAACTCTCTCCTTCTCCTTCTCATCCTTTTACCAAGTGGTAGAAGAGCTCACCTTATAAGCTGGTCCAACTTCCACTCAACTAGCAATGTGGGACTAAACATTTGTCCCACCTCTTGTCTTGCATGAATGGGCCACATGGGCCTCTAGGATTTTCAGGAATTATTGAAATAGAAAATGGGCTAGAATATTTGGGCCAAAATTCCAACAGTAATAACTCCACAAAAACTATTTTCCGCTTATTGCGACCAATAACACAACATTGCCTAGTTGGGCCCGTCCCATTAACTCATGCTATGATGAATGCATGAATATATATCTGGGTAAATAGATGAAATTTTGTACTGACATAGATTAACATTCTTCTTTTCCCTTTTTAACTCTTATTTTTCATGTTTTTTGTATATGGAAATTTTATATGACAAACTTTTCTATACTCATGAACATATTTCAAAAATAAATAAACAATTTTTAAGTGCATGAACAATTTTTAAGTGTAGATGAATTTTTTGTAAAAATTACAAAAGGATTTAAAAGAACTCGTCTCTAACCATCTAAAAAGAAGGGCATAGTTTTCCAGCCAGCTAGATCACCTAAAAGGAAGGAATTGGTCTTTCGCTTTGAGTGATACAATCATTGGTGAATGGGTTCATTAAGGTAGAAGGAAAGGGCCCCTCGTGACCTGGAAAATTCACAGTAGGAAACACTGGCGCCAACTAGCGAAAGCGAACCCTTCAATACATCGTTCTCAGCCCTCCCTCAAAATTCCATTTGTTTTATTGAGGAATCACTCTTGATCCGGCTCTTCTCCATCTATAACTCAAATTCCACCAGTTTCTCGCGGAAGCGTTTTAGAGTGCCTAGAAGATCCAGCATATGGGGGTGCCAATGCTGTCCAAAGACCAGATCACAGTAGCTAGCTGCTTTAAAGAGGTTGGTAGGCAAACCGATGAGCAATCTTCTTGTTTTCTCAGACCTAGAGCCCCCTTTTTTCAATCGTACAAAGAAAACTCCGTGAAAAACCTAGCTATCACTCTTGTGAGATGGCTAACTCCCAACTCCCAATACATTCTTTAGAGTCAACCAAAGGACTCGTTGGTTTGATCATAGATTCCTTTGTTCCAGCTATCACTCCTCTTATTTTTCTGTTTTTCGTATGTTTGTGTACTTCCAAAACTACTACGGATGTACTTCATATTGTAGTACTTCGATTTCAGTATAATTTGTACTTCGGTTTCATAGTGTACATTGTAGTTGGGGTTTTAATACACTTGTACTTGGTATACTTGGGTCCTCAACATAGTTACCTGCTAACATGTAGAATTTTTATCCTAGTAACCATACTCGTATTCAGCGTGTCTCTTTAAATTTATGGAAAAAGTAACCATACTCATATTCACGTGTCTCTTTAAATTTATGAAAATTCACGACTATATAGAGATTCACATCACAAGTTAGCATGTAACTCCACAAAAACTATTTTCCGGTTATTGCGAGCAATAATGCAGCGTTGCCTAGTTGAGCCCGGCTCATTAACTCATGTTTTAATGAATGCATAAATATATATTTGGATAAATAGATAAAATTTTGTATTGACATAGATTCACATTCTTCTTTTCACTTTTTAACTCTTATTTTTCATGTTTTTGTATATGGAAATTTTATATGAGAAACTTTTCTATACTCATGAACATATTTCAAAAATAAATAAACATTTTTTTAATTATAAGCATTTAAAAGAAGTCGTCTTTGAGCATCTCAAAAGAAGAGCATAGTACCCTGGCCATCTAGACCACCTAAAAGGAAGGGCCCCTCGTGACCTGGGAAATTCACAGCAGGAAAGACTAGCGCCGACCAGCGAAAGCGAACCCTTCAGTACATCGTGCTTAGCCCTCCCTTAAAATCCCTTTTTTTATTGAGGAATCACTCTTGATCCAGCTCTTTTCCGTCTATAACTCAAAGTCCATCAGTCTCTCGTGGAAGCGCTTTAGAGTGTCTAGAAGATCTAGCATTAGGGGGTGCCAACGCTGTCCAAAGACCAGATCATGGTAGGTAGCTGCTTTAAAGAGGTTGGGAGACAAACCGGTGAACAATCTTCTTCTTGTTTTCTCTGACCTAGAGACCTCTTTTTTCAATCGTACTAAGGAACTCCATGAAAAAACCAGCTATCACTCCTATGAGATGACTAACTCCCAACTCTCCGATACATTCTTTAGAGTTGACCAAATGACTCGCTGCTTTGAACATAGTTTTCTTTACTCTCAAGGCGGTGAAGCCTAAAATGAGAGACCGGGCTCTGATACCAATTAAAAAGGATACAGATGCCGCCTAGAGGGGGGGGGGTGAATAGGCGGTTTAAAACTTTTACGAGATGGGCTTAATAAAGGCGGAATAAAACTAGCGTTTACTTTGTCAAGCACAAAACCTATATAAACTATGGTTCACCTATGTGCACCAACAACTTATGCTAAGCAAAACAGGCAACTATGTGATAGCTAGATATAAGAAATCAAGCACGAAGGCTATCACGAAGTAAAGTGCATAAGTAAATATCTCGGGTATAGAGATAACCGAGGCACGCGGAGACGATGATTTATTACCGAGTTCCTCCCATAAAGAGAGTACGTCTCGTTGGAGAGGGGGTTGTATCAAACCACCTACGCCACAAAAGGCCTCCCTTATTCTCAGGTGAATCTCATCCCGGATCGATCCACACTTCCACTATCGGTGCACTTGTCGGTGGCAACCGGAACCTCTCACAAGGTTAGAGCACTTCTCCACAACTTAATCGGAGGCTCCCAACAAACGCCACCAAGGCCACAACCTGCAACACCAACAAACCGTCTAGGGTTCCAAGAACCCAAGAGTAAAAAGCTTCTCAACTTTCACTCACCAAATCCTCTGAGGAGAACTCAAACCTATGCACCAAATGCAATGGCAAGAACACAGGGAAGTGCTCAAGTCCTTCTCTCCCAAATTCCACAAAAGCTACAAAAGCTAGTGGGAGAATAAGAGAGGAAGAACACACGAGGAAATCCACAAAAGAAACCCCAAGATCTAGATCCCAATATGTTCCCCTCACATAGAGGAGAGATGGATTGGTGGAGTTGTAGATCTAGATCTCTCCTTTCAAATCCCCCAAAAATATTCAAGAAATATGGGAGGGATTGAGAGTATGTGCAAGCTCTTGAAGGTCAAAACAATGGAGGAGAGAGAGAATGCAAGCAACCAGCCTAAGGAGGAAGAAGGGGTCTATTTATACCACTCCCCAACGAAATATGACAGTTTGGGACCTTCCAGGCCGGATAATCCGCCCCTCCCCCGGGCCAAAAAATGGCTAAGGACTTCGCGGCGCGACTCTCAGTATAGGGGCGGATATTTGGGGCGGATAATCCGCCCCCGAAGGACCAGAAAATCCCCCCCCCCCATTACTGGGAGCCACGCCTCAAAGTCCTTAGCCGTTTTCCAAAAATTGGGCCGGATAATCCGCCCCCGTGAAAACTGGCAGGAACAGCAAAACTGAAACCATCATAACTTTTTCATTCGGACTCTGATTTTGATGATCTTGGGCTCGTTTCGAAGATAGTAACGAGCTCTGCAAGATCATGCAGGGAAACATCATAGTCCAGCAAGGGAGGATAGAACCAAACGATGAAAGGTTTAACCTATCTATAAAAGATAAACCGGTAAAACCTCCAATATCGAAAACACAATAGAGAATGCATATGAAATCCGTTTTTTGATGAACTTAAGCTTGTCATAGAGATTGACACAATATCTAAATCCTCTCATGGATAAGAACCAAATAAGAACCAAGAAATATGATGCCAAGTATGCAAAGGTTTGAGCTCTCACCGAGGGATATGATCAAGTTACTCACTTGAGAGCCCCTCTTGATAGTACCGTTATCTATCCTATAAACCGGTCTCTCCAACTAACACCGCGATACCAGTGAGAAAGAAACCCTATCAATATCAAACCTTTGCCTTGTACATTCCACACCTCAGGATGGAGCACCTTTCTTGATTGCACTAGCTTGGTGAAGATACTCCCCCATACTCCACTATGGAAGAGCTTCTCTTTTAGGCATATCTTCACATATCCATGATCACCATAAGGATGGAACGATACACTTGAGATCATCTTAAGAAACCTTGATCAACACTTGATCTTCTTCACTTTATTCTTATTCCAACCTTGAAGCCACCATATGGTTCAAGCATTGTCTATGGACAAATCCTACAAGTAAAACTCAATGCAAACATAAGTCCATAAAACATTGTCATTAATTACCAAAACCACACATGGGGGCACACATGTTCTTTCAATCTCCCCCATTTTGGTAATTGATGACAATCCTTTGAGAGGGTTTATATAATCAACTTAACGAAAAAATGGTTGCGCAAACATCAAATACTACACAAGTATGTGATGTTGGTAGGCCCATAATATATAGAGCAAGCTCCCCCACAATATATGCGTGTGTGATGAACCATTACCGTTGGTGGAGTTTCCTCTATATATTCAACATGCAAAGCAACAACAAAGATGGAAGAGCATGAGAGACAAATGCTTAAGAACAAACTTCCCTTAAACCCTCCAAAACATCTCCCCCATTGGCATCGATTGCCAAAATGGGTGAATAGTTCTAGACGACCAATATAGTAATAATTCCTCCAAAGGTGTGTCTTCGCACATATACAATGATGAATACTTGGGAGGGAGTAGAACTATATCGAGGACCCGAAGATTTCCAAAGGAATAAAATAAAAGACGCAAGCAATCACAAGATCCGACAAACCAATTTGAAAACAACAAATGAGTCCAAATGGAAACTACAAGATATTATGATATGAGCAAAAGAGTGTTTTAGATAACAAATAGAGAAGCTCCCCAATATTTGTGCACAATTTTAAAATAAATGCATTGGAATACATAATGCACAAATATGGAATCCTTGTTCCCCCAAAAGAATTTAAAACACAACACATGAAAGATCAAATAAATGCTTAAATAAAATTGAGAAGCTCCCCAAGATTTGTGCATACTTTAAAATCGGTTTATTTCAATACAAAAATGCACACATATGGAATCCTCACTCCCCCATAAACATATAAGGCACAATAAATGAGACAGAAGATAAATGAGCATTATTAAATGAATTAGATGAGCTCCCCAAAGATAATGCACCAATTATGATAATTGCATTTGGGAACAAGGTGCATAATCATGGAATCCTCACTCATCCAAGTTCATTGAACAATACAAGGCATGAAAGAACAACTATGAGTGCCCAAAGATGCAAACAATAGGAAAACGCCCATAGGAAATTAAATTTGGAAGCCACCAAAGAATCAAAAGGAATAGAAAGGTGGTCTCCAAGGATTAAAAATCAACTAACATTATCTTCACATATGTGTGTATGTTTCTAAATGGATAACATCACAAAGACATATGCCCATAACAAAACAAGCACACACAAGGAAGATATACAATAAATCACATAAAAGGACAAAACCAACTCCCAAAAAGAGTAAGGTTCCAACAAGTAAACCAAACTCTCCAAACTTTTCATGATGGCACAAAATACCAAAACGAATAGATCAAACTTCCAAGCACATAAAACCCAATATCGATCAAACAAGGAAGCATAAAAAGATTTTTCTAGATAATATAGGAGAGATCACCCATAAGTAGTACATTATATAGAATTTTCTTTTGAATGCAAAATGCACACAAATGTGATCATCACTACTACCTACAATAAGTAAAACACAAGAGGACATCAATAAAATAAGAAGATCCAAAATAAGTAAGGAAGGCTTGGGAGACAACACAAAACATTTTCTTGGCCAAAGATAGGATAAAATTAAACAAAGGCCAAAGTGAATATGATCAGTAAATTCTACCATAAATTGAGTACTCATTGTCCAAGGACAAGAAATATTGGGAATAATTTTCCCAAGGTAGCTTGCATGGATATCCAAGATCATAGTCACAACAAGAAGCATATAACAAAATATAAGAATTAAGCATGATACTTCGAACAAGATTCTTGGTAGCTTCCAATAGTCACACAATCACTAGTGATTAGATTAACTTGAAGCATATGGTTTCCATGATGATATAGAGATCTAAATATGAGGAAACACATACCAAGAAACACTGTCATATACAAGATCCAAAATATGATGAATAAATGCATTCAAGCAAATTGGAACTTGTAAGAGAAAATGTGTCACATAGGTGCTAGATAATTATCCATATCAATTATAAGTGACACAACCTCGAATATTCACATTTTTTAGGATTGTAATATGCGCTAAGCATATGACTCCCCCATAATGTGATACTACCATAAAACCAACATGAGGCAACGGATCCAAATAGATATAATTAATGGACATTATAGAACTTAAATTTCTCATGTACACACATTTTTAGGATTGTGGAATGCCCAAGCATAACACTCCCCCCAAATGGGATAGTCCATTAATCTCTCACAAGAGCCAAATAAGATACCAACTATAACCAAGAAAGGCTCAAACATAAGAAACACAAATACATGGTGTGCCACCTAATCATACACAAAAATATGCTTGATTACTCAAGATAATTAAGTGGAAATCAAAACATGTACAAGATCATGGAAGATACAAAATCAACACATGCACAAGGGGGCGAGTAACTTTCAATGTTATGAGTTAAGCATATGTTACCGCAAGGAGGAACATTCGATATATAGTAGAGGCAATATAATCCACATGACTTGACTTGACAATTATACTAGATGAAGATCCCTCAATTCTTCATAATATAACCAAGTCTCCAATGCCCTCCAACCAACACCTATTGATCAAGTTTTAGCTAGATGGTCCCCAACCAAGTTGGGTCCTAAGAAGTTAGTAACAATAGGCTTGGCCACCCAAATGGTTCTTTTCTTGACACCACATTGGGCACCAAGAAATTTGGCAAACACATTGCCAACCTCATCCTTACAAAGAGAATAAGCATCATCAATAATGATAGGATTGGATGAGGAGATACCAATAGTGCATGAGGAAGAAATGTGCCCCTTCTCACGGCATTTGTAGCAAGTTCTTATCTTGCCATCTTTCTTCTTAGGTGAAGCCACAACTCGAGGAAGATCTCGAGTAGTCCTCTTAGGAAGAGGCCCGTCAATGACTTGAGGTGGGGTTTGAGGCCACTTCCCTTGTTGCTTCACACTAAGAGGCTTTTTCTTCAATGGGCAAGATCTAACATGGTGTCCTCCTTCCTTGCACTTGAAGCAAACAATGTTGGCCGGATTCTTGACTTGAACTTGGCCATTTTTCTTGTTTCCCTTATGCTTCAACTTGATAGTGGAATTGTTCTTGACATTGGAGTTGAATCCAAGCCCACTCTTGTCATTGGGGGATTTTTGCACACTCAAGATTTTGTCGAGTACGGCCTTCCCTTGATGACCCTTTTTCAAGTCATTCTTCAAAGAAGTGACTTGATCCTTGAGCTCTTTGATTTCCTCCCATGGTTAGTTTCAACAAAAGTACTAGAGGAAGTAGATGCTACATTGTTAGAGAAACAAGGCACGGAATGTAACTCATCACGAGATATAGCATGGTTGTGAGAGGATGAATTACAAGGACTAGCACATGGCAATATAACATTTGGAGTAGATATAGTGCTAATGTCCACATGAGGTCCACTAGATGTTACCTTTGACACGATGGCCTCATGATCTAACTTTAGCCTACCATGGGAGACTAGAAGATCCTCATGCGAGCTCGAGAGCTTAACATGAATTTCTTCTAATTTCCCATAGTTGCTAGTTAGCAACGCAAGTTGATCCTTTAGCTCAACATTCTCCTTCAAAATAGATGCTTCACAAGAAATAGAGTTAGTAGCACAAGCATCATCACTATTAGCAAGAGGTGAGGGCAACTTGGCAAGCTCTTTTGAGTATGAAGCTTTAAGTTGCTCATGCGACTCGGTGAGTTTGATAAGATCCCTCTTAACGACCCGAGAGCCATTTTCGAGGTGCTTAAAATCCTCAACAAGTTTAGCATAAGCAACGTCAAGTTCATCATTTTTAATCTTGAAGGAGTTTGCCACCGTAAGTTCTCTATCATGGTATTCCTTTACTCTAGATAATTCTAGAGTAAAAGTCTCCTCAAGAGATTCTTTGGTGGTTTGTTCTTCTTCAAGGGAGTCCTTTAGTTGAGCAATTTCATTAGCATACTCACGCTCAAGTGCAAACTTTTCACCAATTATGTTTTCTTGCTCCTCAATTTGTGCTTCTAAATTATCAATATGTTTCTTCGCTCTTAATAGCAAAGTCCAAGATTTCAACAAAGTTAGAGCAAGCAATATTATTCTTAACAAGGGCACGATAAACAATCTCACCCTTTTCACATAAATCATCAATATCAAGCTCTTCTTCCACATTATCCACATCCTCCTCATCACAAGAGGTAATGGGTTCCAAAGTAGGAGTTATCTTTGAATCCCTAGCTATAAGGCATAGGTGGGTACCGGAAGAAGGTGAAGATGAGATTGCATTTGTGGCTTCATTCAAAACCTTGTCTTGGCCCATAGAATCTTCGGTTTCCCCTACATGGTTAGCAACACAAGCACTAGAGGAAATAGAAGCATTTTTATCATGGCAACAAGAAAACACAAGCATATCATCATGAGATTTATTCAAGTCATTTCTACATGATATGCAAGGACTATTAACACAAGCATGTAAGAAGTTTGTAGTGCTAGAAGTGTTAAAGTCCAAAGATAGATCATTGCAACTAGATAGAGAAGATGGATTATAAATAGTAAGCACACTATACAAATTGTAATTTCTATCACCACTCACCATCATTACCTTGTGAAAATTCACATGTTGGTGAAGTGGTAGAAGATGAGAACGCATCTTGACCGGAAGTGGAATCAACACAATCATCCTCAACAATATTGGACACAACATATTTATCTTGAAGTTTTGGCCATAACTCATGAGCGCTCCAAAAAGGAATGATTGAAGAGGTAACTACATAGCTCAAAGCATTAACAAGCACATTATAAGCTTGAGCATCGAGATATAAGTTTTTCTCATCCTCACTAGATAGATTTTTGAAATCCATAGGAGGAGAAAAACCTATATCTACAATACGCTCCAAATTTGGGTCCATGTCCCGAAAATGAATAAGCATACGAGTTTTCCATATATCATAATTTGTGCCATCGAATAAGAATATGTCATTGTGCACTAATCCCCTAGCCGACATCTTTACTCTCAAGGCGGTGAAGCCTAAAATGAGAGACCGGGCTCTGATACCAATTGAAAAGGATACATATGCCGCCTAGAGGGGGGGTGAATAGGCGGTTTAAAACTTTTACGAGATGGGCTTAACAAAGGCGGAATAAAACTAGCATTTACTTTTTCAAGCACAAAACCTATATAAACTACGGTTCACCTATGTACACCAATAACTTATGCTAAGCAAAACAGGCAACTATGTGATAGCTAGATATAAGAAATCAAGCACGAAGGCTATCACAAAGTAAAGTGCATAAGTAAATAGCTCGGGTATAGAGATAACCGAGGCACGCGGAGACGATGATTTATTACCGAATTCCTCCCATAAAGAGAGTACGTCTCATTGGAGAGGGGGTGGTATCAAACCACCTACGCCACAAAAGGCCTCCCTTATTCTCCGGTAAATCTCACACCAATGGGATCGATCCACACTTCCACTATCGGTGCACTTATCGGTGGCAATCGGAACCTCTCACAAGGTTAGGGCACTTCTCCACAACTTAATCGGAGGCTCCCAACAAATGTCACCAAGGCCACAACCTGCAACACCAACAAACCGTCTAGGGTTCCAAGAACCCAAGAGTAAAAAGCTTCTCAACTTTCACTCACCAAATCCTCCGAGGAGAACTCAAACCTATGCACCAAATGCAATGGCAAGAACACAGGAAGTGCTCAAGTCCTTCTCTCCCAAATTCCACAAACGCTACAAAAGCTAGTGGGAGAATAAGAGAGGAAGAACACACGAGGAAATCCACAAAAGAAACCCCAAGATCTAGATCCCAATATGTTCCCCTCACATAGAGGAGAGATGGATTGGTGGAGTTGTAGATCTAGATCTCCCCTTTCAAATCCCCCAAAAAGATTCAAGAAATATGGGAGGGATTGAGAGTATTTGCAAGCTCTTGAAGGTCAAAACAATGGAGGAGAGAGAGAATGCAAGCAACCAGCCTAAGGAGGAAGAAGGGGTCTATTTATACCACTCCCCAATGAAATATGACCGTTTGGGACCTTCCAGGCCGGATAATCCGCCCCTCCCCCGGATATTTCAGGTTCCCTGGGCCAAAAAAATGGCTAAGGACTTCGCAGCGCGACTCTCAGTATAGGGGCGGATATTTGGGGCGGATAATCCGCCCCCCGAAGGACCAGAAAATCCGCCCCCATTACTGGGATCCACGCCTCAAAGTCCTTAGCCGTTTTCCAAAAATTGGGCCGGATAATCCGCCCCCATGGCCGGATAATCCGCCCCCCCTGAAAACTGGCAGGAACAGCAAAACTGAAACCATCATAACTTTTTCATTCGGACTCCGATTTTGATGATCTTGGGCTCGTTTCGAAGATAGTAACGAGCTCTGCAAGATCATGCAGGGAAACATCATAGTCCAGCAAGGGAGGATAGAACCAAACGATGAAAGGTTTAACCTATCTATAAAAGATAAACCGGTAAAACCTCCAATATCGAAAACACAATAGAGAATGCATATGAAATCCGTTTTTTGATGAACTTAAGCTTGTCATAGAGATTGACACAATATCTAAATCCTCTCATGGATAAGAACCAAATAAGAACCAAGAAATATGATGCCAAGTATGCAAAGGTTTGAGCTCTCACCGAGGGATATGATCAAGTTACTCACTTGAGAGCCCCTCTTGATAGTACGGTTATCTATCCTATAAACCGGTCTCTCCAACTAACACCGCGATACCAGTGAGAAAGAAACCCTATCAATATCAAACCTTTGCCTTGTACATTCCACACCTCAGGATGGAGCACCTTTCTTGATTGCACTAGCTTGGTGAAGATACTCCCCCATACTCCACTATGGAAGAGCTTCTCTTTTAGGCATATCTTCACATATCCATGATCACCATAAGGATGGAACGATACACTTGAGATCATCTTAAGAAACCTTGATCAACACTTGATCTTCTTCACTTTATTCTTATTCCAACCTTGAAGCCACCATATGGTTCAAGCATTGTCTATGGACAAATCCTACAAGTAAAACTCAATGCAAACATAAGTCCATAAAACATTGTCATTAATTACCAAAACCACACATGGGGGCACACATGTTCTTTCACTAGCTATCACTCCTATCTTTCTGTTTTGGTATCTTTGTGTACTTACAAAAGTACTACATATGTACTTCATATTGCAGTACTTCATATTTTGTACTTCGGGTTCTTAGTGTATATTGTAGTTAGGGTTTTAATACACTTGTACTTCGTGTACTTTGGTTACTAGTTGGGTTTTGTATTTGCATGCGCAACATATAAAACCATTTAGAGCATAATATATTAGATTAAAATGTTCTCGAGCATTGTTCGAACAAAAAACATGCTAGGCTTTAAGAACAACTTAATAACTATGAGAAGGAAGCAAAGAACCATTTAGAGCAGACTATTAGATCAAATGCAATACATAGTATTGCACTAAAGGTTTTTTGACTATCTGATGGCATCAAAGAAAAAAGAGAAAGTTTACTTAAAATGAAATGTGAGTACTGAATCCATACGACTTATAGCTAGCATAAATTTAGGATTCCTTATCTATAAGAAGCTAGAATCTTCTGGGGTGGTGGAACTGTGTAAAAGTACCCGGTGATTAAGAGATTAACTTTCTCAACCTCAGTCGACAATTTAAGCATAAGTACATGATGCATCGACCTTTAGTGAATAGGTTGACCTTGGATACTGATGATGCTCGACGCGGCACTTCGTTGGTAACCCCAAGCATAGGGTGTGAAGAGCAAGCAACAAGTTTTCCCTCAGTTAAGACCAAGGTTATCGAACCAGAAGGAGGAAGGAAACGTCACACATGTGTTGCAAGCAACACGGAGACCTTCACAACACAAACTCAAGACTTTGCCCCAACGAATCAGTGAGGTTGTCAAGCTCACCGGTTTGCTGTAACAAAGGATTAAACATATGGTGTGGAAGGTAATGGTTTGCAGCAAGTAAACAAGTAACAGTGGAAGATGTATCAATGGTAAAGATTGGACCGGGGTCCATAGTTCACTAGAGGTGCTCTCCTTAGATAAACAACATGGCATGAAGGGTAAACAAATTATAATAGGGCAATTGACAGGAACTGAACAAGGCATAACAATGCAATTACTAGTCAGAAAGATCCTATGAGATTCGTTTGGGCAATACAACAAGATACATAGACCGCCATCCAACTGCATCTATGGCTATAAGTCCACCTTCAGGTTATCATCCGAACTCCCTCCAGTATTAAGTTGCAAGCAACAAACAATAGCTTTAAGCAAAGTGTGTAAGGTAAACAGTCCACATGTTCCATGAACAAGAGACCGTTGTTTTCTCCCTAGTAGCAACAACACATCTACAACCGAAGAGATTATTGTCACTTCCCTTGGAAACTAGAGGCATGAACCCACTATCGAGCATAAATACCCCCTCTTAGAGTCACTAGCAACTACTTGGCCAAGATAGCTACTAACAACGGAGAGCATGCAAGATCACAAAAAACACAGACATGATAGAATCATAAATACAAAACCATTAATCAAACCAACATAATAATCTCAATATCCATCGGATCCCCGCAAACACAACATGCATGCTTACAAATAGATTAGATCTTGATCATGAACGGAGCTCACAAAATCTATACATGAAAGCACAAAGAGGAGATACAACCATCTAGCTACTACATGGACCCATAGTCCAAGGTGGAACTACTCACGCATCATACCGGAGAGAAGGCCTCCGGGATGATCTCCCCTCCGGCAGGGTGCCTGGAAGAACTTCAGATCCCCCCGATCTAGGGACGATGGTGGCTACGGCTACAGAAGGTTTCATGGAGATTTGGTCGGGTGCCTAGGGTTTCTGCATCGGGGGCTTCTTATAGACGAAGGGGATGCCGAGGAGGTGACCAGGGGCCCCACACCCCTCCCAGGCGCGGGGCAGGGCCCACCCGTGCCTAGGGTGGGTCTGGCGCCCTGGCCGGCCTCTCCGGCTCCCCTCTAGACTTCTTGTTCTCCATGGAAAGTAACTGACTTTGACCTTTGTCCCGTCCAATTCCAAGAGTATTTCTTTACTAACTTTTCTGAAATAAAAAACAGCAGAAAACAGGCAACTGGCACTGTGGCAACTTGTTAATAGGTTAGTACCAGAAAACATATAAAAAGCACCTCAAAGTGTAGACAAGCAAAGCAAAGTAGATACTAAACGAGCATGAAGCATAAAAAATTATAGATACGTTTCCGACGTATCAGATACTTGATTGGGCATGAATGCTCATTTGTTTTGTTAGCTCAACTTACCTTTTATATCCTCATAGTGGGTAGGTTATATCATCTTGAAGCCACCTTATAATCATGGCAACTAACTCATGCAAACATTCATAGATAATGCGAATAGGTTACAAAATGTAATGTAATCAATGGTTTGGTCAAAGCTCAAATGTTTTGTTGCAATTATTGTATGTATAGAAACATACTCAGACATGACTGTTGCTATAAAAATCAAACAATCCCGGAGGAGGGGGGGAGATGCAAACCAAAGCTCATGGAAACAGGCGGGGTTGTATGCGGCCGACAACCTGTCCTTTGATCGATTTGAATTTGTTTTTTTCCGAGAGGAGCATGAACCAAATTTTACAAGAGAGCATGAGATTAGGCGAGAAATCACGATAGCCCACAGGTCGGTGTGAAAATTAGGCGAGAATTTTTTCTCTAAAAAATGGAATTCACGGTGCGAGACAGCGCGGTCGGTCGTGTACCGCCTACCGCGCACGCATGCCGATAGACGATAGTACCCCTAGCGCGCATCTTGTTCTCCCGATCTGCCAAACACACTCTCCAGTATGCACTGCTCTTTTTCAACCTCTCTTTCTCCATGAAATCCCCACCCGCTCCTCAGCTCCCGTCGGCAGGCGAGATGTTCTACTACCGCGACATCCTCGCCCGGAAGGGAAGGCGCCCCTCAGTTAGATATGGTACGCAACCCTCACCGATTCCCAGGGCCGGTCCAAACAAAAAATGGGTCGAGGGAAAATAAAAATAAATACGTTTTATACTAAAATGTTATACTTATTTGAACTTATGTTTTATACACTAGCATTAGCATAATTGTATTTAGTTAAATGGCATAATTAACCACATAACAATGTTTTTGAGTTAGTTATAGTATTATTTGTTAATAATTTGTAATGTTTCACTCAATAGTTTGATTGTTCTAAATTTAAATTATATGTTACAATAAAATTTCTCCTTTAATTAATCATCCATGGTAGAATAAATTATGTACTAGATGCAGAAGTGTTTGTCTTCGTATGTGTGTCGATGTATATACTTTAATATCATTAAAGTTCAAGATAGAGATTTATAAAACATACACTTGAAGAAATATTCTCGGGGGATGGTTCTAGTGTATATCTTATAATTCACTTCACAACAGTTTAAACCATGCTTCTGTTTTTAATAAATTTTTTGAAAATTCTCACAAACCTCAAGGTTCCAAAATTTCAAAAAATCTCAGGTATCGAAGACAGAATTTTAAAAAATAGAGAACCTTTTATCAAGTTTGAACTTTACTTTTGAAAAATAAATAAAAAATGGCATATGTCTAGATATATGATAGAAACACGCTGTTGAGAAATTTCATAAGAGATATGACTATCAATGATGGGTGCAAAATTCTCAAAATGAGTTGCCATACAAAAATTTAAATAGTTATGAGTTTTGTTTAATTTTTAGTTTTTGTAAAAACTCTCATGTTAGTTTGTGCCTTTAAGCTTCTGGTAATCAAAATTTCGGAAAATACTTACAAACCAAGAATAAACAAGAAATAGTGAACTCATTTCATAGGTTACATTTGCATGCGTGCTATCTAAGAGTATCAAGAAGTTAAAAGATATGTCATCCCCAAATGAGCGCACGTTGATCGAGTTAAAGAATTAAATACGAACAACTTGAAATTGATTGAATGGAGCAAGATACACACCACCTACCATGCTAGCAATGTTGTACATGGGTCGGGCCCCTAAGGTTGGGGGCCTAGGGCGGCCGCCCCTCTGCCCCATGCTATGGACGTCATCTGATTGTGTTGCTTCTTGTAGGTATGAATATGGGGCAGTCCATGCTTTTCAAAGATAGTGATGCCGCCAAGTTCCATGGGATGGTAATCCTTTCCATCTTTGTATCATGGAAGTTGAAACTCTGAGTAAATGCATAATAAATGGTGCTAAATCATAGCTATTGTCATATCCATGGGATTTTTTTGTCTCCTGAGTTGCTCTACTCATCTGACTGCATTCTATGCATGTGTAGTGCCTTGATGATTTGGATGAACAGCATGTTAATGTCAACCTAGATGATGATGACTTCTCTCACACCGAGCATCATCACCAAGGTTTTTCTTTCTACTCGGAATTGCACTTTGCGGTTTCTTAAGGGCTACCGTTTTCTAACTCTAGGTTTTTTGTGACCTTATCTCAGCTAAGGCAATCAAAATTACACTTGTCGATAACTCTCGGTCTGGGCTTGCTGAAACTGATGTCGTCAATCATTTTGAGAGGTAGCGCCCCAGGTTTTGCAGCGGCCGTTGCGCCCTCCTACTCATAGGGGCATGGCGCTCGCCCAGATGGCCGGGTGTGGGTCGCGCGCTTCAGCGCCATCCATTTTCGGGGCTAGTTGATTCGGCAGGTGAGTTGTTACACACTCCTTAGCGGATTTCGACTTCCATGACCACCGTCCTGCTGTCTTAATCGACCAACACCCTTTGCGGGTTCTAGGTTAGCGCGCAGTTGGGCACCGTAACCCGGCTTTCGGTTCATCCCGCATCGCCAGTTCTGCTTACCAAAAATGGCTCACTTGGAGCACCCGATTCCGTGGTGCGGCTCACCGGAGCAGCCGCACCATCCTACCTATTTAAAGTTTGAGAATAGGTGGAAGGCGTTGCGCCCCCCATGCCTCTAATCATTGGCTTTACCTGATAGAACTCGTAATGGGCTCCAGCTATCCTGAGGGAAACTTCGGAGGGAACCAGCTACTAGATGGTTCGATTAGTCTTTCGCCCCTATACCAAGTCAGACGAATGATTTGCACGTCAGTATCGCTTCGAGCCTCCACCAGAGTTTCCTCTGGCTTCGCCCCGCTCAGGCATAGCTCACCATCTTTCGGGTCCCGACAGGCAAAATTACATTTCCCTATTATAAAAGAAAGGTTACATTCTTATTCGAGTTTCTATTCTTGTGTGCTTGATTGTGTGTGTTTCTTTTAATCCGGTGGTGAGTACCAATATTCATTGTGCAATTGTTACCAGATTTGTCATAGGTGATGACAGAACAGTCAATGTTACTCCCGGTGAACATCAACAGGTTCCCAGTAGACGAATTTCTCTCCACCAAGGCAGGAAGACCCTGCACAGCAACGAGAACAGCATCAGGCTAATCGATACCCCAAGCGGAAAACTTCAACAAGGTGAAATCATGCACATGATTCAATTAATTATACTATCATGAGAAATGGTTTATCATCTTGTAAAATTCGAAACTACATCATCATTAGAAGTTCTTCCACTGAGCTTGGTTAGCCTACGCCGACGGCAATCAGGGGCTACGCCGACGGGGTCTGGCCGTCGGCGCCTAGCCCGTTTCCTATAGTGATATACACTACAGGGCAAGTATCTTGTTCTGACCTTTGATGATCTTCTGCAGGGGATTCATTCAACGAGCAAGATGAGCAGAAGATGAAGGTCTGTATATCCGACGAATAGTTAGCTTTTGGTGAAACTCTTATATTGTAAGGGAGTTTGATGTTGTTTAGATGAGAATGCTTTTCGTAACACAGGGAAAACAACCAAGCAGATCATCAAAGAGAACAGCACGGGGGACATGCCCCCAAGTGAGTGTGGACAATTAGACAATGATCCCAGAAAATGTATATCAGACATGGTTGAAGGACCCATCAAGCCTCGTCTCTAAAAGGCGCCGTGTGAGCAGTGTATGTCAATGTGTTATTGCATGGAAGTTGTATGTTTTCAGATAAGTCTGAACTGATGCATTTTACTCAAAGAATTGATACTTTTCTGTTTATTATTTACAGAAAATAAATCTAATTCAGACGACCAAGATGTGCGATCTCATGAACTTGCCCCGGGTTGCGCTGATGTCTTACTCAGAGAACTCTCCCGAATGGTATTACCCTACTCAGCTTATGCAGCTCTGGAAGGAATGCACTGAAGCCAAGTCCCCCAAACCCTCATCTTTAGGTCACTCTAAAACTTAATTTTGTGTCACCTTTCCACTGTAATGAAATGCAGATAATTAACTTGAAAGTGCTAATTCCAAGCTGCACACTTCGTAGATGTCATTGAATTAACCAGAGGAAAAACAAGTGGTGAGTTTGAAAAGGTTTATGACTCTCTGCATGGCGACCCTAGTGTTACACTTACACCCAGACATATTGTTACACCGGAAAGTCCTGGTAAATAGGAACTATTCTTTTTTGTAAGTTGTTCTTGTTTAAGCACCAGATGACGTCAACTCTGCTGCAGGGTTAAGTCGCAGGTCTGCTTCAAGCTCCGGTGGCTCTGGAAGGGGTAGATTCCTACCATTAGAGCCAGAAATACCATTACAATCTGGAGGTGGAAGGTAACTTGATATGGCTATAAAATTTGCATGAATAACTGACTATTCTGATCTTTTAGAAACTGTTCGAGGTGTCTCCTTGATGGTTTGTGAGACATAAAGGAAAACACCTGATCATTCCTATGGTTCTTCATTGTCTGGCGTAGTTTCTTAGTGTTAACACTTAACAGTCTGAGGACTATTGAACAGGCCCAAGAGGAGGCGGCTTTCACCTCGTAGAAGCTTGGCGGACTTTGATCTAATTGAAGAGGAGTTTCCACTGGAGCAAGAACTAAGGGCATCTCTAACCGATCCCCTAAAATCGATTAGAGGAGTAAAATTTGGTAGATGCCGCACCTAACCGATCCCCAAAATGGTTAGAGGAGTAAATTTTTACTCGTCGGAGAGTAAAAGTGGCGGTTGACTCCTAAATTTACTCCTTCGAGGCCACTTCCGAGAAACCCTCCCGCCTCCTGACCAACCGCATCCATTCCTGCTGGCGTCGCCGCCGGCGACCCCCATACCCCGCCGCCCCCACCCCGGTCCCTCTGCCGCCCTCCGGCCTACCTCTTCCCTCGCTCACCGCTGCCAGAATCGACAGAGCGAGCTCATTTTCCCTGGTCGCCACCTCAATTTGGAGCAAATCGGGCTCTGTCGCCGTTGATTCGCGGCAACTTCAAGCCATCTGTGGCTGGGAAGGCTGCAGAAGGCAGGAAACATCGCCCTCGACGCCTCCTCTGCCCTACCCGATGACTACCCGACGACCGCCCGGCCAACCTCGTCACCTCTTTCGCCAGGTACATCTCCAATGGTGATCAAGTTGAACCTGCACATGATGACAACAGGATCCAAGCATTCCATCAAGCCCATTACAAGGAGGTGCATGAACAGCTGCAGCAGGACCTTGTTGAGCATCACCGGGCTCTCCATGGTGCTACTTAGTTGAGTTTGAACTATTCCGATGATTTGTTGAATTTGAACCCTGCTATGTGTTTGGCTTTGAATTTATTTGGTTTGTAAACTTAATATTTATTCATTCGTAAACATTTTATTTGATTGTATGTGAACTATGCCGAATGTTTGGCTATTGATAGTTTGATTTCTACAAAAAAAAGTTTTACTCCTCCAAAGTTTAGGAGTTCGGTTCGGCGCCGACCTCCTTGGTGGGAAGAGAGTGATGGTGCTGTGTTATTAAGATGCTAGTTTTGTTCAGGTCACAGGAGAGTTTTGTAAGTTTAAGTTATGCTGAACTGAGAGTCGGATGCATATAGTATGCTTTATCAGGGGAGGGGATTACCTGGACTGAAGAAGCTTTGCTACTGTATGTTTTTATCTGAGATATGGCCCTGAGATATTAGGTGGCTTCTTTCACCTATTGCAAACATAGTGTGCATGTTTGGTCCGTTTCTACATCGTCACCACGCCGCCGCCTTCACCTGGGCCTCGCCCAGTTCTTTGCGGTAGAAATCAGCTACACTTTTTTTACAGTACAAAAGGATCCGTGTGCTTACTGAATCTTCAGAGGACCTCTGTTCAGCCTTTGTTGGGAGTATGTCTGAATGAGTACGTGCTATCGTCTGGCTTCTTCTCGGAGACGCCGGCGACGGACGCATATGCTGCACATGTGAAGAGGAGGCTAAGATGGCCCCATGCCGCCGCGCTCCGGGAGATGGGGACGACGACGAGCCGGTTGTGCTTGGATTGGTCTCATCCGGTGAAGCTCAAAAGAGAGCTGTTGTTCTGCCTTTTTTCTCCGGCTTGTCACTGTCCCTGTGCCACTACTCATTGGATCTGTTGCTGGTATCTTTCGATGTGCATTACCCGTGGTGCTGACGCATGGAAATTTGAATGCCCTGTGCTGATTCCTATTGTATTTGCCGTCCTTCTATACAAATTGTCCAATCTTCAGAATTTGCGGATAGCACATATGCTGGTTCAGAGAAGTGAAAGCAATGGTTTGGAGTTTGTGATATATAGAATATCAAATATCTTGGGTATAGCCAGTAGACAATATTGATCGCAAAAAAGATGTCACGGTTCAAAGAAGGCACGTGTTTATCAGTGTTTTGTTAAGAAATACTACACTTAGTAATACCACTGTCTGTTTTCTGAGGACTAGTTGATGTAAATGTGACAGTCGTGTAGTACACACCAATACGCTAGAGTTTTCTTTTCTTTTCTTTTCTTTTCTTTTCTTTTCTTTTCTCTTCTCCTTATTAAATATATAAGGATGCTAGAAATATATTGCCATATGTCCAATATATATACACTCCATATTGCATTAAGCAAACAAATAAGATTTTAAAGTAAGCTGTGAGTGTCTCTTTCTCTTTTAATTTGAGACGAGAGCCACAGAACTAATTGTGGCCGAAAGTGAAACTTAAGAGATTTGAGCGATAAAAAATGCAGTATTTCTAGGAAAGAACATGGTACTATACAAATTAATTTTTTGGAAAATATAAACAACTAAAAAGAATCTCGTGCGATCTACCCAACAACCACATCTAAAAAAACTCTTGAAGTTTCATCATTAGATTAGGTTAGCTTGATGTCTAGAATCTTAAACTATTGTCCTCTTCTATCAAATTTTTCATAACTTTAACATGACACTTATCATGTTGACTAAATCATGTATGAGATATGCCTAAATTTTAGTGATGACATGGTTGAAAGCCGAGGGATAAGTAAGGAGCGAGCATAATTAAACGAGGATGTTTTTGGTTTTTGGTTTTTGTGTTTGCGATTTTTCTCTTCCGTTGCAACACACGGGCATGTTTTAAAGTCATATTAAATTTCGTATACATAGTTTTAAATTTTTTTCATGGATTCTAGATATTATGTTAGTGTATTTGAAAAATATTCACGATGTTCAAAAATTTGGAATTTTTTCATGATTCTAAAATTTGGTCCATGACATTTGAAAAATTGTTCATGATTCTAAAAATCAATTTATGCCTTTGAAAAAGTGTCCATGATTTTAAAAATTAAGTTCATAGGCTCAAAAATTTGTTCCTAGGTTCAAAAATAAGTTCAGGATTCAATAAAATATTCACAATATTTAAAATATTATTCATTGGTTCAAAAATATGTGTTCACAAATTCAAAGAGATATTCAAATAACACATCCATTGATTCAAAAGAAATGGTTCTCTCATATTAAAAAATTGATAAGTAGTTTAATGAAATATTCACGAGGGTAAAAAATATTCCATGAGTTAAAAAATGATCATGAAATTATAAAATATTCAAGTATTATCTCATGTACAAAATATAATAATTTTTGGTAAGGTATTTTATAGCCTACCAAAATAAGTTATAATTTGTAACAGAGAAAGTATTCAGAAAAATATTCACCAACTCAAAAATATGGATGGTACAAAAAATGCTCGTGTTCTGCAAAAGATAAAATAAAAGGCTAATCAAAAGAGAAAAGGTGCCGTGAGTAAACCTGAAAGAAAATAGCAGGTTGTCAAACACACAGGGAGGGGATCAGCGATACTCAAGAAATGTAACAGTGTGGTCGGCCCAGTTTTGCCATCGGCGTAGTATGGATAAAACGACGGTAGCTGTCGGCGTAGGTGATTAGGCTAATGGCAAAGCGACGGCGTTAAGTCTACGTCGACGGGGATTTGTCATCGGCGTAGCTATTTTTCCTTTTTATCACATTAATCTTAGAAAAATCGTAACTAAACCATTTCAATTTATAAAAATACATATAATATATCAAAAATACAGGATAATAATATCTCTCTATATAAAATCAAATGTTACATATTTATGTTCAAAAAATATAAAAAAAATACAAATACTTTAGTATAACATATTTTCTATTTTTTGAGTGCCCAAAACCTGGTGTTTTGTGAAGCAACCACCAAATGAAAGTTTCAATATGCTACCATCCCATTTTTCAAAAATAGTAGACCACTTTGCATGGACAATGTCCCAACCGGGGTATCTCAAACCTTTTTATCCACTCCTTGTAAAAAGACAAATTCCTGCCGAATCGGTAGGAAGTAAGTCAGATTTGAACTACAATCTATAGTTACATGATCCGATGCTCATGATTCTTTGGAAAAATCATTTTTAGGTTCAAAATATGCTATTTTATCGGAGATCTAATGCAAGCTTAGTGAGACTCAGTCCCGAGCTAAGTTATGCCCACCGATTTAGAAAGTTTGATGATAGTTTAAAACGGGTATAAAAAAATTTAAAACGATCGAAACAATGCAAAATCTTTGTGTGATGTCATATTATGTGACATAGTTGCAAGAAAAAAAATACAAAACTTGGTATATTGATTGTGTCTCAAAAAACCTTCATAAAATGACGGTTTACTGTCTTTCAGGTCAAATGACCAATGTTATGGTCAGAATCGCGGCATAGTTTTTGATAATGTGTCCATATTATGCATGCATGTGTATCATGGGATGGTGAACAATATTGTAGGAGGAAGTTTTCCTTTTCGTAGCACCAAAAATGCATTTTTTATTTTTCGAGTACAAAAAATGAGGTATTTTGTGAAGCAATCACCAAATGAAAGTTTGAAAATGGTACCACCCCATTTTTAAAAAATAGTAGACCACCTTGCATGGACAATGTATCAACCGGGATATCTCAAACCTTTCTATACACCCCTCGCAAAAAGACAAATTCATGTTGAATCGGTACGAAGTGAGTCAGATTTGAACTATAGGTACATGATCTGATGCTCATGATTTTTTGGAAAAAACATTTTTAGGTTCACAATATGCTATTACATCATAGATCCAATGCAAGTTTAGCGAGACTCAGCCCCGAGCTAAGAATCTTCATGCCTGCCGATTAAAAAAGTTTGATGATAGTTTAAAATGGGCATCAAAAATCAAAAACGATCGAAACAATGCAAAACCTTCGCGTGGTGTCATATTATGTGAGATAGTTGCAATAAAATAACCAAACTTGGTATATTGATTGTGTCTCAAAAAACTTCACAAAATAACCTATCTCAAATGAGGTTTCCTGACTTTCAGGTCAAATGACCAATGTTATGGACAGAATCGTAGCATATTTTACGATAACATACCCATATTGTGCATGCATGTGCATCATGGGATGGTAAATAATGTTGCATTAGAAAGTTTTCTTTTTCATCGCACCAAAAACCAATTTTAATTTTCCGTGTGCAAAAAAAGGGGTGTTTTGTGAAACAACCACCAAATGAAAGTTTCAAAATGGTACCACATTTTTTAAAAATAGTATACCACCTTGAATAGACAATATCCCAACCGGGATATCTCAAACCTTTCTATCCACCCCTTGTGAAAACGACAAATTCATGCTGAATCGGTAGGAAGTGAGTCGGATTTGAACTACACGTACATGATATGATGCTCATATTTTTTTGGAAAAATTATTTTTAGTTTAAAAATATGCTATTTCATGAGATCTCCAATGCAATTTTAGCGAGACTAAGCCCCGAGCTAAGAATCTTCATGCCCATCGATTTAGAAAGTTTGACGATGGTTTAAAACGGGCATAAAAATTTCAAAAATGATCAAAACAATGCAAAACCTTCGCGTGGTGTCATATTATGTGACATAGTTGCAAGTAAAAATACCAAACTTGGTATATTGACCGTGTCTCGAAAAAACCTTCACAAAATGACCTATCTCAATCGAGATTTCTTGGCTTTCATGTCAAATGACCACTGTTATGGCCATAATTGTGGCATAGTTTGCGATAATGTGCCATATTGTGCATGCATGTTCATCATGGGATGGTGAACAATATTGTAGGAGAAATTTTTCCTTTTCTTTTTTTGAGGAATGACAGCAAGAGAGTCTCCTACTATGTTTGTATATAAGTAAAGAAATATTTACATCGTTTGTACAACCGGTCCTTCGGGGATGACCAAGCCCAAACAACGAGAGGAATTTGACTACTACAAGAGTTTCCCTTTTACAAGTGAATACGTCATATGATCCCTCTAAGAGGTTCATGTAGATCCTCCTTGATCCTACACTCTAGAATAGAAAGGTCCTGCTTAAGTTGTCTTCGCTAGTTTTCAATGTCGGGCTGCACCCCTTCAAAATATGCTTGGTTACTTATTTTCCAGATGTTCCATGCGCCTAGAATCATTGTTTCTCCATATAGGGGTTTGTTCCACACCCCCTTGGCATCTGCGATCATAGGTTCAAGCACAAGACTGGTGTTCCATTTGACTTCTATGATATTCCAGCACTCCAACGCAAAACTACAGGTGAAGAATAAGTGGTTCCGAGTCTCTTTTGCCCCTACAGTGCACGTCATACAGGTGAAATCAGAACCAATATTGTTGTTCCTCTCTAGAGCATGTTGCGTGTGTTTAGTCTGTCCACCAGCATGAGCCAAGCAAAGACCATGTGTTTCATTGTGCACTTAGTTCCCCATATCTCAGCCAAGTAATTTGGCGGCACAACTTCTTTGTAGCAGAAATCGTAGAAGTCACGTGGTCTGTACTTATCTGCTCCCTAGACGAAGCTCCAAGCATTAGGGTTCCTCTCATCGATCATGCCCTCATGTACGAACGAGCCCAACTGGTTCAGCTCCTCATGGGCTTGGTTGATAACGGCAGCTGAAAGAATGGAAGTTTTCCTTTTCGTCGCTCCAAAAGGCTATTTTTCATTTTCCGAATGCAAAAAACGAGGTGTTTTATGAAGAAACCACCAAATAAAAATTGTAAAATAGAACCACCCTATTTTTCAAAAATACTAGACCACCTTGCATGGATAATGTCCCAACCAGGATATCTCGAACCTTTCCTTCCATCTCTCGTGAATAAGACAAATTTCTGCCAAATTAATAGGAAGTGAGTCAGATTTGAACTACAAGTACAAGATCTGATGATCATGATTTTTTTTTTAAAAATCATTTTTAGTTTTACAATATGCTATTTCATCAGAGATCCAATGCAAGGTTTACTTTTCGTCGCACCAAAAAACCATTTTCTATTTTCCGAGTGCGAAAAACGAGGTGTTTCATGAATCCTAACATAGTTTCGATTGGTCTAGTGCTAAAAAGACACGATAAATAATTAATTAGATGATAGGTATGTCATATTTAGATTCCTATCATTTTTTTAATTGATTTGGATATATTATTTGTCGAATTATGAGTTACGGATTTGTAGATATGAATTATTCAATACTAAATGGAAAAAAGGAAAAATAAATAAATTTTTTAATTCAAGATTATTATTACTTATTTGTTTACTTAAATAATTGTATGGGATGTAAAAAAATAAAGACATCTGTGACATTAACGAGTTAAACATTCAAAAAAGTTTAATAAAATTCAAAAAGAATTATTATTTTTTTTGGAAAAAATTGAAATAATCTAGGCCAACGGCAAAGCCGTCGACGTAGCCAAACGGTTGTTAGTCATCTAGGTGAGACACATATAGTCTACGCCTACATCGATGGCTTTTTCTACGTCGACGGATAGAAGGACTACGCCTAGGACTTGGTACGCCGACGGGGCCTAGTCGTCGGCGCTAGCCTCGTTTCCTGTAGTGTTGGAGATATGCCACTCCAACTCTCTCATACTTGTACATATGCCATTTTCTTCAATACATGGTTCTTATACTCCATTAACCTTCCTACTAGCATAGTAGATAATAAGTATGCGGAGAGTAACTTGGTTCACTGCGTCCTAGTTGGGCCAGATTATTGGCAACCGCATTAACCTTCCTACTAGCATAGATTAACTTAATTTCCCTACTTTCAGGCTTCAAACTTGCTATCAATCTCACCTCTGGGAACTTGCTGTTTGAAACGGACTGCAGCTCTTTACTGAAGATTTTTGATCCGGATTCACTGAACAGATCACAAGTGAGCCTTGTTGCATGCCAAGGAATTTGAATTACCATGTCGGAGAGGAGCACATGGAAGAGGATGCGATGACACGATCGAGTAGTGTGTGCCATACGTGCAAGTAGTGAATAGTGAGACGCCAAAACTGGTATTGCACGGCTATGAATGCACGTCCTGTTACTCATAACTGTGTAGAAGCCAGCCAGGAGAGGAGAGGACCATTCACCAACTTGGGATCTGCGTGCGTTCAGAGTTCAGACACCAGTGATGGCCTCTCAAATTCATAACCATGCATGTGTCGTCGGCCCACCTGTACGGCCCAGGAAAGTGCCGGACGAGTCATGACTCGACCAATGAGCAGGTGGGCTGCTGCACGAGCCATTACTATGTGGGCCTGTATATCCCTGTCCCGTAGGCCACAGTACTGACCGCAAGAGAGGAGTTGCAGTTGGGCACTTGCACTGCTGCAACAGAGAACCAGATTGTGCAATAGAGCATCTCTAGCACGTCCCGTGAAACGTTTGAACCGAAAAATAATCACTCGATTTTTGGTTTTAAGCCAAAAAACTTATCTGAAAATAGTTCTGTAGAACCGTTCTGGCCAGAAAAAAAATTCAGGGCACCGAGAAATCCTCCCCCCACGCCGCTATATGCCCAATTTCCGTGGCTGAAATGAGGGTGCCCAGTCTTCGCGTGGAGAGCTTGGCACGCTGAAATTTTAGCTCATGACCGACAACTTCTGCCAATAGACCGCCGGAGTACTTGACCGTGCCGTTGATTGCGACAACCTCGAGTCTACCAGATAGCACCACTGGAATGACTGCCTTGTCGTCCTGGACCTCCTCACCGAACGAATTGGACCAATCAACCCCACACGTCGACTTCTTACTTGGATTTCCCGCCGGCCACCGGCGATTTCTACTTTGTTTCTGACGGTTCTGCTTCACCTTCGACCCCGTAGAGCACGTCCAAGAACTTCTCGCGACGGAGGATGCTCCAGGTCGCTTGACCCGCTCGTCTCGACGATAACAACTAGCTCAACCTCCGCGAGAACCAGCCCGGATGCAGGGGTGGGCGCTGGGCGACAACCGAGTAGGCATGCACTAGTCGGCGATGGGCGTCGGCCTGACGAGGTCGGCCATGGCATGTGGCCAAATCCGCGCGGGAAGCAGAAAGGTAGGTGGGCCAGTGATCGAACACTCGGCAAATAACATTTGCTGACGTCAGCAAAGAGTTTTCTTGTTGTCGAAATGCGCAGGATAATTTGAGAATTGAGATAGAAGGACAAGCATATATAGCCAGATTAATTAGGATAAACAAGTAGAAGAGGTAAAAAAAGAAGCCACAAAATGCAAATGCGGCAAACCCTGAAAAAAAAAACGTCATTTATACGAAATCCGGAACGAGAAACTTCATGAATCCTGTGAACCGGTAGTAAGATAGGAGGTGTTTCAAATGATTAATTAGGACATGCGAATCCCTTGTCGTTGGCTCATGTCATTTATATTTCTATAAACGGACATAGCTGGGCTTGTTTGTCTGGTGCGTCGACCACCTTGTCGAGCTAGCTGAGACTGAGACCAATCGTTGAGCCCCGGAAGCCCGAAATCGTGGATGGATGTACGGTGGCGGATCATGTGCAACCTTTAGTTTCAGCTCATGTACGTACGTACGTACGTCAGATCCACTATCCATGTGTCCATGTCAAAAAAAAAAAACCTTGTTTCTTTCCTCACAAAAAGAGAACATTTTTTGTCTAGTTAACTATGATGGGGTCTGTGAGATCTATTTACTGCGACACATTAGCCTAGGTCAATTGGTCACCTGGTTCAGAGTTCAGACAACTCAAGCTAGTAGATCTACTACTACACACTGATTCTACACACTACTCATGATTCCCTAGCTAGATTCCAGTTCCATGGTGATTAATTATGTGAAAACAATAGGAGTACCGTTTTCCATGATAAATAATTGTCAAAGTATGGTAGTATTATTCTATAGCTTTTACCCACATACATAAATATTTTATAATTTTAAAATTACATATGCATTTCACATTTGTACTAAACATCTACTACATGTGAGAAGAGAGAGCAAATGCACAGTGTTTCCAGCGACGAAACACATGTTGTCCGTACAATAACTCTTCTCTATGATTCGTTGTAAATTGGAAAAGGCAGAGCTGACAGCCATGTTAGTTGACCATCTGAATAGACTTGGTGGCAGAAATTTGGTCAAAAAGTGTGCCAACCATGTTAGCACTCGTTGCAAAGGTGAGATTCTACCTGTCTCTCTGCATGCATGGATCTGTTGATATACTATGCACCTAACCATGCATCAGGATAGAGGAGAAGGTTCAGCAACTGTTGAACAGTCAAGCAGACAAGGCCCTACTTCCAAACAAAAAATCAAATTCTAGTTGCCCAACTAATCATGATGCCAGTGTTACACGTACTCCAGATCCATCATCGTGCATGGAACCCATGCATTATGCATCTGCAGTGTAGTGGCACATGATCTTGGCAAAATTCTAATAATGGGTAATGATAATTAAATTAATCATCGAGCCAAATTATGATCCGGTATTCAAAGAGTGCAAAAGACAAGTGCCACCCAGTGGGGATCAGAATCCACCAATCCAATTTGTGTTCTTCGTGTACCAAGTATGATGAGATTTAAACGACATCGGTAAAACAGAACCCTGGGGAAAAAACTCTCAAATGGAGAGCACAATGCCCAGGGTTTATTGGCCTATTTGTAACTTTATTACTTTTAGACCTCTTTATACTATTGTTGATGATTATTAATAGATTGATAAAATTTTCGCAAAAAATGCCTACTCTCCTCGGATGATATCCATGAAGCTTGTTGCACTGCCTATAAGACTTTAAAGTTTAACCCATGTTTTTGCCTCTTTGTATATATCTTCGATGATGATGGCCGACAACTCGATTTTGTGGCGAAAAACTATTGCATTCATCCATTCCAAATCGACAATCAATCATTGTGATAGAGTCGAGGCCCTTAGAGGGATCTCAGGGTTCTAAATGGATGCCAACATACATGTTGTGATGCTATCGGAACCGCCGTCCCACATATATATCCTCTTGCAAAGTTTGGATTGAGATTTGTTAATTAGATGATGAGTTCGTCATTATTACATGCTCAAGTAAGAGATGGTTATTCAAGTTACTTGTGCATACATGTAGATCACATATATTGCAACCAATAACAAAGATTCATTGGAATTTTAAAATGTTCAAATAAAGTTAGCCAATTTTTTTTAAAAAAGGTCTATACTATTATAAAATCAATAATTAAATCAAAATTAATGTAACCAAACATTAACTTTTTTTTTAACTTGGTTCTTTTTCACAAGGTCTTCTCTCAATTGTCCCCCCTCATGTAGGCGACATGGTTGTACCTTAAAGATTCACCTCCCGACACACAGACCCAAACTAGCTGCATTTGTCGATAACTACACCCTCGTCGCCCCCGAGAATCATGCAGGCCTATGACACACGCACGGAGCAGGTGTGGGTATGGGTATGGGTATGGGTATGTAAAACACAACATTGGTCTAAAACATATATAAAAAATAGCACAAGGCCTACTCTGACTTGATATAATTCACAAAGCTTATTGCACTGCTTGTAAGGATTTTAATGATCTAAACCATGTTTTTGCCTCGTGGTTTATACGGCCACCATCTTCAATTTTGTGGCGGAAAACCATCGCTTTTTTGTCACTCCAGGTCATTGAAGTGAAAAGCAGTTGTGTTGATAAACCCAAGAGTCGAGGGTGATCCGGGTTCTGGATAGTCAGATGTATGATGACCAACATACCTTGATGCTCCGGTAAGCTTTTTTTTATGCGAATAAGCCTTAAGCTTTATTGGGTACATAAATGACCGCACTTACCAGTTCAAGTAAGGAATGTTCATTTTGCAACCACTAATATAAGATTTATTTGCGCACTCACAAATATGTACATGCATTCATCCCTATGAACCCACACATGCACCCCCTATCCCTACGAGCACCTCTGAAAAATTGAGTCGGAGAGAATAATCCAGCAAATCATCACACCCACATTGTCTCCCGCTAAAAAAGTTTCTTAAGACATCCTACTAAAACATCTTATATTTTTGGAGTAGAGGTTGTACACGCTAAAAAAGGATTTTCGTTTCAAAACAGAAACAAGGCACGTATTAACATTATTACTTTTGTGAAAGTTGTACTTTTTTCGGGTACGTACACAACTACACATTGTACTAGTATATATATCTTCGAATCCGTCAATCAACACACGTGCACGCACAAATGAATCAATCGTACTAGTAGTAAGTGTTACAAGAGGTAGTAGTAGTATTATATGGATGGTGTCATTGGGCGACGTCGACACGGTAGATGACGACGAAGCAGGGCAGGATGGCCCTCGGGTTGGCCACGAAGAGCTCCTCCAGGGTCCCGTACGCGCTGCTCGCCGCGTCCACCTCGCCGGCCACCGAGTCGAACGGCGCCCCCTCCTGCTCGCTCCCGACGTCCTCCCGCCGGACCTGCCCCGCGATCACCCGGCACACCAGCATGGCCCGCCACCCCGGCGCGCTCGCGGCAACGCCGCAGTCGTGCGCGCGGCCGCTGCTGGCCGTGGTGCGCACGCCCAGCGGGTGCGCGCCCGCCCACGGCGCGAAGCCGTGCCGGATCGCCGCGCACACGCCGCACGCCGCCGCGCCCTCGTCGGTGGCGGAGGAGCAGAGGGTGGCGGCGCCGTCCGCGCCGAGCGCGCAGGCGAGGCCGGCGGGGTGGAAGCGGAGCAGCTCGTTGCCGTCGGCCGCTGCGCGGCTGGTGGTGCCGGCTGCGGCGGCCCCGGACCCGGAGGAGGAGGAGGACGGCGTGTCGGCGCGGCAGCGGGCGCGGACGGCGTCGCGGTAGGCCTCGAAGCGGGCGACGGTGCGCGGGCGGTTGTGGACCTTGAGGATGCGGTCGATCTGGCAGATGGGGCGGTCCCGCTTCTGCCAGCTGGACTTGAAGATGATCTCCACGATGTTGCGCCCAGAGTCCTCCGGCCCGAGCTCTGACACTGCATCATCATCACCATGACTTCCAATGTCAGAAAGCATCTAAATCTTTTACTTCCTATCCCCTCCGCATCCATATTACTTGTCATATCTAGACATTTTTAGTGCTAAATACATCCTTTTAAATGACAAGTAATATGTATCGGAGGGAGTACTTGAATTTGATTTAAACCTACAGTATCAAAATATGTCGAAATTTTTGACGAGAAACAAGATTCATTCGAGTTTCAGGCCGGCAATATTCAACTGAAACTCACTTGTTTTGGTCATGTACCAAAATAATTGAAATTTCAGAGGCGAGGAAGTGAGAACCAGCAGGTGACTCGTTACTCTGTCCATGGAGTAATTTAGGATTAATCAACCACCACTAATTATACCGTAATCCACATGGTCATGCATGACTCCTCCAATAACAGAGAAGCTGCCAACAGACCAAATCCCAGTAGTAGTCTTACAAAGATACTAGCTACTCCTACAACTACCCAAAACCATATGCGTGCATGTGCATCTCTCACACCGACAGCGCAATGAAAGCAATAATAAGATCGATCGATCTGGGAAGAAAGCATGGTCGACAACTACTTAAACCACCCGTACGTACGTATTAAGGGGCCATACGCTCTTTCCTGTGATCCAGGACACTTTGATTGTTGACCTAAACATGCAGACGAAAAGTATGTAGCAGTACATGGGCATTAAGCAAAAGGTACACCCAACATTATTCAACACATGACTCAGCTGCTGCATCAGCAGTGAGTGCCAGTGTGCTTCCACACACATTTAATCGTCTTCACGGGGACAACCGTACGTGCATCATGTAGTAGATTGGTCCCGTGTATCGTATGTGTATGTTCATGTTTCCCTGTCAACGGGTACATGGATGGATATGCATTTTTCTTCTCCTTCAGTTCATGTATTCTCTCTCTCTCATTGTGTATGTATGTGTAGTTGATGATGTTTCCCTTTCAGTGTGTTGTGTGTATATATGCATGAACTCCTCTCCATTCCATTTTCTTCAAATTTTCTCTCCTTGTATTGTCTTTAATTTTTCTCTCTCTCAACAAAATTATAGTGCTACATATACCAACCACTATAAATTTCAGCTAATACTGTGGCTGGCACTGGTACCACTACGCAGCATGGGATGGGACCCCATTAATTAATTAACTTTTGCAGGGTTTCTTTTGAATAGTGTGATTAGTTGCTGAATCTATCTGCCTGTCTGTCTGTGTGGTGTTAAGTGGTTGTTTATTCCAGCAGTCATGTGCAGTATCCTACTCCTGCGTGCATGCATGCCAACACTGACTGCTCAAAAGATGCCATCATCGATTAACCAGCAAGCAATTGTAGCCTACCTTTACCAACAAGTGCAAGCAAGTGATACCCTTAATTAATTTGTTATCAGTGTTATCATGGCAATATTTATTTTGTGTTAGTGGTGCACATTTGTGCACAAGACATATGTATGTAGCCTACCTTTTACCCATTGCAAGCAAGTGATACAGGCAGATACCCCTCAGTTTGTTAGTGTTATCATGGCAATACTTAATCAGTCAGTGGCATAGATTTGTGCACAGGACAGTAGCTTCCTTGTAACCCACAAAAGACAAGCAGGGGGAAAAGAGAGGAAAAGGGGGTGGGGTTTAGCTTTGTTGAGCATCTTCCTGATCACTCCCCTTCTTCTTGTCCCCTCTCGTATACATGCATGCTTTCCTACTCCTATCACTCTCACACATGGAGAAATCGCTAAACTAATCCAACCACTAAAGCACTTTGATTTGTGTAGCAGTAATTAGTTTTCATTTGATGTGTGGCTCCAATGGGTGCCATGCTGCCATCATTTAATCATAATTAGCCCATCATATTGACCACGCATAAACTAATCAGTACGGATCTCTAGCTAGACCCCTCACTATAAGGTTATTTGCTTAGAGCTAGTATCATACTCTATCCCTAGTACAGTACTCGATTTGATTTGGACCAGGAAATTAATCTTCACCACATGCACACATAGTCAAATATATATGCTGTCGATTTTCTAGATTTTGCTATAAAATTGATAATATGCGATTTTTTGCAACTCATAATCCCTCAAAAAAGATTTGTGAGATAAAGAAATCCAAGCTAGTAGCAAGTTCATGAGAGGGATTAATTCCTCCAAATAATAAAATTAATGGATATATAGTTGCATATATATATACCGGCGTGGCGAATGGCCTGGTGCTGCTCCAAGCTGTCGGCCTTGGTGAACACCTCGCCGCACTGCGGGCAAGGGCACAGCTCCCTCGCCCGAGGGTACCTCCTGATTAGTAGTATCAGCCAGCCATTAACACACCATTATATTAGCCACTAATGGCGATGACTAACTCACAGCAGGCTAGCTAACTAGTAATGAGAGGGAGGATCAAGTCAAGCAGCTAGCGGCAGGAGCAGACCTTGACACGGGCTCCACGTTGATGGCGCGGCACTCGTAGCAGCCGGAGAGGCCCCTCAGAGAAGACGGGTGCCCGCCGCCTCCGCCGCCCGCGGACGAGGACGAGGCGCCGGCGCGGTGCGCGCGGCGGGACGAGCGGTTGAGCGGGGCGGTGTCGCGGAGGTCGACGGAGGCCGCGGAGGAGGCGCCGTCGACGGCCACGTCACGCATGGAGCACAGCGAGGTCCCCCACGCGCCGCCGCCGCTCCTCGTCAGCGCGGCAGGGTCGTGCACGCGCGACGCGGCTGTCGCGCTCCGGCAGCTCAGCAGGCTCTTCAGCTGCTCCCATGAAGACGACGTCGCCGGCTTGGCCGCAGCCTTCTTGGAGTGTTGTCGGAGACGGTCGTTCTTGGCCGCTACGAGCTTGGAGCTGCTGGCTGCCGGGGCGGGGCTCCTCCTGGGCGCGGCGCGGCGGCCCGCGCTTGGCGCGGGCGGCGGCGTCCTGGGAGCAGGCGAGAGCGACGGCAGCGGCGACGGAGGCGGCTTCTTCTTGCGCTTGCTGTGGTGCTGCTGGCGCCGGCGGTCGGGGGTGTCGGTGGCGGTGGAGGCCGAGGAGGAGGGTAGCAGAAGGGAGGAGAGCGCCATTAATGAAATGGAGCTATTCCTAGCAAGCAGTAGGCGCTCTCGCTCTCTGTCCGTAGCGTTTGCGATTTAAGAAGGCGAGAGTGGCGACTGCCGAGAGCTGACCTGGTTTATATCAAGGCTCTGCTCTACCTCCCATTGGGCCCACCTTAAATGCAATAAACAAAAAATTAAAAGCGTGCGGTAATGTTTTTTATTATCAAAATGAAAGTTATCTAAAAATGAAGTATGGTTACTCCGAAGGAAATTCTTTCTTAATTGGATCAAGAAGATGAGAAACAGATCAACAAAGGTGTTACCTACATTGACTTCTTGACTGCAAAAGTTATCTGCATATACTACTAGTATTTAGCCAATGTTGAAATCCTACCATAAAAATGAAGAAGTGGTTGAAAAGCTTCTGCGCATATATAAGAGTTTGCTATCAATATGTAAGATAATTATAAGGGTATTACATTACTCTTCAATTTTTCTTTGCATGAAACTTTTGATTATGATTTATGCCGTTTTACTAGTTTCCTTATTACACAAGCAGACGCACATGCCATCAAACAAGAGATATAGTTGTTTCCATATGACTCCACATGTAAGATTTAATCAAAGTCAAATCATGTTATGTTTGACTAGGTATATATGATAAACTGTCAATATCTATGATATCAAATGTATATATATTTATAAGAGTATATTCTATTATGATTCTAATAATAGTGAATTCATATCATGGATCTAGGCAAAACACGGAAATAAAAATACGCGGCACTTATTTTTAGCATCACAATTGGATCTTATGCCGATTAAGAACCCTGCAGACTAAGAAATGTAAAAGGTGACTTTTCCCAATATTATTTTTGAATGCGCATATATTTTTCACCTTAGATAGGTCAAGGTAACACCTTTCTTACTTTTTATCCTCATCTTCTCCATCGAATTATGAAACGGTAAAATGCAGAGGTGCTTGAAGAGGACCTTACATATATACCAGGTTTTTGACCTAATATGTAAGATCATCATGGGGTACCCCCAAAATAGATCATCATGGGGTATGATGTACTCTTGATTATTATTTTCCGTTTTAGTAGTGTTTCTTATTCTGCAAGCAAGATCACGAAGCACACTCCACAAAAGACGGGCACATCACACAATTATGCAAATACATAACTAGCTAAAACTGATATAAAATGAAACCATATAAGCATGAAACTTGATTTGAGTAGAAATTATCGTCGCATCATACGATTTGTTGCATCACGTCGCACACACGTTTTATTTTCAAGTGAACTATTGGGGCATTAGCCAGATTAGACCATTTTAGTTAAGGGAATGAAACCATGAGAGATACGCAACAAATACATTCCGCTGTGTAGCATAGACACCTTAGACAAGAAAGAACAAGGAGAACCATGGAAGAAAAACCAGAATTGAGCTATTACCTAGGCAAAACATCATGCCACATAAGAAGCACCTAGCACTAGTGGAATATGCTACAAGATGTGAATCAGTTTTGTTGGCTCAGTCGAGGGGCATCTCATTGTCAAGACAACAACAAAAACATGTCTTGCTTGCCAACTATTACCATATACCTTGCAAAATTAGGAGAATCATGTGGGTCATGGTAGGGTTATCTCATTGCCAAGGTTACATCGTGACACCGATAGTCGATGACAACAACGAAAGTCAATGTTCCACGAGATGACAACCGCACCTCCTCTTAGACTAAGCACAACACTTATCACCAAATAAGCTACCCCTAACACTATGTAGAGCCACATGTACCATCTAATGACCTCGAAGAACCGACACCTTAGAGCCAACATGAATCAGTTTACTCCATGTTCTACGAATAATTCTAGAGGTACATATATATTGACGCATAATGATCAATTGTTAGAAATAAGTATTATGGTATATAATTTGTTCGATCAATAGAATATGTAGTTTTGATTGTCTTCACCGAGATTTCAAAGACCATGGATGTATCAAATGTACAAACTATTCAATTTGCTATTAAATTATAGTAGTATTTCTCTAGCGAGTACTGATTTTTTTAAATATTTTTGTGTGAACAAGTGGTGGAGGTTGACAAACATTGTTGAGGATTATGCTTAAACTTGGAATAATCTTTAAAAAATAGCATAAATATTAGGAAAAAGATATACTTCAAGGAATTTTCTGGGATAGGGGGGCAATGGCCCTCCTTGACCCTAGGAAACTTCGCCAATGTAAACAAGGGAACCTTGGTGGAAGAGGAGCTCTGGTATGGTTGTTAGATAGAGGACGACCATGTCTTGTGCCCATGCTTGTAAACACCCCTTTAGGACCGACCAGACATGGAGGAACCGAGCTTCATATCCGAGGCACGCACGATGATGCTGATGTGACTGGGGTAAACCTGCGACGAGGTTGAGCATCATTGGTGGACGAGCACAACCGATGTGGAAGAAGACGCACAAAGTGCGATGGGGATTTGGAAAAACCATACATTGCCTAAAGAGTGGGAAATTTGGATCAAAATAGAAGGGTGTGATGAAGAGTGGAAAGCCTCACTCTACCACTGTCGGCTAGCTAGCTATCGGAAGTGGCATGATGAAGGCGGTTTATTGGACTAGCAGGCCTGGTAGCCTTCCGAGTTGCCTCAGAGCGGCTTAGAAGGTTACGAAAATGTAATGCAAGAATATAACCATTACCCACGACACCTGGTCCTACGGAAGGTTCTATGGAACACTACATTTCGTAGAACCTTTGGTCCGGAGGAAACCATGGCGTGGGGCCAGCCTCCCGCTCTCTTAGGATCAAAATGGACAGTGTACCTTGGCAGTTGACCCCCTCGGGGTATTCTCCGTTAGCTCTACGTAGCAGATCCTATTTAGAGGGCTCTCTCTTTCTTGAACCAGAACTTTGTGTAAAACACCACTACCCCTAAAGACGAAGATCTTTGTGTGTCAACTGCTATGAAATTGTCTCTGACATGGATATACCCTATGGCCTATGGGTGCATAACGTTGGTATACCCGGTCCAGTCCAAGGAAGGCCTATGTGAAGACCTGCTGCCCAGGAAGATTTCGGGTGGCCCAAGCCCATGTCAAGTTCGACTCCTTGGAGGACAAGTCTACCTGTAGATAGAATTTAAAAGGGTTTAACCCTAATTTGTAACCGATTCGGCCTATCCCCAGGACCTGGCCTATCTGTATAAAGGCCAGGAGGGCACGACGAGAAGGGTCAACTCACCTCATACACACACCTCATGCCAGATCGCATTTGCGCACCCATGTAACCTTCGGTTCCGTCGTAACCATCCGGAGCGATCTATGATTCCTCGGCGACGGAGAATCACCTCCTCTTTGGAGATTTCGACTTCACCACCCACTCACCGGCCACCCGAAAGGATTTCGAGTCTGTAGGCGACAAAATCGAGATGCTAATCGGGAGCTTCTGCTTCCAGGTGGGGCAGACCGGCACCCTCCGCCTCCCAGAGCGGGTGCCACTTCCATCAATCAGGCCCACTTCATGGGCCCCATCCATCGACGCCCTGCATACGTCGACGCTGACGGGCGATTCGGATAAAAGCAGCAGCTACAACTCCGATCTATGCGATCCCCCTTCGGATGAAGGAACCTACGGTTCTAGATCTGAGAGCTGCGGAAGCAGCGACCCACTTCGTGAGCGCTACCTGTGCGTCGTCATCCATGGTGGCGACATCAACAATGGAGTCGATCCACCACTGGGTGAAAATCCCAACCCCCCCTCCCAATCCCCCTCCAAACCCTCACGTTGAGAACGCGGGAAACAAGGTGAAGCTGCCTAACAGGGCGGCTCGAGGCACTGATCGTGCGCACAACTAGATCCACCTCAACAAGGAGGCCTGGGAGATTGCACGCGAAGCCGTGCAGGGCAATCACATCCTACATGTGGATGCCTCCCGTGACTTGCGATGGCCTATCACTGGATCCTGATCGATGAGCACAATCGACAGGTCAAGCTACAGGACAAGCTCGAAAAGCGCAAGCGGGCAGCCGACGAGTCAAGCATGCGGCGAGCTGCGCTCTTTGCTGGCGGCTCCTCTTCACACGGGAACAACGCCAACAAATACCGCTCTCGCCTGGAGCGCATGGACCCTTCCGCACGACGCGAGGTCACCAAGGCACTCGACACATCCTTCATGACGATGGACTCGCAAGGCAACATCATGCCGAAAACACCGCAGGCTGCGAACATGGCGGCCACCACCTATCTCGCGTCTAACCCGCCACCGGCGGGAGACCCGAAGAATGCAATCCATAAGTCCGCGCTAGCAGGCCTCGGACTTGTTGGAGCTACGCTCCACGATGAAGCTCCCTCGGAGCCAAAGAAAAAGGTCGTGATGAAATTCACTCGAAGCCGCACACCCTCATCCGATGAGGAGGAGCATGACCTACCTCGCCACTGTCGGAGCCCACGGTGCCGCGGCAGCAACTACGATGCTCGTAGAGAGCTCACACAACGCAATATCGATAAATCACGCGCTAAGCGCGCATGCTCAAATGAGTCCGAGGAGGACGACGGAGAGCTGTGTGGAGCCAGATGCTTCAGCAGGTCCATTCGCCAATCACAGATGCCGAAGAATTTCAAGCTCTCTTCAGACAACCCGAAGTTTGATGGCGCGCAGGAGCCAAAAACGTGGCTTGACAATCACCTGTCGTCAGTTAAGCTCCACGGCAGGAACAAGAACACCGCTCTGCAATGCCTCCAGCCACAGCTGACAGGCGCAGCCAGGGCCTGGCTCAGCAGCCTCCCCTCCGGCTCATCCGCAGTTGGGAATAATTGGCCTATAGCTTCATCCGCAACTTTAAGGGCACTAGCAAGAGACCAGCCTCAATCGAAAAGCTGCGAGCATGCACCCAACGGAACAACGAGTCCATCCGCTCGTACATACTCCGCTGGTCTACCATCAAGAACCCCGCCGCAAACATCTCTGAGGAGAGGGAAATTGACACCTTCAAGGACGACGTCAAGCGCCTTCGTAGTCTTATAGACAGTGTCACAAGGAGACAGTAGACCTACTTCGAGTCACTGGATCTCCACCTCGTTCATTCCCTGAGCGCCTTCCGCTCCTAGAAGCGTGCTTGTTACTTTCTTAGTTTCGGCATGTTTGTGTTGTTGCCCAGTAATTTTTTCTTGTTTCTTGACTTACAAACTATGTCTCGATAGTTGCTATCTTTATAAAGTAGGGATGGAAGTCTGTTTCGAGGAGCATTTAGAAGAGTTTATGGGACCGACCTTTCTTGTCTCTTCCACCAGCCCCCCTTGAGAGTCGACTCTAGCCTTTCGGCCCGATCTGAAGCTCCCGTCGACGGCGATGCCGGCCGACGGAGGCGGAGGAGAGGAGCCGGACTAAGTAGAGTAGATGGTAGGCGTATATGTTGTAGTTTGTGTGCCGTAGTGCCGACTGGGAGTAGGTCGCCGGGCTCCATCGGCCGGGTCCGGTGCGTCCTCTGCTTCGTCTTCCTCAGCACGCTTCTCTGGTGGCAAGAGCGGCGGTGCGGTGGAAGCTCGGAGCGTGGCATATCCGCCAATAAGGCCGTCTTCCCCTCTTCTTGGAGGCCGTCCGTTCTGATGCCTTGCCGCGGTGTCAGGCGGTCGCCGGAAACGCTCTGGGTTGCGCCATAGAGGTGGTGGCCAGACGCAGGATGCGGAGCTGGTGAAGCCCCCTTCAATAAGCGGTGCTACTCGGCGTGCCTTCCTCGCTATCATCTCCGCTTGCCTCTCCAAGCCCGTGGCAGGAGCTTTGGATCTGACGGTGAGCCTGTTTTCCTGATGCGATGTGGGTATGTCTTTGCTGCTCTGGTTCTTCTGCTGGATTCACTTCCCTTCTTCTCTTCAAGCGCCAAGGCAGCGATGGATGAAGAAGCTGTCGAATTGGGCGATGTGCTGGAGCGGTGCTGGAGTTCGAGAACCATCCTGATTCGGAGCATATCCTCTGCTTCTTGCAAGAAGCCGAAATTATTGGCCAAGATGGCTACGCCGGTGAGCTTCGGCAAGATTTCAACCTCCACCGAGAGGCCCTTTTCGGGCGCAGCTGTTGAGGGCGTCGCCGGGTCAGAGGCAAGTGGTTGCGTCCCCGCACCTGACCATGGCTGCAACATGCTGAGCTCGCTGCTCCACAGTGGAGAAGAGGAAGGACTAGATTGTAATTCTCAATCTCTTAGCAAGGTCCTTTCTACATATGCTAAGGACCTATGTGTTATTTTTTATTTTTATGAGGTCCTTTGTAATCTTTGTACCCCTCCACTGCTGTTTTAATATATGGTTCTAGCCCCCTTCGGGACACTCCGCCGTTCAAAAAAAAAAGAGTTTATGGTGCATATATATCTTCCTAGAAAGACGAGTACAACAGGAACATGCTTGGACAAAGCTTGAATATTGACGAAAAACACCCAACACCCTGGGCAAGTCTAGAATTGCGCGAGAAATTCAAATGCCTTTATTACGAGAAAATTTCAAATTCCAATCCTAAACTAATTCCTATGTTTCAGCGTGCATGGCCCGAGTCCATTGCCAAAAAAAATATCTGTGTTCTTTACACAGAGGAGTGTTCTTCTAGAGGACTTGGATCTGAAAATGGAGAGAAGGGCATTACCAAATGCAACCTGAGGAACATGGCAGTGTGGGGTTTGCATCATTAACTGCGATTGATCGCTGGAGCACGGGACCATGCAGACTGCGGTGTAGCGTGAAATATCAAGTGCAGGTCCCCTGTCTATTTATCCATTTCTAGAGTGACATGTATGCTATAATGCTAATATGATAACTAGATTACCATGTGTATTAGTATAATGCAACTCTATTAGCTAACGATAAGTTCTTCTTTTATTCGAAGGGATTTTGTTGAAGGGGGGAAGACAGAGTCTTCTTTTGGCCTCCATATCACCTAGAGAAGACAATAAAAATAAGCCTAATGTTTTATCTTTTATTGTCATCCCTAGCAATTAATGAGAATTAGCATGTTTGGTTCATGCATCCAAGATCACTTACAAGGAATGAATAAAACAACGAAATTAGCATGCTTGATTCATGCATCCAAGATCAATCTCAGTATTTTCCCAAGTCTAATCCAAATTGTGGCAAGCTATGGAGATAGTGCAAGAGGTAGCTAGGGTTGCTAGTAGGTAGAGTTTTGACAGGGGTCACGTGTTGTGGAGTAGCTAATAGTATATAAATAAAATGGATGGAACTAGGAAAATTTTCATCTCACTTGGCACATTTGCGAAGTTCCTTGTGAGGAGGGGTTGAGCTAATTCCAGCAGAGAATACCATGGAAACCAGAGTTGCTAAGTAGATATACAGATCACATACAAGGAATGAATCAATGGACAAAAGTACCATGTTCGTTCATGCATCGACGATCAACCTCGGTTTTTCCCCAAATTTGTTTCAAGTCGTTGCGATAGTATGAGAGATAGCGGCTCGAATAGAAAAATAGAATCAGGGTCAAGTTCCAAAATAATTACACAGGGTTGCTAGTAGCTTTACATGGGGCAAGATGTTTTGTCTTGTGGAGTAGCTAGTGGCATGATAGAATGGATATAACTAAGCAATTTTCATCTCAAGTTGGCATGTTGCTCGGTTCCTTGAGAGGAGTTGAGCTAATTCCCCAGCAGATAACATCATCAGAGCCAGGGTTGCAAAGTGGATAGCAATAGGCTAGTATTTTATTTATGCTAATCTTAGTTGCTTACCTGCCTCCGGGGCCAGTAGCTTAACTGCCCTAGATCCCACTCCATTCTTGTCCCTTTCTCTTGATTATTTAATTAATAATGTTATAAACGTCAGATTCATCGACGTGTCGTACCGCGCGCCTTTATTTAGTGAATTAAAGTAATTGATTTCTCTGTCAACAAGGAATTTTAGTTTCTTGCCAATAACTAGTAGGTTGGGGTGTTAAGCAGGGCACATGGAGGCAGATTGGTGCGTAGTGCTGATACCGACATGGGCATTATATACCATGATATGCATTTGCAAAATGGCACAACTGACATATATAGATGAAAAAGTCAGACAAAATGACATCGATAACCAGGCGACGATGAGAAATCAACACGATGTGATCATGGGATTTTCATTCTTCAACCATATATCATTTGAATTAGTACTAACAATTGACCGACAATTACAGGTACTAATAACCTCGCCTCCGACTAGTCAACCAATGTCGAAAAGAGAGAGGAAACCTAGACATGAACTAGTGGTGAAGGTGTGACCTTTGCTGCTAGGACATGGATGCATGAAACCAGGGCTAGTGAGGCACATGAGAATTGGGTGTTTTCTGACCAACCATGCATGGATGGCACCATGTGTGCATTATTATTTGGTCTTCATCCAGAGCAGTGAAGAGGAACAGATGCAGCACGCACGCACGCATGTTAGGTGTGAGGGCATCTCCAGGTTTGAGCTAGCAGCTGGCCTGCATGGCTCCAACATACACAACACATCCTCACAACAAAACCCAACCCACAATGCTGGACCATGTCTCCCAGAAAAGATCAAAACACAGCAAAGGGAGAAAGTGAAACATGAGAGGGTATCATCATCTGAATCTGATCCATCTGCTGCTAACCTCAAGTGCAATTGGGTTCAGGATCCGTGTACTTTCCGGAGGCGAAACAGGAACAGATCCAATAATTGGAATTGGATGTAGTTAGTAGATATGTGGATGATGATCATGGTCAGTATCTGACATGCTTGGGTTGCACGCACTGACCTGCTCGGCGAATGGCGTCGCAGATCTGTGAAATAGCTGCATGAGATGTGCGAGTGAAAAGGTATATGTGCAGGTGATCCACATGTATGTGAGTTGTTTCTGATGATTTGACCTCTTGAGACTATATTACATGTAAATGCAGTCACCCATGTTCTTCACCATGGACCACAGCTCCAGAGACAGGCCCAGCCAACTGCTCGATCAATAAGGCATTTGCAATTTGATCAACCACCTGCCACCTTTCTTCTACTACTTCTGAATATTGAGATAACACTATACTTAAAACTGACAGCCACGGAACAAAAACCGAGTTTCGGTTTTCTTAACACAGAATTTTATCACATGATGCTGCCCAAAACAGTACCAGATGCATTGCCAACTCTGAATACCAAGGTTTTACACAGAAATACAAAGGATGGTACAAAGGTGACCCCAAAGGGCCTTGTCTAATTGCCAGGACCAACTGTACTATTCCATTTCCAAACCCTGGCAAAGTACAAATTGAGTTGCTCTTACACGTATGCTCGCATTAATGCAATTGAAAGTTTCTATATGTGCTCACGGGATTGTCGAAGGTACCACACCATCCACGACTGGTCAAATCAGCATGGCAACGCACTCCATACATGGTGTGTTCTCAGGGATAGCTTGCAGGAATCTACTAAGACATTTCCCCTTGTGTGTGTGTCATCATGTGAGGGCAAAGAAAGTTTATGCTTCATCATCACTGTCGTTTCCGAAGACTGAAGGAACTTTTGTGGCAATCTTTGGTTTCTTGCTTATGTTGCCAACAGGAGCCTATACATTCATTGAAAGAAGTTGTCAGTTAAACAGATAGATTGATGTACAGAACTAACAATTAAAGAGTGCACTGGAAATAATTAAACATTTGGAGCTAGCATGATACACATACAGATGACAGAAAAAAGCTACTACCTCCGTTCCATAATGTAGAACGTTTTGGCAAACTAAATTAGTTTGCTAAAACATTCTATATTATGGAACAGATTTAGTAGATACATATGTGGAATTATTGAACAGGAGGTAAATGTACACAAATCAATTGAAGTTCAAAACATGAATGCCTGAATGCAAGTAGGATGAGAGTTTTACATGAGCTCATCTGCTCTCTTTAGTTTTTTTTAATATACTCCCTCCGTTTCAAAATAGATGTCACAGATTTATAAAAATTTGAATGAATCTAGACACTACTTAGTATATAGGTACATCCAATTTTGACAAACTCCCAACATTTATTTTGAGACGAGGGGAGTAGAAAAGTTTATTTTAGGTTATAAAAAAATCCAAAACAAATATATTATGTAGAAGTGAGTACGTTAGTGGTCTGCACCAAGAAGACAGGGATGAGAGGCTACAAAAGCGACTATTTGAGCAATAGATTTCTTTTTTCTTTGTTGTACAGCAGTAACAGCACACAGTTGTATATTTTTGCACAAAATTTCAGAAGTGCCCATATTATTTGCAACACGTGCATGTGGTGTTCTTTGGGGATTTTTGGCACTGAAAAAATGTTGTAAGCAGGAGCAGACATTCTCAAGCTTGGTTTAGGGTTGTTGGAATGCAAACACAATACCCTTTACTACCATAAAGCGTCATTGAGAAGAATGTAGTGTTGATGTAAGGCACCTTGGAAGGGGCCATTTTGGAGAAGCCAAACTTCAATGTTCGACGCTGATCCTGATTGCCAGCAGTAGGCTTTGTCGTGACTTGCTCTCCCAAGATCTCTGGCTGTTCTTGCTTCTGTTGCTGCTGCTTTCTATGAGCATCTGCCCTGGAGTTTCATCAAGGAAAATATTACAAGTTCAATAAACATTCAATGCATTCCTCAGAAAAACTAGCACCATCACCACTTTTTAATTTTAATAAATTAAAGTGAGGAATTTTTACAGCTGGGCAAATTTGGCCAGTTCCTTCTCTTCTCGCTGTTGCTCACGTTTCTGCCTATCGTCGCGGTTGCTGTTGCTGCTACTTTGCATTTCTCTCATTTCCTTAAACCTCTGGACAACATGATACAAAATGTTAGGGGAAAAATGCATAAGGTTTCAACAGCGATTGAGATGCACATACAGCATAAAAATTAAAACAATCACAAAAAAAATCAGTGAAAGAAAGATTCAATGGACCTAGTGTAGACAATGCATTACCTTCCTATGATTATGGTCATATGAGCTCAGATGACTCTCAAATTCATGCGCCATCTTGTACTGCTTATTACAGAGGCTGCAAAAGAACGTCTTCTGTATCTCCTTAACCTCACTGCGGATTTTCTGCTCACGTTCTGCTGTGACCTGGAATGTCATGATTTGCACCAAGCAGGGAAAAAACCACCAAATAAAAAGTGCACAGAATGCTCAAAATTCAAGAGGGTTGATGCTAGGACCTCCATATCCAAATGGAGCTTAGGTGGTATGTAGCGCCGACAATTAGATATCGGTTTTCATGGATGAAGCATCAACCCATAAGAATCTCAAAAGAAAATACAGAAAATTCAGTACTTAGTGTATGATTGCGCACCTCACGCTTCTTTACATGTTCTTCAGTCTCCTCAAGTTCAACATTTAATCTCTTTCTTTGAACATTGTCCTCAGATGTGAAGAAGTCATCCTGCTCTTGCTTCCCCACTCCTAATTTTGCGTCCCTGATACCAGCTTTTATTGGCTCTAGTATACCTGCATCAGAACAAATAAATGCATTGTTGAGGTGCAGGAACTAGATTGTGGACCTTATATGGTAGGGCGTGGAGAAACAACAAATATCATCTGAGACGAAACTACAGCGGTAAGTTTAGAACAAAAGTTGAGATAGAAATAAAAGAAAACACTCAATATTTCGGTCATACAAATTACCAGATATACTCGGTTTACCTGAGTTGACGAGCAAGCTATTGCAGATTAATCTCTTCAAATTACTTTAGAAAACAATAAAACCATAGTTTGTGCTGCGATGGTGGAATTTATTGCTTTGCATTAAGGTTGTTTTCGTTTGTGAACGGCACTCATAGTAAGTCCAGGCCGCTCTCGAACAGAACAACTGACTTCTATGGCAGCAGTGTGGACTATTGCATGTTTACAATGATAACCGCTTTCCTCAAAACCTAAGACTATTGACGCTTAACTTGCCTAAATGTGTCCTACACAAGCTTAACATTCATGAAAACCACAACTAAGAAAACTAACAAGGCAGCCAGTCAACTAACAAAACCAGCAAAATCGACATTATGCTATAAATCCTGTTTCTGTGATATCAACAACAATCTCTGCCATGTCTTCAGTTACTGTGTCTACTAATTATGTCATTTTGACTACTAATTAACTGATGGGTTTGTATACTATGATGACACAGTTTGACTAACTAATTATCTGATGATTGACCAGTACAGAACCACATTTCCTTCTTCCATTACTGTAAAAATGCATAACTATATGATGGTCTAGAAGACAAGCATAACTATGCGTGGTCTACAAGAGAGAGCTAAGCAAACCTTGCTCGTTCTTGCCGAGCCCCTTGCCCTTCCACCCCATCTTCTGCATCAGCTTGAAGCCGACGTTGGAGGAGCTGAGCTGCGTGTCCACGGACGCCTGCTCCAGCCCCTCCGTGTCCAGGTTCTCCATCGGCCGGTGGTTCCTCGGCAGCCGAAACTCCTCCTCGTCATCCAGACCGTACGCTTCGTCTTCATCCTCCTTCCTGATGCTGCCGCCCTGGTCGCGCTTCTCCTGAGCACCGTTCGCAGCACAAAGCGCCACGCGTCAGGTGAATCTGGAGCACCCAATTCGTTATGCAAGCATCTAGGTAGGTCGTACTCACCATGGCTGCGGAGCGAGGCGAGGGGAGGTGAGAGGAGCGCTAGGGTTTCGCCGGAGCCGGAGCCGACGGCGACCAGGCGAGGAATCGGAGATTTGATTGGGTTCTCTCTCTCCCTCTCTCCCCTTGATGGGCTCAGCTTACTAGTGTCTCTGTTGGGCCCAGGCGGCCAGGCCCGTTTCGCTCCAGCCCAGACATGTAACCGAAACCGGATCCGAGTTGTCGGCCAACCGGCCCGCACCTTAAACCCCTTCTGCTTTCTGTCTCCCCCTCCCAAACTCGAGTCCTCCAATGGAGCCGCCGCCGCCGACGCCGACGCCGACGCCGACGCCGGTAATACCGCGGGAGGCGTGGGAGGGATGCAGCGTCCTCCTAGACATCAACGACGGCGACCGTCTCGCCTTCTTCCGCCTCACGGCCGGCGCGTATGTACCTTCCCCTCCTCTCCTTTATCCTTGCCCTGTTTGCTCCAAAACCCTAGCTGGCGCTATCAGTCTGGTCACGCTTACGTATTTTTCCTGTATGGCGGCGCAGGACGGTGAAGATTGGGGACAAGAGCTGCTCGCTGCAGCCGCTCGTGGGGCGACCCTTTGGCTCCCTCTTCCGCGTCGGACCCTCCGGCCTCGTCCCCTGCGCCGCCGAGGCACCATCTCAAGGCAAGGATGACAGTGTTTTCTTCCAACTCATTTGTGTGCTCATTAAAAGATGTCCTAGTATTTTGTTTTAGTAACAGTAAATGCCATTGGTATAGATGGCAATATACAAGATGGTGCTAATGGCCAAGCGCAGGATGAAACTAGGGACAATAGGTCCCTGGTTGACAACAATACCGCTCAGACGTTGTCGAGCGAGGACATAGAGGCGATGAAGAGGTGAGGGCTTGATCTTCTTTTGATTGTCCTTTTGCGTCGGATATTCTTGCTGTGTTCTATGTTTTATTAAGATTTTACATCGTGCATTTTGAATAGGGAGGGTGCAAGCGGAGATGCAATTGTGGAGGCGTTGATAGCGAATAGCTCCACATTTGGAAACAAGACGGTGTTTTCACAAGTTAGTATAGCTTACTGTCTAGTAGTTGCTCCCTTACTGTTCGAAGGACAGCGAGGACTGATTTAGTTTGATCGTTTTGAGTACAGGAGAAATACAAACTGAAGAAACAGAAGAAATATGCGCCTAAGGTGCTTCTGCGACGCCCCACTACCAGAAGGTATCTCATGTTACTTCATTTGCAGCAGGAAAATATGACCTATCATTTTGTACCGTGTACCATTAAATTTTATGGCACTGCATGAGTATGACTATCACATATGCAACCATATGTAGTACCCTTTTCATTTTAATACGATGATCCATCTTCTGGTTGGTCCTAGTGAGTGTCTGGTCCAAAGTAGTAAACCAGTATCTTCAAATATCTTATGAACTGAAGTTTGAAGACTCTGGTAGAGTATGAATGTAGTAGGACCAGTAGGAAAACAGTCGTTGCTTTGTTTATAACTTCACTTCAACAATTGATGAAGGCTGCTGCTTTCCGTTTCCACACTATCACTATCTCTCTATGCTGGCAAGCTAGTCTTTTGTGGCTTAACTTACATAGCCCAACTAACAATAACTTCTACTGAGTAATGTGTTACAACTTACAAAAGATGACACGAAACATGAAGAATTAGTATACAATTCAGCAGAGAGGGAAAACAAGAAGAATAAAATGAAAAATACTCTTAACTTGAGGCTCTCTTCTGTCCTCCTGAGTCTTGAATATACATGTGCCCTCTATATTTATCTAATATTTTTGTTCCTTTTATCTTGCAGCATTTGTGAGACATATTTCAAGAAGTACCCTGCTCGAATAGGGTAAACTTTTTTCCTTTCTTTACTAGCTAGCTCAAATCAATTCTTTTCTCGCATCATTATATTCAGTTTCTTGATTTTGTTACTTACATACAATGCCAACTGCAACTTATAGCAGTTAGTTTACTTTATGCTTATTTTCTGTGTTCCCCAGGTTTATGCGAGTCGATACACTCTCTCTCTTGTTGTCTATGGCCAATGTTGGTGCATATTCAGATGTGCTTGTGGTTGACATGGTTGGGGGTTTAGTTGCTGGAGCTGTAGCGGAACGCTTAGGAGGTAAGTTCTGCTTTTCTTTTGTGATATTGGGTAATATTTTGTACTAAATTAAGCTATCCAGCTGAATTGAATTTAGTTGTATGCAGACTGTGCTCCATTTATCTTTATCAAAATTTTCCCTCCATCTCAAATTAACTGATTCAGCATTGTCTATATCTAGACGCGTTGAGTCAATTAATTTAGGACGGAAGGGAGTACATTATTTCAACCTAGATGTTTGTTAACAACTTATGCTATGCTGATTTCAGCGTGAAGTTGCCATTTATCTGTTTTGTACTTCGTATGTGCAATAGAAAATGTTATGGCATGTAAATACTAATTTTGACAAGTTACGCTGATGGATGCTGCTTGTTTCATGAAATTGCAATCTAGATCCAGTCATCCAACTAAATATGAAAGCTATAGGCACCTGCCACCGCCAACTTGAGGTGTTCATTAGTATTTGTAAATGTTTAAATTTGATCTGATTTTTGTGTGTATTTTACATCACAATTTTGATGCATATGTTAGTTACAATCATTAACCATTGTCTCTTATCTATTATAGGTACAGGATATGTTTGTAGCACATATCTTGGATCAACACCCAGCTCCATAGACATTATAAAAATGTACAATTTGAGTGGCGACATGACCAGCAGGTAAATCCTTTTTAGCATTATATGATTTAAGAAGGTAATAATTCGTTTAGAGAACCTTTGCAATACGCAGTTATGTGAAACCCTCCATTTTACCATGTAAGCTGTAAAACAGTTTCTGCATAAATTCTATTAGTAACTGAATTGTTGGAAAAATACATTATTTAGAATTTCGGTAATTATGGAATTAGTTCTTATCTTTTTGTATCCTCACAATTGAAATTTAAGCATGGGTGAATTTGGTTTTATCTCTATGCAAATAGAATTGTATGAAGCTGTTGACATCAAAATTATCTTGTACTTCACTATTATAATTCATGTTATGCTCAAGAGTTGAGTTTATAATTATCATAAACATGCCATTCAGGATTTTCCAGGCACGACTTAGCGACCTCTGCTCCTTGCAAAATTCTGGTAATGCTCCTTCTGCTCTCAGTGAGAGCATTGAAGGTGAGGTGGTCAAACCTGGTGCAGTACCAGATCAGAGTACTCTGGCACAACCAGTTGATGCAGCATTGCCTGATGAGAATGCACAGTCAACGGCAGCACAGCCAATTGATATAGAGGTCACTGAGCCTGCAATGGATGAGCATCTTAATCGAGGTGACAATTCTTTGTCGGGTAAGCAATTGGTCAAACTAATACAAAGAACTTTCAATAAAAATACAATGTCCGATCTCTTCAAGCTATGTTGTTCTATAGATTGCAAAGGGAATAATGGCACTTCAATGGCTCCCAAATCACTTAGAGCAGGAAAAGCACCATCACCAGAGAGGATGAAATATTGGGAAGAACATGGGTTTAGCAGGTAACGTAAGATATAGAAGACAACTGCAGTAAGCAGCTAGATGTTCCATTAACGTATGTTGTTTCATGTTAATGCAGTTTAATTGTCGCTGCTCCTGGGCATGAGGTAGAAAGTTTGGTTGCTGATTTGCTTCCACTGTTGTCTTATTCGGCTCCGTTTGCTATCTACCACCAACATCTTCAGGTAAATCATTCTTTACACTGACACAGACGCATGCCATTTCTTCCTTTTTTTTAACAAGGCCAAAATCTGTGCCATTTTGTATTAAAATAGGAATGGCACCAAAAGTTACAAAAACATAGAACATAGCCAACAAAACACAGAACTATAGCCTATAACAACCAAAACTGAACTTAACCTACAAAAGCGAAACAAACAAAGAAGACCTAGACTAAACTAATCAAGCTGAGGTCTGGAGGTTTCAAACACTGCTGCAGCCTCCACAAAGCCTCAGCACCAGAGTTACAACGTCATTTGCTAGATCCTTGCAGTTCCGGTGCATCCTATTGAACACACAAGAGTTACGATGTCGCCAAATATGCCACGGTGTTAGGGTGGTGAGTGAATCCCTTTGGCCTTGGCTCCTATGTGCTCAGCAGCCTTGTCGAGTCACCCAAGAGGCTTCTCGTCAGCCTGGGAGACGATTTGCTGTGCACCATAGTCACTACTCGGACAGGACCTGGAACCAACCTGACGAGCGAAGGCACACACGGGTAACGGAGACGGCAAGCCAGCTGGTGCTGCAGACCTTAGGCACCAACCTATCTGCCATCCAGCACCGATTTGCCACAGCCAGCCAAGAGAAGATTTTTTACTTCAAAGGCGCCGAACAGTCCCAGTCCTGTCACCACAGTGGCGGCTCTACCATTCCAGCAAAGAACTTCTCATATACTAATCTTACCGTGTACTTCTCAGAAGTAGTCCAGTGCCTAACAAACTTGTCCTTGGTTCTGTCTGTCAATTGCATTTGATTGTTGATATCTGCCAAGTTCAGAATCTCCAAGATACATTGGACGTCCAGGGCTTCAGAGATGCCATGGATCCAGTGACCCTGTTCCACCAATGCACGAGCAGCAATACTGCCGTTCATGTCCCAACCACCGCCAGGAATGTTGGCACCAACTCTGCCGTTAAGTGCCCATCAATCCATCTGGCCCACCAGAACTTGTGGCCTTCCACCACCGACGAGTACCTTTGAGTAATCTTGGACCATCGCTGAGATGGCACCTATCTTGAACTGCGCTCATGACTTGGATGGCTTGACTCAACTGCAAGGCTATATTATCCGGAGAGACCAGATAGTCTTCTGCAGATCTCTAACTTCCAGTCCACCAAACTTAACAGGTCCACAAACATCTGCGCCATGCCACTGTGCATTTGCCACCATTCGCCTTCTTGCTCCCATTCAAGGAGCAAACTTGAGAAGCACCACGTGTTGCTTGCAGATGTGCAGGAACTTTGCCATCATTTGAGCAAGCATAAAATTGCTGTGAATAGACCGTCCCTTGATGAAGGCTTATTGATTCTCCCAGACAATGCTGTGAACCACCGGAGCGGGCCGTATAGACAAGACTTTGGGAGACTGGATCAAACTAATTGGCCTGACATCGTGCACCTCCAACTTGTCTGTCTTCTTTGGCAACAATGTCAACAGCGCCCTTATTCAACCTGCAGAGGAATTGCTACTGTGAAGCCACCTAGAGAGAGCCATACTTCTACATTCATTACTGACCAGCAAGATTGTGAAAGAACATCCCGGTAAATCCATCTGGACCGGGTGATGTGTCCACCGGCAGGGCTCTGACTGCAGCCTACACATACACCTTGTTAAGACCTGATCTGGTGGGGATCAGATGTAATAGGATACAAGGACAAATTGGGGTTCCGAGGAGAACTTGGGGAGAAAGTAGAGAATCACTTGGGAGTGAATCAGAGTTCACTGTTCAATCATGATGCTTATTCTCAGTACAGCTGTCAGCCATATAAACACTCACACCCAGCTGTTCACCCTTGCCCACATGAACGCACTTTCCCTTTCCCTCCTTTGCCAAGTACGTTTTCTCTTCAGGAACAAGTCTAGTCGCTGCCTCCACGGATGACACGCCCATGGCAGAGCCCAGTGTAGCACTTGTCCCGGAATGGCCTTCAACGTGAAAATACCTAGCCGAGCAATACCTAGAAATCGAAGACCAATCCAAATTCCTGGTCTTCCAAGCTCTTGAGCAAAATATAAATTTTCAATTACCTCCTGTTTCAACCAAACAGTGCCAGTTCTTACTAAATGGTTGGTTTAGGGCGTTTTGGCAAAAGAGCTCAACCTTTTAGATTAAAAGCTTCTTAACAATGAGTCCTGAAATCATTAGCTTATTCGGTAAATTTACATTTTATATGTTTCATCCTTATCTCTGTTTGCTCCTCTGTACAATGTGGTTTTCTGTTACTTACCTTCTGATATCTGCATGCAGCCTCTTGCGACATGCATGCACAGCTTGCAAGTATCGAAAATGGCTATTGGGTTGCAGATAATTGAACCCTGGCTTCGAGAATATCAGGTCAGTATATAACAATGAGGATGTCATGCCGTGAATAATTTTACTTTTGTGTGTTTTTATATGTTTTCTTCTTACCTGTTTCTGTGAGCCTGATTAATACCTCATGCATTAAGAGATGCACATCTGTTAGTCAAAATATTTTAGAGATACATTTGATCACATGTTGTTTTGACAGACACAAGGTTGATATGAACTTAAGCTATTAACCTTGATATGTAACAGAGTATCAAAGACTGTTTTTTTTACTTATGCATGTATAGCATCAATAAAATTGGAATATACACTGTAATTTAGTTTGAGCTCCCTTTTCTTGACGCAGGTCCTTCCATCGCGCACCCACCCACACATGCAGATGAATGCATTCGGTGGTTATATTTTGAGTGGCATCAGGATACATAGGCCTGACCCGAGTAACAACGGGGAGTAAGCCGCGGATGCCGATCAATAAGGCGCGCTCCTGTCCATTAGGGAAAAGGAGAGCCCCATCGACATGATTTGGCAGACCAGAGAAGCCAACTGGCATGGCGAAGCTAACCCCGATGTGATTGCTGAGAATGACAAGTGGGAGAAGTACCAAGTGGGGGAATTGCTGCTTGGTGGTTGCAGAAATTAAATTAAATGTTTACATTGTATCATTATTATATGTTGTAATCCGTAGACCAGAGAAACCAACGAAACAAGTGTGTTTACCTTTTGGCACTTGTTTTGCGTAATAGTACATCTTTCTATGGGAGATATCGTTTTGGTTGTGTTAACATGGTTTGCTTAGGGCATGTGTGTGTTTCATGTGTACCTTGTAGCATGTGGAGTAGTAAGGCATCTAAGATAAGTCAAAAGTCAACATTTTGCCAGATTGGCCAAGTTTATTTATACACAAAAATATGAATATCTACAATACTGAATCAATATCAATACATTCACTGTAAAGTAAGTATATATTTTTCTCAATGTGATTTCTTTAAAAGTGTATATAAAATAAAAAACGAAAAAGAAAGAAAAAGTCTGAAAAAAAGAAGAAAAACGAATAAACCTGAAGAAACCCGGAAAAAAAACATGACACGTGAAAGAGCAGTATTTGCCGTGGGTTACACATGCCAACATGGTCCTGTTTCGGTAGCAGCCTTCCTCGGCATAATCCATCTAGGATGCGACCGTGCTCTACATATTTCTACGAGCAATTTAGAAAGCCGCCAAGAGTTGCGGGAAGAGCACACGTGTACTTTGGAAGTACCCCTTCGTAAATAAGTGTACATCTAGCACTCGAAATTTATCCTAAAAAAAGTGTACATCTACAATATCAAGACACTCAATAAATGCAATTAGCTCCTCGTAATCACTTTCCCACCTCATCCTCCAATCTCTATTCTTCTCCTCCATATCATCCAACAATCATCATTCTTCTCTTTTCTTGATAATTGATAAACCCTCATAAAAGAAAGAGAGAGAACTAATTTGTCTAGTATTTCTTAGATGTACACTTATTTACGGAAGGAGGGAGTAAATTTAAATGACTCTATATACTAAATGATGTCTAAATACATTTAAATTAAAAAAATCTATTTTTAAGACGGGGGAGTAGGTGATTAACTTCGGTTCATGGTTTGTATCACCCAACCCTGGCCCGTCGAAAGGGGGATTTGGAGCAGACAGTAGAATCATTTTCTGTAATTAGTGTGGCAGCTCTACCGCGTTAGTGTACATCGTATGACTTCCGTTGCACGGCGCCGGCATTAGAGGTGCCACGACACCAACCTAAGAAAAATCTTATGTTGTATTCCAATACAAAAATAGCCTTCTTTATATGTATATTTCCTTAGAATTAAAATCGATAGAAAACATTCCATGCCAATATTCATTAAGCATACGCGAAAACTCAAAAATGAGATTTTATTCACCGACTTAAGAAATGTAGCATAAACAATAAATGTCTTGGAAAACAATAAAAACATTTATGCCAAAATGAGCTATATATTGCCCGAGACATTTTTCGACCTTTAAGATCATCATGTATAGCTCTCTATAGAGTTCCACACAAATTCTATCATCATAAATCCAGGAAAAAACAAGGGACTACACATGATGAAGAATTGTTTGCACGATCCGGCGACAATCACACTTCCAATAATCTGAAGGGTCTTTATTTTCTCGCTAGGGGTTTGGGCCAACATGTATGGATCAAAGATAATGATGAAGTCCCCCAAATTTAATTCATGGTGAGATCACAAGAGTATTGCAGATGGATCTCATCGAATTTATAGATGCACCCAGTAAGAGTATATGCATCTAGGGTTCATTACTGTGGAAACTACAAAGGCTATGGCTTTGACTTGATATTGCTATCAATTATTCGGGCGCGGAGGACCTATACCAGAATTTTTTTTGAATAAATATATAAATACAATATTTATAAATACAACCATCATCAACATGCATTGCATCCCAAATACATCAAGTCGTGATACTCTTTGTATGCATACAAGAACAAGGCCAAAAGAGCCAAAAAGAAGGGAAAATTTCAAAGACAAAATCATGAAGTAAGAGAAGAATATTAAAAGGAAGATAAGGATGAAGCCACTTTCATGTTCAGTCAAGGCAACGTAGAGACAGCACAAAAGCTCATCCATCATCCTCCAACATGGGAACTTGGACCTATAAAGCAGGGATATAAAGGCTATATGGCCTATAAAACCTAGAAGACCTACAAAATAGGTCCATGATTGCTAAGAAGACAGGAGAAGCCAAATAATGGAGGATAATTCTCTTGAAGCCTGCTCTCTCTCTCTCTCTCTCTCTCTCTCTCTCTCTCTCTCGCCTATAAAACTAGACACTCGCAACAAAGGAAAACACGAACATCAGCACTAGCAAACCAGCAACCAGTAGAGAAGAGAGTCAGAGCAACTCAACCGGCAAACTCTCAGCTCAGTAGCACCTCCCCAGCAATAAAGCCTATATACTGAAGTGTAGGGTTTCATAGCATGGAAAACAAAAAATTTCTATCGCATACAAACAAACAAGCCAAGATCTATCTACTAGATTGTAGCAACGAGTCGACGGAATAACTCACCCTCGAAGATTCCAAAGTGTTTAACGAGAGCGGATTCTCGTGGGTGATGTAGTCGTACTCTTCCCGATCTCAAGATCGCGTAGACGATCCTTCCGGCGCTGTGTTCCGGCAGCGCTCCCGCAGTAGGTCACATTTTCAGTACTCGACGAAGACCTTCCTCTCCCTTGTTCCAGCAGGCAGCGGAGGTTGTAGCACTCTTCTCGCGATTCCGGCAGCACAACGGCGTGGTACCGGAAGTAGAGGGGAGATCTCGCAGGGCTTCGCCTTAAGCCGGAGCGAGTATGGTGGACTATGAGAGAGCTCCTAGGTGATCTAGGGTTTAGACACACCAAGGAGGAGGCTTGGCCGGCGGCTAGGGTTATCTAGGCGACGGCGGCGGCTTACCCTAGGGCGGCGGCGGCTGTAGGAGGGCCGGCGACTTAGGGCTAGGGTTTGCGGGTGGAGGTGTTGGGTGCTAGGGAGGGGCCGCGCCAGGGGAGGGGAGTCCCTCCCCAACTCGGTTTCCAAAGGGGCCCGGCGGTGGAGGGGAGGAACTCCTCCCCAACTCGGTTTCCACCTTCCCCTCCACTTCCCAAAATAGCCGTTTGACTTTTCAAATTGGCGTTTGACTTTTCAAACTAGGATTTGATTAAACCCTTTATTTTGTTCAGCGATGACACCTAGTACATGATGCAATCATTACAACTTGGTATGACACATTCATGTACCCTTCCCCTTCGGAGTGCCGGACATTCTGAAACCTTCTAGAACATTCCCGATGAAAACACCGGAACCATTCTCCAACCCCGAAACAGGACTTTCCTTATATGAATCTTATTCTCCGGACCATTCCGGATCTCCTCGTGATATCCCGGATTCCATCCGAGACTCCGAACAACATTCGGTCTCTTACTCATCATTCCATAACTACTCAAACAACGTCGAATCCTTAAGTGTGTCTCCCTACGGTTCGTGAATTATGCGGACATGATCGAGACACTTCTCCGAACAATAACCAATAGAGGAATCTGGAAATTCATATGGCTCCCACATATTTCTATGATTACTTTGCGATCAAATGAACCACTTACATACGATACCAATTTCCCTTTGTCTCACGATAGTTTACTTATCCGAGGTTATGATCGTCGGTATCTCTGCATACCTAGTTCAACCTCGTTACTGATAAGTACTCTTTTCTCGTTCCCGTGACATGTGATCCCTTGTGAGCCAGTCACATGCTTGCAAGCTAATTGGATGACATTTCACCGAGAGGGCCCAGAGTATATCTATCCGTCATATGGATGGACAAATCCCACTCTTGATCCATGTGTCTCAACCAATACTTTCTGAACACTCAATGCCACCTTTATAGCCACCCAGTTACGGTGTGGTGTTTGATGTCATCAAAGCATCCATCCGGTAAAGGTGATATGCATGATCTCATGGTCGAAGGAATTAGGTTACTATGTATCAGAAAGCATATAGCAATTGAACTATTAAAATGACTTGATCTTTATGCTACGCTTATCTATAGGAGTATGTCCACCATATCATTCTCCTAACGATATGATCTTGTTGTTAATAACATCTCAATGTTCATGATAGGGAAACCACAATCATTTATTAACCAACAAGCTAGTATTATAAAGAGGCTTTACTAGGGACTTCAATTTAAGTTTACAAATCACACAAGTATTAATGTTTCCTTGTTAATACTATTATAGCATGAATGTAAACATTTATCATAAACACAAAGATATAATAATAACTACATTTATTATTGCCTCTAGGGCATATCTCCAACATGAAGACGCTTGTATCATAAGCTTCCGGGGAGGTTGTAAGGTAATTTCTTTTATCTTCGTGTAATCCCTTTAGTGGTTTCCGAAAGGGAAAACCATATGTTAGTTATATATTGTGGAAATAAAATAGTTTTGTTTTCCCTTGGTCTTTTTAGCATATTTATATGGGGTGGAACTGCCTAGGAAAATAATAAGAGAAGGACTTTTACACCACTATGCACACCCTTGTTTGTCTATTGGCATTGTCGTCCCGTAAGAGATCCTGCAAAATATATGTAAGATATAATATTAAATTTTAAAATATCAAACTAACACTAATATAATCATAAATATTAACATTTTACAATTTTATAGTGTATTTTTAATATTTGTATATTTTCAATTTCCATATATTATTGGTATCGGATCCAATGTTTAATCATTGAAAGGTTAAAGTATCTAAATTTATGAGTCCTCTTAAAATAAGTTCTGAAGAAAGAGAATGAGAAGAATGGAATATAGGCGATTTTAATAGAAAAGAAGGAATTAAAACAATATGAAACCTACATAAGTTATCAAAATTGTGAAGAAAGTAGTAGCATTAGGTTCACAAAGTATAAATACGCATCCCTGGATGATACAACATCTCTCATCTGAGAATCAGAATTTAGTGATAATAGGAATAATATTACAATCAGATATCTCTTAGTAATAAGTGATGTCATGATACTAGGATTAAGATTTTTACAACAATCTTTACAAAGCATTATTATACATGAAGAAGGAGTTGCATTAATCCATATCAAGGTAATGTTCTATACACATATGAGGTATGAAAAGAAAGAAAATCCTTACAAGATGTATAAATATCTAATTTAGAGGATGAATATAGTGCAGATCCACCTAAAATCTACAAAGAAGAGGAGCCTAGTTATACCATAGAATAATATCATATAGAAAATATGCGCACATGATTACAATCATTCTTGCCAACTGGTATAGATACATAAAATCTAAAAAAGTTTTAGATAAGATTGTGCAAAGACGAGAAGACATAGGAATCATTGGGGAGATACCAATGAAACATTGGGGTAAGAATTCCATAGTCTGCAAAAACAATATTATAAAACCAAATTACATAATCAAGTTAGGACCGATAGAATCTACTCCCAAAGACATAGAAGAGTTCAAAATTCATAAAGAAGAATTATTAAAATTAAGAGCAATTAGAGAAAGTAGGATCCCTCATTGTTCAACTGTATTTATAGTTAGAAATCATGCCGAAGAAGTTAGATGCAAGTCTAGAATGGTTGTTAATTACAAAAGACTTAATGACAATACCAGATGATGCATACAATATACCCAATAATCAAGAATATATAAACAGAATACAAGGAAGCATTTTTTTTCTAGTTTGACCTAAAGGCCGGATTTTGGAAAGTAAAAATGGTTGAGGGATCTATTCCGTAGAAAGCATTTACATGTCCTCAAGGTCATTTATGAATGGCTAGTTATGACACTAGGATTAATGAATGCCACATTATTTCAACGAAAGATGCATAATATATTTAATGAGAATCAAGCATTTATATTAGTTTACATAGATGGCTTACTAGTCTTGTCCAAATCATACAAGGAGAAGATTGCTCACCTTAAAGTTTTTTTTAAAGGTAGACCAAAATGGGTTAATATTGTCTAAGAACAAAATGGAAATTTGGAAAGAGAAGATAAATTTTCGTGGGCATGAAATAGGAGAAGCAAAAAATATTGCAAAAAGATATTGCTAAGAAAATATTACAATTCCCTAATACCATAAATGATAAAAAAGGTTTTAAAAACATTTAGGGATTGTAAACTATGCAAGAAATTATATAGACGGCCTAATAAAACTTGCTAGACCTTTATATGCTAAATTGAGAAAGAAATGTCAAAAAATATTTTAATTCAAAATACATAAAATTAGTCAATACCATAAAAGAAAAGGTGAAAATTTTGAAACCCTAACTACAATTAGAAGATAAATACTTTATTATCGAAACAAACGCATCGATTGTAAGATGGGGTGCTATATTAAAGCAAAAGCCTAATAAATATTCCTGAAAAGCTAGAAGAGAAAATATGTAGATATGCCTCAAAAAGTTATAATAAACAATGAATAATATTGATAAAGAAATCCTTATAGTAGTCCATGCAATAAATGCATTCAGGTTATATTTAGGGTTTAAAGAATTTATAGTACAAGCAGATTGTGAAGCAATATGTCGATACTATAATCAAATCAACAGTAAGAAAAGTTCTATTTGAATATAAGTTCTATTTGAAGATATCATAACCGAGAATAGATATAAAGTTGTTTTTCAGTATATTAAATTTAAGGATAAATGTTTACCTGATATATTCTCTCAAAATATTGCAGGCATGAAGTGTGGGTTGCTTCCTAGTGGGGTCAAAGTTTTCACCTTCACCACTAAAATGACATTAAAATCATTTCCCCCCATATACATTCAAGTTCAAGCCTAAAGTTCATATCACTCTTGGCGAGATTCAAGAATTCATACTAGACAATTTCTAGTTTTAGTACAACAATAAAAGAGAAGAAAAATGTTATACGCTATCCATCATAATAGTCTTGGATAATACTTCAATATGTTGATTTTTTTTACAAAAGTCAGCGAATATTGAACCACAAGAATTTATACCATCATATGTCTTATCTGATGGAAGAAAACCAGCAATATGTATGACTTTTGAAAAATTAATAATAGAGAAGCTAGAAGCAAGGAAAATAAAAAGGATTTAACATGAGGAATACTTAGACATCAACTACGCCTTAAAATATGCAAGAAGTATGAGAGAATTATCATATAGAACAAAAATAAAAATTATATATCCAAAAGTTCAAATGAGTAGATGCCCCTCCTCAAAGTAATCCAAATTATACAAATGGAGAATCATCAACTTTAACCAAGGTAAAAGAAGAATCATCAATTTTAATGACGGTAAATGACATGGATATGCCCTACGGGTACCCGATGTTAGTACACCTGGTCCAGCCCGACGGAAGGCCCACTCGACGACCTGCCAGGGTCCATGACGCCTATGACGATTCGGCTGATATAAAGCCCATATGAACACGGAGTCCCAAGCGCACAAGACAAGGAAACCTCAAGACTAGAGTTCGAATCTAACTTGTAACCTACTCGTATCGGTACCTGAGACCTAGCCTCCCCATATATAAAGGCTAGGAGGGGCCAACGAGAAGGGCACCCTCGATAGACTAGACCACAACAGATCTACAGATCTGACGACTCATACTTTCGCACGCACCTCCACGCCAGATCGAATCTGCGCACCATGTAACCTTCGGTTCCGCCGTAATCAAGAGCAGACAAGCAGGAGTAGGGTTTTTCCTTCGGGGGCCTGAACCTGGGTAAATCTCGTGTCCCCTGGTTGCTTGTCTGTTAACCGTGCCACGATCTCCAGCATCCCCATCTTCTCCAAAACCCAAGTCCATAACAATGGGCATTGATGAGATTAAACCTCGTCAGTAAAAGAAGAAGAATTCAACCTACAAAGGATGCCTTCTAAAAGGAGTTGATCCTTTGCATTCTGAACATATAGATATGAAAATAAATTAAAATTTACAAGAAGTCACGAAATTAATGAAAGAAGAATTAAAATAAGAATTTTTTAAAAGAACTACAAGTAGAATTTAATGACAAGTTTGAATAAATAAAGAAGGAATATGAGATAAAGTACGAGTTCAATCTCTCAAATGAAGATCATATGGATATTGTAGGACATGCACAGAAAGATGAATAAACAAGTAATGAAGATAATCTGCAGATAGTACTGAATATAAATTCATATTACTATCAATTATTCAGGCGCGGAGGACCCGAGCATTCAAATTGAATTGATATTTCTATCATTTATTGGGGCACAGAGAATCTATACCCAAAAAATGAATAAATATATACATAAACTATTTATAATTGCAGCCATAATCAACACGCATTCCATCCCAAATGCATCAAGCCATGATACTCTTGGTATGCATACAATAAGAGGGCCAAAAAGAAGGAAAGTTTCAAAGACACAATTATGAAGTAAGAGAAGATTGCTAAAATGAAGATAAGGATGAAGCCAAATATGCATGTCCAGCCAAGGAAACATGGAGGCCGCACAAAAGCTCATCCATCATGATTGTTTCCTTGGATCCCTCAATGTTTCTGCCTCCATGTTGTCTTGGTTGAACATGAACGGCTTCATCCTTATCTTCATTTTAGCAATCTTCTCTTACTTCATGATTGTGTCTTTGAAATTTTTCCTTTGTGTGGCTCTTTTTGTGTTCTTCTTGTATGCATACCAAGAGTATCATGGCTTGATGAATTTTGGTTGCAATGCACATGTTCATGATGGTTGCATTTATAAATATTTTACTTACATATTTATTAAAAAAAAGGTATAGGTCCACCGCACCCAAATAATTTATAGTAATATCAATTCAATTTCGATGACCGGGTTCTCCATGCCCGAATGAATGATATTAATATCAATTTATATTTAGTACTATCTGCAGGTTTTCTTTATTACTTGTTTATTCAAGTTTCTACCCATGCCCTGCAAATATCCATATGATCTTCATCTGAGAGATTCAAGTCATACTTTATCTCATATTCCTTCTTTATATATTCAAACTTTGCATTAAATTCTACTTCAATTCTTTTAAAATTTCTTATTTTAATTCTTTTTTCATTAATTTCATGGTTTCTTGTAATTTTTCATCTAATTTTGTATATATATACTATATATAACCCAAAGGATCCACTTCTCATAAAAGTCATGTTTTATATGTTGGATTCTTTGGGAATTCTTCTTCTTTTACCTTAATTAAAATTTATGATTCTTCTTTTACATTTCTCAAAGTTGACGATTCTCCTTCTTTATACTTTGGATTTCTTGGAGCAGGGTATCTACTCCTTTGAACTTTTGGATATATTATTTTTCTTTTGGTTCTATATGGAAATTCTCTCCTATCATACTTCTTGCATATTTTACGGTATCGTTGATGTCTAAGTGTATTCCCCATGTTATATTCGTTTTCATTCGCCTTGCTTATAGCTTCTATGTTATTATTTCTTTAGAAGTCATATATATATTCCTAGCTTGCTTCCATCAATCGGAAAGATAATGGTATAAATTATTGTGGTCCAATATTCGCCGACTTTGGTAATTTTTGTTCATCATATTGAAGTATTCTACAAGACTATTCAGGATGGATAGCATTTAACAATTTTCTTATCTTTTATTGTTGTACTAGAACCAGAAATTGTCCAGTATGCATTCTTGAATCTCGCCAAGAGTGATATGACCTTTAGGGTTGAACTTGAATGTATTTGGGGAAAATAGTTTTAGTGTATTTTCGTGCCGAAGGTGAAAATTTTAACCCCGTTAGGGAGCAACCCATGCATCATTCCTACAATATTGATGCGCGAGAGAATATATGAGGTAAACAATAATCCTTACATTTAATATGATAAAAACTCTATATCCATTCCCTGTTATGATATGTATAAATAGAACCCATCTTCTAATAGAATTTTTCTTAGTGTTGATTTGATTATAGTATCGACATAATGCTTCACAATGTGTTCGTACTGTAAATTCTTTAAACCCTAAATATAACTTGAATGCATTTATTGCATGGACTACTACAATAATTTATTTATTAATATTATGCACAGTAACGTTCCAAGGTATATCTATATATTTTCTCTTCTGTCTTTGGGGAATACTAGCATAAGATGCGTGGCCCATGTCGCGCCCGTGTAATCTACCATGCTGAGAGCACCGACATGACAACACGAAAACATACACACAAAATGCAACTCAAACTATAGTTTCACATTCAAACAAATTATAGATTCCATGTATAGAGCACTGTTCTAACCGGATATTTTAGTTGATGATAATAATAAAATTTAGAAGATAAAGGTACCCCTAAGGACGAAAATATTTGCATAGTACTTACGTCGAGGGGTAATTCTTACAAAAAATAACCTTGTTAAACGGAATTGGCATGAAAGTAAACAATGTGTCTTTTATTATCATGATGAGACAATTAAACATTTGTGTTTTAAATGTAATTTCGCTCGTTCTCTATGGTTAGTCATCCAAGTAGGTTCTAAACTATCTCATCCTTGTTCTGTTGCTAATGTATTTGGTAACTGGTTATATGAGATTGATAATAAGTACATAATTCTGTTTAGGGTGGAAGTGCTTGTCATCATCTGGTCGTTATGGCTATGTAGAAATAACAAGATTTTTAATAATAAAATATCTTCTCTTATGCAGGTTATCTATCGAAGCCATTTATGGTTTTGTCTACAACGTGTGGAGTTTTAAGACCTATCTACATAGGGGTATACACGCTTAGAGGATACGCCGAGGGATATTTTTTTCTGACATGGATAGCAGCGTAATCTGAGGATTGTAGCTCAATCTACTTAGTCGTCTTGTAGTATCAGATTGTACATGTGTCGCCTTTATTTATCTCATTCACATCTTTATTTATCTCATTCACATGAGATGGTTGTCGGCTGTATGTATCTTGATTATGCAGAGGTCGGGTGTAACAATCAAAATTTAAGTAATAAAGTGTTCATTTCTAGAAAAACGGTTTTCCCTTTCGGAAGCCCTGAAGGGTTCACATGAAGATAAAAGAAATTATCTTACAACATCCCCAAGCGTACGGTACAGGCACCTTCAATATAGAGACTTTTATTGCAAAGAGAGGTGCTACACCATCTACTGAACAGAGAGTTTGCTGCTCGAGTTGCTCTGGTCTATGTACTGCTTGTTGGTTTGCTACTGCTGGGAGTGTCTCGTTTTATAGGTAGGGGGGGAGCAGGCTTCAAGAGAATTCGACTCCATTATTGGCTTCTCCTTTCAACTCGGCGATCATGCACCTATTTTGTAGATCTTCTAGGCTTTGTAGGTCATATAGCCTTTTTGCAGCACTTGTAGACATGGGCCTTATGGTCGTGGATGTCATATGGACGTCGTGTACTGCAAGTGATGCAACACTATATACCGTAGAATTACTTCTGACCCCCGCTTATATATCTGAAACACCAGAGAGTAAAACTGTTGACTGACGCAGACATACACACTGCAGAGAGCCTGAGACCATTCCACTGCACCGAGCTTAACAGATGATGGTCAAAACTTAAAAACGTGGCCTTCGGGTTTCGCTACAATTCTCTTGAATATTCTTTATTCGTCTAAATGTAATGACAAGTAATATGGACCGGAGGGAGTAATAACAAGGTGAGTGGTATGTGGACCCGTATACGAGTCCAATAAGAGAAGAGCACGTACATTGATCGAAGTCCAATTCCAAACCAAAACAGCCTACTAGGCCTGCGGTATGTTTCTGCGGGTACGTTTTCGTGGCTCATCACATATAAGTATTTCACATCGCATCGAACAAGGTCTGCTAGCTGCAGCGATAATCGAGCTCGCGATCGATGGAGACGACGGCAGAGAAACAACAAGCGGCGGCGCCGGCGAGCAAAGCGACGGAGAAACAGGGTGCCGCGACGGCAGAGGCGACGAGCAAGACAGCACCCCGCCGGTGTCGGGGCGGCGACGACGAGGCACAGGCACAGCCAATGGCGGCGCTGAAGTGGCAGAAGCTGGCGGAGGGCGACAAGGCGGAGGCGGGCAAGGGGAAGCGGGTCGGCAGGGTGAGCCAGAGGTACATCGACATCCTGCTGCGGGAAAAGGCCACGGCCACCGGCGTCTACAGGCCGTCCAGGTCCATGGAGTACCTTGCCATGTACAAGGGCCCCCATGAGGCCGAGCTCCGGGCGCTCGTGGAGCGCAGCAATGCCGCCAGGGAGAGGTTGCGAGCCGGCGACGCTAAGATCCTGGAGCAGTACCACCTCCTAGGCTACGCCTACTCTGAGGTGGAGGAGGACTGACTCGCTCCTTCTACCACCCGATTTGAGATTATATGCGCAAGTTTTGCATGCTGCAGAACCTACTTAATTTTGTGATTACTTTCGAGAAGCTGATGCCTTGTGATAAAAGGGATGACGCCGTTCCAAGGTTGATGATCCAAGTAATACCTCATCTCCGAGACATGCATATATGGCCTTAGTGTGTATCGTTCCTTTCTAGCTATTCCTCTTCTTGTACGCACTTTCTTTTTCGCCTGAGAGACGGTGTTCTTCTGCCTAATTGCCGTTCCTCCTCTTCGTCACCTCACAAATAAAAAAAAAAGATTTAGATTCTAATGGAGTATATAGCTAGCATATATTCTGATGAAAGAGGGAATCGACCGAGAGTGAATTAAGAAGAAGAACTGATATAAATAAAACGGCGTTGCTTGTTTACCTTGGTGATGGTTTCGAGAGCAGTGAGAGATATTGGTTTCAAAGCTGTAGGGTTCTCTTGCAAAAAGGGGAGCTGACATATGCCATCAGGGAGCTGGCAACAACAAGCAAGGTCACCCATTGTTACAAGCAAGACCTCAAGCTAGCTATTAAGTGTCACCGTTGCTGTGGGTGACATCATCCACACCACACCTTTGGGAGCCGTTGACCAAAATATCCTCCAATATCAAGGTACTATATATTCACACCTTGGGAGCTTGTCACCAAGTCTATCCTTTGAAGCTAGCAAATGAGATATTTGATACGTTCTCCAAAAACCTTGTATTGCAAGGTCTCTGAGCTGGGAAAGAGGGCCTAGCTCTTCCAAACTGCACCAATCACCGCAAACATGGGCTGGAAAACCGTATATATATAGTTTCCTCATATTTGTTACACCATGGAACCCCCTAGGCTAGGTATACCCGCATTTATACTTGTGAAGGTGAGGCTGATATACCTCAATTTCCCTAGCTTTACAATGTTATATGGAAGTTTCTTCAAACGTTCACATCCTCTAAGGCTAACAAGTTGCAAAAATTTCATCTTGCCTGGCAGTCCAGATATATCAGCATACCGTACTGCTATTCTACTTCACAGAAAAAAATTGCATTCCCTCTACTTCACCAGGCTGCAAAATAGGTTTTTGAAGGCAAGAGATAGAAAATGGACACAACATGAGTATCAAGATATCAGTTAGAGAAGAAATTTCTCCTGCCACATTCAGGTAAGAAAAGCAAAAATTAGATCAGTACAGCCTGACAAGGAAACCCTTGAACAATAGCAAAACAGGAAACAATATTGTGCCACAACATACTAGAGCAATGAATCAATCAATCTGGTATGTACTGATCGGTAATGGTATATACATGAGAAGGAAGATCAGTACGCACAAGGCGAGCATAATGCATCTATTGCAAGTGTTACACAGATATGGTCTACGTTGCTGGACATTAACTCCAGCATCTATAGGTCATTAGAGCTTCATTGCGTATCTAGGCATACTGCTCATCAGACTAGAGCCCTGAGCTTAATGTGTGCACCATGCATAGGATGCAACGTTTTGTTATGCGGTGCGTGGATATACGTCGGCGCCAGCTCAAACTCAAAGTGTTGGAGGATCATACACACTGCCATCTTAGCCTCAAGCAATGCGAAATTCTTACCGATGCAGACCCGTGGCCCCCAACCGAACGGGAGGAAGGCACCTGGATCGTTGGATGCCTTGGAGATCCCCTCGGCGAACCTCTCCGGCCTGAACTCGTGCACGTCCTCTCCCCAGATGTCCGGGTCATGGTGAATGAGCAGCACCGGCATCTCGATGACCACTCCTGCAGGGTACCTGATGCTCCCGATTGTTGTCTCCCTGCATGTTTTACGGATGAACGCAATGGCAGGCGGGTACAACCGAAGGACCTCGTAAAGTATCATAGTGACCTGCACCATATGGATCGATAAGGCTTCTTGTGGTTGCATAACCAAAACCATATACTCCATATAAGTGTGCACTCACGGTTCTGAGGCTGCTAAAGCCGTCGTAATCAGGTTGGTTCTTCCCAAATTGGCCGAGGACCTCCTCCCTTGCACGGTCCTGCCACTCAGGGTGCATACTCAGTAGGACTATCGTCCATGTCAGCAGTGTTGATGGCACCCCTATCCCTGCAAAGTAGAACATTTTGCACTCTTCCATCACCTCTTTAATACTCATGCTTGACTCGAGCATTAGGCCGAGCAAGTCATCTTTCATGCGTTCCCCTTCTCGCATAGCTTGCATTCTCCTCCCAATTATCCCTTGTAGAATGGATTCAATCTCATTATCAATTTGACGCATCCTTCTGTTGTTTTTGGTAGGCAAGTACCTAGAAATTACCAATGAATTAGCTATACTAATTGAGTACTGTATGTACGCGAAAACATAGTGCATATTAGTTATGGTTAACTGATCTACATAAAAGTTTCACCAAGTATATAGAAAACCTGTCAACATCCACAACATCAAATAAATATCATTAGAACCAACATGTAATATATTTTCATATTATATGTATCTGATATTATAAATGTTGATATTTTTCATATATATTTGGTCAAACTTTATAATATTTGACTTAGACCTAAAAACTAATACATACTAGTCTTGGCATGATCTTGAAGAGTGGTTTTTCTGAACACCACGGACGCGTATCATTTAGAGATTTTTGGTGTACCAAAGATTTGAAAAAAAATCTTCTCAGAGTAGTACAAAAGTTATGTTGATCTATGAAGTTTGAGGTTAATATATTGTGCAATTTGAGAGAAAGAAATAAAAGACAAAAATTGGTGAGTTTTATATTCCACATATGTTTTCTACTACTTGTTATCTTTCTGTAGGCCACATACTACAAATTTTCCCTCTGAATATTTGTTTTTGTGACAAAGTATAATCTTGTACTACAGTGGTCAGTTTCGTAAATTTTCTTTTTGTTATGATTTAGAATCAAAGAAAATCTGAAGTTAGTGAGTGTGTATGTGTCGTGGTGCTCAATCGTAACTTTCTCCTTTGGCATAGAGGGAGCAGGTGTATTTTAGAATCTCGTGGTATATCAACGTCTAAGATAATAGTACCACAAGCACAAGGCTACTGTCAGACATTTATTAATTAATGATGAACATGCTTACTGACTTGTAAAATGTAAAATAGTACTCCCTCCATCCCAAAATAGATGTCTCAGATTTAGGATGAATCTAGACATCCAAATTTTGATAAATCTAAGACATCTATTTTAGGACGGAGGAAGTAAAAAAAATTAAGAGAAGTGGTTTGACTTGGTATGGTCTCCACAACTGATTGGTCAACTGAAGTGGAATCCAATGGTAAAGCTTGTGTTCATGCACTATCTGTTGGGGAAAAAAGAATCTACATTGTTCTGAATATCACAACCTTGTAGAAATAAAAATAATAAACACGGCTAATTAAGGAACATACTCTGCATAATTAAAAGCATGCACTAAATGCCAATGAAAGGTGAACTCACAAGTAGCCTGGAATGAAGATCGTCTTGACGCCGGCCAAGACGCGGTCAGCCTGCTCGTCCTGCAGCTCCAAGATCCTCTTCCCTTCAAGATAGCTGCTGCCGAAGGCGGTGCACGAGATGGCATCAACGGCGAGGCTCTGGAACTCCGGGCAGACATCGATCTCGCCCCAGCCCTCGGAACTACAAAGGGACTCTGTCCATCTAGTGATAAGATCTTGGCAGCAGGAATAGAACGCCGGCAGCATGATCTGGAAATTAATTAATTAAAAGTGAACAATCAGTCATACAGTTATTTTATCACGGTCTAAAAAGATATGCTAGCATGCATGGAACATATGAAGTGCAAATATATACCTTAAGCTTCTCGAGATGGAACGCCGGGCTGATGATCCTCCTGTGCCTCGCCCACTTCTCTCCCTCATGGGTCGGCAGGCCCGCGGCGAGCAGCCTGGACAGCATTGGGAACCGCCGGAACTTCTCAAGGTGGCCTGACTTGCCAGACATCACCTCCCTGGTGAGCCTGGCGTCGACAACAGTCACCTTGGGCATGGGACCGAACCAGGAGGAGAGGCACGTCCTGCCATGTTCCTGGACAGCGTTGTGGAGGAGAGGCGCGACAAAGGGGACGATGTCGTGGCAGCGTAGTGGCATTGATGTTTTCCGGCATCCGCTGGGGCCATCGACAGTGGTGAGAAGCCGGTATGGCTTGCCACGGAGGCCCTGGGCGCGCAGCGCCCACTGGAGCCACCGTGGGCGCAGCCACAGCGGTTTGCAATAGAAACAGAGAACCCCAGAGAGTGAATATCAGGAAGCTCCATTGGCTCATTAGCTCAACACAAGACATTGCACGCTGCTGCTCCAGACGGTAAATTTCTTGGAAAAGAAAGGCTGAAAGATGCTTGCAGTGAAGCCAGATGCTAGCAATGAGATCTCTTACAGATCAAAAATAATATTAATGAGCACCCATCCATCCACCATGTTATATATGCACCCGAACAAGTTGGATATGCATGTGGCGGTTTTGTATTTAGTTACTTCACAAGTAACAGGGATCTCTAACTGGAACTAGTACATCGCCATGTAAAAATAATAATGTGCTTACAAAGCAACGGTGGATCGCCATATAAAACTAGTACGTAACTGAACAACACCTTGCCATCAAGGACATAAGATATTACATGATAATTATGGAGTTACAGCCTCTAGTATGCGCTGCATCTTATTTTACCATGCATACATATGCATATGACCCACTTGCACATAATTTATATAGGGGTTCAAATTTGTAAGCAGATTCAAGTACAAGTGGACTTACAGACTGGATGGATATGGTTATTTTCTGCTGTGTCCTGGAGCAAGTTAAATGAGGATATGCATGTGGCGGCATGACAAAGAACGAGCACGAGGTTGCTGGGAAGAAGAGGAAATCGGAGGCATTATTTGCGAGCAGTCGCGCCGCCGACACGCTCAGAAAAAGTTATCTCCCCTCACCAAGTAGTACATGTTCTCACGTGCCGCACGGCCATCAGGATGGCCAAGACGAGAGCTGTTCAGAGGCTCAGAGCTCACAGGCTTATTTTACTGTTATAGATAGCCAGGAACAATACCACAGGGCTTTGTATTTAATTAGTATACTCCACTTTACAACATGGGCTGGTAATCACCCTGAAAAATAGATAGCGTGCTTAAATATCCCTACGATTCTAACCCCGTACTACTTCTGGCCGAAAAGGGGAGGCAGCAGAGAGGCCTTCAATAATCACCCAGGTCTCTTCGCCATGCCCCTTGGCAAGCTCAGCTCAGCATGGATCCGAGAGTTTACGCGGACAGTTGCAGCCCACAAACTGCTGCATTCCAAGATAGTTATTCAGACCACCTACAGAAAACAAAAGTTCTGCGATCTTAGGCTTTGGCAGCAGATAGATAGATAGCTTGAACGATAACCATATCAACTAGAAGCTACATGTCGTCGAACAAAAGCAGATCAGTTCATATCTCGGATATCAATACTCCTAAATATTTTGGTTGGACACAAGGACTATGATGTATTATAACCGGACCCTCCAATTATAGTACTCCCTCCGACCCATATTACTTGACTTGGAATTGTCAAAATTTGGATGAACCTATATACTAAATAGTGTCTAGATTCATCCAAATTTAGACAAACTTGAGTCAACTAATATGGGTCGGAGGGAGTAACATAGATCAGGACCTCGTCCACCTTTCAGACCCAATTAGAATCTTATTCATAACTTGCATTTTGCTGAAAAAAGTCCAAAGTATCCATATTGAAAACCTTGCAACTATATGAAGATGAAAAAAATAAAATTTGGAGAACTAAGCATGCAGTTGGAAAGAGCACCTGCTATGTGTTGTAGTAACACATCACTTGCGACTGAAGAAAATATGAATCCTTGTATTTTCTGCCACTCCCAACGTGAACACCATTTTTAATCCAGTCTTCTCTATGGATCCAAGCATCACGGGTAGTATCAAGGACGCCCAAGATCTGTCCAAGTTTTAAGTAAGGTCTAGGATTTGAAATATAGGAGCACCAGAAAGGCCATACGTATATAAAAGGAGACACACACACCACTCATTCGCAGCATATCCTTAACATTAAGAACCACGGAAATGAACTTTTCAAATGCCAATGAAGTTATATATTAAAAGCAATATTCTATCACATTTCCACCAACATTAGGAATGATTTCGCAACCATTTACACTTGACATGCTGTGGCATCCCGCAAAACCACTACTAGAAAATCGCGTTGATTTGTGCATTGCATCGTCATCATCATGTGTTGTTTGTCTAAAACTATTTTCGCAAAGCCCGCTTTGTTTTCTAAAACGCCCCATCTTTAATCAAATATCAAAACCGGGTCCCCGGAATATTTTGTTTTGGCCGCTATCGGTCTGCAAACGGTGTTTGTAAAACAAATAAAATATTTATTTATTTTTTTATGGGGCAGTCGAACGGGCCGAATGACCCGAACGACCACCCCAGGTTTTTACAAACGGTCCACCTCTAATCCTACTCCTACCCAACCTATTCTACCCACACCCCCCTCCACCTCACCCCAGCCACTCGCGGCTCGCCACCTCACCTCTCCTCTCTCCCTCACCCAATCCCCACCTGCCACCTAATCCTGCCCTCTCCTCTCAACCCTGCCCCTCACCCACCACACACTCAAACACACACACACACACTGCCACGCACGCCACGCACGTCCCACTCAGCCACCCTCCCTGCCCCTGGGTCCCACCACACCTGCCACCCACTCCCACACAGCGCAGTGCCCACCCGCCTGCGGGCCCGCACCTGACCCCACCACGCACGCCTCCCAACCCCCGTCCTCTGCCTCCCTCTTCCTCCCGCAGGAGCCTCTCCCTCTCTCCCCCGCCTCCTTCTTCCCCGCCTCCGGCCAGGCGGGCTCGCCCGGCCGTGCCCCGCAGCACCTCGCCTCCGCTCGCCAAACCCCGTCGCCCCGGCAGCAGCCGCCGCCCCACCACGGCTCCGCCCCGCTCCCCTCGCCTCTCCCTCCACCGCCTCCTCCCACCGGCTCGCCCCGTTTCCCTCCACCCGACGCGAGCGGCCCGCGCCCCCTGCCTTCTTCTCCCTCACCGGCGTCCGCCTCCGCCTCCTCTCCCCACCTCGCCGCTCCACCCGCCCTTCTGCGCCTCCGCGCCTCGCCATCGCCTACCCGCCTCCCCCTCTCAGCGCCGGCTCGCCCTTCCCGCTCGCCTCGCCGCCCTGCGGGCCCCCCTTCTCCCCGCGGCCGGCAGCTCCTCCTCCGGCCGACGCGGCGCCTTCCTCCGTGCCCTGCCCCTCCGTCCGCCTCCGCCGGCGCGTTCTCCTCTGCCGCCTCTCCCTCGCCCCGCGCGCGTTCCGCCTCCCCTCCGGCCGCAGCGCCGCCCGCGGCCGCAGTCCTCTCCCCTCGCCGGCCCTCACGCCACCGGTCGCCGTCGCTCGGACCCCGTCTCCGCCCGGCGCCGCCAGCGACGACCCCACCTCCGCCCTCCGCGAGCGGCCTCCACACGCCACCGCGCCCCGGCCTCCGACCCGAGCACCCCCGCGGCCTTTCCGCCGTCTCCCTGTCGGCTCCGCCTCGACCGCCGCCGAGCCGAGCTCCCCACGGCCCCGACGTTCCGCGCCGCCCTCGTGCCCTCCTGCGACCCTGCCGGCCTTCCTCTGCAGGGACAGCGCGCCCCCCCTCTGTTTGGCTCTCCGTGGATCCCCGTGCAAGCTCGCCAGTGCCTGCCTCTTCTGTTCAAGCGCGCGTGCACAGTGGCTGTTTGTCCACGCCTTTGTTCATGTGTTGCATCAAGTGTTGTTAAGCTTGTAGATGGTCACAAGGTACCCGAGTCCGCGTCGTTGTCCGAAGAAACCGGAACCCCACAAGAACTCCCTCACCGACAAGATCTTCTTAGCGGAACCGAAGACGGAACCCGAGTGCCAAGGTCGTCTCATCGACAAGATCTTCCCCGGGTACCATGACCCCGAACCGTCGACGAGGAACCGCGAACCAAACCCGGAGGTCTCCGTCATGGAACCACAAGATCGCCGACATGGACCCGATGTTCGAACCCTGAAGCCTCGTGTCCGAAGACCGACCCCATCGAGACCGAACCCTCGGACGCCAAGTACTTCCTCGCGGACGCCAAGGTCTTCACCCCGAACGCCAAGACCGAACTGATTCGAGGACCCGACAAGACCCTCGTGACGACAAGATTCGCGCAGAACGACAAGAGCTGCTTAGCGGATACAGTGCGACAAGATCTACTCCACGGACTCCAAGACCCCCGGTACCCGATCCGTTCAAGTTCGTCGAGAGCGGCAAGATCGACCGCTGGGCACACAAGTTCCCCATCTTGTATCCGAACCTCGCCGATCCGTCGAACCCTGGACCCTGAGACCGACCCCGAACCCCGGAAGCCCAAGACCGTCGAGACCCTAATGTGTGAACCTCTTATCCGAGAACCCTAGTTTATAACATAATACAACTTGTGCATATTGAATTGTTCATGCATGCATCCATATCATGTGGTTTGGGGCCTTATGCCGATTCACCTAATAATTAAATATGGGGCCCATATGCGGGCAAATCTAGCCTTATATTGGCCTCATTTAAATTGGTGTAGCGAACCCGGTACTATCTTCTGCCATGTTAAACAACATTTAAATTGCGGGGGTTTCTAAATAACTTGAACCGTTTAATTAAATGTCGGGACCCCGGTTCCGCTTAATATGACCTAACTGCATCGCACTTTTGCCATGCCATGCATCATATCATAAGCATGCCGATCTTCTGCCGTTGTATTAAATAGTGCATCCGATGTTTCTTCTAGTGTTTTGCTTCTTCGCGGATAAGGCCGTTGAGTTGATGTGAGCTTCGCCCCGATCTTCGGTTGAACCTTCGACAATGTTTTCAGGCGAGCATCTCCCCCTTTCTACCTATCTTACTTTTATAGTATTTATTCCCTCCTGTTGATCTGTTGCTATCTGTGTCGCGATGCTCTAGTTATCGTACCCGTGATATCCCCTGCAGCCTTATATTGCCATGGCCACCTCCTATTACCTGTTGTTTGGTAGATAGTTGGACTTGCGCGTCGTAGTTGCTTGCTCAAGTGCTGTTGCGTGTTGTCAAGTGCCACAGTTGTTGATGAATTGCCGCATGTTGATGTTGGAGATGATTCTAGTTTTACTTACCGTTCATTTTAATTCCTGTTTAACAACTAAAATTGAAGTAAGCAGAGGCATCGGTGGGTGATAGAAAATATTTGGTTTCCGAACGTCCACTTGTGTCCCGTAGGACCCCGAGTACTTGGTACATGTTCCTTGATTTATCGCGCTATCCACATCCGGGAGGTATATGGGACCCCCCTAAGCCAGAGCTTGATTCAGTCTTATTTCTTGGGGCCATAAACTAGTTTGAGGTTTTATTTACGATCCTGTACTTATGCCATGCTACTTATGTATTTACGATTGTGCGAGGAGCACACTGTACTGTTTAGGATCGGGACACGATTCCGCGGTGTCGACAAGCCCAGCCACACTTTCGGGTTCCCAGTCGTTCACAGCCGTCTACCCAAACCTTGAGTCCGTCTCGGAGTCAGCCGGCTTCGTTGCGGGTCTACTCAATGGGGTGGCCCCCTGAAATAATTCTGAATCCTGTGATTGCTTTGTCGTGAAAGCCTCGTTGGGTTTTGATTTGGTTTTTCCGAGGTTGATCGAGTGTGTGTTGCTATTGGTGCACCCCGGCCGGGTAAAACTTTCTGAAAGCCGTGTCCGCGGATATGGACGACTTGGAGCACAGTATCTCGACCATAGACAAGCATAACTAAAGTTTATTGCTATAAATTTGACTTTATAATGACTAGTAATCAGCTTCACTATAATGGAATGGCTAATTAATACTGCCCACAATTGCTTGTTTGGATTGTCGCTTGCGACCATTGTACCTGATTAGTAAGTATTGCAACTACAACGGAATGGCTGAATAAAAGTACCAACAACTGCTGGGTTTACGGGTTATCTCATGCCAATTGTATCTGACTAGTAAGTGTCGCAACTACCACGGAATGGTTAACTAAAAGTGCCCACTGCTTGTTTTATCGGGATGATTATCTAAACCTGACTAGTAATTGCTGCAACGATAACTGAATAAATAAAACTGCCAACTGTGTGAGTTCCTCGGTTGACTTCCTCGTTTGGTCTCGAGGGGGAAACGCCAGGATGGGTTTGTTTGATGGTAGTATCAGGTTGGTTCCGAATAGGTCATTCTTATCCCTCTCTGATCACCGCCAGTTGTATCGAGTCTCTATAGGTTGTTTAGTGCATGCTGCCGCTGCCGCTCAGTCCACCATACCTATGTAGGCGAGGACCGCCGAATTCTAGCCTCGCCGTGTACTGGCCTCAGTACTGACGCTCCTCTTTTTTCCTTTGCCCTTTGTCGGCACCCCTTTTGTTTAAGCAGGTTTTGAGATCGACGTCGTTAGCAGGGTTACCCTTCCGGCTTGGCCTGGGCAGGGTTATGGACGCCATTGGTTATTCTTCAGGGCTCTTAGCCCCATTTGATTCTTGTCCGTAGTCGGACGCCCTACCGTTTTCAAGGTGATTTGGATCTTGTATATTATATCTGTATTCTTGACTCATGGAGTCGCTGTTATATATATCTGTTCTGTGGGTCCCATCGAGGACTGTTGTGTAATGTTATTACTTCGTTTTCCACCCGCACGAAAGTGCCTGGTGGGCACCTTTGAATCGTTTCTATGTGGGTCTGGCGGGTTTCGCTAAAACTTGCATAGGTCCGATTCTGAGGGTGTTACACATGCACAGACAAGATAGCAATACTACATAGCATATCAGCCTACTTCCAATGTTCTCATTTAGCCTACTCCCTCCGATCCATAATAAGTGTCACTGATTTAGTGCAACGTTGTACTAAATCAGCGACACTTATTATGGACCAGAGAGAGTACTATTTTCCCCAGAAATGTGCACTTCACACAAAGTTGGAACCTAAGTATGACAGGACTGGCTATACGCACACTGATGGCCGAATCACACAGCATCCATGTGAAAGTGAACACCCCTCCCCCCCCCCCCCCCCCCCCCCCCCCCCCCCCTCCGCCTATTTTTTTTTGGAAATGGGCGCACTTTATTACTTAGAGCAATGTTTATACCCAGGCTCTGCATAACTGAGATGCACACAGCCCTATGACTACTTAGTTCTTACTTCAGCTCATGATGGTGCCTTGTTTCCTATAAAGACAGCAGTATACCATAACTAGCATTACCTTGTGCAATAAAATACATGTTCCTACTACACATGTGCCACACAAGATACTAAGCCAGATTGAAAACAGCTACTACTTACCACACCACCTTTCCATGGGATAAATAATGGATTTCTCCCTGACTGTAATACCTATGAGTTTAAAATAAAAGGTTAAACCGAAGACAAATAATCATTGAATCTAAATTGCAGACTCGGTACAACAGTGAATGCAAAACTGAAACATAAACCTCACATATTCCATCTAGCCATGTTAACTTCATGGAGTTGGTATTCCAATTTATCAAATTACATATTCAAGTCCGTGAAAGAAGACATACCACAACTCTTTCGACTGGTTGATTTGATGGAATAGTACTAAGAACCCTGATAAAAAAGAAAAAGAATAGATCAATATATTTATTGTTGATTTCCAGGACATCATGTTGACCAAATTTCAAGTGCCATAGCATTTTCTCCCAAAATACAGGGGCCACATTAGCAATAGTTATTGCAGCAGCAGTGTGATGTTTATTTCACAAAAGAAATCTTTCAACAAACACTGGTTAATAGTTTATAAGAAATTAGCAAATGCAAATAGATCAGAGCAGTTTCTTGGCACACTTCTATTCGTCCGCACAATTATTCCGGTAGTCTTGCATTAAACCATGTCGGAACAAGGTAATGACTAACCTTTGCTCAACAACTGGTGCAAGGCCTGCTGTTAAAGCTACGCCACCAACCTGCAAACGAAATTAGAACACATCTCAACTATTCCTTCTTTGCATCATATAGTATTGATATGAAAAACAACATTGGTACTTTACCAGCTGAATACTACAAAATAGCTTCCGCTGGAGGTCAACACGCCCTGTGGTAAGCAGATGTTAGAAAAAATTCTTCTCGAGGAAGCAAGACATTAAGAGAGACACTACCTGTTGAAAGAACACTGCTGACAATGGCTTCTATGAGACCGATATTATCAAATTTCTTTAATCTAGTGGGAAGCATTTGGTAACTGTCCCATGCACCAAGCCCACCATTTCCAGAAAGACCATCGTTTGTTTGCCAAGTATCTTCCAGCATGTCATCACAATCTTGGAACCTGTAAACATACACATATCTCGTCTGAAGCAATCATCATATCAAAAGGCACAATCGCCGCAGTAGAGAATGAAGTCTCACCAAGGTCGCGGAGGTGGAGGGTACTCTTCTGGAATGAGAAGCCTGGGATAAAGAAGCCCCATAGGAGGAACCTATTTTATCACAACAATTTTGAATTTGTAGATATATCAGTTTAACATGGAATACTGCACGTAAATATATAATTGCTCTCCAACTACAACTCAACCACCACCACTAGATATTACATATAGAGAGAGGTGGAGAGAGCTTGCATGGCTTTCTTTTGCACAAAATAATATGAGTCATGTGCTGTTTCAGAAGACATCGTCAGCAAAAACAGAGAAAAGGAGAAGAGGGTGCACTGGTTCAAAAATATTACACTGAGAGCTGACAGCCTTGTCTTCTGATGCCCAGAAGATTTTTCATGCTCATATGAATGAACAGGAGCAACAGCATCAAAACTCCCGCTCTGTGGAAAAAAGTACCAGAATAAGTTTAACGGAACAATCCTACCTCAAGTAAAAATAATATCATTTGAATTAAAAAATGGAAGTTCTTATCTAAAGTCACTCATGCAACCAAGTGGCAAAGCACAAGGTTGTCGTGGCGGAGGTTTAAAATACACAGTTCCTTCTGCATATACTAGTCTTGTCCATTTTATTAGTGTGGTGGTACATAAAATGCAAATATCGTCTATGTTTACAATGAATTCATATCTGTGCTGATAGATGATTGTATTTCATGCCAAAGAGAATAGACAATATAATACGAGCATAAAGGGAAGGATCTGAAAATGGAAAGGTAACAAAACTAATAATAATAATTCACACGAGCAGCACTTGAGCAAACAGAATAGCTCCAAACCAGATCTCTATCTTTCTAGAGGATTCTGCAACTTATATGTACTCCCTCCGTCCTGAAACAAATCTGCGACATCCTTTTCATGACAGAGGGAGTACAATAGTAACAGGAGATATGCGGCCCAATGTCATCAGCAAATTATAATCCAATGCTAGAAAGCCACCAAGATTATTCATCTGTCTAAGCCCCATGTCTATATGTTTCCACAAGGTCGGTTACTAGTTTACTATTCGTTACAGAAATAGGACAGAGCTGACACGGTTAAGTACAAGCAGACTTTCCAAAAACGAAATGAAATCCTTCACAGATATGAGCTGTCAAGATTCAGTAAAGCGTAGAATAAGCCAATTACCCTTATTTGACTATATGTCTCTTTTATTTTGTTCAGCATTAGCATATCCATAGGCCTCTTCATGGGATCAGTTTTAAAGCTTGGCCATGTACGATGACGATGTTGAACCCAAAGTAGGCATCTGGATATGTCCTACAGAAGAAAACTAACTGTCAAAGGCTGTATTGGGCAAGTTAGAAAAAAAAGAAGCGCGGTACATACTGAAATAATGATATACAGTGCAAGCAATTGATGTTCAAAAGCCATAAAAGCAACTCATGCAGTTATACAAAGTACAGGGGGAGTATGATCATAGGACTATCTAGCCTGTAGCTTCTAGGGAGATCATCTGTTATAGATTTGGTAACCGACAACAATATCCAAAAATCATGTTATGACTAGCTCAGGTACCATCATAACAAGTGCACTTGCAGAAATAACCACTGCAGACGCTCTTGACAGATCAGTGTCATCAGAAAGGCCCAAAAATTATCGAAAATACTACTGTAATGGTCAAGCCAATTTTCATCGTCAGGGTAGAAATCTATTACTTTAAACCCAAAACCATTGACACCCACCCACCTACACCCTCTTGCCATCTTAGGATTCCAGTGCTCAATAAACGATTTGTTGGGGCAATCTCCCACTGACAACGAGTTCTGGTTGAGTCTCGTGCTTCAGTTGAGCTTGTGCAGCCTACTCTGTTTAGCCCATACAAGGTAACAGTGCTGCTCCTCATCTAGTCAGGTTGCGGTGTTGTCCTGCCCATCCGCTTGCATGAAGTCAGCGATGCACATGGGCACAGGCAAAGTGGAAGAAGACAAGAGCACTAAAGCGATTTTGCAAGCCTAATAGAGGACTCACTGATGGCGTGGTATTTTCCAGGGATCCGTGCATATGCAATAGTATTTTGCTAGATTTGCTCTTTGAAATGCTAGTTGCACACCTTTTTGAAACCAAGGTACATCATAAGTTCAACTGAGAAAATATTCAGAAGAAAAAGGTTGTTGGTAGTACGTATAGCATTACACATGAAGAAACTAACAGATGCATATTCTGCTATTGGGGAAAAGTGGCATGAGACGAAAACTAACAAAATATCCGCTTTTCTGACAGAAAACTGGACTGGATGCATGACAATAGATAACAGCAAAATAACATATTTTTCTCCAGTGTAATGAAACTATATGGGTAGAATGACCATGAACAACATACTCCCCACTTTAAAAAAAAAATTGCCCAAGTAACAGGGAAATGCTGTCAAGGGAGCAAATTATAGTTTAGAACATACATCTCCACCATATGGAAGTGCCAAAGCTGTATGGGGCAAAGCTACTCCATCCTGCAAACATTCAGGGAAGACAATACATTAATACAATGCCATCTAATCTACGTAATGTTTTCTAGGAAACTAAAGAACGGTACTTGGAATTCAGAGTATGACTTAAATTTCTTTGGCTAGTGAAAGAAATATAAAATTACTATGGTTATTACCTCAACACAAACTACTTGTGTAACTTGAGCACCAATGTTGACCACACAAGTTGTGGACAAACCATTCCCAAATGCAGCAGCAATAGCCTCCTAACAAAATATTAACATGCAGAGTAAAGAAGGATGTTCAATATTTCCTCATGCTTCGATTTGTAAATCATCAAATACAAAGGCTTGGTTATGTCTCAATAGGTATAATCTGGAAAGTTGATACTGTTAACCAAAATGAATGTACCAAATTATAGCTTCTCAGCAGTGGTATTACATTGAATTAACTGTCAAATAGTATCATAGTAAATTATTGTAGAAAAGCTAATGTTAGAATCAGGCAACCAGGGCCAGAACAACTCCAGATGTACAGCGTACCAGCTCCAAGCACAAAATTGAAACCCAGCCTTTCGGTGCAAAATGTTATTATCGACCCACTAGGTTAATCAGTAACTAATTTTATGTGCCAGCCCCTAGCGAAATATGGACTGGTGTTAATTTAGAATAGCTAGCAGGGCTAAGCAGTGTCAAGCTGTACCATGGCCAGATCTCTCTGCTATTTTCTTTGGTTCCATGCCCTCCAAAGGCCCCATGCTCGGTCAAAATACACCAAGGGAGGGAGTACTGACTAATGAAAGGTACAGTTGCCTTTCAACATATATATATGGGGTGTTTATTGCAAACCTGAGTACAACCTCGTTTGTTTTAACAAACCAACCTCTCAATAGCCAACATATTTATTTATTAAAAAAGAATATAGACATCACCCAAGTAAAAATAGTTAATCACAGGATTTGCATAAGGCGACCGCATCAAGAGCTCACTCCATCTAGTAAATACAGCTTTTTAGTGGTTAGCCTAGTACAGGATTGACACAATTATCCCAGCATCCTTCAAGTAAAGTTGCCCAAATTATCAGAAGACCTCCATTTTGGGATGAATCATCCAACTAGTTGCTTAGCAATTGCAAATGGAGAAAGAAAATCATGCATTCAGAATGCTTAAGGAAGTAAATGACGTTAGGTGACTGTAGGCAAAGACAAACCTGATGTACCACTGCTGTGCTAAACCCCAAGTCGCCAAGTACAATGGACAGCATCTCTTTTATTTCTGACATGGATGAAATATATTAATTTTCCACAACTAAAAAAATAAGACAATCTGCCTTATGCAGCAGAGCATGCACTTTGCAGTAGAATTGTAGAAAGAGTGTTGAAAAAAGATAAAGCAAACAGTGTAAAAGATATCTGTAAATTACGTGCTCAAGATTTCCTAATTATGATTAATTAATTCAAGGCTAACTAATGGAATAACGGATAATGGATATATCAATACACGACAGATCAGACAAACACTATTCATAGCCAACAATAAGCATAGGTTGCAGAGCATCAGACCAAACCAGGGATTGCGAAGAATGCACCATCACGGTATGAACATATGATGCGCCATCGAGCAAACATCATGCCCACATGTTTGACAAGGCCCAACTAATTGAGCTTGTTAAATTTTATTCTATAACAGCATGCATTTCATGAAGAATCTATTAGAGAACTACATGTGCAGATTTTTCTCCTCCTTACTACGAAAGTATATTATGCATCGCATCCGAAATTCGTGTTGAATGAACAGATTTTGAGTTGGTAAGAGTTAAGAAAGAAGGGGTTAAACATCGACCATATAGCTTCACCCAAACAAACATAAAAGCACCAAATATGACATCCCACTACACATCAAGATAGTTTTACATGGAGTGAATGACAGCGTGAGTCACTCAACTTGTCCACCATGTGCACTTAAGTCACACATCTTAAAAACTTAACTAACCGGTCACCTAACTTGCAATCGTGTGCACCCGTGGTCACAAATCTGGCGGCTAACCGGTTTTTGACAAAAACCGGTGCCGTGTCCAACCCGTGAGTGTAAAAGCAAACAGACTTTTGCAAAAACCACCCTACATTTCTATCTTGTTACATAACGATTCAATCATCACGTAGTTCATCCCTATTTTTTGTTTACAAATACGAAGAAGTATTCAAAATAATTAGACCGCGTGGGATTCAAACTGTTGATCTGCAAGCGTGACAAGCATAGCCTAGCCACTACACCAAACGACCTTGCTCTTATATTACTCCAGGAGAATACGTATATAACAGATGAATATATTAGTGAAAAGCCTTTTTCTTTTGATCTTTTCACAACCCTGCACGTACAAATAGATCCATTCTATTTATCTTTTTTAACACTAATTACAAGAATCGGACCGGTTCTTGTCAAAAACCAGCTAGCAGAACGGTTTGTGACCACGAGTGCACATGATTGCAAGTTGTGTGACCGGTTAGTTCCGTTTTTAAGATGTGTGACTTAAGTGCACATGCAGGACAAGTTCAGTGACCCACAGTGCCATTTACTCGTTTTACATGTATAAGGAGAAATACCTCGGTTGTCAAATGTCTCCCCGAGAACAAGAATTACAGAATATAGATTTCTGTCCTTTGGGTTGATATGCAACTTCTCTGTCAGCATCCAGTTCCAAATAGTGCGTAAATCTTCCAAAACCTGCAACATAGTATTTTTTTTAATCATCTACCATTAAGATGCTATGTATAAGGAGAAATACTGTGGACACACATAGGTTTCATAACCAGTTAGAAACACTGAGTTGTCATGTGTCTCGTCTCTTCTCAACTACCATTTGTAGCGTTATGCCATCAATTTCAACCAAGGAAAAAGAATCCTGCTTAGTGTTTTTAATGTATTTTTCTAAATTTCGTAGACTAGGGTTTCAACTCATGTACCTGATTCTTAGCCCTTTCTTCATCATTCATCAGTGGCAGCAAACACATGCAGTAAAAAAATGATATTCTACACTCTTACAGGTTACAACCAGAAGGCTTTATATTTAGAACTTAACTACTGCCCTCTCAGCAGAATAAACTGCTCAACTTTATGTGTTACCAGTGAAGCAACAGCAAAACTAGGAAGCGAAAGGAAGTATAAGCTCCAAAGAGAATTGGCAGACATTTCAACTTGTTCATCCTAATTGGTTCAGATGGAAGAGAATTGGCACAATCTGACTCACACATTATTTACTTATATTATAAACAATGTTGGGAGAAATAGCCTTTCCTACATTGAAAACATTGAAGCCAAAACAATACATACACCCCTACTCAATATTTGTAGAACAACATAACAATTTAAAGCATCACCCAATGAACTGAAACTGAACTCCCATTTAAAGGGCAGTGTTGTCGAATACATACCAAGAGAAGCATTACTGCAAGTAACTGATTTTTAATAACAGGATCGTCGGATAATCTAGATTCTAAAGGCATACCTGATGTGATGGATAATTCTGAGAAATATTAAAATGGCCTCTCCTGATCGGGCGGTTCAAACAGTATGACGCAGAAGGAGGGATTTTCAAAGCATCCTCTCCAAATATCATTTCCTTGTACTTGCTTTCTTCGGCGTTAGGCCTGTTACCATCCTCAGATGTGTTTTGCGAAGGATCTTCATCAGCATCACTATGTACTGGCCTTTCTGGACAATTTGAGGGGTCATAAATAATTTGATAATCAAAAAATGTTCTGTGAAAGATAAGCTACTTTACTATGGTGCAATTGCAATGGTGTAGAACAGTTCTTTGGATATATCTTTAATACGACAAAGAACTGAGCATAACTAAATAACTATGATCATAGGAACAAGCAGCATGAAAACCATCCATGACTCCAACTATTTTATTAAATCCATACAATGCCCCACTGAACAATTTAAAGCAGCTAGACAACAAGTGGTCACTGAAGAGATCTTGCTGTGATCGATACATATCCTTTGAGAAGAGACAGGAAAGCAGCAATATCTGATCTAAAGTAACAGAAGAACTTCAGTCCTTTAAAGTTTAGACTTCAGAGATAGCTAGCTCCAACAACAACAAAACAGTCATAGTGTCATAATGTAAGACCCAAAGGTCCAAATAAATTGCCAACACCACATAGGACATGCCACACACAAACATAATAACTCATGTAGGCTTTTGTCCTTTCTTCTGACAAATAGATTAATGTGGAATCAGTAGACTTGTTCACTCACCCCTTTTGTATATATATTAAGTCCAACTTATGAAAAATTACAATGATGTACAATCAACCACAACTATTGACATGAATCACACGGGCCACCACTATATGAGGGATGTTATCATGTTACACATAAGTCATAACAAAAAATAGTATTCTTCTAAATAAAATTCAAAGCATATACCCAAAACATAAGTACAAATTTAATTTCTATTAACACCAGATAACTCCAGAATGGAAAAAATAAAGAACAGAAGTACTCCAGTAAAAGAAGCAAAAGATCAGGGAAGTACCAATGGACGTGGATGACTTGATACTTTTATCCATCACATCTGTCCAAGTGAGTTTGCTATCATCTTTATTTTGTTGTGAAGAAAGACTATCGACACGTCCCATCTGAAGCAGTGAATATAACGACATCAGCACACTGGCCATGAAGTGATCTTTCGAAACGAAAAGAACTTGATACCAAGAACAATGGTGCCAAATCATATAATAAATCTATATTTCACACATCAAACAGGCATAGCTTATTTCTATTAGAATTTGTAGTCTATGCTTGCAAAACGTAACGAAATATTTCAAACCCACCGACAAATAATTTGTAAAGTAATTCCGTAAATTTGGAAGAGGGTGGACGAACCAATGAGTTCATTTGGAAGAGGGTGGACAAACTAATGAGTTTATTTTACTATTATTTACCATATTCACAGGTAATTGCATGTCACATTCTTACTATACAGTATTCCAATATTCTTCCCAACCCTTCCTTTTAAGAACATGTGAAGATATTTGACAGAATCTCCCATATTTTCACGGATATCTAGAACGACCATTGCAGAGGTTAGGTTTACCATATAAAGTAGCCTTTTGAACTCATAAGTCATAAGCGCAATACACTAAATAATTGTATAAGCCCTGAATCCTAGGTAAACTCCCCATAAGTGTCAGCACTTCTGCTGGCTTCAGTTGCCAAGGGGAAATGGCTTCGAGCTTATCAGATAAGCCTAAGAAATCTTCTAATCTTGTCCCTGGCTACATCTTACTAGGATTAAAGCTTAAGGTTAAGTTATAGGGCAAATAAGTATCAAAGTTCCCTTCCACCCACATGTTCTATGTCCCTGAGTTAACTGCTCATTATCGGTTTATCATGATGGAGTACTGTAGCTGTACATGTGTGGGAATGATATGTAAGGACAGAATCTCTCATTCATAAGTTGCAATGAACAATCTCTCACCAGCTTCAACAACGCCTTCTCATTTTATAGTTCCATTTCAAGATAATTAAGTTGAATGCTTTTTATATGTAAGAAACAAAAATAGGAGAGAACAATGTCTCTACTCCATGATAAGTTCTTCTTTTCATTCTATATACAAGACCAATATGATTTGGGTCCAACGGAAATCAACATTTTCAAACGTGCTGTTTTTCACAACCAAAAAGTAACACGGGTAATTTAGTGAGGTGGATATGGCTACTCTTTCCTCGGTAAATTGCTCTAAGTGGCTAGTTCTCCTTTCACTGCCCAGGTACAGCAATGAAACCAGATAAGACAGACCAGGCAACTCCTCAAGAAGCATAAAAAATAACTTTTGATATAACCAATATGTAAGAAAGATAAATGAATTCACTAAACTCTAAATTAGTTGGCAGTCTCTCTCTAAAGAACTTCCAAGGAGGCGAAACCTAGCTTTTGGTGTTACTTTCCCAAGTAATATGATAGCTTAATCTGTCTTACATGGCAAAACGTCATAAAAATCAGGTATGCCAAGTACCCATAGGTTGTACATACTACTACACGGTACCTTTGGAGGTAAGGATGGGTTCTCTGAAGACGAAATTTCCTCCAAAAATGGGATATTCAGTAGTGAAGCAATCTGCAAGAGTCGCGCCAAATTAACTTGAGTGGAAAACGTAATCCAAAGAAATGATGAGAAGTATTTATTTTGTTTACAATATCATATGACTTCTCCCGCTCTGCATTGTGCGACGATCCAGCACGGCAGTTGAGCCTCTGAAACAGAAACGACAGTCACATACTGAAGACAGATCGATATTCCAGTGCAACAAGAAGGGCAACATATCAACAACAGGGGAGAACGGCTTCCGTATTTGCATCACCTGATCTCGCACCAACAGCCTTGATGCATCATTCTTGTGCCGGGCAATGCAGTGGGGTATATTGAAAGGCACGTCCTGACTCGCAAATCCCATGCGCACGTTTGCAGATCCTACAAAGGACAGATGCTGGGTCAGCTGAAATGACCATGACTCGGCAAAGATTGCCACCAGATAAGAAGAGCAAATTCTTGTCTCATAGATATTCGTCAACCGTCAGTTCTAGAACCTCGAGCCTATCCCAAAAAAAATCAACCTCCTGACCGAGCATTATGCATTTCACTCGACAGTTGAACTCGAATTAGACATGGTGTGCACCCAAATTGGATCGTGACAGGAGTGAACCGCCAGAACAGAACGACGAAGACAAATGCACATCGAGAAAACGGGACGAGCGGGAGAGGGGGGGCTCACCTGGGTTGATGACGACGAGGTTGGCACCGCGCTCGGCCATGAGCTGCGACGGCACCACCGTCTTGAGGTAATCCTGCGAGAGCGTCCGTCACAGAAAGCGAAGCGTGAGCAAGAGCAACCACTCGCTAGGGTTTCTCGGAAGGGGTTTATTTCGCGGGACAAAATCGAACTCGCCGGATCCAGGAGCTCCTGTGAGGGGCGGGGGGGGGGGGGGGGGGGGGGGGGGGGGAGGGGCTAGCGGAGCTTACCATCAAGTCGGTGGTTGCGGCCCGGAGGCCCGCAAGGGAGGCGGCGGCGGCGGAACGGGGCGCCGGAGTTGAAGGCGGAGGCACTTCGCGGCGGAGCACGGTAGAAGAGCAGAGCAGCGGGTTTGGGTTATGCTCCCCGCGGTTTGGAGGGAGGAGGTAACGTCGGCCGTCCGATCGGTATCTTCTTTTTAGACGGTCCGATCGGCATCCATTGCATTGCAAGACCATCAAACGCTGCTTGCATTGGATACGGTCATCCTGATCCTGTTCTAGTTGCATTGGGTGAACACTGCTTTCCATAGATAAAAAAATATTTGGATGAACAATAGGTTTAAATCCAATTAGTTTTGTGCTAAAAAATAACAAATATGATCAATTTTTCTTTGCTTTCTTAATTTGAGCAAAATTCAAAAACGGACTCCATGGAGCATGTCCTCCAAACTCATTTTCCGCATCGGCTACGTATTACATGTGCGATGGAATAGCCCCATCTGTGACCGTACATGAGAAAATGATACGGGGATTGGGGCACTACTCCATATCAGTGTATATGTATTGTATAAGATGAAAAATAATACATTGATAACTCGTATCTAGACCATGGTAGACACATGTGAATCTAGATAAATGGAAGTTACTTATTTTCAAAAAGATGGAAGTATGTTAATTTATGAGTTTATTAATGCCCACAAAATTAGTTCGTGAGATGCGACCTTTAGTTCACGCGTTCGTCTTCTCCGACCGTGATGAATGCTTCATGGGCTCTTGGCCACATGCATACATACATCGATCAGTGCCTGGGAATTTCTTAGGCTGATCACATTGCAAGTAACTTCAAGAGTAGCTAAGGGTTTAACTCAGCGAAATTGCTTATGTGACGGTGAATTAATGAAGAAAGAGGAGATATTTAGTTACTGTAACATCACACATATCAATATAAGATGATTCTATCACCTAATAAATGATACTTTGCATGACACTACTTATATGTTACTCTCCACTATGAAGGTAGTAACATAGAGTAATAACTTAGATGATGTGGCATGCAATTAAATGATGAGAGATATTTGTAGTAACTAGCTATATTATCATAACATCACACATTTTTAGACAAAATGAGTCTATATTATAATAAATAAGGCTTTGCATAATACCACACTAATATTATTTTGCACTATAAAGATAGTAACTTAGTCTAGTACCATACACATATTACTACTCTAAGTTAGTTCACGATATAACCAGCCTTATACTATCTGTAGTAAAGTGGAAGCACATGTAGCTAGCTAGCAAGCGGTTGGACCGACGTCCTACGAACGCCTGTTTGCACCTGCTAGCTATACTGGTCAGGAGTCAGCTGGAGTGAGAGCCTGTCATTACGACATACTCCCTCTGTTCGGGATTATAGGTCCTACGCGCATACCTAGATTGTTAATTTGACTAATAAAACAGAACTTATATATCACAAAAATTATACCATTAGAAAATATAACCTCTAAAGTTTTTAATGGTATAATTTTTATAATATACTATTTATGTTTTGTTGTCCAAATTGGCAACTTAGTTATCCGCGCGGGACTTATAATCCCAAACGGAGGGAGTACCAGTTAATGTGATGGCACTGGCAACAACGACGTTGTCTCCTCCATATATAGCTTTTTTTTTGCAAGGATCCTCCATATATAGCTAGCTACTAGGAAGCTGCAGATGCAAGCTGACCACTCAGGTGCAACCAAGGACATGCGTACATCCGTGATGAGGAGGACGACGGTGACGGCCGACGTGTGGTGCCGGCTGCAGGCGGTGGTGGTGGCCTTGGCGATGGCGTCGTCCATGCACTAGTGCAGAGCCCCCCCTTTAACTCCGGTTGGGAGGGCCCTCTAACAGCGGTTCCCCAACCGCTGTTGAGGGTTCGGTGTTAGAGGGGGGGCCTTTAACACCGGTTCTTATACGAACTGGTGTTAAAGGGTGGCGCACGTGGGGCTGCCGCAGGCCTCAGCCCCCCCCCCCCCCCCCCCTTTAACACCGGTTTGTATCTGGAACCGGTGTTAAAGGTTCTTCTGCCGCGGCAGAGATTTAGGCCGTTTTCCTGCTGCGGCAGGAAAACGGCATTAAATCTCTGCCGCGGCAGACTTCTGCCTCTGCCCCGTTCTGGGCATATTTCTGCGGGAGGGGGGGAGCGAGGGGGAATCGATCGGGAGCGGTATACTTATAAATCGTCATCGGTACATACCAGTACATGAATAATTAAGCAACTATTATTATACACAAACATCGTCATCGGCACATACATCGTCATCGGCACATACATCGTCATCGTTCATTTTGGTGGATATCTAAAGAGTTCTCCGCCAGGCGTGACGACCTCATCAAGTATGAACCCCGCCAATTCCTCTTGAATGGCTCGTATGCGTTCAAATGGTAGGAGTTGGTCCCGCATCCGTTCGATCTGAATATATATGAAGAATGGGCCGTCAATATATATATAAGAATAAAACTCAACACAATTGATGGTAATAAAATAATGTTGTGGACTTTGTTTACTTACTCTAAGTTGTTCTAGTGCGGCTTGGCCCGTCGCACATATCGTGTTGCGAATGAATCCGCAAACATAGTACCCACATAAGTTATTGCCGTGTCCCTGATGCGTGCACTTTACGAGAATAGAGAGTTCAATCAAAATAATAATCAATAAAGCATGATATAATGGAATTGGAAGCTAGCTAGTATTACTTACATTTTGGTCTACAAAATTTAGTTCTTCTGACCATTCACCCACGGCCCTGCCCGTGAACATTTTCCAAACCCTGTCCGACAAAGAAATGGATAAAGGAGTAATTAATTACTTATTGTCACGAAAGTTGTCGATCTAGTGCGATAATATGATTAAAATTACCTCTGGAGCATCTCTCTAAAGTCTGCCCATAGCTCTTTTTCTTTTCGTAACGAGTCCATGACAAGGACTTTTCCTGAGTCGGGTTGAATGACTAGCAGAATAAAGTGGAACCTACGCACGCATAACTCATCATTAATTACACTTAACATCGAGTAAGCCGAAACAGAATGTGTACAAGAGAGAGGGTAACAGTACTCACGAGAAGTTGTAAGGCAATAGTATTTCCCTTTTGGTTTATTGTCTCAGTAAAGACTTTAGCAAGTAATCTTCTGTTTGCCCGGGTTTGTCTCTTACCACTTCTTCATGAACTCTATTTGGGTCAACGAACCCAATGTCAAAAGGGCCTCCTTTCATGCATTCCATAACCTTTTTCCTGCATAATAGTATATACATATATGGTGAGCATATATATATATATACATGCAATTAATGAAGTGAATGAGATGAGATAAAAATTACAGAAATAGTACTTACACACAATAAAGGCTGATGGCAGATTTGTCGAGTTCCTTCTGATTGAATAGAAAATGCAAGTCTTGAATGTTGAAGTCGATTGCGTCGTCTCCGCACAAGAAAATCTGATCTCTTATATGCGCCGTGATCCATTCTACCTTTCTCGTCTTGCAGAAATGAAGGTACCACTTGTGCAATTTTCGCATCTTTGTTGGTAGATTCTTGAGCTCCTCTTTCTTGACGAGATTCTTCCCATACTTCCATGGCTGTATGGGGTTGGCATCGCATTTGGGCAAGTTGTCTCCCATGACGTTCAAGTATGCAATGTAAGTCATCCCCATCTCATTGGCCTTTCTTTGTAGCTCTGCCTCGTAATCATTTATGGGAGGAGCGTCTCGTGTGTCGAACATTTTGAGCGGGGCACATGATTGGTTTTCCTGCTCTCTGAGCATGGGAACTGTTTTCTGGGGTGCCTCACGACTGCTAATTTCAGTCTCCCTACGGCGCCTTGCATCCGCCTTCAAAATCTGGCGCTCGTAGTCCGGCACAAGTGGGGTTTCAGGTTTCAAAAGATTATTGTAAAACTTCTCCACCACCGCCGGATCTATTTTCTCCTTTGGCTCGGCCCGTCTAGGTGCAAATAATTTCTTGACCTGTTCTTTCGAGATCCTATTGGTCTCCTCGTCGCTGCGATTCCACGGTAAAACCGGCAATGGCTTGGCGGAAGGCTGCGGGACGTAGTTTTTTGAACTCTTTGGCGTACGGTTTCCTGCGGATTTCTTTGTGGCAGTGCTACTGATGCTCCTCGTGGCAGTGCTCTTCCGCTTACGCTGAGGAGATGGATGAAGCACCGGAGATGGCTGACGGGCTGGAGATGGCTGTCGCGCAGGAGATGGCTGACGGGCCGGAGATGGCTACCGCGCAGGAGATGGCTGACGGGCCGGAGATGGCTGCCGCGCAGGAGATAGCTGAAGCGGCTTAGACTGCTGACGCTGCGGAGACGGCGGGGGTGCCAGTGACATCCAATTTGGAAGCACAATGTGTTCCTTCTTCCAAAGAATGGTTGTTTTCACTGCAAATTTGAGTTGAGTTTCCCCTTCACCTGTAGCATGGTCAAGCTGTGCTTCCTCATATTCCTTCACAACCTCATCCACCCCGACAATAGCATAGCCATCTGGAATCGGTCGGCAATGGTAAGTTCCACCAGCTACAGGAGGTAAGGCATAGCCGACAGCCACCTTAATGGATAAGCCCATTAATCTCACATGCAGCTCAGCGTGTTCGCTCTCCGTGATCTCATCCACGGGGTATCGAGGACCCGTCATTTCAAGCATGGGCTGCACGTTCTCCGTGGAAGCCACACTGCTTTTCCGCGCAGAGTCTGGGCCGCGGGCAGCTTCCAATGCAGGCTCTTCGTGCCGCTGAGATGGGCCGGTAGCTTGATGGCTCTGTTGTGCATTCACTTGCGCCTGCAGCGCCGCAAGTGCATGTTCTATCTGTGTCATCCGCTCTGTGCGCTCTTTTTCTTTTTTGCCGCGCCATCTGTAAGAGTCGCTCCAGTCGGCAAACCCATCCTTCCATGTCATACCCCCTGTGCCTCGTGCATGTCCAGGGTGTTCTTTTTTACCGATGGCGCGTGTGAGCTGGTCATTCTCTCTGTCGGGATGGAAGGTCCTGGCGGATGTTTCCTCGTATGCCGTGATGAGTTCAGTGACGGGTTTGGCAAGGATGGTTGGGAAGATACACAATCCTGTTTCTGGGTCCAACCTTGCCCCGATTCCGTAGAACCAAGTCTTTGCACGTAGGTCCCACCCATCTGTCTGGGGTGTGATCCCTCTCTCGCGCAGGGCCTTCAGCTTCCTCCCACTTAGGCCTCTGAGATATGTAGCCACCTGACCCCGTCCTCTGGTGATATTCCTTCTTCAGGGCATTAAGCGTATTGGTTTCTGGCCTCTTTTTAGCTATAGCACTTTTTTTATATGTCTTAAATTCGGGCCAGTGAGGTCTTATCTTCGCATAATATGCGTCTTCGAAATTTGGAGTCTCGCCAGATTTGACAAATTTGTTCAATTTTGTCTTCCAGTTGCGGAAAGCCTCGGCCATCTTCTTTAGAGTCCACTCTTTGACCTTTTCCTTTATAACTGGGTTGTTTTCATCCTCCTCTGGCGGAAGGGTGAAATTTACCAACAACGAATTCCAAAGCGTTTCTTTGGATCTGTCATCGACAAAGGTACCATCGCCCTTCTTTGGCTTATTCCAATTTTCAATTGTGATTGGGATTTGGTCCCTAACAAGAACTCCAGCCTGACGTACAAATTTGTCTGCGGCCTTCTTGGGCTCCATCGGCCTGCCATCAACACGGACTGCTTCGATCGTGAACTTTGCACGATCTTTCAACCGCTGGCTCGCGCCTCGCTTGCTCTTTTTCGTAGAAGAAGATGGTTGCTGGCTGGTCGATCCAGAGGGCTAAAAGAAGAAAGAAGCGTTAATTAATACATGTAGAAGAAGATTGTTTGTGAAAGTCAGCAGAGGCTTAATCAATGCATATACCTCGCCGGACTTTGTAACCATTAAATTGCGTTCACCGGAGTCTTCATCTTCTCCATGACTAGTACTTGAGCTGTCGTCATCATGTCCCTCCAAGTTCAGATATTGTGAGGTGTCCTCATCAATAATGTTCTCCATTATTTCTTCTTCTTCAAGGTTTCTACTAAGTGGATCCATAGTTTCTAAAACAATAATATTATCTAGAGTAAGAGTGTAAACATTCAAGTGGACTTGGATTCATAGACAAATATACATATTATTTATACAAAAATACACAAATGAAATTAAAACCCTAAGGATGCTTGATCATTTTAAACGAGTTCCGAGGGGTCCAAACCCTAATTCGGAGAAATCCCGGATGCATATGAGAGGGGCTAGCTACAGTGGCTGACCGGAGGCTGGCGGCGTTGGAGAGCGACCTAGGGAGCGCGAGGTAGCGTGATGCGGCCTACCTAAAACGGGTGTTGTTCATAACCTTAATTAACTTAGGACGTAGGTAAATTAACTTGAATCTTTCTCGGTAACTCTTTCATAACCTTAATGTGCTCATTTTGATTTGTCATGTAGAATCATGTTCCTCCATCATTAACTATGGAGCATTATTTGGCGGCTTTACTGCAGATAATCTGTGTGCTCATTTTGATTTGTCAAATCTAAAGCTAGTGAAAAAGTCGTCGTACAAAAATTGAGAGAAAGGTCCCAGGAACATAAGTTATCTCATGAGGAACCGTTCACGCAACAAGCAAGGAATTTGACCAGAAACCGTAAAAGTAAGACGCGGTTGATGCTTTGTTCGTCGCCATTAATAACCGCGCTAATCCTTGCGAGTAAGGGCTAATTCCTTGGCAGTATTTAATTTGGGCTGCACGAATCTTGAGTGACGACGACGGTGGAGGTTTGGTCTGACCGTGATGAGGTGGCCGCGCGGACCAAGTGTGTATATAAGCGATTGTCGTCGCTGCTTTGCTAGCTGCGACCAGGACCTTGGCTAGCTGCGACCATGTCCAGGGACAGCGTGCTGATCGGCGCCTCCATGGCCGCGCTCGTCGTTCTCTCCCTCGTCGCCTACTTCTGATCCAACCGCCGCCAGCCGGCGGTGCACGCCTCGTCGTCGCAGCGGAGCATGGCCGACGACGTGGAGCTCGGTCGCCCCCGGACGTGCGCCGCCGGGATCGAGGAGGTCGTCCTGTCAGCGTTCTAACCGCCGCTCTCCACCCGAACCGCGACCACGAACCGCCGCTCTCCACCCGAACCGCGACCACGACGGAGAGCGACAGGATGGGCGCGTCGTGCGCACCCACCCGAACCGCTCGGTGCCGCGGCGGCGTGCGCACCCACCCGACAGAGGCTGCAACGGCGGTCGGACAGAGGGAGGCTGCGACAGGCAGCCGGCGACGTGGCAGGCGGCCGGCAACAGAGGGGGCGGCCAGACAGAGGGAGGCTGCGACAGGCGGACGGCGACGTGGCAGGCGGCCGGCGACAGAGGGGGCGGCCGGACAGAGGGAGGCTGCGACAGGCGGCCGGCGATGTGGCAGAGCGCAGCCTGCAAAGGGGGGAGTCGGCGACGAAACAGAGAAGGGGAGGAAACAAAGGGCGGTCCGCTAGCTCACCACGGCGCCGGCGTCGTCGTCGGCTGTGGCGCGCACGCGGTGGCGGTGGCGGTCGTCGGCTTCGGTGGCGCGCGCGCGGTGGCGGTGGCGGTCGTCGGCTTCGGTGGCGCGCGCGCGGTGGCGGTGGCGCGCACGCGGTGGCGAGGGCGGCGACGGCGAGGGCTTCGGGGCTCTGGCGGCGGTGGCACGATCTGGCTCTGGGGGGAAGAAAGGAGCGAAGGGGCGCATTTAATACCCCCCTTTAACACCGGTTCGTGGCAGGAACCGGTGTTAAAGGGGGGGGATTCGTTTGTGCGCGTATTTATTACCCCCCCCCCTTTAACACCGGTTCCTGCCACAAAACGGTGTTAAAGGGGGGGTGCGCGCGGGAAACGAAATAAATGCCCCCCCTTAACACCGGTTCCTGTCTGGAACCGGTGTTAAAGGGGGGGCATTTATTTCATGCATTAAAGGGCCTTTTTAATTCAAAAAATATGATATGAATTTAGAAAATTCATATCTTTTTCATTTCAACTCAGAAAAATATGAATAATATATCATAATTTTCAGAAAAATAATATCTATCCATTCATGTAAATCATTTTATATTTACTTCACATGAATTTTTTTAAAATAATTAAAACACTTACATATAAATTTTGATTATTCAATTCAAACAAAAATAAATTGTTAAATCCTAAAACTTTGAACATAAGAAATATTAAGCATCTAAAAATGATTTTTATTAGATCAAATCATATTTTAATGCCGCATCTTTTGTATTAACATTTTTGAATTGATTGGATATTTAAATGTCGCATCTTTTGTATCTCACCAAGCCTCGCTCAATTTGCATTGTTTTTTTGATAAAATAGCATATTGTGAACCTAAAAATGTGTTGGTGGTTTTTTGAATTAGCCATTTGGTGGTTGCTTCACAAAACCGTCCGTTTTTTATGCTCGGAAAATGGAAAATGCCTTTTTGGTGTGATAAAAAGGAAAACTCCTCTTGCAAACTATGCCTTGATTCTAGCCATAACATTGGTCATTTGACCCGAAAGCCAAGAAACCTCGAATGAGATAGGTCATTTTGAGACAGTTACATCAAGCCGAACTGGAACTGAAAATTAAGATACATAAAAGAACTGAAAATTAAGATACATGGCCAGATTAAGTAACAATCGGCCGAACTTGTTTCGGAATGTTGGAGTGATTCAGTCATGCTCCTGCCTACACCTGTAATACTCGCCACTGTAGTCGTCATACTCGCCGCCGCCGTCATCGCTGTCGTCGTCGGGGTCGCCGTATTGAACCTTTGGAGAGTACGCGTGGGCTGGACTTGAGGGTAGCGCAGACGGGGGTTAGAGTCGGCGGCAGTGTCATAGGCCATGACGCTCTGGAGAGTCCGACCGCGCCACCATAGCCGACGGCCGGCCTCGTTGAAGTTAGGAGGAGGTGGGCCGTCCTTCTCGTGCCTGGCGAGCGCCCTCTCATGCCGATCCACGAAGAAGGCTTCCCAGGTAGGGAAATAGTCGGGATGCCATCTGGGATTCCTCCGCTGCTCCGGCGTGAGCTCGAAGTAGTAGTGGTTCGTGATGGCCATCCAGCGCGCCACACCTAGAGGGACAGGAGGAACCGGCACGCCTCCGACGCTCAGCATCCAGCCGACGGGGACACAGTAGCCCGGCGGGCAGGGGTAGTTCGAGGCGCAAAGCGCCTCCGCCTCCCTGGGGGTTAGTGCTATGGTGGAAGCCATGGGAAAGAGTGATGAGGTTGCAGATATGAGTCTAGAGATGTGCAATGACAATGGAGGCCAACCCCCTACATATATATATAGTGAACTAGCGGGAAGAACTGGAGGGAAGAACTGGCGGGAAGAAAAATGGCGGGAAGAAAAATGGCGGGAAAAAATGGCGGGATGAACCTTTAGTCCCGGTTAGAGACACCAACCGGGACAAAACACGAGTCGGCACTAATAATAGGGGTGAGTGCATGTCGACATTATGTCGTGCGGCGTGTACCTTGTCCCGGATGGTGTCACCAACCGGGACTAAAGATGAACCTTTAGTCCCGGTTGGAGACACCAACTGGGACTAAAGATGAACCTTTAGTCCCGGTTGTAGACACCATCCGGCACAAAACACGAGTCAGCACTAATAATAGGGGTGAGTGTCGACATTATTTTGTAAGTGTCAACACTATGTCGAGCTGCTTGTACTATAAATAGGCATCCTTGTGAGTCCAGTCCTCCAGCCAGTTTGAGGCAGGGACACCACTACGGCCAGTTTCAGGGAGATGCCGACGGAGCCCAGTCCTCCGGCATCTCCGAGAAACTGGTCATAGAGGCACTCCCTAATATGTGGAATTAGTTAGCTCTCTGGTGTATTGATCTAGTTAGAGAAGTTACAAAGCTGCAAGATGGTTTTCGAGAGCAGGGACACCACTACGGCCAGTTTCAGGGAGATGCCGACGGAGCCTAGTCCTCCGGCATCTCCAAGAAACTGGTCATAGAGGCACTCCCTAATATGTGACCGCGTGTTTGGAGATCAGATCTTAATGGTACGTACGAATCGGGACAACTTCTTCTCATAGTCCCGGTCCATCCACAAAACATGACTAACACTCAAGACATGTATTAATATTAAAAACATGAACTAGAGTTACATAATATGAGCATGAACTTCTTGGCATATGCCCTTCCTTATGATCGCTTCAGACGTAATCATGGAGCATCTTCTTTACTTAACGGAATGCTTGGGTCAGTTTTCACTGTGAAGGGCGGAATTTCATCAAACTTATTATAATCTTCTAACATGTCTGTCTTGTCCTCGATTCCCACGATGTTTCTTTTCCCTGAAAGAACTATGTGACGCTTTGGCTCATCATATGATGTATTCGTTTGCATATTTTTCTTTTTTTTGGTCTGGAGGACATGTCCTTCACATAGAAAACCTGAGCCACATCATTGGCTAGGACGAATGGTTCGTCTAAGTTCTTCATAAGATTGTTGAGATCCACCGTTGTCATTCCGTACTTCTTGTCTACCTCAACCCCTCCTCCTGTTAGCTTGACCCATTTGCATCGAAACAAGGGGACCTTAAAATTAGGTCCATAGTCAAGTTCCCATATCTCCTCTATGAACCCATAATACGTGGTCTTTTGCCCATTGTCTTCTGCTGCATCGAAGCGGACACCACTGTTTTGGTTGGTGCTCTTTTTATCTTGGCCTATCGTGTAAAATGTATTCCCATTTATCTCGTACCCTTGGAAAGTACATACAGTCGAAGAAGGTGTCCTGGCCAACAAGTACAGCTGATCCCCAACAGTGGTGTTATTCGTGAGAAGTCTTTGCAGCCAGCCGCCAAAACTCGCCATGTGTTCACTTATAATCCATTCATCAGACTGCCCCGGGTGTTTGAGGCGTATTAAATTCTTGTGTTCATTGATATACGGGGCAACCAAGATAGATCTTTGTAAAACCGTGTAGTGTGCTTGATTGAGAGAATATCCGTCCCTACATATCATTGCTTTACATCCTAGGGTGCCTTTTCCACGCAGTCTCCCCTCATGTCGTGATTCTGGAACACCAATCGCCTTAAGGTCAGGAATAAAATCAACACAGAACTCAATGACCTCCTCTGTTACATAGCCCTTGGAGATTAGGGCTGTCAACGAGCCGAACTCGAGTGAACATTGTTAGACTCGGCTCGAGCTCGGTAGAAGCTCGAGCCGAGCTCGAGCGAGCCTAGGTTGACCTTCAAGCCTACATCTAAGCTCGAGTTCGGCTCGACCAAAGCTCGAGTAGGCTTGAGCTTGATTCGTTGAAGCTCGGTAAGAAAATTTTAGTACATCGACATGCAGCTACATAGCAAGAAAATAGTAAATCTTGAAAACGGAATAGCAGAAATGGCTTGGAGTTTCGTATAATAGTAATACAGTGCCAACATACCAGCATAATTATTTTAGCGGACTTACAACAGATGGAATAATAATAGCAGCCTCAAATTTGCGGTTGTACAAAAATCACGAGCTTTATCGAACTGTTTGAGTTCGGCTTGACTAAGCTCGCGAGCTCGAAAACAGGCTCGAGTTTGGTTTGTTAGAGAGACGAATCAAGCTCGAGCCGAGCTGTTAACGCGCCGAACTCGCACAGTTTGTCAAGCCCGAACTTTTTTGACAGCCCTATTGGAGATGCTTCCTTCTGGCCTAGCACGGTTATGAACATATTTCTTTAAGACTCCCATGTACCTCTCAAAGGGGAACATATTATGTAGAAATACAGGACCGAGAATGGCAATCTCTTCTACTAGGTGAACCAGGAGATGCGTCATAATATTGAAGAAGGATGGTGGGAACACCAACTCAAAGCTGACAAGACATTGGGCCACATCTGTTTGTAACCCAGGTAGGCTTTCTGGATCGATTACCTTCTGAGATATTGCATTGAGGAATGCACATAGCTTCACAATGGGTACTCGAACATTTTCAGGCAGAAGCCCCCTCAATGCAATCGGAAGCAATTGTGTCATAATCACATGGCAGTCATGAGACTTCAGGTTTTGGAATTTTTTCTCTGCCATATTTATTATTCCCTTTATATTCGACGAGAAGACAGACGGGACCTTGATACTGCTCAGACATTCAAAAAAGATTTCCTTCTCTGCTTTGGTAAGAGCGTAGCTGGCAGGAGTTAAGTGGCATCGTTTACCCTTCTCGTTCTCAGGATGCATAGGCTCTTCAGGGGCCTTCAGACGTTGCTGGTCCTGTCGTGCTTCCGGTGTATCTTTTGTCTTTCCATACACTCCTAGAAAGCCTAGCAGGTTCACGCAAACATTCTTCGTCACGTGCATCACGTCGATTGAAGAGCGGACCTCTAAGACTTTCCAATAGGGTAGGTCCCAAAATATAGATTGCTTCTTCCACATGGGCGCGTGTCCGGCATCGTCATTCGGAACAGATAGACTGCCAGGACCTTTTCCAAAGATTACTTCTAGGTCCTTGACCATACCAAATACCTCCTCACCGGTACGGAGGACAGGCTTCCTCCGGGGTTCTGCCAGACGTTTGAAATGCTTGCCTTTCTTTCTTACTGGATGCAGGTTCGGAAGAAATCGGCGATACCCTAGGTACACAACCTTCTTACATTTATCCAAATATATACTTTCAGTATCATCTAAACAGTGTGTGCATGCATTGTATCCCTTGTTTGTCTGCCCTGAAATGTTACTAAGAGCAGGCCAATCATTGATGGTTACGAAAAGCAATGCTCGTAGGTCAAATGGCTCCCCTTTGTGCTCATCCCACATACGTACACCTGTTTTGGCCCACAGCTGTAAAAGTTCTTCAACTAATGTCCTTAGGTACACATCAATGTCGTTGTCGGGTTGCCTCGGGCCTAGGATGAGCACTGGCATCATAATGAACTTCCTCTTCATACACAACCAAGGAGGAAGGTTATAGATACATAGGGTCACAGGCCAGGTGCTGTGACTGCAGCTCTGCTCACCAAAAGGATTCATGTCGTCTGTACTTAGACCAAACCTTAAGTTCCTTGCGTCACGTGCGAAGTCCGGGTACTCTCGCTCGACTTTTCTCCACTGTGACCCATCAGCGGGGTGTCTCAACATCGCGTCTTTCTTACGGTCTTCCATGTGCCATCGTAATAACTTGGCATGCTCTTTATTTCTGAAGAGACGTTTTAACCGTGGTATTATAGGAGCATACCACATAACCTTGGCGGGAACCTTCTTCCTAGGGGCCTCGCCCTCAACATCGCCATGATCGTCTCGTCTGATCTTATACCGCAGTGCAGTGCATACCGGGCATGCATCCAAATTCTCGTACTTCTCACCGCGGTAGAGGATGCAGTCATTAATGCAGGCATGTATCTTCTGCACGTCTAATCCTAGAGGGCAAACAACCTTCTTTGCTTGGTATGTACTGTCAGGCAACTCATTATTTCTTGGAAGAAGATTCTTCATTTTTACCAACAACTTTGAAAATGCGCTGTGAGTCACACCATTCTCTGCCTTCCATTGCAGCAAATCCAGTGTGGCACCTAGCTTTTTGTGGCCATCTTCGCAAGTTGGATACAACAATGTTTTGTGATCCTTTAACATCTGCTCCAGCTTCTCCTTCTCCTTTTCAGTTTCACATTCTTCCTTTGCATCAGTAATGGCCCGGCCAAGATCGTCATCAGCGGGCCCATCTGCTCCCTCTTGATCTTCATTATCTACCTCCGTTGCATTATCATCATATTCAGGATACATATTATGATAGTTTTCATCATCCTCTTCTTCTTCGTTGTCTTCCATCACAACCCCTTTTTCTCCGTGCTTGGTCCAACAATTATAGCTGGGCATGAAACCGGATCGAAGCAGGTGGGCGTGAATGGTTCTGGTATTTGAGTAGTCTTTCTTGTTCTGACAGTGAACACACGGACAACACATAAAACCATTGTGACCACGGTTTGCATTAGCCACAACGATGAAATTTTGGAGGCCCGTAATGTACTCGGAAGTGCGGCGGTCACCGTACATCCATTGCCGATTCATCTGCATTAATATGTAGTATATATCAAAAAATAATAGGGAGATGACCATTTATATATAGTACATCAATGACACATGAAACTATAGTTGCCGACCTCGACCGAGACGAAAAGAGCAACAAGAAAGCTTATTTTGAGCTCTCGGGCATTTCACCGAACACCTCTAGTGCATATGAAAAAAACACAAACTAGCACTCTTCACACCCTCTTGCTAGGCTCAAAAATGTGAAAGAATGGAAGAGTGGGGTGTGTGTGGGCTGGGGTGGTGTCTTATATAGCCCCCCCTTTAACACCGGTTCATGCCACGAACCGGTGTTAAAGGGGGGGGTGGTGCGCGGGCCACCAGTGCAGGGACCTTTAACACCGGTTCGTGGCACGAACCGATGTTAAAGGGGGGGGCTCCTTTAATGCCGCAGGGGCCACGCTGGTACGGCCCCCCTTTTAACACCGGTTCGTAGAAGAACCGGTGTTAAAGCCCCTTTTCGGGATCAACAAAAGACCTTGTTTCCACTAGTGATGGCGAAGTGCGAAAGCCAGCAGTCAAAGAAGCCGCTGGTGACGGCGGTGATCGTCTTCGACGACTCCATCATGGATCCCGGCAACAACAACGGCCTCCACACGGTGGTCAAGGCCAACCACCCGCCCTACGACATGGACTTCGCCGGCCATGTGGCCACCGGCCGCTTCTCCAATGGCCTCATACCCACCGACTTCATCGGTACGTACCGGTACCATGACAGCGCGTCGTGCATGTGTTCTTGTTTCTTGTTTGGACTTTTGGGATGTGCGTGGATTGAATTGGAGCTTTGAAACTTTTTCAATGAAATTTGGAAAGAGATCCCTCCCCCCACCACACATACACACACACATATTTTTTTGAGTTCTGGAAGCATTATTACTCCTTATTGGAACATGCATAACTGCTACTAATGTGAATATGCATACAAGTTACTACCTCCATTCCGATTTATAAGACAAATACGTATTTCGAAAAAATAGTTTGACTATAAATTTGGTCAACAAAATACAAACTATATTTAATAAAAATTATATCATTAGATTCATATTTAAAATACGGTTTTGATGGTATAATTTTTATGACATATGATTCATATATTGTTGCTCAAATTTATGGTTTAAACTATTTTCTCGAAATACGTATTAACCCTATAATCCGGAATAGAGGGAGTAGTAATGACTTACTTCTATTACGGAGTGTGCACTCCTTTTTATTACTTCCTCCGTCACGGTTTGGAAGACGTCTTACAAAAACCATGCGTTTCCAAAACTTCTCTTCTCCTAGGCACGTTAGACTTAATTACAGAATTAATGTCTCATTTTTCTTCCCCACTTCTTACTCCATGCAGCCAAGGAATTAATTCTTGCATGCAACTCCAGTATTGCATGCAACTAAACTCCTCGTTGATATTGAGTAATTACGTTTAATAGGGCGAGTAATTAATGGGCATATTTTCTCCTACCTAATTTGCATGTTTTTGACACAAATCTGGTCCAATCAGCGTCCACCTAGGTCCCAACAATCTCTCTAAAACGCCCTTTAAACCGTGACGGAGGAAGTAGTTATATAGTGCTCATTAGCACTTTGCCTGAGACTAGTCATAGTGAGAGTAACATTACTAGTAATACAAAATTACATACAATGGCAATTAGCATTTTGATGATATGACAAGATATTAAACAAAGAAAGATGCTTATGATAACTAGCTATATTAGTATAACATTACATAACCCAAGGTAATATGAGTCTATAGCCTCATAAATAAACTCTTCTACGACACTAGCTCTATACACTAGTGCAGAGCCCCCCCTTTAACTCCGGTTGGGAGGGCCCTCTAACAGCGGTTCCCCAACCGCTGTTGAGGGTTCGGTGTTAGAGGGAGGGCCCCTTTAACACCGGTTCCTATACGAACCGGTATTAAAGGGTGGCGCACGTGGGGCTGCCACAGGCCTCAGGCCCCCCCCTTTAACACCGGTTCGTATCTGGAACCGGTGTTAAAGGTTCTTCTGCCGCTCTGCCGCGGCAGGAAAACGGCCTAAATCTCTGCCGCGGCAGACTTCTGCCTCTGCCCCGTTCTGGGCGTATTTCTGCGGGAGGGGGGGAGCGAGGGGAAATCGATCGGGAGCGGTATACTTATAAATCGTCATCGGTACATACGAGTACATGAATAATTAAGCAACTATTATTATACACAAACATCGTCATCGGCACATACATCCCCATCGGCACATACATCGTCATCGTTCATTTTGGTGGATATCTATAGAGTTCTCCGCCAGGCGTGACGACCTCATCAAGTATGAACCCCGCCAATTCCTCTTGAATGGCTCGTATGCGTTCAAATGGTAGGAGTTGGTCCCGCATCCGTTCGATCTGAATATATATGAAGAATGGGCCGTCAATATATATATAAGAATAAAACTCAACACAATTGATGGTAATAAAATAATGTTGTGGACTTTGTTTACTTACTCTAAGTTGTTCTAGTGCGGCTTGGCATGTCGCACATATCGTGTTGCGAATGAATTCGCAAACATAGTACCCACATAAGTTATTGCCGTGTCCTTGATGCGCGCACTTTACGAGAATAGAGAGTTCAATGGAAATAATAATCAATAAAGCATGATATAATGGAATTGGAAGCTAGCTAGTATTACTTACATTTTGGTCTACAAATTTTAGTTCTTCTGACCATTCACCCACGGCCCTGCCCGTGAACATTTTCCAAACCCTGTCCGACAAAGAAAATGGATAAAGGAGTAATTAATTACTTATTGTCACGAAAGTTGCCGATCTAGTGCGATAATATGATTGAAATTACCTCTGGAGCATCTCTCTAAAGTCTGCCCATAGCTCTTTTTCTTTTCGTAACGAGTCCATGACAAGGACTTTTCCTGAGTCGGGTTGAATGACTAGCAGAATAAAGTGGAACCTACGCACGCATAACTCATCATCAGTTACACTTAACATCGAGTAAGCCGAAACAGAATGTGTACAAGAGAGAGGGTGTTATCGCCATATTTTGGCCAAAGAAGGAGATGGGCCGTGATCAAGATGGGCTTGGAAGATACATATATTCAACGTGTTGTTGGATCGGTCTAGTGCGTAGATTTGGGCTCTTGCCCGTGTATTTTGTATCATAGTAGGTTCCGTTTCAGTTTAGGTAAAGATAGAGTTATTCCAAAAGTAGAGAGTCTCCGGACTATAAATATGTACCTAAGGTTATCGAGAAAAAGAGGACAATCACGTTCACAACAAACACAATCTCGGCGCATCGCCACCCCTTGTTTCTAGGGTTTTTCTCGGGTAAGTGCCATGCTGCCTAGATCGCATCTTGCGATCTAGGCAGTATCTACTTATGCGTTATCTGGTGTTACTCGTACTGAAGCCTTGTTGATGGCGAGTAACACCATTATCATAGATTTGTTGGGGTTAGCATCAGTACTTTTCGCTATGATTGTTTAGTTATGCTACCTCTAGCTATCTCGCCGCCTTTGCATCTTTTCCCGGGTGTAAGGGTGGCATCTTGCTTGATCTTTACTTAGCTGATTCGATCTGTTATAGTTGTGCCTTGTTCACCAAGGTTTAGTTTAATATCTACGTAATCAGGCCTTACAAACGGATTGAACGATCCAGTAGTACGTAAGGACGTGGCTTATTCGTTCTAGAGAAGTTGTTCCGGTAATTGACTTTGCGTTGGTTATTAGGCCTCCTCTAGGGTTAATATTCTTCATCTTTTGTATATACCAGGCTCAATTACGTGTAGGACGTTCCAGTTACGTGGTGAAAACATTAAACTGTCGTAGGACTTGTAGTGATCAAGCAAAACCCCATGTTATCATAAATCTAATGCAGAACCATGGGACAATCGGCTTTAGGAGCCGATTTACAGGGAAACCTGGGAGCCGGTCACGGCTTGAATTTTACGTATACTTGTTTACCATGCAGGAAACCAATCGGAGCAATCCATCACCTCCCTGATCAGGTATAGGTCAGGTGGCACGCCCTCGAACCAAGCCAGGACGCGTGCCGGAGTTTTGCGGGCCGTTGCCCGAGGGACCAGGGCCCACCAGCAGTTCTGGGAGCCTCCCGGCTCTTCGTGTTGCTCGTCGCTGCTCGCCGGCGAGTTTTGACAGGCAACACATTCTGGCACGCCCGGTGGGACATTCAACAACATCTGCATCAACATCCGACGCTGCGATGGAGAACAGACCAGTCACGTACGACGAGCTTCCTGAAGAGCACAAGGCGAAGTATGACGAGATCAGAAATCTCTTCGAAGCCGATCTCATCGGCTCTTTCGAGAGGACCCGTAAGCATGGCATCAAGTGGAGGGGGTTCTCCCCCGAGGGTGTTCTCGATGAAGTGGATCTGTCTGTTCCTTCGGAGGAGCGCACCAGAGCTCTACGACAGGAGGTCAACTATATGGTGGCTCATTCTCTGCACCGCCATTCTGAGAGCCTGGTGAACGCTTTCGAGCGGGTCGCGGTTCGCGTAGTTCAGGAGATCATGAAACATCAATACTCTCTGTCGGGGCCCACTTTAGGGACCCACCAAGGAGAAAGACCGCTCCAGACCAGGCCACAGCTGCCGTTCGCACTCGCAGCTCCAGAGCCGCCAGGATCAGCGGCGTACGTCGTCTACAAGGCTGGAGGCGACCCAGGCGATTGCCAATTCCTGTTCGAGCCACCTAAGGAAATCCCGCACGGGTATATATGCGCCTACGTGCCGGACTGCAATAACCTGGCACGCACCAGCCAGATTGCAACCGCAGGAGTTTCTGCGGCAGGGGTTCCTGGGGCAGGATCTTCAGGAGCAGGCGTTCCTGGAGCAACGATGTCTGGGATGGACGCTGACAAACAGGCGTGGCTAGCCAAGTATGCCACTGGAACAAGCCATGAGAATCTAGCCCCTGCAGCTCAAACAGTGGAGCAAATCAGTACCATCTGAGAGACCAGTTCGGCTTCGTGCCGAAGAGAAGGACAATCGGCTATTCAAAGCCGTACCCCAACGAGTTTGATCTGATTCCGCTGCCACCCAAGTATCGGCTCCCTGAGTTCTCAAGGTTCAGCGGGTCAGAAGGGTCAAGCTCGATCGAGCACATAAGCCGATACCTGGCACAGCTAGGCATGATTTCGGCATCGGATCAGATGCGCGTAAGATATTTTGCGCAATCTCTAACGGGGCCAGCCTTTGGGTGGTACACCTCGCTGCCACCTGATTCAATTCGCACCTGGAAACAACTGGAAGAGCAGTTCCACATCCAGTACCATTCAGAGGCTACTGAAGCTGGCATTGCAGACCTGGCGCAGGTGCGACAGAAGCGGGGAGAAACTGTAGCCGAATACATCCAGCGCTTCAGGACCGTCAAGAACCGATGTTACTCAGCTCGTTTAACTGAGAAGGAAGCGGTCGAGCTGGCGGCGTTGGGTCTCTTAGCACCCATCAAGGATCTGGCTTTCCAAGTGGAGTACAACTCATTGGCGCACATGGCCCAGAAACTGACGATGTATGAACAGCGCCACCCTGAGTTATACCAAGACAAGTTCAAGCGTCCGATAGGCCTGGTCGATACAGAAGAAGATGATCCTACACAAGACCAGGAGGTGGCCGTGGCTGAATGGGCTTGGGGGGCAGACCCTGTGTCCTGCAAGTGGGTGAAACAGCAAGGGCCTGCAAAAGGGTTCGACTTCGATGTGAGCAAAGCCGAGCAGATATTCGATTTACTGCTGAAGGAGAAACAATTGAGGTTACCCGAAGGCCACAAAATCCCTACGGCTCAGGAAATGAACGGGAGACCATACTGCAAGTGGCATCACTCGTTCACCCACACCACCAACGATTGCAAGGAGCTACGTCGCCAAATCCAAATGGCGATAGAACAGGGCCGTCTGATCCTTGGGCAGTTCGCCATGAAAGTGGACACGAACCCGTTTCCCGGCGTCAACATGGTAGAACTCAGTCGCTCCGCGAGGCGTCGGCTGGACTTTTCGTTCGGTGTTAATATGGCAGGGTCTGGGTACCACCATGACACGGACAAGGAGGAAGGTGGTCACTCTCGGGGCAAAGAAAGAAAGGAGGCTGGTCCATGCGACCGGCCCGGCCACAATGACAGGCGGTACTTAACAGAGGAACAGGTGAGGAGGGTGCGGTATCAGAAGCCACATTCCACGCATCTCCTTAACAAGTATGAGCGTCAGTATGATCAACGGCGCCAGCGCGATGGAAACAATGAAGGATATGAGCACCTCGCTAGGGGACCGTCCAAAGAAAAGGAAGGCGCAAACAAACATTGGGATTGTCCCTTCTTCAAGTATTGCTGGGACGTGGGAATGAGCCGATTGCCTACAGTCGACAACTGCCCAGAATGTGGACAGCAGAAGGAGGGCACGAGGCCAGTGTCAGTGTTCAAACGTCTAGGGCCTCTCCCACCTCAGAGCCGTCACAGGGAGTCCGCTCGAGCAAAGGGCCTCGAGAAGCCAAGGGATGACAAAGAAGAAGACAGGTATCACCGTCCAAGGTGGTGCCCCGATGGACTCAGACACACCCAAAAGCGTAGAGTGCAACGGCTGCGCAACTTGGAGGAAGCCGAAGCGCAGTATCTCCACGCTTTAAAGAAAGCACGGCCTGATCTGGCCGTCAAAGTGAGGCAGACTTTGGAGACGGAAGGCCGCCCGACAAGGAAAGAGTGGCGCCCCAAACCAATAAAAGCCGATGCACAGACATCGGCTGGCACAAACATGGTGTTCGTACTTCCGGCAGAATTCTGCGCGCCACGAACCAATGAGCTACCAGTGGCACAGTTTGACTGCGGTCCACGGCCGGTTATCTTTGAGAAGCCACGTGAGAAGGGTTACAAACATCTGAAAGCTCTGTACCTGCGAGGCTACATCAATGGGCAACCTGTCAGCAAGATGTTGGTGGACACCGGAGCGGCAGTCAATATCATGCCATACTCCATGCTACGACGTTTGAGACGCTCCACTGCAGACCTGATCAAAACCAACGTCACGTTAAGCGACTTCAACAGTCAGTCTTCGGAAACGCAAGGCGTACTGAACGTGGATCTGACGGTGGGCAGGAAAACCATACCCACGTCATTTTTCGTCGTGAACAGCAAAATTACCTACGCTGTCTTGCTAGGAAGGGATTGGATCCACGCTAATTGCTGCATTCCATCCACGGTGCACCAGTGCCTAATACAGTGGGACGGAGATGAAGTGGAGGTCATCCATGCAGACGATTCTATCGAGATTTCCATTGCTGGCACGAACGTCTGGGAAGCAGAAGACCAAGAGCCGATCTCTGGAATCAGTTTAGACGGCTGTCAATGCATTGAAGCTACAAAAAACGGGGTGAGGCTGGTCTTATCCACTGGCCTGGGAGAGTAGAAAGGTCTACGATTATACGTGGTACGGCCGATCCTCGCGATCGGCCACAAAAAATAAAAAGCAGCAATCAAACGACAAGCGGATCACGTAGTCGTAGTGGGGAGATACCCTGCCATTGTGAAACCATAAGGTGTAAGCCATCCTTAACTAATGCAATAAAAAAGGGGGCCGATTCAGGCAATCGGCCCAAATCATTTTTGTTGTCCTCACCTACTGCTTGCCCTGTGTTCAGCATCGATTTGGCAGGGGACGGAAAGCTAGGGTATGGGTTCACATCCGCTGATGAACTAGAGGAGATCGACATTGGTCCTGGGGATAAGCCACGACCAACATTTATCAGCAAGAAGTTAGATCCGGGTCTGCGGGGCCCGATGATAGCCCTGTTGAAACAATATCCAGACTGCTTCGCCTGGGATTACACAGAGATGCCTGGGTTAGACAGGAGCATCATTGAGCATCGACTCCCGCTTAAAAAAGGATTTCGGCCATTTCAGCAGCGAGCACGGCAAATGAATGCCGAAATTCTGGAAGAAGTCAAGAAAGAGGTCGAGAAAATGTTGACAGCCAAGTTAATCAGGCCATGCAGGTATGCTGAGTGGATTTCTAGTATAGTACCTGTAGAGAAAAAGGATGGCCGGTGGCGTGTTGCCATAGATTTTCGGGATCTCAACAGAGCTACCCCAAAGGATGAGTATCCGATGCCGGTAGCAGAGACGTTAATCAACGCAGCGGCTGGTCACAAGATCTTAAGTTTCATGGATGGCAATGCTGGTTACAACCAAATTTTTATGGCTCCAGAAGACATACACAAGACTGCATTCAGAGTCCCAGGTTCGGTGGGGTTGTTTGAGTATGTAGTCATGACGTTTGGACTAAAGAATGCTGGCGCCACATACCAAAGGGCCATGAATTATATTTTCCATGATCTGATCGGCAAGCTGGTGGAAATCTACATCGATGATGTGGTGGTCAAGTCTGCTTCAGCGCAAGGACACTTGGACGATCTACAACGCGTCCTGGACCGAACAAGAAAATTCGGCCTACGGATGAATCCAAAGAAGTGTGCCTTCGGAGTGACGGCCGGTCAGTTCTTGGGTTTCTTGGTCCATGAACGCGGAACTGAGATCGGCCTGAAAAGTCAGGAGGCAGTGCGAACAATGAAGCCACCCACTACAAAGAAAGAACTGCAGTCTCTCATCGGCAAGATCAACTTCGTCAGAAGATTCATCTCTAATCTGTCAGGAAAGATAGAGCCGTTCATGGGACTCGTGAAAATTAAATCTGACGAGGAATTCCGCTGGGGGGCAGAACAACAACGAGCCTTCGACGAGATCAAAGAATATCTGACAAAGCCGCCAGTGTTGGTTCCACCCCAGCCGGACAGACCGTTCTACATTTACTTGTCAGTGGCTGACACGTCCATCGCCTCGGTGGTGGTGCAGGTGTATGATGGGCTAGAGCGAGTCGTATTTTACATAAGCAGAAGGATGCTGGACGCGGAGACAAGGTATCCCGATATCGATAAGTTGTGCCTCTGCCTGTTTTTCACCTGCACCAAGCTGCGCCATATCTTGCTATCAGCAGAGATCATCATCATATGCAAATCAGACGTCATAAAGCACATGCTGTCGGCTCCTATGTTAAAAGGCCGACTGGGCAAATGGATGTTTGCATTATCAGAGTTTGACATCCGGTATCAACCCGCGAAAGCAGTTAAGGGACAGGCACTGGCTGATCTTATTGCTGAAAGGATCAACACTAACATAGCAGCACTGTCCATAAGAGCGTGGGCTATGTTTTTCGACGGATCAGTTTGTGACGATGGCTGTGGCATCGGCATTTTACTCGTGTCGCCCCGGGGGGCAACATTTTCCTTCTCCATCAGATTGTCTACCTTTCGCACCAACAATGTAGCTGAGTACGAGGCGATATGCAAGGGAATGGAGTTACTCCTCGAAGCCGGAGCAGAAGCAGTGGAAATTTTTGGAGACTCCAAGCTGGTGATTTCCCAACTCACGGAGGAGTACAAGTGTGAGAGCGAGTCCCTCTTCCCATTATGGTTGCACTGCCGTGAGCTGATGGCGCAGTTCCGGTACGTAAACTTCACCTGGATCCCGCGTTCGCAGAACGTAGAGGCAAATGATCTTGCACAGATGGCTTCAGGCTACAAGGATGCAGCAGAGGGAGCCGATATTCAGGTACAGCTCCTGGAAGCTGACGACTGGAGAGCCGATATCTTCAATTACTTGAAGGATTCGGCTCGGGGGGCACCTAAACGGATAAGGTACAAAGCCATGAAGTATGTGCTTATTGGAGACGACATGTTTTACAGGACTCTGGAAGGATTATTGCTCAAATGTCTGGGGACAGCCGAGGCTAATCGGCTCCTACACGAGGTACACGAAGGCGCCTGTGGGACTCACCAATCAGCTCACAAGATGAAATGGTTGATCAGGCGATCAGGGTTTTATTGGCCCACCATGCTTGAGGACTGTTTTAAGTACTACAAAGGATGTCAAGCATGTCAAAGATTTGGAAAAATCCAGATGGTACCCGCGTCAGCAATGAACCCCATCATCAAGCCTTGGCCATTCCGGGGTTGGGGCATGGATATGATCGGCAAAATCAATCCTCCATCAAGCAAAGGCCACATGTGGATCTTGGCCATCACTGATTATTTCACAAAATGGGTGGAGGTTGTCCCGATGAAATCAGTAAACTCAAAGGATGTTATCAACTTTGTGAAGGAACATGTCATCCATAGATTTGGGATTCCCCAAACTATCACGACCGATGGAGGTTCGGTCTTTATTTCTCAAGAGTTTAGAAAGTTCTGTGAGGACACGGGGATTAAGCTAATCAGGTCGTCTCCATACTTTGCTCAGGCGAATGGGCAAGCTGAAGTATCCAACCAGAGCCTCATCAAGCTAATCAAGAGAAAAGTCGATGAGCACCCTAGGCGTTGGCATGAGGTTTTATCAGAGGCTTTATGGGCTTACCGAATGTCATGTCATGGAGCGATAAAAACCTCGCCGTACCATCTGGTCTATGGGCAAGAAGCCGTATTACCTTGGGAAATTACGACTGGATCGAGACGCGTCACCTTTCAGAACGATCTAACAGCTGAAGAATATGCAGCGTTGATGAGTGACAGTGTTGAAGATGTGACTGAACTTAGGCTGTGGTCGCTTGAGAGAATCAAAGATAACAAGGCCAAAGTAGCTCGTGCATACAACAAGAAAGTGAAGCCAAAGGAGTTCCACGTTGGGGATCTGGTATGGGAAGCTGTGTTACCTTTGGGGACTAAGGATGCAACATATGGTAAATGGTCTCCAAATTGGCACGGGCCGTACAGGGTCGACCAAGTTTTGAGAGGAAACGCGTACATACTTGAGGAGCTGGACGGCGTAAAATTCCCAGTGGCGGTCAACGGTCAACATCTCAAGAAATATTTCCCAAGCATGTGGGATGTTGGACAGTAAAACTTGAGGGGCCGATACATGAAATCGGCTAAGTAAAAGCACGTAAGACGATGGACAGTAAAAATGTGGGGGCCGATGCTGAAAATCGGCCGAATAAAACCTCATAAATATATAGCCGATGCACGGTCATCGACTCTAGAGGTTCACACAAGTTACAAACAGGTGCCAGCCTGCACATACGAGCTACTGAAGAAATGCCTCGAAGGCGTGGAGAGCGTCAGCACGGACACGGTCCAACTCGGCGATCTCAGCTTTGTCATCATCATCCTTGCTTGTCACTAGTTGTTCGTTCAAGGCACGTTTTTCGATGGGCAATTGGAGATTTGGATCGCCCGTTTTGAAAAAGAAGGACACAGGTCGCCCGTTTTGAAAAGGGTCGCAGGTTACCGTTTGAAACCAAGAAGTGGCCGTTTTAATGTGCCTAAAGATGCGACCAAGTTTTGACCCTGTCAACGTTTTTTTTTTCGGAGAAGCCGATGGGTAGTCATCGGCTCTTTGCGACTTGACTTGTTTGACTGTATGCGTGCAGTATGTTGAGAGCCGATACAGTGTCATCGACTCCTGGAGCATCGACCTATTTTGGCTATCGGCAAAATTAGGGGCGAACAAGAAAATCTTTGGGGAACAGATTCTCATTCATTCGAAAGATGGTTGATTACAAAAGGATGGTCGATTACAAAAGGGATCCTGCTACTACTACTACTACTGTTGCTGCTACTGATTCCTAATCTAAAGGGCGAGATCGTCGCTGCTGTCGTCGCCGCCGTCTTCTTCGCTGTCTTCAGCGCTGCTGTCGGCGTCGTCCCCACTGCTGCTGCTGAAGAAGCCAGCGGGGACTTCATCATCTTCATCGTCATCTTCGGTATCCTCGCTTGACCCGGCACGGAAGCGCTTCGTCGGCGGATACTCGTCGGAGGATGTGTCCTCCTCCGATTCCTCCTCCTCGTCGGAGGACTCGACGCCGTCCCAAGACCAAGCGTCGTCGCTGCTTTTCGCCTCCAGTTCCCCGTCAACAAGGAACTGTAGGCTCTCCTCGCCGTCGGTCAGGGACGCATCGTCCTCCGACCAGACGGCGAAGTCCCAGTCCCTTTCATACCACCATCGTGGGGCGAAAGTACTGTACGCCGCCGTGGGTGGGTGCTCTGGCATCGGCTCTCGGTCACTGATGCTGTTGGAAGACTGGGAGGAACGGGCGGAAGAGGAAGAAGCCATGGCGGAGGAGGAGGGTTTTTTCGGCGAAGAAAGAAGGTTTTCTGGCTACTGGAGGAAGATGGGGACTGCGAACTGCTCAGGCGAATTTAAATAAAGGGGAATAGTGGAGAGACGGTTCAATGCCATAGCGGTTTCCCAGATTGCGCTGCCAAAATCGTCAAATCCTGCACTGCGGAGGAGTTGAGAAGACAGGGCATCATGATGAAGGGGTAGCGTGACGATTCTGTTCTGCCACGCATTCTGTCCACGCGCAACCCGATACAAAAAAAAGGGGAGAGGAGAAAAAAAAACACAGAGTGGTTTTGGAATTATCATTGCCAAAACCAGGGGGGCATGTGTTATCGCAATATTTTGGCCAAAGAAGGAGATGGGCCGTGATCAAGATGGGCTTGGAAGATACATATATTCAACGTGTTGTTGGATCGGCCTAGTGCGTAGATTTGGGCTCTTGCCCGTGTATTTTGTATCATAGTAGGTTCCGTTTCAGTTTAGGTAAAGATAGAGTTATTCCAAAAGTAGAGAGTCTCCGGACTATAAATATGTACCTAAGGTTATCGAGAAAAAGAGGACAATCACGTTCACAACAAACACAATCTCGGTGCATCGCCACCCCTTGTTTCTAGGGTTTTTCTCGGGTAAGTGCCATGCTGCCTAGATCGCATCTTGCGATCTAGGCAGTATCTACTTATGCGTTATCTGGTGTTACTCGTACTGAAGCCTTGTTGATGGCGAGTAACACTATTATCATAGATTTGTTGGGGTTAGCATCAGTACTTTTCGCTATGATTGTTTAGTTATGCTACCTCTAGCTATCTCGCCGCCTTTGCATCTTTTCCCGGGTGTAAGGGTGGCATCTTGCTTGATCTTTACTTAGCTGATTCGATCTGTTATAGTTGTGCCTTGTTCACCAAGGTTTAGTTTAATATCTACGTAATCAGGCCTTACAAACGGATTGAACGATCCAGTAGTACGTAAGGACGTGGCTTATTCGTTCTAGAGAAGTTGTTCCGGTAATTGACTTTGCGTTGGTTATTAGGCCTCCTCTAGGGTTAATATTCTTCATCTTTTGTATATACCAGGCTCAATTACGTGTAGGACGTTCCAGTTACGTGGTGAAAACATTAAACTGTCGTAGATCGATTTGACTTGTAGTGATCAAGAAAAACCCCATGTTATCATAAATCTAATGCAGAACCATGGGACAATCGGCTTTAGGAGCCGATTTACAGGGAAACCTGGGAGCCGGTCATGGCTTGAATTTTACGTATACTTGTTTACCATGCAGGAAACCAATCGGAGCAATCCATCACCTCCCTGATCAGGTATAGGTCAGGTGGCACGCCCTCGAACCAAGCCAGGACGCGTGCCGGAGTTTTGCGGGCCGTTGCCCGAGGGACCAGGGCCCACCAGCAGTTCTGGGAGCCTCCCGGCTCTTCGTGTTGCTCGTCGCTGCTCGCCGGCGAGTTTTGACAGGCAACAGAGGGTAACAGTACTCACGAGCAGTTGTAAGGCAATAGTATTTCCCTTTTGGTTTGTTGTCTCAGTACAGACTTTAGCAAGTAATCTTCTGTTTGCCCGGGTTTGTCTCTTACCACTTCTTCATGAACTCTATTTGGGTCAACGAACCCAATGTCAAAAGGGCCTCCTTTCATGCATTCCATAACCTTTTTCCTGCATAATAGTATATACATATATGGTGAGCATATATATATACATGCAATTAATGAAGTGAATGAGTTGAGATAAAAATTACAGAAATAGTACTTACACACAATAAAGGCTGATGGCAGATTTGTCGAGTTCCTTCTGATTGAATAGAAAATGCAAGTCTTGAATGTTGAAGTCGATCGCGTCGTATCCGCACAAGAAAATCTCATCTCTTATATGCGCCGTGATCCATTCTTCTTTTCTCGTCTTGCAGAAATGAAGGTACCACTTGTGCAATTTTCGCATCTTTGTTGGTAGATTCTTGAGCTCCTCTTTCTTGACGAGATTCTTCCCATACTTCCATGGCTGTATGGGGTTGACATCGCATTTGGGCAAGTTGTCTCCCATGACGTTCAAGTATGCAATGTAAGTCATCCCCATCTCATTGGCCTTTCTTTGTAGCTCTGCCTCGTAATCATCTACGGGAGGAGCGTCCCGTTTGTCAAACATTTGGAGCGGGGCGCATGATTGGTTTTCCTGCTCTCCGAGCATGGGAACTGTTTTCTGGGGTGCCTCACGACTGCTACTTTCAGTCTCCCTACGGCGCCTTGCATCCGCCTTCAAAATCTGGCGCTCGTAGTCCGGCACAAGTGGGGTTTCAGGTTTCAAAAGATTTTTGTAAAACTTCTCCACCACCGCCGGATCTATTTTCTCCTTTGGCTCGGCCCGTCTAGGTGCAAAGAATTTCTTGACCTGTTCTCCCGAGATCCTATTGGTCTCCTCGTCGCTGCGATTCCACGGTAAAACCGGCAATGGCTTGGCGGAAGGCTGCGGGACGTAGTTTTTTGAACTCTTTGGCGTACGGTTTCCTGCGGATTTCTTTGTGGCAGTGCTACTGATGCTCCTCGTGGCAGTGCTCTTCCGCTTACGCTGAGGAGATGGCTGACGGGCCGGAGATGGCTGCCGCGCAGGAGATGGCTGACGGGCCGGAGATGGCTGCCGCGCAGGAGATGGCTGACGGGCCGGAGATGGCTGCCGCGCAGTAGATGGCTGAAGCGGCTCAGACTGCTGACGCTGCGGAGACGGCGGGGGTGCCAGTGACCTCCAATTTGGAAGCACAATGTGTTCCTTCTTCCAAAGAATGGTTGTTTTCACTGCAAATTTGAGTTGAGTTTCCCCTTCACCTCTAGCATGGTCAAGCTGTGCTTCCTCATATTCCTTCACAACCTCATCCACCCCGACAATAGCATAGCCATCTGGAATCGGTCGGCAGTGGTAAGTTCCACCAGCTACAGGAGGTAAGGCATAGCCGACAGCCACCTTAATGGATAAGCCCATTAATCTCACATGCAGCTCAGCGTGTTCGCTCTCCGTGATCTCATCAACGGGGTATCGAGGACCCGTCATTTCAAGCGTTGGCTGCACGTTCTCCGTGGAAGCCACACTGCTTTTCCGCGCAGAGTCTGGGCCGCGGGCAGCTTCCAATGCAGGCTCTTCATGCCGCTGAGATGGGCCGGTAGCTTGATGGCTCTGTTGTGCATTCACTTGCGTCTGCAGCGCCGCAAGTGCATGTTCTATCTGTGTCATCCGATTTGTACGCTCTTTTTCTTTTCTGCCGCGCCATCTGTAAGAGTCGCTCCAGTCGGCAAACCCATCCTTCCACGTCATACCCCCTGTGCCTCGTGCATGTCCAGGGTGTTCTTTTTTACCGATGGCGCGTGTGAGCTGGTCATTCTCTCTGTCGGGATGGAAGATCCTGGCGGATGTTTCCTCGTATGCCGTGATGAGTTCAGTGACGGGTTTGGCAAGGATGGTTGGGAAGATACACAATCCTGTTTCTGGGTCCAACCTTGCCCCGATTCCGTAGAACCAAGTCTGTGCACGTAGGTCCCACCCATATGTCTGGGGTGTGATCCCTCTCTCGCGCAGGGCCCTCTCAGCTTCCTCCCACTTAGGCCTCTGAGATATGTAGCCACCTGACCCCGTCCTCTGGTGATATTCCTTCTTCAGGGCATTAAGCGTATTGGTTTCTGACCTCTTTTTAGCTATAGCACTTTTTTTATATGTCTCAAATTCGGGCCAGTGAGGTCTTATCTTCGCATAATATGCGTCTTCGAAATTTGGAGTCTCGCGAGCTTTGACAAATTTGTTCAATTTTGTCTTCCAGTTGCGGAAAGCCTCAGCCATCTTCTTTAGAGTCCACTCTTTGACCTTTTTCTTTATAACCGGGTTGTTTTCATCCTCCTCTGGCGGAAGGGTGAAATTTACCAACAACGAATTCCAAAGCGTTTCTTTGGATCTGTCATCGACAAAGGTACCGTCGCCCTTCTTTGGCTTATTCCAATATTCAATTATGATTGGGATTTGGTCCCTAACAAGAACTCCAGCCTGACGTATAAATTTGTCTGCGGCCTTCTTGGGCTCCATCGGCCTGCCATCAACACGGACTGCTTCGATCGTGAACTTTGCACGATCTTTCAACCGCTGGCTCGCGCCTCGCTTGCTCTTTTTCGTAGAAGAAGATGGTTGCTGGCTGGTCGATCCAGAGGGCTAAAAGAAGAAAGAAGCGTTAATTAATACATGTAGAAGAAGATTGTTGGTGGAAGTCAGCTGAGGCTTAATCAATGCATATACCTCGCCGGACTTTGTAACCATTAAATTGCGTTCACCGGAGTCTTCATCTTCTCCATGACTAGTACTTGAGCTGTCGTCGTCATGTCCCTCCAAGTTCAGATATTGTGAGGTGTCCTCATCAATAATGTTCTCCATTATTTCTTCTTCTTCAAGGTTTCTACTAAGTGGATCCATAGTTTCTAAAACAATAATATTATCTAGAGTAAGAGTGTAAACATTCAAGTGGACTTGGATTCATACACAAATATACATATTATTCATACCAAAATACACAAATAAATACACAAATGAGTCAGAGGTCCAATTTGTATACAAGTTTTAATCTATGCATGTAGTACAATTTATCGAGCAAACAAGTTTTAATCAGGATGAGTCAGCAATCACACACGTGGCAGACACGTGGCGCTCACCGGTGGGGTGACGTTGGTCTCGTCGGGCGGCGGTGCTCGTCGGACGGATGCGGCGGTCTCGTCGGGCGGCGGTGCTAGCGGCGGGCGGCGTCGGCGTTGATGCGTGGCCTACGAGCTCCGAAGCGGCGGCGGCGAGACGCTCCTGCACGGGGAAGAGAGCGAGATGGTCAGGGCTCCTCGAAATAGGCTTGCGCCCCGCTATATTAATATAGCAATCACAAGATACAACGACAATGTTCCTGGGGTTTGTCCCTCTGCTCAACAAGCCTGCCGCATCTCCCCTCTTCGCTTCGCCGGTTCCCACCTCCGAGCGTCACCCGCACCCTCCCCATCGAACTCCCCTGCATCCACCCCCTCCGCCAGGCCGTCGACCCACCCCGCCAGCTCCCTATAGTTGCCCCGTGCTGGCGAGCCCGCGGCCTCCCTCCGCTCTGGCCGTCCGCCTCGCCTCTGCTTCTGTCTACCTCTCCCGTCGCCACTCGATGAGCTCGCTGGGCCGAGCGCCGCGCCCTTGCCTCGCCCTCCGGCCGCTCGTCCTCAGCGCCCCAACCTCCGCCGCCGGGGCCCTCCCCACACCTCCTTCTGCGACGCCTGGCCGCCACCGGGGCCGACGGCGCCGCCTCCGCACTTCCCCGACGCCAAGCCCGAGCCCGACCACGGCCTCGCCACGCCAACCTTGCGCCCTCGCCAACTGCGAGTCCACGGCCCTCCAGCGCCACCGCCCGGCTCCACCACCGCCACCGCCCGGCTCCACCACCGCCACCGCCAGCGCCCTCCAGCGCCACCGCCCGGCTCCACCACCGCCACCGCCAGCGCCCTCCAGCGCCACCGCCCTCCAGCGCCACCGCTGCGCCCGCGTCGTCGGCCTCCTCCCTGGTACCCGCCGCAGCGACCTTCGGCCACCGTCGTGTGGAGACATAGAGGGAGGGGAAGGATGCGGGGAAGAGAGGGTCGGGGGCGGCGGACCACGAGCTCCGAAGCGGCGGCGGCGAGACGGCGGGTCGGGGGAGCTCCGAAGCGGCGGCGGCGAGACGGCGGGTCGGGCGACGAGACGGAGATCGATCTGGCTCAGTGGGGGGAAGAAAGGAAGGGGAAGGTGAAATAAATACACCCCCCCTTTAACACCGGTTCGTGGCTGGAACCGGTGTTAAAGGGGGGGTTTCCTGCGCGCATTTATTTCCCCCCCCCTTTAACACCGGTTCCAGCCACGAACCGGTGTTAAAGGGGGGGGTGTTTCCCGCGCGCATTTATTACCCCCCCCTTTAACACCGGTTCGTGGCTGGAACCGGTGTTAAAGGGGGGGTGTGCGCGCGGGAAACGAAATAAATGCCCCCCCCTTTAACACCGGTTCCTGTCTGGAACCGGTGTTAAAGGGGGGGCATTTATTTCATGCATTAAAGGGGCTTTTTTAATTCAAAAAATATGATATGAAATTTAGAAAATTCATATCTTTTTCATTTCAACTCAGAAAAATATGAATAATATATCATAATTTTCAGAAAAATAATATCTATCCATTCATGTAAATCATTTTATATTTACTTTACATGAAATTTTTTAAAATAAATAAACACTTATTTCATGCATTAAAGGGGCTTTTTTAATTCAAAAAATATGATATGAATTTAGAAAATTCATATCTTTTTCATTTCAACTCAGAAAAATATGAATAATATATCATAATTTTCAGAAAAATAATATCTATCCATTCATGTAAATGATTTTTATATTTACTTTACATGAATTTTTTTAAAATAAATAAACACTTATTTCATGCATTAAAGGGGCTTTTTTAAGATATATAAAAGAACTGAAAATTAAGATACATGGCCAGATTAAGTAACAATCGGCCGAACTGGAACTGAAAATTAAGATACATAAAAGAACTGAAAATTAAGATACATGGCCAGATTAAGTAACAATCGGCCGAACTTGTTTCGGAATGTTGGAGTGATTTAGTCATGCTCCTGCCTACACCTGTAATACTCGCCACTGTAGTCGTCGTACTCGCCGCCGCCGTCATCGCTGTCGTCGTCGGGGTCACCGTAATTGAACCTCTGGAGAGTACGTGTGGGCTGGACTTGAGGGTAGCGCGTGGGCTGGACTTGAGGGTAGCGCAGACGGGGGTTAGAGTCGGCGGCAGTGTCATAGGCCATGACGCTCTGGAGAGTCCGACCGCGCCACCATAGCCGACGGCCGGCCTCGTTGAAGTTAGGAGGAGGTGGGCCGTCCTCCTCGTGCCTGGCGAGCGCCCTCTCATGCCGATCCACGAAGAAGGCTTCCCAAGTAGGGAAATAGTCGGGATGCCATCTGGGATTCCTCCGCTGCTCCGGCGTGAGCTCGAAGTAGTAGTGGTTCGTGATGGCCATCCGGCGCGCCACACCTAGAGGGACAGGAGGAACCGGCACGCCTCCGACGCTCAACATCCAGCCGACGGGGACACAGTAGCCCGGCGGGCAGGGGTAGTTCGAGGCGCAAAGCGCCTCCGCCTCCCTGGGGGTTAGTGCTATGGTGGAAGCCATGGGAAAGAGTGATGAGGTTGCAGATATGAGTCTAGAGATGTGCAATGACAATGGAGGCCCACCCCCTACATATATATATAGTGAACTAGCGGGAAGAACTGGAGGGAAGAACTGGCGGGAAGAAAAATGGCGGGAAGAAAAATGGCGGGAAAAAATGGCGGGATGAACCTTTAGTCCCGGTTAGAGACACCAACCGGGACAAAACACGAGTCGGCACTAATAGTAGGGGTGAGTGCATGTCGACATTATGTCGTGCGGCGTGTACCTTGTCCCGGATGGTGTCACCAACCGGGACTAAAGATGAACCTTTAGTCCCGGTTGGAGACACCAACCGGGACTAAAGATGAACCTTTAGTCCCGGTTGTAGACACCATCCGGCACAAAACACGAGTCAGCACTAATAATAGGGGTGAGTGTCGACATTATTTTGTAAGTGTCAACACTATGTCGAGCTGCTTGTACTATAAATAGGCATCCTTGTGAGTCCAGTCCTCCAGCCAGTTTGAGGCAGGGACACCACTACGGCCAGTTTCAGGGAGATGCCGACGGAGCCCAGTCCTCCGGCATCTCCGAGAAACTGGTCATAGAGGCACTCCCTAATATGTGGAATTAGTTAGCTCTCTGGTGTATTGATCTAGTTAGAGAAGTTACAAAGCTGCAAGATGGTTTTCGAGAGCAGGGACACCACTACGGCCAGTTTCAGGGAGATGCCGACGGAGCCTAGTCCTCCGGCATCTCCAAGAAACTGGTCATAGAGGCACTCCCTAATATGTGACCGCGCGCGTTTGGAGATCAGATCTTAATGGTAAGTACGAATCGGGACAACTTCTTCTCATACTACGGCCAGTTTCAAGGAGGAAGGTTATAGATACATAGGGTCACAGGCCAGGTGCTGTGACTGCAGCTCTGCTCACCAAAAGGATTCATGCCGTCTGTACTTAGACCAAACCTTAAGTTCCTTGCGTCACGTGCAAAGTCCGGGTACTCTCGCTCGACTTTTCTCCACTGTGACCCATCAGCGGGGTGTCTCAACATCGCGTCTTTCTTACGGTCTTCCATGTGCCATCGCAACAACTTGGCATGCTCTTTATTTCTGAAGAGACGTTTTAACCGTGGTATTATAGGAGCATACCACATAACCTTGGCGGGAACCTTCTTCCTAGGGGCCTCGCCCTCAACATCGCCAGGATCGTCTCGTCTGATCTTATACCGCAGTGCAGTGCATACCGGGCATGCATCCAAATTCTCGTACTTCTCACCGCGGTAGAGGATGCAGTCATTAATGCAGGCATGTATCTTCTGCACGTCTAATCCTAGAGGGCAGACAACCTTTTTTGCTTGGTATGTACTGTCAGGCAACTCATTATTTCTTGGAAGAAGATTCTTCATTTTTACCAACAACTTTGAAAATGCGCTGTCAGTCACACCATTCTCTGCCTTCCATTGCAGCAAATCCAGTGTGGCACCTAGCTTTTTGTGGCCATCTTCGCAAGTTGGATACAACAATGTTTTGTGATCCTTTAACATCTTCTCCAGCTTCTCCTTCTCCTTTTCAGTTTCACATTCTTCCTTTGCATCAGTAATGGCCCGGCCAAGATCGTCATCAGCGGGCCCATCTGCTCCCTCTTGATCTTCATTATCTACCTCCGTTGCATTATCATCATATTCAGGATACATATTATGATAGTTTTCATCATCCTCTTCTTCTTCGTTGTCTTCCATCACAACCCCTTTTTCTCCGTGCTTGGTCCAACAATTATAGCTGGGCATGAAACCAGATCGAAGCAGGTGGGCGTGAATGGTTCTGGTATTTGAGTAGTCTTTCTTGTTCTGACAGTGAACACACGGACAGCACATAAAACCATTGTGACCACAGTTTGCATTAGTCACAACGATGAAATTTTGGAGGCCCGTAATGTACTCGGAAGTGCGGCGGTCACCGTACATCCATTGCCGATTCATTTGCATTAATATGTAGTATATATCAAAAAATAATAGGGAGATGACCATTTATATATATAGTACATCAATGACACATGAAACTATAGTTGCCGACCTCGATCGAGACGGAAAGAGCAACAAGAAAGCTTATTTTGAGCTCTCGGGCATTTCACTGAACACCTCTAGTGCATATGAAAAAAACACAAACTATCACTCTTCACACCCTCTTGCTAGGCTCCAAAATGTGAAAGAATGGAAGAGTGGGGTGTGTGTGGGCTGGGGTGGTGTCTTATATAGCCCCCACCCCTTTAACACCGGTTCGTGCCACGAACCGGTGTTAAGGGGGGGGGGGTGCGCGGGCCACTGGTGGAGGGACCTTTAACACCGGTTCGTGGCACGAACCGGTGTTAAAGGGGGGGCTCCTTTAATGCCGCACAGGCCACGCTGGTACGGCCCCCCCTTTAACACCGGTTCGTAGAAGAACCGGTGTTAAAGCCCATTTTCGGGATCAACAAAAGCCCTCGTTTCCACTAGTGATAATATAATGCTCCACAAAAATACGTAGTGTGCATGACATTAGATGATGTTACTACTAGTCTAACATAGTATCAAACTACATTGGAGGAGTGGTTTAATTTATTGAGCGGACTGAAGCTGTACCATTGAGCCTATAGCCTAGTACTAGTATTTAATTTGGAGGAGGTATGTCGGCCTTCTTCACACTCCATAGTCTTCGTCAATAGAAAATGTAGTAGTAGGAGTATCATTTTGTACTTTGTACTGAACGATTCGAAAAAAGAGACCCCGTTCCGTCCGCGTCGTCCCCCGCGGGCGACGTGCGGGCCTTCCCAATCCTTGCTCCCCCCCTAGGCCCCCCCTCCTCCGCCGCCACCGGCGGGAGCCGCCGGGCAAAGCCCGGGCGGTGCCGGCGGAGGGGGCCCTCCCTTACCCGCTCGCTCGGCGCCCTGCGCGGGGCAGCGGCGGTGCTCCATGGTGGTGACGCGAGCTCGCTTCGTGACGGCGGCGCATCAGGACAACGGTGGCTTGGCGGCGGTGGCAGGGGGCGAGCTCGGCGCGGAGCTATGAAGGGCGGCGGCGGACGACAGGGGAACAACAGCAGCCGGGCCTCGCGGGCCCGATCTGGGCCAGGTGGGCCGCGACGGGCACGTCCATGGCGGGCTCTAGTTGCTGTGCTCTCCGGTTCCTTGCCATGGTGGCTGGAAAACCCGTTCCGGACCAGGCGGGTCCAGATCTGGTGGCCGAATGGCATCCATAGCCATGGTTTGCGAGGTTGACTTGCACACAGCTCGCTTGGCTGTCGTGCTCGCCGGCCTCGTGCCACATAGAATAGTCTTCATGTGCCGACCTCCCCCGTGTACGCCAATGGACCTGTTATGGTGGTGTTTGCTGCCCCGTGGGTGCGAGTTCGTGGAAGCCGGGGCGGCGTCCCTGGAAGGTGGTCTATGCGGGAAGCCCTCCGGCGGAGGTGGCTCCGGGAGGTAGCTCGTGGTGTTGCTCCTCAGACTGGCGGTGGTCCGGCAAGCCCGGGTGATCACGAGGTCGATGGCACTGCTGCTTGGCAGCGGGGATCTGCCGTGGTGGATCTTCTGGTAGGAGGAGGGGGAGGGACTAGTATTGGAGTTGGCGAGGACAGTGGCACCCTTGCTGCAGTGCGGTGGAAGGGCTTCACTCGCCCATTTGGGCTCGGCTGGACCATTGAGGGTCTAGTTTGCCCCTCTCGTTGCATCCGGTCGGCTACCGCCAGAAGGTGGTGGAGGAAGTTCCCTCCCGTGAGTTCCTATCTTGCCGACTCTCGCCGATGTTCCTCCTTTTTCGTTCTTGCCAGCCTCACAACGTGGGTCGCGGTGAGATGTCGGGGTTGACTGCAAGGCCGTGGTGGCGTATGTTGGTGGGCGGTCGAGCTTGGTGGAGCCTTCGAAGGGTCCGGGAGTGTGTTTTTTTTGAGGGGTCGGGAGAAATCCTTGTCGACTAGACACCGACGCGGTGACGTCTGCGGGTGTCACCTTCCTTCATGAAGGACGTCGGGTGTACCTCTTTCCCACCTCTTGTAGCGTACTAGGGGAAACCCTAGGAGTAGTCCGGACAGCAGCGTCGTCGTCGTCGCTTCCTTCTTGGAGGTGCTGCTTGGTGCGTGACACTTCGGAGTTCTAGGAGCGTGGTGGAAATTCTCCGGAGGACGCAGCGGTTGCGGGTCATCCCTTGTAGTCAAGCCACTGTTGTCGGCTTTACTTTCTTTGCTTTTTTCTTTTTAGTCTTCTTTGTTTTTTTCTTTGGGCGATGTGCTGTCTAGCCCAGCAGCGGTCTCAATTTGGTTGCTATATTTATATAGCTAGGTGTATGCCTGTTTCGAGGAGTATTATTTTGTACTTAAACGTGAGTCTTCGCGGTTTATATTTCAGAATATTTATATGCTGCTGAAGTAAACAATATGATGATATTGTTTCACTACATACCGTAGACTGTAGTGGTGGTATATGCATTGAAATAATGTGAATTATTGCAAATGGTGGATTTTGTTTCAGCCCAAGGTCTTAACGTGAAGCAGCTACTTCCGCCATACCTCGGCGTTCAGCACACCCCCGAGGACCTCCTCACCGGCGTCAGCTTCGCGTCCGGCGCCACCGGATTCGATCCTCTCACCCCACTCATCGTGGTAATTAAGTTTCTATCAACTCGTCGATCTTGCGTTCTTTCTTGAGCTAGCTTGGGATCATGCATATATTACTCTTAATTGGATTCCAGGGCGTGATCTCGCTTGAGCAGCAGCTGGCCTACTTCGACGAGTACCGGAGCAAGCTGGTGGGCATCGCCGGGGAGGAGGAGACGAGGCGGACCATCGACGGCGCGCTGTTCGTGGTGTGCGCCGGCACGGACGACATCGCCAACACCTACTACACGACCCCGTTCCGGAGCGCCGAGTACGACGTGCCGCCTACGTGGACCTCCTCCTCGCCGGCGCCGAGTCCTTCCTCCGCAACGTGAGCGCGCGCGGCGCCAAGCGGATCGGCTTCGTGGGGCTCCCCCCCATCGGCTGCGTGCCCTCGCAGCGGACCCTCGGCGCCGGGGCTGCGTGCCGGAGCGCAACGCCGCCGCGCGGCTCTACAACGGCAAGGTGCAGGAGCTGATCCGGGAGCTGGGCGAGGAGGACGACAGGGCCGGGTTCCCGACGCTGGTGTACCTCGACATCTACGCCGTGATCCAGGACATGGTGGAGAACGGGGAGCGGTACGGGTTCGGCGAGACGACGCGCGGGTGCTGCGGCTCCGGCACGGTGGAGGTGGCGGTGCTCTGCGACGCGAGGTTCGAGCCGGTGTGCGACGACGTGTCGGGGCACGTGTTCTTCGACAGCTACCACCCCACGCAGCGGGCATACAAGGTCATCGTCGACTACATCTTCCACCACTACATACACTTCCTGCATCTTTAATTTGAACTGCGTGGCATTCATTCTTGTTAGTACTAGTTTAATTATTATTCGAGGTTGATCGGTCCGGCAGAGATCAGGGTCAGATATTCACTGCGTAATGATGGAGTACTTAAATCCATCTTGATTTGTGTAAGTCAAGTCGATAAGTTATAGAAACATGATGAAATTTATATGTATATTGGGCGGTGTTAATTGTTAAACATTATTGTTAAGTAATAAACCGTCTATTTCAAAAAAAAAAAAATCTTGGCCGGTGTTTGGTCCGGTCAAACCCACGCCCGTTGACTTGAATTATTGAGTTGCATAATAGTATGTATTTTTTATAATTATTGTTATAAAGGGCGTTGGCGTAAGGTGGTACGTTCTTCTCTCTGATGGTGTATCGCCGCAGACTAGCCCTAAAAATGGTCGGTGATGTTCTCGACAGAACCTAAGGGCTTCCGAAAGTGTAACCCTCGTGCGATAGAAGATTGTTTTGGGTGAAGGTGTTGTACCTGGTTAAGGGCGGACCTACATATTTATATAGCCGATTAACCAAAGCTATCGTGAGGAGATATCAACAGGATTTGTTACAACTATTCTCACCTCTATCTCTACTCCCTCTGGTCTAGACAAAGTTGTTGCCAATAATATGGTCCGGAGGGAGTACTATCTTAATAGCAAAGATTGATCATACACTTGCGGTACAAGCTATAAATGGATAGGTTCAGTGTTCGGCTCGCAGACTCGCGGGCAGGCTTGCCCGGGCCCGAGCCAACGGTGGCGGAGCGGGCTTCCCGGCGGGTCGCGGCGCGGGATGAGCTTCCAGGTACTTCATCCCTTCCTCTTGTTGCCCCTACTGATACCTGTCCGTCTGGCTTGCCTGGTTCTCCGTTTTGTGTGCTCTCCGAGGTTTCGCTGGCCCACTTGGGCGAGGTTGCTGATGACTGTGGGATTGTGTTCTGCGGCGAGAAGGGCCCCAGGATGGCGCAGATAGCTGCCATTAAGGCGCAGGAGGGGTATGCGGGAGCGATCGCGGCTGCCCGGGCTCGTGATGCCCGGGAGCGGGAACGCTCTCGGATCCTTGTTGCGGAGCGGGCCGTCGTGCCTGATCCCAACGAGGAGACCCCACCTGCTCCTGATGAGCGGGAGGTTCCCCACAAGCTGAACCCCTTGGGTAGGCCACGTGGGAGACCACCTAAGGCCGCTGCGTCCCGTCCTCCCGCTTGTCGTGCCCGTTCGGTCCCCGCTAAGGGGACCCCCGCGGCCTGAGTTGTCTCGATGGACATTCTCCGTGCCTTCCAGGCGTTCATTTGGAACATCCGGGGGTTCGGGCACGAGGGGCGTCGCCGCCAGTTAAAAGAGTACATCCGCTTGGAAGCGCCGGATATTGTCGGCCTTCAGGAGACGATTCGCCAGGATTTCTCTATCGCGGAGTTGGAGGGTCTGCGCCGCTGCAGATTCTCCTGGTCGTGGCTTCCCGCTAACGGCCACTCGGGGGGTATCCTCCTCGGGGTGAAGGAGGATACCTTTGAGGTTGAGGATATGGACCGCGGGGAGTTCTTTGTGAGCATGGCGCTCACCCATAAACAATCTCGCTTCAAATGGGAGGTGATCATTGTTTATGGCCCTGCGGACCATAGGAGGTCTGCTGAATTTCTGCTCGAACTCAAGTCGAAAGTGGAACGGACGAGTATCCCGGTCGTGGTAGCCGGCGATTTCAACTTGATCCGTTCTACCGACGACAAGAGCTCGGCGAATGTGGACCTCCCTAGGATGCGTATGTTTAACGACTGCATCGCTGATCTGGCTTTACGCGAGATTGTGCGGGTGGGCGCTAGATATACGTGGAAGAATAAGCAGCTCGCTCCGATTCGCAGTGTTATTGACCGTGTGTTGGTGTCCGTTGATTGGGAGGTGTCTTTCCCCTTGTGTTCGCTGAAGGCGGTCACCAGGATTGGCTCTAGCCACACCCCCTGCTCCTCTCCTCTGGAGGAGGGCGCCCTACACGCCTGAACCGCTTCCACTTTGAATCCTTTTGGCTCAAGAAGCATGGATTTGTGGAGGCTGTTCGAGCTAAGTGGATATCGGCGGATGCCTCACCCCCTCAGATGTATTGCGCGGTTGATCTTTGGCACCATTGTGCCAAGTTGACCCGTCAGTTCATGCGAGGGTGGGGCGCTAACCAGGGGGCGGCTCTCAGGGACCAGAAGGATGCCATCCTCCGGGATATCCAGGCCCTGGACCGAGAGGCTGACCTTCGCGGCCTTTCGGCGGAGGCCTGGTCCCATAGATACTCCCTTGAGACCTCCATTATGGAGATCTATAGGGGGGAGGAGGCTTTCTGGCGGCAACGAAGCCGCCTGAACTGGACCATCCAGGGGGAATCAAACACAGCCTACTTCCACGCAATTGCTAATGGACGGAGGAGGAAGTGTTCGATTCCTTGCCTCTGGGAGGGGGAGACGCTGCTGGAGTCCCCACAGGATCTCTCCTCCCATATTTACTCCTTCTTTAAAGGTCTGTTCTCCTCGGCGCCGAGGTCGGGTCTCTCCTTGGCCCCGGACTTCTGGGTTGGGGAAGCTTTGGTGTCCCATGGAGAGAATGAGGAGCTCTCTCGCCCCTTCCTCCCTGGGGAGGTGGAGGCGGCCCTGAAGTCTATGAAGGCTGGTTCGGCCCCAAGGCCAGATGGCCTCCCAGTGGCGTTCTTCCAGGCGTTCTGGGTGCAGTTGCAGCCGGTGATTATGCAGATGTTTCAGGAGTTCTACACGGGGACCTTGGTGATGTCTCGATTGAATTTTGGTGTGATTACCTTGATCCCCAAGGTAGTGGGGGCCACGGACATCCGCCAGTTCCGTCCGATCATGGTCATCAATGTGGTACAACATATCTTTTCCAAGGTGTGTGCCCTCCGTCTCGCTCCTGTCCTAGAGTGGCTCACTCACCCCCTCCAATTCGCCTTCCTTAAGGGACGCATGATTCATGACGATGTCCTTGCACTTCATGAAATCATTCATGAAGTAAAGGCACGACGCCAGAAAGGGGTTTTCCTCAAGCTTGACTTCCAGAAAGCCTATGACCGTTTGGACTGGGCCTTCTTGAGACTAGTTTTGGAAAGTAGGGGGTTTGATGACCGCATGATCTGTTGGATCATGCAGTTTGTTATGAGTGGGAGGACAGCGATCAACATCAACGGCGATATTGGCCCGTACTTTAGTCCCTCCTATGGAGTTAGGCAGGGAGATCCGATCTCTCCCCTCTTATTTAATGCCGCGGTTGATGCCCTGGCTGAGATTTTGGATAGAGCCAAAATTGCTGGTCATATCACGGGCGTGGTCGGGCATATTATTCCGGAAGGGGGGATCTCCCAGCTGCAATATGCGGATGATACCATGATCATGGTGCAGGGGTCGGAGCTTGATATTATCAACCTGAAGTTCCTGCTACTGTGCTTCAAATCCATGTCTGGTCTAAAGATCAACTTCGACAAGAGCGAGGTGATGACCCTTGGGTTCTAAGGCGAGGAGAGCCAACATATAGCGGATAACCTGAATTGTCAGTTGGCTGAGTTCCCCATCACCTATCTGGGGATTCCCATCAGGGATACTAGAGTTCTTAACAGAGACTTGGCACCCCTGGTCACGAGGGTGCGCTCTAAGCTGAGCCCTGGAGAGCACGTCTCACGACTAAGGGGAGCAAGACGGTTCTGATCAACTCTTGTCTCTCGAGCTTGCCTATGTATCAGATGGGACTGTACCTGCTGCCAGAAGGGACTCATGCCGACTTTGCCAAGGAGTTGTCTAGGTTCTTTTGGGCGGCGAGGGATGGCCACCAGAGATACCATATGGTCAAATGGGCGGACGTTTGCGCCCCCAAATCCCTTGGGGGCATAGGGATTCTCGACTCTCGCCGCTTCAATGTGGCGTTGATGCTCAAATGGGTTAGGCGCATCCTTAGGGATGACGGGGGGCTTTGGCTTCGGCTCATTAAGGCCAAATACCTCCAGGGCCGCCCCCTGTTGGCTTGCGAGCGTAGGAAGGGCTCGCAATTTTGGCGAGCCATCCAAGATATTAAGCATTTCATTGGTTTGGGTATTTCCTTTGTTCCTGGCAATGGCCAGGGGGTGCGGTTTTGGCTAGATCCGTGGATCCTGCATCTTCCCCTAGCGGTGCAGTTTCCTGGCCTCTTCGCCATTGCCTCCTCCCCCGCGGCCCTTGTTGCTGAGACCTCCCTCGAGGACCGCTGGAACATCTTGTTCCGCCAGTCCTTTAGTGCGGCCGAGACAGAGGCGCTTGAGCATCTCATGGCGGTGCTCCCGCCCTCTCTCTCGGAGCCGGCGGACGCGACCTCATGGAGGCTTCATCCCTCTGGGGAGTTCTCGGTGAGTTCGGCTTACCGGGCCCTATTCTAGGGCCCGGAGTTGTGCTGGACCTCGCCTCTTTGGAAAGCCCCCACCCCCCTTAGCCTTCGGATCTTCGTCTGGCAGCTTCTCCGGGACCGCCTGTCTTCGGGCGTGGAGGTTGCCAAGCGCAACGGTCCCGGCGACGGCCGCTGTCCCCTTTGTGGGACCCCGGAGACCTGTGCTCATATTATGTTCTCCTGCTCGGCTGCTCAGTTTTTGTGGTCCTTTGTTCGGGAGGCACTGGGTCCTGCGTGGCAGGCGCAGGAGCTTGGCGAATTTCTGCAGACCCAGGCAAACAGAGCTGGAGGGGGTCGCCGCCTCTTCTGGCTCGTGTTTGCAGCCATCACCTGGACCTTGTGGAACATTAGAATTAAGATGTCGATTGAGAAGGTTTTCCCTTCCCGTGTGTCTGACTCGGTTTTTGCTTTTCTTGCCTTCCTTCACCAGTGGTCCCCGTTGGTGAGACAACGTGACCGGTCGGCCTTTGACGACACCTTCCGGGCCTTGAAGACGGCGGCGATCCCCTTCTCGGCGCCGGCGGCCGTATGAGTTCGGCGGCTTGAGTGTTGGTCTTTGTTTTGTTTTTCTCTCTTGGGCTGTGTTGTGCTGTGGCCCCAACAGACGCTCGTATCGTTTTCTTTCGTTTTGGCTTCAGTCGGTGCTATGGCTCATGAACTCGTTGTATCGGAACTTGGCTTTATTTATAAAGCGAGGCGAAAGGCTGATTCGAGAGATAAATGGATAGGTTCGGATGCTGACTAACACCTCCTTTCAATTCAAACTTTCCTAAGTTCATATTGCTTTTGAATGCCAACACGTGTTGATTATTGAGGGCTTTAGTAAAGCCATCAGCAAGTTGGTCACCTGTTGGGATGAACTTAGTATAATGTAGTTCCTGTGCTACTCTTTGTCTGACAAAGTGATAATCAATTCTATGTGCTTGGTTGTTATAACATCTTATATTACAAGGTAGAGGGACAAATTGACAAGACCATTTGTCAGTACACAATAACAATAGAGTTTCAAATCCTAGAGCTCAAGATCGAGGAACTATGCCTTGCTGGAACCTAAGTCCGTGCTACTTGCTTTTGTGTATAATCTCATCGCCCCCTCCATGAGCTTAGGCCGCGACAAAAACTTTGATCTTTTCTTCGGGGACGGATGAGTAGAGAGTGCTAGGAAATGTAGCACATTATTGGATAAGCATTTTCTTCGTATCTTTTCAAGCTTGTCAAGAGTGCGAGGGGCTACGTGCGGATCAAAACCGCAAGCGGCAAGCAGCATCATCCCAATGTAATCCGCTTCTAGCTCACGCCTGCACGATGATTAGCACGAATAACATCAGTCCAGTGCGATGCACGATTCATCCGTTGAAGCTCGTTAATACCACTTGGTGAATAAATTAACGTACGTTCGGAGCATCGGCAACATGAGGAAGGTCGGAAACCACTTCGCGAACCGTGGGAATATCTCTGATGTGTGCCTTGCGATTACATGCCCGACCTACAGGTGCACACGCAAAATATATAAGAGGCTAGCACCACGGATTGGTGTACTACTTGCAACTGGTAGTTAGATGGACCAATGGAAACACAAAAGCAACGGGAGTGAGTACCTCGTGCGCAAGGACAGATGCGATCTCCTCGTCGGTGTCGAAACGGTCAAGCAGTCCCGTGTAGACTGCAATCTTGCCACCGCCTACCCAACACTTGGCTCTGACATGTTTGTCTCGAAGAACGATTGCCTCCCAGTCGAGCTTCGCCGCAAAACCGAGAGGCTCCTGGGTCTTTTGAGCCAGGCTAAAGCAGACCGTGCCGACGATTTTGGAGAGGATGCGGTTGACACGAACGGTGTTTTCATGGTCGAGAGGGAGGATCATGCCGGCGTGCTCCTTCTTGAAACCGGCGAAGCAGGACTCGCAGGCGGCGCGGGGGACCTGAGGAGAGCAGACGAGGTGGACACGGTTGGTGAAGGGCACGATCTCGACTCGGAACATGGCGGCGATCGACGAGCGAGACAACTAATTAGAGAGCCGTAGGAAGAACTGAGTTGGAAGTTGGAACCAACGCACTATTTTGCTTAGGCAAGGCACGGAGATTATTTTGGCTTCATCTTTATTTATGACCGTGGGGTATTTGATTAGTAGTCCGAGTCGGATTTGCTCAGAAAAAAAAAAGAAGTAGTCCGAGTCGGAAACAAAGAGCGATCATCGGTCCTGCACAATGGGCCGGGCCGGGTAGGGCCCGGGCCGCAGACCAAACCGGAACTCTTACCTTCCCGCGCTGGCAAAATGATTTCCCTCCCCCGCCAAAACCATTTCCCTCCTCTTGCTCGCGCCAAAAAGGAAAGAAATCCCCATACAACCTCGCCCCCTCAATCCAATCCCCCTTCTCCCCCGTCTTTCCACCGGCGCTCTCGCCTCTGCCCCCGCCATTCACAGCTGTCCCAGGATACCGGTGCCACTCCCGTACACGCCGCCGGCTGCCGCCATGACGCGCGATGACGGCGACTGGCAGGAGTCCCCCGGCCAGGCCATGCTTTTCGCCGCCGAGATCGCCGCCGTGCGCGCAGTGCTCGGTGCCGGCCTCCCGGCGGCCGACGTCCTCGCCGCGCTCTCCCGCGCCATCGCACAGAACGCTCGTGCCAAGGCGCGCCGCGAAGTCACTGCTGCCGGCCCGACGCCCTCGACGCCGGCAAGGGTGAAGGCCCAGCACGTCGACGCGGTGGTTAAGGAGCGGCCCGCCGTCCCGCTTCCGGCCAAAGTGGCGCGCTTGCCGCCGCCGCCGGTTCGTGGCATGGACGGGGAGGAGGAGGAGGTTACCAGCCGCCTCCGCCTCCCCGGAAACTGCGGCATAAGCCTCGTGCCGCGGGCAGCCAAGGCGGGCATCGACGATGACGAGGTGCGGATCATCGACGCGCCGGCTGCACCGCCGAGGCCGAAGAAGAAGCGGGCGCGCGAGCAGGACGTGGCGGAGCTCACGGCGACGCACCCGCTGCCGTATCTCAACTCGCGACCCATCCGGGCGATTCCGCCGCAGGAGGCCGCGGCAATGTACAACCTGCCGCCGCCGCCGAGGCGGCCGCCGGCCATCACGACCCTGCCGTCCAGCGAGTGGAAGATGGTGTTGGCGGCGCCCGAGGTGGAGTACAGCGAGTTCCCGCCGGAGGTGGAGTTCGGCGAGTTCCCGCCGGAGAGCGATTGGCTCCTTGTCGAAAAGTCCTACATCCCCGGTCTATCCACGAACAGCAGCAGGAGGACGGTGGACGCCTGCGAGGTCGTCCATTTCGCCTTTCCGTCCTATGGCTGGCTCCACGCGGGTGTGAAGATGTCCGCCAAGAAGGCGGCGGCCCTGGAGCAGATTGTGCGCTTCTCGACCAAGCGCGCCGGAGAGGTGAATTGCTCTGCACAATCATCTTATGATTGTGATTGGTATCTTTATGTCTAAAATTATTTATCTTGATCTTTTTCCAACTTTTGATTGTTCTATTGCAGATTGGGAAGCTGTCCCCGGAGTGGACGAAGTGCCTCGTCCCGCTGGTGAACTCTTCTAAGGTCAAGATCCAGGGGAAGATTGTCTTTCCGACAACGCAGCTGAGGCTGATGCAGGAGGTTTTGCTCTATGTCAGGTAATGAACTGATGCTACAAACAGATTGCCCTGCTCTGTTATTGTTTTTACTGTTTGTTTCTTTTACATTGCACAAATTCTGTCTGTTGGTTTGCTAATGTGAACTGTTGTTCCTGTAGTTTCTACATCCACAAGTCCGTGTTCACTGAAGGCGACAACTCATCCTTGAGCCAGCTAGCTCCTGCAAATGTCGATTATTCTGACAACCCTCTCCAAGCTCTGTTCAAATTACTCAAGCTAAAGGCATCTATAAAGGTATCATTTCAGAAAATCCAGTCAGGCTATTGTAGTGTTCCTGATGAATGGATGATTCAGTTTACATGCTGGTGTTTGTCAAGCAGGCTGATTTCACTCTTGAGGAGTTAAGAAGAAAGCGGCCCTGGAACCTGAGGGTGAGCCAGAAATCCTTGTTGTCTATTATTATTCCAATTTTTTTAGTACGTGTATCTTTAACATCTATCACACAGCAACTATACAATGAAATACTGTCATGATGAAGTGCTCATTTTATCAATGCAACATTATTTGTAGCTCTTTCACGGATACTACTTGCTTGGCATTCAAGTTTGTTCTTTGGTTATTTGTACTGATATTTAATGACTGTTCATTATTATTTTTGACACATAAATCAGGGTGATGCTAATGAAGATGCTGAATCCACTCCTATTGTTGGACTTGAAACGCGTTTAACATCTGGCCAAACTTTTCCTGAGCAAGGCGCCGATGAACAGGCCATTTCGGAAGCTGCCTTGAACAAAATTATCGGCACAGCTGAAACATATGACTTGAAGGTAACACCAGAAATGCACTTCTGTTTTCACTTTTACTCACACTACATTATTTGCATAGAAGCTAAGTTACCATTTTGATGTTTGGTGTATTCTGGGTAAAACAGGAAGCAGAGCCGCCACATACTCTTGTTTCGGTTCTCAAACCATACCAGAAAGAAGCTCTCTTCTGGACGTCCGAATTGGAGAAGGGACACATTGATGATGAAGCAAAAAAAACTATTGATCCCTGTTATAGTGCCTACAGTATTGCTGACAAGTATGTGCTTTTAAGTGTTGGTTTGTATAATTCAGAACAACTTTGATAACAGTCAGAGTTATGACTGATATTTTTGACATGCCTGACCAGGAGGGCTCCTGTAGTGTACATTAACGCTTTCTCTGGTGAAGCGACAACCAAGTTTCCAACTTTAAGTCAGACTACACAAGGAGGGGTATGTATTCTGTGATGATTGTTATGTATGTGCATGGTTTAGGTTATATTGGAAGATAGTGTTTTACCATTTTCCCTTGATTCATTCTGCTTCTTTGAAATGGATTTGTTAACGATGATTTGAATGTACTTGTTAAATAATTAAATAGCAAATGAATACATAAGATTGCCACTTGTTGAATGGATCCTGTAATAATGTTTGTATACTGCTACATTGTTGGTCTTGTAGTCAAAGAGAGGGAGGTTTGATAAATGTATTATGCATTTTTTGTGAGATAATGGCTACAACGTGATAAACTTTAAGCCTCTTAAATGGTTCTCCAAAATTGTATTCTTCTATGGTTACAATACTTCCACTTGCCTAATGGGAAAATAGTTGTGGTACTACTGAGAGAAGAATTTATGTATTATCCATTTCTTTGTAGATACTGGCAGATGCAATGGGTCTTGGCAAAACTGTCATGACTATTGCCCTAATACTGTCAGATCCAAGGGGAGAGCAGTCAAACTACATAGAGAGGGATATGCGGCCTGTAAGAAATACCTCGACCCCCTCTATAAGAGGAGGTACCCTCATTGTGTGCCCAATGGCATTATTGGGTCAATGGAAGGTAAGCAATTGAGTATGTCATCGATTTCCTGAAAACTGTCGAAATCTTTTGGGTTACCATAATGTTGTTGAAATTTAGTATTTTATTATATCAATAAACTGACTTACGTCTGCTACAAATGTCATAATAGCTAGAAGGACAGCGGTAGATGTTAATTTATACCAATTTTCTTATACTTGCATCATGCAACGTTTGTTTGTCTGCCATAATTTTTAATTATGCAAGGTAAGTAACAATATGATCATGCTTTCCTTGCAGGATGAATTGGAGGCACATTCAGCACCAGAAGCTCTTTCTGTGTGCGTATACTATGGTGGTAATAGAAAGAGTGACCTCAAATTGATGGCTGAGCATACCGTGGTCTTAACAACCTATGGTGTTCTTCAAGCAGCTCATAAAGCTGTAAGAGTTCGCCACTGAGATTTTATCTCCTGTTTTAAAATCATTGTTTTTCTAGGAAACATGCCTAGCATAATTTACCTAACGAAAGTTGCACCTTCACAGGATGGCAGCAGTGTCTTTCACATGATAGATTGGTATAGAATTGTGCTTGATGAAGCGCATACAATCAAATCTCCCAAAACCAAAGCGGCCCAAGCGGCGTATTTATTATCATCACAATGCAGATGGTGCCTTACTGGTACACCATTGCAGGTTTGTTTGCCTGTGGAAACTATTATCCATCTTTTCTAGTTTCTAGGAATGGTAGCTTGTTATGATAATTTCATTATCTAAATATGATCGCATTCACTGCAGAATAACCTGGAAGACCTTTACAGTCTTCTTTGCTTCCTGCATGTCGAGCCATGGTGCAATTCAAATTGGTAGACTTCATCAGACTACTTGATCCATAAATTTTCTTGTTCGAAATTTCAAAAACCGATTCATAAGCTGTTTTGATTGTCCTCTAGTTGGCAGAAGCTGATTCAGAGACCTTATGAGAATGGCGACGAGAGGGGACTGAAACTTGTCAAAGCTATTCTTAGGCCGCTCATGCTGAGGAGGACCAAGGAAACAAAAGACAAGATGGGAAAGTATGCATCTTCTTGCTTTGTGTTTCCTTGATGTTCTTAATAGTATAAATAAGCATATTCTGCCTTTACCTCTTGGAAGTATGTTAACGGCAGGGCTCTAATGCCTGTTTCAGTCCCATATTGGTGCTCCCACCGGCTCATATTGAGATTGTGGAATGCGAACAATCTGTTGAGGAACGTGATTTTTATGAAGCTCTTTTCAGGAGATCAAAGGTATATATACTTATGTTTAGTTACTAAGAAAAGGATGAATCTTTAAAATTCTTTTTCATCTTAATGAGATTGAACTTCTGAAAGTTGATGGAGCAAGTTTCTTTTCATGTCTAACTCAAAATGGTGTTTCCATTCCGACAGGTTATATTCGATAAGTTTGTGGCATCAGGCAATGTCCTTAGCAACTATGCAAATATTCTTGAGCTGCTTCTTCGACTAAGGCAGTGCTGTGATCACCCTTTCCTGGTCATCAGGTTAGCCTTGATTTGCAACAAAATTGCTGCCTTGCATTCCATTGTCTATCATCTAATTCCTTTGCTGAACTCTTAATGTGCAGCAAAGCTGATACTAAGAAGTACACTGACCTTGATGAGCTAGCACAACGATTCCTTGAAGGGGCGCAGAGCGATTCTGGACGGCTCATCACAGTACCCTCTCTAGCATATGCGGAGGAGGTCGTAGAAGAGATCCGCCAGGGCACGACTGCTGAGTGCCCTATCTGCCTCGAGTGTTCTTCGGATGATCCCGTGCTCACGTCTTGCGGGCACCGGATGTGCCGCGAGTGCCTTCTCTCTAGCTGGACGACGCCAGCTGGGGGGCCGTGCCCTCTGTGCCGAAACCCCATCACGAAAGATGACCTGATCAGTTTACCTGGCCAGTGTCGCTACGAGGTCGACGCTGAGAACAACTGGAAGGATTCATGCAAGGTGGCCAAGCTGATCATGACCCTGGAGGACCTCGGGAAGAAGAGGGAGAAGAGCATTGTGTTCAGCCAGTTCACTTGTTTCTTTGATCTTCTGGAGACCCCCTTGTCGCAGAAAGGGATCAAGTTCTTGAGGTTTGATGGGAAGCTGGGCCAGAAGCACAGGGAGAAGGTTCTGAAGGAGTTCAGTGAGAGCCAGGACAAGCTGGTATGCACTGCCTATTTATAGGAATTGTTGTTACTTTCTTTTCTCCATTTTTAAGTTGTCGAAGCATCTCGCTTATACTGATTCTTTGGCCTGGAAACTTAAGGTGCTGCTGATGTCACTCAAAGCTGGAGGAGTAGGACTGAATCTAACTGCTGCCTCCAACGTCTTTCTCATGGTAATTCTACTATACCTTGTCAGCCGAGTCAACTCAGAGAATCACTATACTTGGCAAAACTAGAATCACTATATTAGTATTTAACAATATATTTATTTATGTGTCCAATGTAGGATCCATGGTGGAACCCTGCAGTGGAGGAGCAGGCTATCATGCGGATCCACCGCATCGGGCAGAAAAGAGCGGTCCATGTCAGGCGATTCATCGTCAAGGTAAGCAGAGTAAGACCCAGAGCAAACAAGAAGCAAGCAGAACCCAAACAAGCTCCTAACTGCCGTGTGGTGTGGGTTTCAGGACACGGTGGAGGAGCGGATGCAGCAGGTGCAGGAACGCAAGCAGCGGATGATCTCCGGGGCGCTGACGGACGCGGAGGTCCGCAGCTCGCGCATCGAGCAGCTCAAGATGCTCTTCAGGTGAGCCTTGCCATGGACCGTCCAAGATCTTGTACAGTAGGAGGACGATGATTTTGTGTCCCAAACTTTAGTAGTAGTAGTAGTAGTAGTATGTAGGGATGACAGACCATATGTGGTGGTAGGGATGGCCTTTTCTGAATGGGGGATGGAGTGGGTGCATTGTGCCCGTCCAAATTTTGTGCATGTACCCCCAAGGAAGGCAGTTGTACATTTTGTCTAGCTAGTTGTTTAGCTTGAATTGCAAGAAGAAATATTGAAGAAAACAGTGGAATGAGATGGTGATTTTCTGCTAAATCTTGATCTGTTATGAAGAATGATTCACCTGGCTTCAGATTGAAAGATGCAAATGAGTTGAGGTAAGGAAAAAAATAGCGCGCTATTTATTTAGCGCCGCCCCTCTCCAGACGCTACGCAAGTTATAGCGCGCTAATAGCATGCTATTTTTTAAAACAGCGTTTTGCAAAACAATAAAAATTTTAATAGGTATAGTCTGTATACTAAGGATTTCAATAGCTAAAAAATTGTCCAAAAAAATACATGCATAGTCAATTAACCAGTGATGACTAAATGATTTGAGTACGGATCAAAATGATTGGCAAATTCAAAATGAAGGACCAACAAGGCACCCAAGCAACAACATAGGAGAAACTACTTATTCAGAATCGGTGGGGATGAAGCTGACTTCTTTGTGACGAGGTTTAGCCCATTGTTATGGACTTGGGTTTTGGAGAAGATAGGGATGCTGGAGATCGTGGCACGGTTAACAGACAAGCAACCAGGGGACACGAGATTTACCCAGGTTCAGGCCCCCGGAGGGAAAACCCTACTCCTGCTTGTCTGCTCTTTGATTATGGCGGAACCGAAGGTTACAGGGTGCGCAGATTCGATCTGGTGTGGATGCGTGTGCGAAAGTATGAGTCGAGTTGCCCTAGGACGTGCCCTCCTGGCTTTTATATAGACTTAGGCAGGTCCCGGGCATAGTCCTAGTCGGTTACAATTTCTAGGGTTTTACCCCTTTGAATTTCTTATCTCCGCTAGTCTTGTTCTCCAAGGATCCGAAGGCGTCATGGGCCTTGGCCACCCGAAAATATTCATGGGACAGTGTATATCTACCGTGGGCCTTCCTTGGGCTAGACCAGGTATGCTGAAGTCACGTACCCGTAGGGTATAACCATGTCACTTTGGGAAGAGGCAGACATCATGCCTGTTTCAAGACTTTCAGTGCTCTCCAAGATGGAGGAGAAGTGGATAATCCGTGGGATGAAGCTAGGCGTGGTGTTGGTTGCTATTGTGAGATATTCTTGGTCACAGCGTTGCTAGCTGCACTCTTTTTGGTCAGGGATATGCCGAATGGAGGCGGACGGCCGACCGAAGCTAGAGGAGATGGAGGAGCATGTAGCCGTCACCACCGTCTTGTAGTGGGGAATGGGATGCGACGTAGGGTTTGGATTTGGTTTAGCTATGTTTATTGAGTTGTGCAGGCTGAATGGGCCTGATAAGATTTTGTAGCGCCGCTATAACGGTATAACGTATAGCGTATTTAGCGTCATTTAACGCCGCTAAAACATGATTAGCGTCATAGCAAGCATTTTATGCATAACGTAGCGTCTGACTCCCGAAAACGCTATAGCACTGAAATAGCGCGCTATTTTTTCGTTAGGTATAAGCATACCTATCCTTGTAAAAAAGACGCGGAGGTCCGCAGCTCGCGCATCGAGCAACTCAAGATGCTCTTCAGGTGAGCTTTGCCACGGAGTGTTCGATCTTGTACAGTAGTTGGATGACGACTTTGTGTCCCGAACTTGGTAGTACTCCCTTCGTTCGAAAATATAAGATGTTTTATGTTTGTGAATGGGATGTATCTAGACATCTTTTAGTGTCTAGATTTATTTGAACCTATACACTAAAAGATGTCTAGATACATTTCCTTTACAAACCTAAAACATCTTATATTTCTAAACGAAGAGAGTAGTATGTACAGTAGGTATGACCACACAATAGCCATAGGTGGTGGTAGGGATGACCTTTTCTGAATGGGGTGGGGATGGAGTGGGTGCGTTGTGCCCATCCAATTTTGTGCATGTATCCCCAAGGAAGGCAGTTGTACATTTTTTCTAGCTAGTGGTTTATCTTGAATGTCAAGAAGAAATATTGAAGAAAACATTATCGAATGAGATGGTGATCCTCCTCTGCTAAAGAAAGGTCGACGACGAGGAAGCCATACGTGCCCAACTCGGACGCATATCAAATGATGGATGGATCATCTGGCACTGCCTAAACAACACGCCTGGCGTCTAGTTTTTTTTTTCTTTCGCAACGATATTTTTTATATACAGATCGCATTACTGCACTAAGTTGATAATACAATGCACTGCACATGTCAGGTGTGCAGTTTACTACGCTTGCACAAGCACACGATAAACAAATGCGTGTTTCGCGGACACCTTGTACATTTTGATTGATGGCAGAAGAGTGCCTCAAACTTCCCAGGCTCTAGGACAGCGGACAAGCATGTGGTCGATATCCTCGTCTTACGTGCAGGAGGGGCACTTGACAGAGAAGGAAAGGCTGTGCTGTCATTTGTTGGTAATCTCCATTGGTGTGCCAGCCAGCCAAAGATCTTGCACTTTAGGGGGACGATACTGTGCTAAAATTTTTTCGCTCTCTCGTCTAGCTGCATGTGCCTGAAAGAGTTGACATAGAAGCTTTTGTTTCAAATTTTTTTGTTAGTAAATCGGCATAATCTAGAGTCCGGCGTTTGTGATTGAAGTTGGATGGAGAGAAGATCAGAGGCAAGGGAATTCATGTATGCGTCAGCCGCATGGGTGAGACGCGGGACGAGGGAGTATTCCAGCCCATGGAGGAGAGCCTTCTGAACAGAGATGTGTCCCTTGGTAGAGTGCGAGAAGAGAGCTGGGTAGCGTTCACTAAGAGTGGTGTCCCCAAGCCAATTGTCGAGCCAGAAGGCAGTGGAAGACCCGTCCCCGATGTTGACAATGGAGATGGATCGGAAGGAGCTTAGGCCGGCCACAATATCTTTCTAGATGGGGGTGTCAAGAGAGTGCGGATCGCCCAGGTCTCGCGTGGTAGACCAGCCGTACCGGCGGCGAAACCATCAAGCCCAGGGAGCATCCGTGTTAGAGTGGATTTTTGTGAGGAACTTCGCAAGAAGTGCGGAGTTCTGGTTAGAGATTGAAAGAACCCCCAGCCCCCCACGGTCCTTAGGGGTACAAACTTGAGTCCAAGGGACCTTGCACTGCCCTCCGGTGCACGAGTCGTCCCCAGTCCAGAGAAAAGCTATGCGGTGTTTGTCAATAGCCGCAACGACTCCGGCCGGAAGCAGGCCAGTGCTCATAGCATGGGCGAGCATCGTTGTGAGAACAGAGTTGACCAGGAGAAGGCGCCCACCGATGGGGAGAGCACGGCCACGTCAACCAGAAAGACGCATGTCACATTTGGACATGATCGGAATATAGTCAGAGAGGCGAAGGTTGTATGTGGAGAGAGGGAGCCCAAGATAAGTTTGGGGAAAGGAGGAAATAACACATCCAAAGGTGGAAGCCATAGAGGCAGCAACCTCAGGCTTAGTTTTTATAGGAACGTAAGTGCTCTTGTGGAAGTTTATGGTAAGGCCTGTGGCCAAAGAGAATTCATCCAAGAGAGTTTTGAGGTTTTGGACGTGATTAGGGATGGCTCTAATAATTATGAGGGTGTCATCGGCGTATTGGAGAATAGGACAAGGTAGATCATCGACAAGGGGGTGGAGGAGAAGACCCTGTCGCGAGGCATGGAGGAGGAGCTGTTGAAGAACGTCTGCAACGATGTTAAATAGAAAGGGAGATAGGGGGTCCCCTTGCCGCAGACCACGTCGACACTGGATCCATTTCCCCGGAATGCCGTTGAGGAGGACGGCCGTTTTGCTAGAAAGGTTGAGCATTTTAATCCACGACCGCCAGAGCCCAGGGAATCCTTTGGCGAGAAGGATTTTGTCTAAGGCTTCCCAACTGATGGAGTCAAAGGCTTTGCGGAAGTCGAGTTTAAAGACCGCGTCGGGGGCAAAGCGCCTATGGCAGATTTGGACAATATCTGCGGCATAAACAAAGTTTTCCGCTATAGAGCGACCAGAAATAAATCCAGTTTGGTCAGGGTGGATAAGGAAGGGGATAAGGTCCCGGAGGCGAATAGTGAGGCATTTGGTATGAAACTTTAGATAACAATTTTGAAGGGAGATAGGTCGAAAGTTTTTAGGGCGATTAGCCCCAATCTTTTTTGGAAGGAGAACAATGTAGGATTGATTGATAGGATGCAAGTCGGTAGTAAGGGAGTGGAAATTGTTGAGCGATTCCATGAGGTGATTTTTTACAAGGTCCCAATTACATTTGTAGAAGGTAGGGCCAAAGCCATCTGGCCCGGGACTGGAGTTTCATCCATGGAAAACACCGCCGCCCTTAGCTCGTCCATAGTGAAAGGCCTAGTGAGAGAATCTGCTTGGGAAGGGGTGAGGGAGGTGGAGGAAAGCAGAGTGTGGAGGCTTAGGTCGTCGGAGGAAGTGAGAGGTTGTCCAAGGAGATTTTTAAAGAATTGGTGGAGAATGGAGGCTTTTGCCTCGTGAGAGAAAATGGTGTTCCCATCATCATCATCATCATCAAGGTTTTTTATCTGATTTTTTCTAAGGCGCTCAGAGGCACAAAGGTGAAAGTATTTGGAGTTGTCATCGCCAAGTACACAATGCTTAATTTTTGCTCGATGACGCCAGTAAGAAGCTTTTGCATTATTCATCTTACTGAGATTAATTTTTGCAAGGGAGTGGAGACGGGATTCAAGATGTGAGAGAGAACGAGTCTCCTCCAGGCGATCAAGAAGAGAGATGACCGTGCGGCAGTTTGCCAGGTAAATAGAAGGGAGGCGACGAGACCGGGCCCAAATTTTGGCAGCCGATCTGATGCGCTTAAGTTTGAGACACAGTTTACTGACACAGGATAGATGGTCATGTTGTGGGCCGACGCTTTGCTAGTTTTGTGAGACAGTAGGCCGGAAGGTAGAATGAGATAGCCAAGAACTTTCCATACGAAAGATGGTGCTGCGGGGCGCCTTGGACAAGGCTTCGAGGTAGAGGGGAACATGATCCGAAGTTGGCCGGGCAGCAGAGGTGAAGGTGGAGTTTGGAAGAGTGGTGCTCCAATTAGAATTGACCAACATGCGGTCGAGACGAGCCAAGATCGGTGAGTGTTGCTGATTAGACCAGCTAAACTGTCTATCAAGCAAGGGTAGTTCAATCAGGTTAGAGTTGTTGATGATGGGAAGTGATGCGGATCTGATCCGATGTGCCTTCTGATGTGCACGCACAGGATCAGAATCCCATATGGCGCAACTCATGTGAGGATGGCAGTATGTGCCTACGCTGCCGTGCGGATCTCATGGAGGAATCTAGCAGCAGGGCTCTCGGTGGCTGGCCTGCTCCGTTCATGGTAGTGCTGCATTTGTTTCGGTGTGTATTGGAATGCTCAACAAGGCCCATGAAGGCTTCCGCGACAACAGATATGGGACTCTGATACTATTTGATGCGAGGATTTTGACCTTTGAAGAATGGCACCGCCATGTGTGCTCACTCTGCGTTGGCTCGACGTGCATGTATATTTGGCTATGTTTTAGTTGTTCGCCTGACCATGTGGTTGGATCGATGCAACAATGGCCATGCCATCATGGAGATTTGTCGGCTTGACGAACCAGCCGGATTCAACTTGGCTGGGGCCTAGGAGGTATGATGATGGCTCGGCAAGTGCCAAGTGGCGACTTCAGTTTGGTTGTGCTGTTTGTGTACCGGGTCTTGAGCTTCGGGGTGAAAACCCTAGATCTGACCTTTATTGACTGAACCTGGCAGTGGGTGTTTATACACCGTTTTCTTGATGAAGGCATCCCCTAGAGATTACTCGGACTTGCTGAAAACCCACAATCCAACCTTTGTGATTCGATCAGACGATGGTGGCACTCATGCGTCGTTCCCTTCCACGAGGCGTCACTATGTGGAGAACCTCTAGTTGTCTCGATGTGCCAATGATGGTGGTTGATGTTGAGGTTCTTGCTGCCGCGTGCTGCATTGGGTTAGGGACTTTAGTTTTCCATTTCTTTTCTCTTTTTTATATATATTTTGGTTGTCTGCATCCTCGATATCTCAAACAAACATTGATATTGTGTTGTTGCAGAGACGAGTTTATCTGATAATTTAACTATAAGGTCAATAGTCTTAGATAATTTATCCAAGCTTAATTAAAATGGTTAAACATCCAAAAAAACTTAAATCTCTTTTGTGATCAATCCAAGGAATTGTACGAGGTAGAAACCTAACCATTTTCTCGATTAGTGTTAGTGGCCTTATATAAATGCAAAATATTTTTTTGCTGCTAACCTTGTATACAAAAAATGCGGAAGTGCATTATCTAGATCGTTATGTCCCACCCTATATATGTTGCGATCCTAGCTCCCCCCAGCTGTCGATGGCATGTGGGTGCAATCAATGAGCAATAGATACAACTCATCTACTTGGGGTGTGGAAATCGGCCGTGCTAGCAGCCACATAAACAATGACATCTACTCATTGTCCACAAATAAGTGTACTTCTAGGTTCAAGTCACATATTCAAAATGTTCGTGGGGGATTGTATGAATATGGGCAAATTGGTTATTTACCTAACAGAGCAGCAATCTTAGGTAATTACCTGAAGTTGGTTAAAATCATAAAAAAATACAAAAATAATAATTAAACCTCATTTATGAAAAATCTAAGGAATTATACGAGGTAGAAACCTAACCATTTTTCTCAATTAGTGTTGGTGGCATTGTATAAATGCCAAATGCATTTTTGCTACTGACCTTGTATACAAAACTTAGGGAGTAGATTATCTAGATCGTTATCTCTTATACTATATATATGTCGCAATCCTATGGCTTCACTGTGGGCTGTGTCCATGCCACGTGGGTGCAATCAATGAGCAATAGATACAGCTCATCTACTCGCGGTGTGAAAAATGGCTGTCCTACCAATCACATAAACAAAGACATCTATTCTCTTAGTCCACAAATAAGTGTACTTCTAGGTTTTCTTTCAAGTCACATATTCTAAAATTTGACCAATTTTAATGAAAAAGAGATCAATATATATCACATGAAATCTGTATATTATGAAACACCATTGCTAAACGAACCTAGCGATACTAATTTAGTGTCATACGTTCTGATAAAATTGGTGAAACATTAATTTTGCCCGTCGAACTCAGGACAATTGTTGTAAGTAGACTTATGGACGATGGGAGAGTATGAGTCAATAATCATCACACTGTCAATGTAATAAGTGGCCAGATAGCATGCAGCTAACTACATCAGCGATTTCATGCATGTGACTCACGAAAATAGATTTGAGCAGCGCGCGGTAGATAGCCCGTCGAACTCACGTACACCAAATTATCAGTGCATGATGTAGACAAAAAAAATTCATGCATGACAGCCAATCATACATTCACGCTTAAAACACGCCCAAATGCCAATTATGAAACCAGTACCTAGTCTATAAAAGGCAGCCCAATATGAGCGTCACAGGACAAGTCAGTTTTATCGGCATGGCTCCTTCACTGCTTTGGCATCGTCTGCCCCTGCTGCTGATCCTGTGCGCCATGCTCCATCCGGCGGTAGTCAGCGGCGACGACCTCCTTATGTTGGACAGGTTCCACCGGTGGATGACGGCGCATGGGCGGGTGTACCCGAGCATCCACGAGAAGCTTCACCGACTGGAGGTGTACCGCCGCAACGTGGAGTTCATCGAGGCCAGTAACAGGGAGAGCGAGCGGCTCGGCTATGAGCTCGGTGAGAACGAGTTCACCGACCTCACCAACGAGGAGTTCGTGGCGCAGTACACCGGGGCCGCTGTGCCTAGGGAGGACGCCGACGCCATGGATGATGGTATGGGAACCATCATCACCACTCTGGCGGGCGATGTCAACGAGGGCAGCCGTGATTTGAACGCCTCGTCGGTGGCGCCGCAGAACTTCGACTGGAGGGACCAAGGCGTGGTCACACCCGCCAAGCACCAAGGGGGATGCGGTAAGCATGCATGCATGCTGTGGGCGTTATTCATTCTTTCTACTACTCCCTCCGGTCCAAATTAATTGACTTCAATTTATCTAGATTCAAATGTACCAACTGAGACCAATTGAAAGAATGGATAACAATAACCTGATAGACATATATATGTACGTGCATGTGCGCAGGATGCTGTTGGGCATTTGCTACCGTGGCAACCGTAGAAAGTCTGAACAAAATCAAGGGTGGCCAGCTGCTGGACCTATCTGAGCAAGAGTTGCTAGACTGCGATGTGGCCGACCAGAATGGCTGCAAAGGCGGGTACATCGAGGAGGCACTCAACTGGATCAAAGCCAAAGGAGGGGCAGTGACGGAGGCCACTTACCCCTACCAGGCACGACAGGGCCAGTGCAAGAACCTTGGCAGTGCCACACGCGTGGGCAAGGTTACCGGCGCCCAACGGGTCCGCGGGGAGCCACAGATGAAGCTGGCCGTCCTCGACAGGCCTGTGGGCGTCCTCTTCGACGCAAGTGGCGCCATCCTTCAGAACTGGAAGAGCGGAATCTACAAGGGCCCGTGTACCACTAAGCAAAACCACGCCGTGGTTCTGGTAGGGTACGGGGTCAGCAACACTGGTGAAGAGTATTGGATCATCAAGAACTCGTGGGGTGCGGGGTGGGGCCAAAGCGGATTCTTCTTCATGCGCAGGGGAGCTGACGGCGTGCAAGGGCTCTGCGGCGTCGCGGTTTGGGGAACCTACCCCCTCATGTAGTAGAACAATCATACTTCACCAGGGTTAATTATTGCGCCTACAATTTCGAACCCCTATATAAAATAAACTTGTGTGCAAGTGGGTCATATACATATGTATGCATGGAAAAATATGATGCAGCGGCATACTAAAGGCTGCAACTCCATAATTATCATGTAATAATAATAATAATATAATGTGCTTGATGGTAAGGTACCGTGCAGTTATATCCATCTGTGCTTTCATAAATTGTGGATAAATATTCTTGTTGTCACAATCGGCTACTCAAACCATGGGCTCCCACTAAATCTTGGTCCATTGACTCCAAGATCTCAAACGTAATGATTTTCAAATATAAAATAAATTAGAATAAAAATAAAAAATGATAACTTATGACAGAGTTCGAACTTGCGAAAGATTTGAATACAAGACGAGCAAGCAAGAGATGGTAACACATTCTCATTTTCACTCCTCTTGTAAGTTCATTCATGATCATACTATTGTTTGTTCGGTTGCACTCTAGTCTCACTCCCCAGTTAGCTTATTATCACCTAAAACGTACTTCTATGCTAGTGTCATTACTTTAGTTAAGACTCACAATCATTGATTGAGGTTTGAAAAACAACTCCTTTGAACTCGGCTCCAATCATTTTATAGCCTGAACATGCGCCCTTGTGATGAATTTCGTGCCATGTATTTGTCTTAAGGCTTTAATCTTAGCAAAGCTTAACCCCGTATCTTGATGAATTGACTAGAAAACATTTTTTGAAAAAGATTTGCTTGAAGGAACAGATAGTTCGCTGTGGTTGAGTTGAATGCCAAACTTATCTTAACAATAGGTTTATGAAGAAAATGTACCTAGACTTATTTTAATGTGTAGATTCACTCTAAACCTGAGTGAACCTACACATACTAAAAGAAGTCTAAATACATTTGCTTCATAAAGCTAAAATATCTTATATTTTGAAACGGAGGGAGTATATGGATATCAAGTCCTAATATAAAGATGATACAAACATCTCACTTATACTCCTCTAAAAATACTCCATGCAATCTAAAATTAAGAATAAATAGAGTATAGTCTTAGTACTTTGACATGATGTTTGAATAACAAACGTGCTACCTTGAGAAAACAATATCTTCATTGTTGTCACTAGATCATTATAACACATGCATTCACTTTATCCTTAGTGAGTTAACAAAAGAAAGGTAAAAACCATAGTAGACCTTGAATTTTCTGTAACTATCCAATCACTACCACCATGTTACTACATCTAATGCACATGTTCCTCCACACACGCCCTCGCATACAAGTTTGATCAGGACAAGCACTTAAGAAAAAGTACATAATATGCGTCTACCAAAACATCATAAACATAATAGAATTCCAATCTCAGATATCATCTCATAAAACAAAGATCCACCACATAGGAATTACATATATGACCATAATCATTATGGTGTTGCATATGATGGGTGTAATTGATATCATCCGGCATTCATATAATCCATTTATCAAAAATAAATCTTCCATGGTAATTTAGTATATTCTTACACTATAAATACACTATCAAGGGCACATAATTAGGATATTTTGGACAATGATACATGTATAAACCAATTTGTGGTCTAGTGTGATAATTCTTGTTTGTTATTATTTAGTGTGAAATCCATTGATACAAAAGTTTTTTAACATCTAAACCAAATTGGGAAGATGAAATAAATTTTGTGATAGAAAAAATCCAATAGACACAAAAGATTGTATCAGAAAAGATGAATTCAGAACCACATGACATATGTATTTTCATAAAAATAATTTTGCTTACAGTATAACTTCACTATTTATAGCTACAAAATATTACTCAAAATGTCCGTCGGGGATTGGATGAATATATACAAATTGGTTATTTACCTATAAGATCAGTAGTCTTAGATAATTTATCCAAACTTGATTAAATTGGTAAAATATCCTAAAAAGATTTTAAATCTCTTTTGTGATCAATCCTAGGAATTATACGAGGTAGAAACCTAACTATTTCTGGATTAGTGTTAGTGGGCTTGTATAAATGCAAAATGAATTTTTGCTGCTAACCTTCTATACAAAAAATGAGGGAGTACATTATCTAGAATAATTATGTCCCACCCTATATACGTCGCCATCCTAGCTTCGCCCACCTGTCCATGCCATGTGGGTGCAATCAATGAGCAATATATGTAGCTCATCTACTTGAGATGTGGAAATCGACCATGCTGCCACTCACGCGAAAAAAGACATATATTCTCTCCTTTCATATATAAGTGTACTTTTAGATTTTTTTGTAAGTCATGTATATAAAATTTTGACAAACTTTAATGAAAAGAGAGAAACATATATGAAGTCAAATCCATACATTATGAAACACCATTGCAAAACAAATCTAGTGATCCTAATTTCATGTCATACATATAGCTATGTTTTCTGATAAAATTGGTCAAACTTTAGTTTTTCTAAGTTAGGACAAATGCTGTTAGTACATTAATGGGCGAAGGGTCCTGTCTATCTAAATGGCCAGATAACATGCAGCTAACTACATCAGACATGTTAAAAAAAACATCAGCCGATTTCATGCATGGGACCAAAATAGATTTGAGCAGTGCACGGTAGATAGCCTGTCGTACTCACGCAAAGCAAAGTATATATATGTATATGATCTAGAAAAAAATCGTGCATAGCAGCCAATCACTCATTCGTACTTAACGCATGCGGCCCAATTAAATTTTGTAAGGGTCTATATTTTAGATCACAATAATCCTACTTTACGGATTGAATAATATGGAAATTAAAAAACATGGCTTGAGATGGGAAATATTGAGGTTGGTTGTTTTCCCAACAAATCAGGATGTACGGCTGCTAACAACGTCATTCTGTAAGCCCCTTCCGGTAAGCAAACTTCCCGTATGTGTAGCATTATTCTTTAGATCACTATATCTAATTTGTTTATTGTAAAGACGAACTATGTGCATGAGAGGTGCGACACTCGTGACCAAGCTTATAGTCCAAGAATCGTGCGGGTGGTGAGTAGTTGTCACTGACAAGCCTTAGGAATTGGAGTTTTCTTTTGTAGCATTTGCATGATTATGTGCTTACATTTAATCTCAACTTCACAATGCTACAAGCCCAATGTCAATTCAATCAAGCCTATGGATGAAGACCATGATCATGTGGTTAGACTAGACAACAAAGGTTTGTTTACTATTAACTTCGTGAAGGCACCGTTTTGGAGATGAATCTCAGAGTCGAGGTCTCGTCACCGCTAGCGGTGCTATTACTACTGGAATCTCTGATTACTTTGGCAGTTATTTTTTTGTTATATGGATGTGTGTATCTGACGGCTGTCTACGGACAGCCTGTTGGGAACCCCAAGAGCAAGGTGTGAAGCACCAAGCAGCAAGTTTTCCCTCAGTTGATACCGAGGTTATCGAACCAGAACGAGGAAGGAAACGTCACACAGGTGTTGCAAGCAACGCGGAGACCTGCACAACACAAACTCAAGACTTTGCCCCAACGAACAGTGAGGTTGTCAAGCTCACCGGTTTGCTGTAACAAAGTATTAAACATATGGTATGGAAGGTAATGGTTTGCAGCAAATAAACAAGTAAAAGTGAAAGATATATCAATGGTAAAGATTGGACCAGGGTCCATAGTTCACTAGAGGTGCTCTCCTTAGATAAACAACATGACATGAAGGGTAAATAAATTACAACAGGGCAATTGACAGGAACTGAGCAAGGCATAACAATGCAATTACTAGTCAGAAAGATCATATGAGGTTAATTGGGCAATACAACAAGATACATAGACCGCCATCCAACTGCATCTATGAATAGAAGTCCACCTTCAGGTTATCATCCGAACCCCCTCCAGTATTAAGTTGCAAGCAACAGACAACTGCTTTAAGCAAAGTGTGTAAGGTAAACAGTCCACATGTTCCATGAACAAGAGACCGTTGTTTTCTCCCTAGTAGCAACAACACATCTGCAACCGAAGAGATTATTGTCACTTCCCTTGGAAACTAGAGGCATGAACCCACTATCGAGCATAAATACCCCCTCTTGGAGTCACTAGCAACTACTTGGCTAAGATAGCTACTAACAATGGAGAGCATGCAAGATCACAAACAACACATGCATGATAGAATCATAAAGACAAAACCATTAATCAAACCAACATAATAATCTCAATATCCATCGGATCCCCGCAAACACAATATGCATGATTACAAATAGATTAGATCTTGATCACGAACGGAGCTCACAAGATCTATACATGAAAGCACAAAGGAGGAGATACAACCATCTAGCTACTACATGGACCCATAGTCCAAGGTGGAACTACTCACGCATCATACTGGAGAGAAGGCCTCCGGGATGATTTCCCCTCCGGCAGGGTGCTGGGAAGAACTTTAGATCCCCCCGATCTAGGGACGATGGTGGCGGCGGCTACAGATGGTTTCGTGGATTTTTGATCAGGTACTTAGGGTTTCTGTATCGGGGGCTTCTTATAGGCGAAGGGGGATACCGAGGAGGCGGCCAGGGTTGGCAAACCCTAACCAGGTGCGGGGCTGGGCCCACCCGCGCCTAGGGTGGGTCTGGCCCCTCCGGCTCTCCTCTGGACTTCTTCTTCCCCACGGAAAGTAACTGACTTTGTCCTTTGTCCCGTCCAATTCCGAGATTATTTCTTTACTAAATTTTTTGAAACCAAAAACAACAAAAAATAGGCATCTGACACTGTTGCAACTTGTTAGTAGGTTATTACCAGAAAACATGTAAAAGCACCTCAAAGTGTGGACAAGTAAAGCAAAGTAGATACTAAACAAGCATGGAGCATAAAAAATTATAGATACATTTCTAACGTATCAACATCCCCAAGCTTAATTCCTGCTCGTCCTCGAGTAGGTAAGTGATAAAAAGTAATTTTTGAGGTGACAGGAACCCTCACAATAAAGATCCAACCATTTGCAAGCATTGAAAGCTGGGATCAAAGAACTCTAAACATGAACATGAAACATGATTTCTAACAATAGGACACAGTAACTATGCATGCAACATGACAAGCTACAAAAAAGATCATGAATAATATGCATTGAAAAACATATGTTTTTTTTCACATGCAGAAAATATGGCATAGTGGCAATCAGCTTGTCCCTCATAGAGTAGCAAATAGATGCATAGGACACCTTCAAAGTTCACAAGGGTGACTAGAAACAAATAGCATAAGAACAAGTAATATCACAATATGCATCAATTAATAAGCTTTGGAACACTGCACAAAGAATAACAACTATGCTCTCTTAATGGTGCCTAAAGGTAGAAGGTGGAGACTCAAATAATGGTGGAAGAAAGGCCTTTTTGTAAAGGAAGCAGGGATTACAAGTTCCAAAAAGAGCTTCCAAAAATTATGGTACTTGTTAGCTTTCAGCCCTCATTGCCCCTATCATAAGCATCTTGAAGTGGTTAAGGTTAAAGTGGCAAAGCTGGAGTATATGCTTGACGAAGTATAAGTTGGCAATCTCAAGTCCCTTGAATACGAGGGCCACACCTCATGCATACTCAACTTTGGGTCCAGCTAAGTTCTTGTCACTGTAAGTATTTGCATATCATTGAGAACCGCCAACGGGGTACCCCTTGCACATGGTACAGGAGCTTTCCCATAACCAAAATGACAAGGCAAGCAGACAATGAGCATCTCAGCAATCTTTTTATTTACCATATGCATATATTTTTATTGAGGATGCTTCATAGATAGCTCATTATGGTGATGCTGCAAGTTTCCACCATGACTAGGCATGGCTTAGGCTAGCGGCCCAGGCGTTTCTCCAACAAAGAATACAAACTCCATGGACTTACAAGTCCCCTCTTTATTTCACACCGGTGACATCCATAGACAAAAGAACATGATATCAACTGAGTACAACAAGGTACAAGTGCAATTTTGAAAACGTTCCCCGTGACAACACGATTCTGCTAATTCGAACTTATAAGTGCAAGCATATACAACAAAGTTGTCACAATGGTTCAAGTTTATTAGGGGCAAAGAATAAAGTGTGCCAACAAGTTTGTGAGGGCTTTAATCACTAAGTTTTCACATAACAAAATAGTTTTTAATTGGAAGATAGCCGAAAACAAGAATATACTTGGAATGGTGTAACACACCATGCATAGGAGTTTATAGTGAACACTTTTGGAATAACTTGGTTTCTTGGGAGTTGGAGGCATGAGTAGAACTTACTCATACAAGTAGAGGCTAGCAAAAGACTGGGAGCAACCAACTAAGAGAGCAATAATGGCCATAATCATGCAGTGCAACAAAGCATACTAATCAAAGCAAAGAGTGGTACTACAAGTCAAGGACTAAATGATCATAGAGGCTAATGGTGACTTGTCATAGTCATAACATGGTGTGAGCATGTGCCAAGTCAAACCAAGCAAAACATCAAAGGAGAATACCACAATACTATGCTTTTGCATTCTAAAACAACGCATAATTTCTTCAAGGCACACTAAGCAATCCCAATTGTTTGGAACAAGACATGATATAACAATAATCACTAAGCATAATGCCAAAACAACACCTAGCATGTCATGCTAAAGTCTAAGTCATAATCAATGCAAGCTCCTCTTGCACTTCCAACACCAAGCAAACTTATTTGCAAAACAACACAGAGAGAACGGGGGTCCAAACTACTTTAGAAAACTAAACATACTAAGCAAAGCAAACGAAAACTAAAATGCTCCAAGAACAACATAACTGTGCATGAAACAATAAAAACGAAGTGTTTAGACAGACCATAGGTAGGTGGTAGGGATGACCTTTTCTGAATGGGGGGGGGGGGGGGGGGATGGAGTTGGGTGCGTTGTGCCCATCCAAATTTTGTGCATGTAATCCCCAATGCAAGGAAGGCAGTTGTACATTTTGTCTAGCTAGTCTTGAATGTCAAGAAGAACCATTGTAGAAAACAAATTATCAAATGAGATGGTGATCCTCTGCTAAATATTAATCTGTTATTGAAGAATGATTCCCTATGTACCATCTACTAGCTTCAGATCAGAAGATGTAAATAAGTTGAGGTCTATGCATCTTTAAAGAAACTACTGTTTGATCCACCGCGGGCATATAAGCATACCTATCCTTGTAAAGAAGGAAACCCTCTTGTGCAGCAGGTATTGTACTACATAGGTGTAAAGAATGAAACCACCGGTGGCAGTGTGATGTATGCCACCTGCTTTGCTTCCTCTACCGTTACCACCAGCATCTTTGCCGCAAGGTCCCAACCGGCACTGCACTACCCCTCTCCACGTTCCAACATGGGGATAGTGAACCTGAAGCTGTTAACTGGACTAAGCAGCATTGCAACAATAATAGATATGACAGTGATAAGACCAAATGCAATTGTACTTCATTATATTAATTACAATCTGATTTGGCGACAAGTGATAAATTATTACACAAGTTTAGGCCCCAAGACCGATCGAGTAGCATATGGTATTTTAGGAAGTGTCACAATCTTCTTGGGCACAAATAAAAATGATTGAGAATACTAAACACAAGTGTGATATTTACGTAACATAGCCTTTGTGGCATATATAGAATCCTATGATTTATAATTACATGTTTTTATTAATATATGAAACTACAATTTATTACATAAGCATGTGCCTCTTCGCTCGTTCAGTTCCGATCGCATGCGTGATTAAACTGGAACAGGGCTATGGCGACAGGGCGACTAGGGTTTTTCGCCTCCGACACCGATCTTGGTGAGGAGTTTGATTCCTACTCGTCTTCCAACCCTTATTCCCTCGATCTATTCGGGGCTTAGGTTTGTTTTGTCCCCTGCTTGGCCGGTGCTATTGATCTCTCCTGGCCCCTGATCCTCGTTAGGGTTTTGGCAGATCTGGTTCAAGGTCGCTTTTGATGGCGTCCTCGTCGTCGCACTCCGGCAATTGGCCGGGGGATTCGGGATCGAAAAAAAGAAGAAAACATTGATGATCTTCTGAAACGCTTGGGGATTGCGGAAGGCGATTTCAACGATCTAGTCTTTGAGGATGTCGAAGGTGTTCCGAAAAAAGGCATCAAGTGGATGGCTATTGCCCGTGTTCATACCATTAATTACTTTAGTCCAACAACGTTTGAACAACACATGCGTGTTGCATGGAGTCCGACGAAAGAGGTGCAGTTTCAACATCTGGAAGGTAATATTTTCACTGTCCGGTGCTTTTGCTTGGGTGACTGGCTGAAAATTGAGCAAGGAGGTCCATGGATGTTTAGACAATCGATTGTGTGCATTGAACCCTATGATGGCCTGTCTGATGTTGACCAGTTCAATCTGAAATTTTTTTACTACTTGGATTCAAGTTCATAAAGTTCCAGTAGGATATCGTGACAAAATCCTGATCGAGAAACAGGTGGGAGAGGTGGCAGAAGTTCAGACTGATGTTCTAGGCGCGGGTAACTTCATTCGAGCCCGAGTCAGATTGGATGTTCGCAAAGTTCTGGAACGATTTGTATCTATGGCCAGAGGAGGAAAGAGATGTGTGTATCTGCTCAAATATGAGAAAATGCCCTATGGGGCGTGTGGATTCATTGGCCACACGCACCTCGAGTGTGGAACCGGTGAACACAATGAAGAAAAACTATACTGGGAGGAGTTCTTGAAAGCTGATTGGGACACTTGGCATGGTAGGGGTGTTGCTACTATGAGAGGTGGGGGACATGGTAATAGAGGAGGAAGAACATCTGGATTTTATAATGGGGGAAGAGGAAGAGAGCCAGTTGGCCGTGGAGGCCAAAATTTTCAGAACTGGAGGCACAATGGCATACCACACCTTGAAGGAAAAGCAGATGATCTAAATGATACTGCAACTAGTCCTCTGAAAGCTACGGATGCTGTGATGACAGATAGTGACAACTCAAATTCAGGTGCAAAAATAAATATCTTGGATGAGCTGAATTCTACAAAAATCGGAGGCGTGAACCTGATATATCCAATGACAGATGGGACAGAGCATAGTCTGGTTCAACAATCGCCTGTTGAGAAGGAAAGAAACAAACGACCAAAGAAGACTGGAGCAGACTCCTCTTCACTCGGATCGGCGGGCTCCCTTGAGGGGCATGTCCGTTCGCAATGAGGATATTAGGTTGGAATTGCCGCGGCTTGGGTAACCGCGTGGCAATTCGGGCGCTTATGGATGTCCTAAGGCGCCATCATCCAGATGTTATTTTTCTTTTATAAACGCATTTGGATAGTTACCCAGCAGAATGTCTTCGTCGACAAATGAAGATGGATTTTAAAATTGTCCAGACCAGTGATGGCAGGCGTGGTGGTATTCTGTTAGTTTGGAGAAAAGAGATCCAAATACATCAAATCTTTGCTTGTCCTAATTATATAGATGTTCGTGTTGTTGGGGATGAAGCAAAGGAGTGGAGATTTACTGGTATATACGGAGAATTTAAATGGGAGGATAAATATAAAATCTGTGATAGGATTAAGTCAATCCACTGGCAGAATATGCTCCCGTGGATCATTATGGGTGATCTGAACAAAATCCTCTTTGACAGTGAGAAAGAAGGAGGAAGAGTTAGGCCACAGAGGTTTATGAAAGCTTTCCAAGACACATAGATGATTGCAATCTAAATGATGTTGGTTATATTGGTGATCCTTTCACCTGGGACAGGGGGGAAATGCGTGAGCGTCTGGATAGAGGCTTGGCAAATGCTAGCTGGAGCTAAATGCAAAACAAGGCCGCTATCTTGCACCTAGAGTATAATCATTCTGACCATCACTCACTGCTGCTTGACACTGAGTATTATGCTGCAGCAACTTTTGATCCTGGAAAGAAACATAAAAAGTTTGAGGCAAAATGGTCTAAGGAAGAAGGATTCAAAGAAGTGGTGGAGTAAAATTGGAACTCAACAGCGCAGGGGACGTCGATCGCTGTCCTTGATCAGTTAAAATCCATGCATGATGGGATGCATGTCTGGGATAGTACCATTTTGCAGAAGCCCAAGAAGAGACTGAGGAAGGCCCAACGCGACCTAGAACAATTGATGAGAGGGCCACTCACTCCGAATTCAGAAAAAGATAAGTTTGAATTAGGCCGTTTGATTGAAAATCTCTTAGAGCAAGAAGAGATAAGATGGAGCCAATGGTCCTGAGTAAATTGGATTCAAAATGGTGACAAAAACACAAACTTCTTTCACAGTTATGCATCGGCCAGAATGAAAAGGAATTTTATTAAGAAGATTAAGGATTCATCAGGTACTCCTGTGGAAGGTACAGAAAATATTAAACCAATTGTGTTGGGCTATTTTGAGACACTTTTCAACTCAGACAACAATATTATTGATCTTGCATTCCTAGCGCGAATCCTGCCTAGGGTTTCTCCTGAGATGAATGAGAAGTTAATGGAGCCTTATACTGCTGAGGAAGTGAAGAAAGCAGTTCATAGCATTGGGGATCTAAAGACACCGGGCCCTGGCGACCTACATGCTCTATTTTATAAAAGGTTCTGGCACCCTGTTGGGAATGATATAACTCAAGCAGTCCTGAAATCTATTAATGAGAGGAAAATCCCATCAGGATGGAATGAAACAGTGGTTGTTCTTATCCCAAAGGTGGATTCCCATAAGAAGTTTCTCAGTTTAGACCAATTTCCCTATGTAATGTGTTCTATAAAATTATCTTTAAAATGCTAGCCGCAAGGTTGAAACTTTTACTCCTAGAAATCATATCACCAACACAGAGTGCTTTTGTTCCTGGGAGGTTGATCACGGATAATGTCCTTGTGGCCTATGAATGTATTCACAAGATAAAAAACAAAAGGAAAGGAAAAACTGGTTTGTGTGCGGTGAAGCTTGACATGCACAAAGCCTATGACAGGATTGAATGGAACTTCCTCAAAGAAATGATGTTGAGGATGGGATTTCAAAGATAGTGGGTGGAGATGATTATGGAGTGTTTGACTTCTGTCACATATTCTGTTAGAGTGAATTCAGAATTGACTGAAGAGTTTAAACCTACCTGGGGTATTAGACAAGGAGATCCTCTCTCCCCTTATTTGTTCCTTTTATGTGCAGAAGGCCTTTCAAGTTGCTTGTTACACGTGGAGGATATTGGTGGCATCGAAGGGATCAAAGTGTGTAGAAATGCACCATCAGTATCACACCTATTATTTGCTGATGATTCTTTGATTCTCTTGAAAGCTGATGTGAATAATGCAATCTCGTTGAAACAAGTTCTGGATGACTATTGTGCAAACTCGGGACAGATGGTTAGTGTGGCTAAGTCTACTATCTTCTTTAGCCCTAATACAAATGTGGACACTCGGGCTGAGATCTGTAATGTTCTCAATATAAATACTGAAGCTCTATCAGATAAATATTTGGGACTCCCATCTTTGGTGGGAGCTGACCGTAGTGACTGTTTCCTTCATTTTGTTGAAAGAGTGATGCAAATGATTAAAGGATGGATGGAAAAGCTACTCTCTATTGGTGGAAAATAAATTCTTAAAGCAGTGGCTCAATCAATCCCGGTCTATGCAATGTCGGTCTTTTTGTTACCCAAAAGTATTTGCAAGAAGATCACAGATGTCATAGCCCAATATTGGTGGGGTGACAATGCTCAAGGAAAGAAATACATTGGTACACGTGGTGTCAGCTATGTTTTTCGAAGAGTGAAGGAGGTATGGGATTTCGTGACTTGCATTCTTTTAATCGTGCAATGCTAGCAAAGCAAGTCTGGAGGCTTATTGATGCGCCAAATTCTCTTTGTGCTCAAATTATGCAAGCGAAATATTATCCGGATGGAGACATTCTGAAAGCTGGACCTAAATCTAGCTCTTTTTCACCTGGCAAATCTTATGTGCAGGTATCCAGACTTTTAAACGTGGCTATATTTGGCGTATTGGCAGTCGGGAATCTGTTGAAATATGGAAGGATCCGTGGATCCCCTCAAGCCCTGATCGCCGAGTAGTGTCTCCACGTGATGGATGTATCCTAACTAAGGTGTCTCAGTTGATTGATCCAGTGACGGGTTCATGGGATGAAGAACTGATTCGTTCAAATTTCCACCAGATTGACATCGAAAGGATTTTAGAAATACCCCTGAATCAGAATGCTTTTGAAGACTTCATTGCTTGGCATCACACTAAAACTAGTATGTTTATGGTACAATCGGCCTACAATGTCGAATGGAAACACCAATTCAACGGAGTGACCTGTAGATCACTGATCTCTGGGACTTCGCTTAATAATCCTACTTGGAAAATCCTTTGGAAACTAGACGTACCAGCAAACGTGAAAATTTTCTGCTGAGGGTTTTGCATGGTGTTCTTCCATTGAAAGATGTTCTTTTTAGACGTCATATTGGCACGGATGCAATCTTCCCTCTATGTAACAATGAACATGAGGAATTTATGCACATGATTTTTAAATGTGCAGGAGCAGAGAAGATATGGAGAGGTTTGGGTGTTCAGGAGATGATCCAACAAAAAGTGCTTCCTGGTATGTCGGGCCCAAAACTCTTTGAGGCTATCTTGAATTCTCCATCGACTACCCTTACTGGTTATGATATAATCAAGCTTCATGATGTGATGGCTGTGGCGGCATGGTACATCTGGTGGATGCGACGACAGCAGACCCACGGTGAGCGTGTGCCACCAACCTCAACTTGCTTAAACTCAATTAAATCTATCACGACAAATGCCGCGAAGGCTAGTATGATATCTAATAATCATGGAAATAAGTGGATCAAACCCCTTGCACGACCAGTTAAAGTGAATGTGGATGCGGCTTTTGACGCCACTAGTAGGTCTGGATCGACTGGTGTTGTAATTCGAAACTGCCAGGACGAATTTATCGCGGCCTCCTCAACGTTTTTATCACATGTGGCTTCGACATCTTTAGCTGAAGCAATGGAAATGTTACATGGGGTCACGTTAGCCAATTGTTTGGGTTACTCAGACGTGCAAGCAGAGTCAGACTCAACTGAGGTAATTGATCAGTGTTCAGGCACAAACCATATGTGGAGTCAACCAACGACAATTTATGTAGATATACTAGCTCAAGCTGGAGGAATTGGGAAGGTCCAATTCACACATTGTCTAAGAGATGCAAATAAAGTGGCTCATGCACTAGCTAGGGATTGTTTTCTTTCTACAACCTCTTGTACTTGGGACGATGATCCCCTAGTTTCACTTTGCAACTTCTTCTAGATGATGTAACTATTTGAACTCAGCGGCAAGTTTCTTTACGCACTCTTTTCCTTACCAGGTACCTAAAGGGACTGAAAGGTTTTTAATGAGGCGGATTGCTTGCTTATATATAATGTGATTTTACCTCAAAAAAAAACTAGAAAGAAACATACAGGTTGGACTGGATTTGCTGATGGACCGACCGCCTAAGTGGAAGAATATATCTCTATCTCTATCTCTACTATCTAAAAAAGACGAAGCGATTCCGTTTTCTGCCAGCTTCCACTATGTCGCCTCCTTCGTTACGACCGCTCTGGCCCCACAAATAACCGAGAGCGTCTCTACTGCTCGGTCCTCTCGCTCTCCCCGTATCAGGCGCCCCTAACACCTCACCCTTAAGCTCCTTATCACACCGGCAACCGAATCAGGATGTCACAAGCTCCTCCTCGTCGGCCATCATCACATGCACAGGATGGATCTGGCCATCACCACCTCCACCTCGACTATCCATGTCCTCCACCGACGCCATCCCCGGATTGCGAGCAAGAGCAGCATCACAGAGGTGTGACTCGAGGCATGGAGGTCTGGATCTAGGCATGGAGGTCTGGATCCGGACACCCGCTTGATCTTCCTGTATTTTGTGACTTCTTTTTGATTGTTCGTTTTACATCAAGTTTTGTTTGAATCTCTGTTGGTTGCATCTTGGTCGAGACAATCCGTATACTTTACCTAGCCTCTTCGTGAGATATTCTAAAACATAGGATCTTTTGGATCATGTTCAAACATTAGTCCCTAAGATATTTTGGTACCATCACGTGGCGCACGGCTCCCCATCTCATCTCAATATTAGAAAAAAGGCCATCCGTTCGCGCCCCCTAAGAGCATTAGTCCCGGTTGCGCCACGAACCGGGACTAATGCTGGCACGCGTCCCGGTTCGAGTGGGCACGGGGCCCGGAGGCATGCGTCCCGGTTGGTAAGGGGTCAAGCGTCCCGGTTCGTAACACAAACCGGGACTAAAGGTTGGGCGTCAGCCACGTGGCGTGGCACCCACCTTTAGTCCCGGTTTGTGTTACAAACCGGGACGTATGCTCCCGCCCTCTATAAATGCAACGCCCCAGCCCTCTGCATCCACTCTGTTTTTTCTTGGTGGAAGGTGTGAGGGGTGTGCTAGTTTTTTCCCCCTATGCATGCATTCAAGGTGTTTGATGAAATGTTTGAGTGAATGATCCCGTTCAATTTCTCATAGAACAAAAATATAGAAGGTGTCCGAGACGCACTTGAGCTTTCTCCTCTTTATTTTCCTTGATCGAGGTTAGCAATCTTATCTTTTCTTTGTCATTGATACAATGCATGTGTCGATGTGAATTGGTCATTTCACTATTTATGATGTCCTGTTTTTGATAAACTTACTTATATTGTAGATGAACGGTCGGGAATGGATGTACGGTGACCGGCGTGTACCCGGGTATATGAAAGGCGTGGATAAATTTATCGATGTGGCTACGACAAACAAAGAGAATGGTTTTATACGTTGTCCATGTGTTCAATTTCAGAAAAATAAGGAGTACTCTTCCTCGAAAATCATTCGCAGCCACCTGATTATGAAAGGTTTCATGCCCAACTATAATTGCTGGACCAAGCACGGGGAAAGAGGGGTTATGATGGAAGACGGCGAAGAAGAAGATGATGATAACAACTATCATCATATGTTTCCTGAATACAGTGATACTGCAATGGAAGACAATGGAGAGGAAGAGGTGAAGAACGGGCATCAGATGAGCCGGCTGATGAACTTGGTAGGGTCATTTCTGATGCAAAGCGAGACTGTGAAACAAAAAATGAGAAGTTGAATTTAGAGGGCATGTTAGAAGATCACAAGAAATTGTTGTACCCAAATTGTGAAGATGGCAACACAAAGCTCGGTATCACACTGGAATTGTTGTGATGGAAGGCAAAGTGTGGTCTAACTGACTCCTCATTTGAAAAGATGCTGAAAATAATGAAGCCGAAGTTTCCAAAACATAACGAACTTCCCGAGAGTACCTACGAAGCAAAGAAGACTCTCTGTCCTCTAGGATTAGATGTGCAAAAGATACATGCATGCATTAATGACTACATCCTCTATCACGGTAAGGAGTATGAGAATTTAGATAAATGAGCGGTATGCAATGCATTGCGGTATAAAATTGGACGAGATGACCCTGGTGATGTTGAGGGAGAGCCCCTCCGAAAGAGGGTTCCTGCTAAGGTTATGTGGTATGCTCCTATAATACCAAGGTTGAAACGCATGTTCAGAAACAAAGAGCATGCCAGGTTGTTGCGATGGCACAAAGAAGACCGTAAGAAAGACGGGAAGTTGAGACACCCTGCTGATGGGTCACAGTGGAGAAAAATCGAGAGAGACTTCCCAGACTTTGCAGGTGACGCAAGGAACTTATGGTTTGGTCTAGTACGGATGGCATGAATCCTTTTGGGGAGCAGAGCTACAGTCATGGCACCTCGCCCGTGACTCTATGTATCTACAACCTGCCTCCTTGGTTGTGCATGAAGCGTAAGTTCATTATGATGCCAGTGCTCATCCAAGGCCCGAAGCAACCGGGCAACGACATTGATGTGTACCTTAGGCCATTAGTTGAAGAACTCTTATAGTTGTGGGGCGAACCAGGTGTACGTGCGTGGGATGAGAACAAACATGAGCCATTTGATCTACGAGGGTTGCTATTCGTAACCATCAATGATTGGCCTGCTCTTAGTAACCTTTCAGGACAGACAAACAAGGGATATAAGGCATGCACACAATATTTAGATAAGACTGAAGGTACATATCTGCATAAATGCAAGAAGGTTGTGTACCTGGCGAATCGACGATTTCTTCCAACAAATCATCCCGTAAGAAAGAAAGGAAAGCATTTCAAAGGTGAGGCAGATCACCGGAAGAAGCCTGAACTCCCTGCTGGTGATGATGTATTTGGTATGGTCAAGGACATAGAAGTAATCTTTGGAAAGGGTCCCGGCGGTCAATCAGTTCCGAACGACGTCGCTACAGGACACGCACCCATGTGGAAGAAGAAATCTATATTTTGGAAGCTGCCATATTGGAAAGTCCTGCGTGTCCGCTCTTCAATCGACGTGATGCACGTGACAAAGAATCTTTGCGTGAACCTGCTAGGATTCCTAGGCGTGTATGGGAAGACAAAAGATACACCAGAAGCACGGGAGGACCAACAAATTATGAAAGACCCAAAGAACATGCATACACAGAACAAGACGGATAAAGGGCGTCACTTAAGTCGTGCCAGCTATGCTCTTACCAAAGCAGAGAAGGAAATCTTTTTTGAAGTCCTTTATAGTATCAAGGTGTCGTCTGGCTTCTCATCTAATGTAAAGGGGATAATAAATATGGCAGAGAAAAAGTTCCAAAACCTGAAGTCTCATGACTGTCACGTGATTATGACGCAGTTGCTTCCGATTGCATTGAGGGGGCTTCTACCGGAAAATGTTCGAGTACCCATTGTGAAGCTGTGTGCATTCCTCAATGCAATATCTCAGAAGGTAATCAATCCAGATATTCTGCCAAGGTTATAGAAGGATGTGGTACAATGTCTTGTTAGTTTTGAGTTGGTGTTCCCACCATCCTTCTTCAATATTATGATGCATCTCCTGGTTCACCTAGTGGAAGAGATTGCCATTCTCGGTCCGGTATTTCTGCATAATATGTTCCCCTTTGAGAGGTTCATGGGAGTCTTAAAGAAATATGTCCATAACCGTGCTAGACCAGAAGGAAGCATCTCCAAGGGATATGGAACAGAGGAGGTCATTGAGTTTTGTGTTGACTTTATTCCTGACCTGAAGCCGATTGGTGTTTCTGACTCGCGGCATGAGGGAAGACTAAGTGTAAAAGGCACGGTGGGAAAGAAAACAATGATATGTAGGGATGGGGATTCTTTCACTAAAGCACACTACACAGTTCTACATAATTCTACCTTGGCAGCTCCGTATATCGAGGAACACAAGAATATTGTACGCTCCAAAAACCCGGGGAAGCCTAAATCATGGATTACAGATGAACACATGAAGTCTTTCGGTGGTTGGATGCGGACACATCTCTTGAATGACACCACTGTTGGAGATCAGCTATACTTGTTGGCCGCGTCACCATCTTCTACTGTATTGAATTTCCAAGGGTACGAAATAAATGGGAATACATTCTACACGATCGCCCAAGATAAAAAGAGCACCAACCAAAATAGTGGTGTCCGCTTTGATGCAATAGACGAGAATGGACAAAAGGACACATACTATGGTTACATAGAGGAGATATGGGAACTAGACTATGGAGTCTCTTTTAAGGTCCCTTTGTTTCGCTGCAAATGGATCAACCTGAATGGGGAAGGGGTAAAGATAGACCAGTTGTACGAAATGACAACAGTGGATCTCAACAATCTTGGTTATAGATATGAACCATTCGTCCTAGCCAATGATGTGTCTCAGGTTTTCTATGTGAAGGACATGTCCTACAGACCAAAAAAAGAAAAAATATGCAAACGAATACATCATATGATGAGCCAAAGCGTCACATAGTTCTTTCAGGGAAAAGAAACATCGTGGGAATCGAGGACAAGACGGACATGTCATAAGATTATAATAAGTTTGATGAAATTCCGCCCTTCATTGTGAAAACTGACCCAAGCATTCCGTTAAGTAAAGAAGATGCTCCATGGTTACGTCTGAAGCGATCATAAGGAAGGACATAAGCCAAGAAGTTCATGCTCATATTATGTAACTCTAGTTCATGTGTTTCGCGGTTTGTGGCTTCACCGAAGGATATCTTTCGCGGTTTGTGGCTTGACCGGGACTATATATAGGGGGGCCTTTAGTCCCGGTTTTGTAGTCTCAGTTTTTAATATTAATAAATGTCTTGAGTGTTAGTCCCGTTTTGTGGCTGGACCGGGACTATGAAGAAGTTGTCCCGATTCGTACTTACCATTATGATCTGATCTCCAAACGCGCGCGGTCACATATTAGGGAGTGCCTCTATGAATAGTTTCTTGGAGATGCCGGAGGACTGGGATCCGGCGGCATCTCCCTGAAACTGGTCGTAGTGGTGTCCCTGCTCTCGAAAACCATCTTGCAGCTTGTAACTTCTCTAACTAGATCAATATACCTGGGAGATAACTAATTTCACATATTAGGGAGTTCCCCTATGACCAGTTTCTCGGAGATGACGGAGGACTGGGATCCGACGGCATCTCCCTGAAACTGGCCGTAGTGGTGTCCCTACTCTCGAAAACCATCTTGCATCTTGTAACTTCTCTAACTAGATCAATACGCCTGGGAGCTAACTAATTTCACATATTAGGGAGTGCCTCTATGACCAGTTTCACGAAGATGCCGGAGGACTGGGCTCCGTCGGCATCTCCCTGAAACTGGCCGTAGTGGTGTCCCTGCTCTCGGAAACCATCTTGGAGATGCCTCAAACTGGCTGGAGGACTGGACTCACAAGGATGCCTATTTATAGTACAAGCAGCTCGGCGTAGTGTCGACACTTATGAAATAATATTGACACTCACCCCTATTATTAGTGCTGACTCGTGTTTTGTCCCGGTTGGTGTCTCCAACCGGGAGTAAAGGTTCATCTTTAGTCCCGGTTGGTGACACCATCCAGGACAAGGTACACGCTGCACGACATAATGTCGACACTTACCCCTATCATTAGTGCTGCCTGGCCCAGCCTGCCGAAATCCCTCCAACCGGGACTAAAGATGAACCTTTTTATCGCAGGATGAAGTTTTCCTTTTTGTCGCACGAAAACGCCCTTTTCCATTTTCCGAGCGCAAAAAAATGGTTGTTTTGTGAAGTAAACACCAAAATGCTGTTTCAGAATGCTACCGTCCCATTTTCCTAAAATACTAGACCACCTTACATGGAATATCTCCCAACCGGGACATCTCAAACCTTTTCGTCCATCCCGGGTAAAAAGGACAAATGTCTGCCGAATCGGTAGGAAGTGGGTCCGGTTTATACTACAGGTACATGATCTATCGCCCGTGATTTAAAAAAAAATCATTTTTAGACTCGCAATATGTGGTTTCTTCAGAGATCCAATGCAAGTTCTAACGATGCTCGTCTTCTATCTTCATGCACGCCGGTTCGACCATAGTTAGAAATTCAGAAAATTCAAAACGGGCATAATAAATTCAAAAAAAAAATCCGAATAATGAAAATCCTTCGCGTGGTGTCATATTATGTGACATAGTTAAAAGGAAAAATACCAGACTTGGTATATTGATCATGTCTCGAAAAAACCTTCACAAATGACCTATCATGTTCGAGGTTTGATCGCTTTCGGTCCAAATGACCGATGTTATGTGCTGAATCACGGCATAGTTTGTGATGCTGTGCCCATATTATGCATGCATGTGGACATTGGTATGGAGAACAATGTTGCAGGAGGAAGTTTTCCTTTTTGTCACACGGAAAAGCCCTTTTCTATTTTCCGAGCGCAAAAAGGGTCGTTTTGTGAAGTAACCACCAAAATGCTGTTTCAGAATGCTACCGTCCCATTTTCCTAAAATACTAGACCACCTTACATGGACTATCTCCCAACCGGGACATCTCAAACCTTTTCGTCCATCCCGGGTAAAAATGACAAATGTCTGCCGAATCGGTAGGAAGTGGTTCCGGTTTGTACTACAGGTACATGATCTATCGCCCGTGATTTTTTGAAAAAATCATTTTTAGACTCGCAATATGTGGTTTCTTCAGAGATCCAATGCAAGTTCTAACGATGCTCGTCCCCTATCTTCATGCACGCCGGTTCGACCATAATTAGAAATTCAGAAAATTCAAAACGGGCATAATAAATTCAAAGAAAATCCGAACAATGAAAATCCTTCGCGTGGTGTCATATTATGTGACATAGTTGAAATGAAAAATACCAGACTTGGTATATTGATCATGTCTCGAAAAAACCTTCACAAAATGACCTATCATGTTCGAGGTTTCATGGCTTTCGATCCAAATGACCGATGTTATGTGTTGAATCACGGCATAGTTTGTGATGCTGTGCCCATATTATGCATGCATGTGTATATTAGTATGGAGAACAATGTTGCAGGAGGAAGTTTTCCTTTTTGTCGCACGGAAAATCCCTTTTCCATTTTCCGAGCGCAAAAAACGGGTTGTTTTGTGAAGTAACCACCAAAATACTGTTTCAGAATGCCACCGTCCCATTTTACTAAAATACTAGACCACCTTACATGGACTATCTCCCAACCAGGACATCTCAAACCTTTTCGTCCATCCCGAGTAAAAAGGACAAATGTCTGCCGAATCGGTAGGAAGTGGGTCTGGTTTGTACTACAGGTACATGATCTATCGCCCGTGATTTTTTGAAAATATCAGTTTTAGACTCGCAATATGTGGTTTATTCAGAGATCCAATGCAAGTTCTAAATGAACCATTTTTCTTCCCGCCATTTCTTTCCGCCATTTTTCTTCCCGCCATTTTTTCCCGGCATTTCTCCCGCCATTTCTTCCCGCCAGTTTTTCCCGCCTGTTCTTCCCGCCAGTTCTTTCCTCCAGTTATCTTCCTGCCATTTCTCACTACATATATGTAGGGTTGGCCTCCATTGTCATTGCACATCTCTAGACTCATATCTACAACCTCATCACTCTTTCCCATGACTTCCACCATAGCACTAACTCCCAGGGAGGCGGAGGCGCTTTGCGCCTCGAACTACCCCTGCCCGCCAGGCTACTGTGTCCCCGTCGGCTGGATGCTGAGCGCCGGAGGCGTGTCGGTTCCTCCTGTCCCTATTGGTGTGGCGCGTCGGATGGCCGTCACGAACCACTACTACTTCGAGCTCACGCCGGAGAAGCGGAGGAATCCCAGATGGCATCCCGACTATTTCCCGACTTGGGAAGCCTTCTTCGTGGATCGGCGTGAGAGGGCGCTCGCCAGGAACGAGGAGGCCGGCCCACCTCCTCCGAACTTCAACAAGGCCGGCCGTCGGCTATGGTGGCACGACCAGACTCTCCAGAGCGTCATGGCCTACGACACGGCCGCCGACTCTAGCCCCCGCCTGCGCTACCCTCAAGTCCACCCCACTCGTACTCAGCCTTCAAGGTTCAACTACGGCGACCCCGACGATGACAGCGACGACGGCCGCGGCGAGTACGAAGACTACAATGGCGAGTATTACAGGTGTAGGCAGGAGCATGACCGAATCACTCCAACATTGCAAAACAATTTCGGCCGATTGTGGCTTAATCTGGCCATGTATCTTAATTTTCAGTTCTTCTATGTAACTTTGTGTTAGTCTAGTTCTATCCTAATAAAATTTTCTTTCCGCCCATTATTTCTGTCCTTTTTTTCCGCCCATTAATATATAAAAATATAAGTTAATTCAAATCCAAATTAAAAACAGAAAATGGTTTTGAATTATTTATTCAAATCCAAACACTTTTTATGTTTAAAGTTTTTTCTACCTTCCAAATTAATATTAAAAAAATATAAGTTAATTCATTTTTAATTGTAAATGGTTCATATTTTAAATGGTTACATTAATTATTTTTAAAAACAGAAAATGGTTTTGAATTATATATTCAAATCCAAACACTTTTTATGTTGAAAGTTGTTCTAAATTCCAAATTAATATTCAAAAAATATAAGTTAATTTATTTTTAATTTTAAATGGTTACATTAATTTTTTTTAGAAACAGAAAATGGTTTTGAATTATTTATTCAAATGCAAACACTTTTTATGTTTAAAGTTTTTCTAAATTCCAAATTAATATTCAAAAATATAAGTTAATTCATTTTTAATTTTAAATGGTTCATAGTTTAAATGGTTACATTAATTATTTTTAAAAACAGAAAATGGTTTTGAATTAGTTATTCAAATTCAAACATTTTTTATGTTTAAAGTTTTTCTAAATTACAAAATAATTATCATTTAAAAAACATTACAAATTTAAACCCAAAAATAAAAAATAAGGCGGGAACAGAGAGAAAATTCCTGAAAAAATTTGAAAACAGGGTCATATGTCCCGGTTGGAGCCACCAACCGGGACTAAAGACCCCTGCGCGCGCCAACCCTTGGTCTGCTGAAAACGTGGAGTATACGTCCCGGTTGGTGGCTCCAACCGGGACGTATGGCCTTTTAGTCCCGGTTGTTGGCATCAACCGGGACGTATTCTCCCTCTCCTTTATGCACGACGCCCCTTCTCCTTCTTCCCCGTTTCTCTTCACTCACCCGCACGCGCAAACTGGGAGACGCCGCCACCGCCCTGATCCCCACGTTGCCGGCAGGCTGCTCCGTCCTTGCACGCTTGCCGCCGTCGTCAGCGCCGCCGCCTCCGCCCTCCGCCCGTTTCCGTCCTCGTCTCCGGCCGCACACGCGCGTCTCTAGCCGCCGTGTCCAGCGCCATCGCCGGCGCCGTCTCCTGTGCTCCCCTCGCGCCAACGACCCCTCCGCGAGCTTCCCGGTGAGCTCACGGTCCCTGTGACCCTCTCCGTTTCCCCTCTCCCTCTCTGAATCATCGTCGTCGCCTCCGCCTGCATGCGTCACCGCCGGCCGTCGTCGTGCGGCCTGCTCCGGCGACCTCTACCTAGCGGCGCCGCCCTAGTTAGGTTCGTGGTGACGCCCTGATTCGATTAGGCCTACCTGTGCGTCTCCGTTCTCCCTCTAGCGTCGCCAGCCGCCGCCGTCTGGCCGTGCTCCGGCGAGGTCCACGTGGCTTGCTTGCGTGGCCAGGTCCCACCAGTCAGCCCCTCTGGCTAGATCAAGCCCCGGTGAGAAAGGCCCTGACCCCCCCACTTTGCGTATGGGGCTGCTGATGTGGCTCCGGCCCCACCAGTAAGTCTCTATGGGTAGGTTCAGTCGTGGTAACAAAAGCCCTGGGTTGTTTATGATGTCAGCCTGATGTAATAAATTGTTTTATAATTCCAAAAAATGATTAAATATTGTAAAATTCATATCTTATTATTTATAAGTCAGAAAATACAAATAATATATCAAAATGTTCAGAAAAATGAGTTCTACCTTTTTAAGATATAATCATGCATTTCTAATCAACTTTAATGACAAGTTTCATTAGAGAACTAAATCAACCCCTCTCATGTGTTTCCGGAGTTTCCCGAGTTAGGGTTTTCAACCCTCGGAACCCCGTTTAAATTGTCGAGCAAGTTTTAGGGTTTCATTTCAATGCAATTCAACTTGTCATATCATCATCCTTGTTTGAGAATTCCGCCTATCCCTCCTCCCTGACCGCCACAGCGCCTCCGTCTCCGTCCATCGCCATGCGCTCCAGCCGCTCCTTCCCTTTTAGTGTGTATGTATATATTGTGTATGTATATATAGTGTGTATGTATATATTTTTATTATTGTGTATGTATATATTAGGGTTTCTCTGAATTAGGGTTTATCCGTTTTGACTTATCCGTTTTTCCACCTATGTAGAAAATATGGACCCACACGACAGAGACGAAGAAAAGGAAGAGTTGATCCAAGGTGTGATCCGCGGGGAATAAAATTTAGATGTATCGACGTTTCTGAACAACTCCAGTGAGGGTGATCCTCTTTTTTCCGGAATAGACTACTTATTTGAGGTTGAAGGTGTTGCCTTCCGCGAGGGAGAAGGCGATGCCTTGTGTAATCGAGAACACGACCGCTCTGGCGAGGTGCATGTAATATAATTAATTTATTAATTAATCATCTGCTACCTATATAGAAATAGTAAAGACGATCTTTCTTCTTTTAGCCCTCCGGATCGAACAAATCTACTGAAAAGAGCGGACGAGGCCCAACCAAAAAGTTGGGAAACCATGAGAGGTTCAGGATCGAAGATGTCGCTGAAGACAGCAAACCGACGGCTCCCGAAGTTGTCGCAAACAAATTTGTGGCAGAATGCAGAGTAATCATGAGGGAATTAATCCCGATCACCATTCGAAATTGGAATAGGCCTGCTGATGCGGAAGAAGAGGGAACATGTTTATTTGTCCCTAAAAACGCCAAAGATTTACTGTGGAAGAGGCTCATGGTTAATTTCAAACTACCGAAGATAGAGCTGAATCCAAATGCGGAGGATCCAGTTGAGAACGCCTTAGAACATGGGAGATCCATGGAGGCTAAGGTCAGGGAGTGGGCTTTGAAGAAGATGGCCCAGTGTTTCACCAACTGGAAGAAAATATTGCACCTTGACTATGTCGTGAAAGAGAAGACTCCCGATTTCAAGAATATTCAGTTTGAGAAGATAAAACCATTCTGGGCTGAGTTTGTGAAATACAAGACATCAGAAAAAGCTAAGAAAATGTCTGCAACAAATAAGCTGAATGCTGCTAACAAGAAGTATCACCATACTATGGGGCAAGGTGGCTACAAGGCTAGCATTCCTAAGTGGGAGAAACTTGAGAATGAACTGCGTGCTAAAAAGATCACCCTAGAGACAGACGATTGGGTAGAACGTGCAAGGAATTGGTTTTACGGGCATGGGGGCACGTTGGACTCGGAAGAGAAGTGTATATATAACATACGACATAAAGAAGACCCCTTGCCAATCGAGAAGATGAGAAAAGCAGTAAAGGCTGTTAAAGATGGGGACTTCATTCCTGATAGAGAGAATGATGAGCTCACACCCGCCCTTGGAAATAAGGAACATGATGGACGAACACGAGGCACAAGCGGCTCCAAACCATGGAGGACTGGGTTTCCCGAAGAGAGGAAGAAATATCCTGATAGAAGCCGTCAGAGGATAAAGGACAGGGCGGAAGTTGAAGCAGATATTCAGAAAGAGCGAATGCGTATAATTGAAGAACGAATAAAGCAACAACAAGATGAAATTAACGCACTTAAAGAGCAAAGTACTACCAGCCCATCTCAGCAGCACACTACATTCGATGCTACCGGCCTATCGAATAATCGAAAAATCTGTGTGGCTTCCACCGAGGTCCCGGGTGATGACAATGGCGATGCCGATGGTGCACCGACGATGGCTCCTGTTGGCTACCAAGTGGATGATATCACATAGATGACACACTGCGAGCTACATGTCAAAGTTGTGAACATATCAATGAAGGTGGCGGTCGGCTATGCCTTACCAATTGGACCCACACCAACTTACCACTATCGTCCGGTTCCAGAGGGCTACGCTGTTGTCGGGGTGGATGAAATCATGCCCACCTTTGAAGTTTTGAAGCTTGACTACCCTGCAGGTGAAGGGGATGTGACTGAACTGGGAGACGCAAAAAACGTCACCATTCTATGGCCAAAGGAATGTATCGTGCTTCGAAATCACACGCCAATGCCATCTTCGCCGCCGCCTCACCCGTCTCCAGCGAGGCCGTCGCCGCCGCGGCAGTCGTCTTCGTCGCCTCACCCGGCTCCGTCGCCTCACCAATCTCCGGTGCAGCCATCGCCGCGGGAGCCATCGACGGCGCCGGCGCCTCAGGATAAAAAGCGTAAGCGTACCGCTACTCTGCATCGTGGTAAGCGATCGCCGAAACATAAACAAGAGCCTCTTCCAAAAGTACCAAAGGTTCCTCCCAAGAGAGATTATGACTGTACTGAAGAGAAGACTGCGGTGATCGTTGATGCGGAAACGACAGCGTTTTTTGCTAAGCTGAGGCGGCCGAAAGAGCCAGAGTTCCCCAGCACCAAAGAAGAAAAAGCCAGAGTGTTCAAAATGCTAAAGACTCTTCATCAACCCGAGCCAAAGCTATCATCAGACTATGAGCGTTCTATTCTCAAGGCACATGCGACACAACAAGCCTCGAAGAGCAGTACTGATGCAAGCGAGAAATCTGTTGCCCAGCTCGGAGAACAAGCAAAACAGTCTTGCGCCCCTCTCAAGGTGATTTCCCATACCAATGTGGTGTCGAGCAAATATGGGGCCGACGAGCAGTATGATCCAGAGATAGTTGCAGAATACGAAGAAGCTGCCGCTGCTCAAGGTATGAGTATTGCCCAGTACTTATCCCAGTTAGAGTACTTCCCCGTGAGTGAAGTAGCATACAAATACCAGTACGGCAAACCTCTCGTCAAACCTGAGGAGGTAAATAATCTTCCAACAAAAATGCGAAGATTGCATAACTGGTACATGCATGCCACAAAGGCCGGGGCTAACTGGATAGTGCTGAGGGTTACAAAAAAGCATCATGGGAAAGAAAAGGATGACATGATATCCATTGAATTTGATGAACTATTTTAATTATTCAATCAAGACGCCTTGGACAAATCGATCATCAGTGCCTATTGTCTGTAAGTACTAATTCTGTAATTAATTTAGTCTCCAGTTATCTCACCTTGTTTATTGCATGTATATAATCATATTGTAATATGCAGAATGAAGATTCTTGAATGCAGCAGAGGACAAATCTATGATATTGGCTTCATTGACCCATATTGGGTTCATGAAGCTAATCTCAAAACAAGCCCCCAGGATACGGAGGATAATATAGTACACGCGTTAAGGTTTCAAGAAACCAAAAAGGAAATACTTTTTCCTTACAACTTCGAGTGAGTGTTATTTTCTTGTATACACTTTCTATTTCGCTTACTCGATGTTAAGTATATAATTGATTAGTTATGCATTCGCAGCTTCCACTATATTCTGTTAATCATTCAACTTGACAAAGGGCGTGTACTAGTCATGGACTCCAAACATAAACCCCTTGAGTAGTGGAAGGACATGCATATGCTTGTCCAGCGGTAATTCTAATCATTACGACACTATATCGGCAACGTTCGTGAATTTTATGATATCAAGTAATTAATAACTTATTTTATTCGTTTTCTTCGCCGGGCAGCGCTTGGAAACGGTTCACCAACAAGGCTAGGGGTGTTTGGAAAGCGGAGCTTACATTTCAAGCACTAGATGTAAGCACCACTAGCTATATCCGCGCATTTCTTTGATTCTAGTTTTGATACAGTTATTATCATGCTTGATTATTATTTTGATTGAACTATGTTCTCGTAAAGTGCCTGACGCAGGGACCAGGTAATAATCTATGTGGATACTATGTTTGCGAGTTCATCCAGCAGACGTGCGATGAGAAGGGCAGAAATTTAGAGCAACTCCACGTACGTAAACAATTTCTATAGTTTTTAATTACAATCAAATTGTGTTTAGTTTCATTCATATAGGCTGACTCCTTTTTTAAATCAGATCGAACGTCTACGAGCAATTCAGGAGGAATTGGCGGGATTCTTGGATGCAGAAGTCCTAAACCCAAAAGGAGAATACTATTCGGCTGTGTATAGACAATAGGGATTGTACAAAGAGCAACTTTTGTATGTAGTGCATGAACTCGATCCGTGTATCAAATATAATATTGTCATGATGATCTTGTGTAATATAATGGTTCCTTCATTGATGAGTGTAAAACACTAAATAAACAATAAAACAACATAAATGAATTCTCAGCCGCGACACAAAAAGTGGCCAAAATGCTGCCGCGGCAACAAAAGTTGTTAAAATGAATTCGCTGCCGCGGCAGAGATCATCCGCGGAAGAAACTTATTTGTCCCGAACCAGGACGGTTGCTCCTCCCACCTCGCACGGAGCAGCGGCCATGTGTACGATCTTTTGTCCCGGTTGGTGGGGCAACCGGGACTAAAGGTTCGGGCTTTAGTCCCGATTGCCCCGTCCCGGTTGGGTAACCGGGACTAAATCCCCTTACCAACCGGGACCAATGGGCCGTTCTGCACTAGTGTATGATTTGCTTCATTTTTCCACATGTTGATTCGCTTTTTTATGTTTCGGATCTGTCGTGAAATTATAGTGGTGCTCGATTTATTCTCATCTTCAGTCCTCTCTTTCTGCAATTTACATGAACTAAACTGCCATTTCGTTCTTCAGCATGATCTGAGTAGAATTTCCCATGTGTAGCATCCTCTCTTTCCCTCTAAAGTCAACAAATATAGAGGGGTCATGGAAGGATATACTAAAGATTAGAAAATCTTCACGATTGATGTTTTGGGGGTAGTGATTGTTGGGGAGTAGAGTGGTTAACTGGTGGTTCCATACTTTCATACCTTGGCAGGAGCGCTGTTGTGGCGGAGATGGAGCATTCAAGAAAACAACCTGTAATGACAGTCATGCGCGTCAATACGGATGTCGTCTCGAGGCAGTTCAAGTGACGACGAGCAAGCACGGGGACGGAGAAGGAGCATGGACCGATGACGATGACAGTGCATGCCTACAAGGGTGTCGCTTCCATGCCCATGCAGTCTGGGCAACGGCAAGAGAGTTAGATGACAGGTAATTTTTGTACAATACCTCAACATCACATTCTGCTAAGAATACCAGGGAGCCTAGCATAGCAGCTCCGAAAATTACCTCACATGGCCTCCAACTCACATGGACTCCAATTCATGTGAGATGTACATATTACTTATTTCTCATTTCACTCTCTGATATTTTGAGGTGTACATTAGCTAATAACTTATAGTCTAGATTGTCCATGCAGCCTCCAATTTATGTAAGATGTAAAATTAATCAAAAGTTGCTTCCTACAAAGCTTACCATATTAAATAGAAAATCATGTCTGTAATGAGTAAACCATATTAAATAAAGCATGCGTTAGAAATTTCATTGCTTCTCATAAGTGTGTCTGGAATGACAAAATAATAAGTAATATAAAATTCACTACGCACTGGAAATTCAGATTTTTATGTGTGGAGCTTAAAAAGACACGCTGGCTCCTGATCTTCGACGTCGAAAAAAATTCCCGACGTTACCTACTCCGTCATGTGCTCCGATCTTGCGCTGCGCTGAGTTCATGGAGGCAAAATGGAAGCGAACTAGGAGATGCAGAACAACAGTGTATCATGGCAGGTAATCTCTCGAATACCACATGAACTACGAGTTTGTTGGGGCCGATCATGTGTGTTAATTTTGAAAGTAAAACAATGCAGTGGCTCAGACTATGGGAGGTTGATCTTAACGTTAATGTAAATGGGGTTGTGGAAACATATTCAAGATAGTTTCCACCAATCTGACAAGTACTTAAATTTTTTAACGCCAAATATTGCCTAGAATTTTGATCCTGATGCATGTGGTTGGGCTTATGAAATGGATAGGTTTGGTCCAGATTCATCTTCCTCTTCACTTGCTTTCTTCTCTCACCGGTCAACCTTGCTGGCTGAAGTTATCGGATTTATCAGAGAATTATAGTAAAATACAGGTAAATCTAGATCTTCTGTCTTGATATACATTATAGTAAAATACAGGTAAATCTGAATGCCTCCTGGGTCATATGTATCTTTGGCAGTATATGGACCTCAAACCCAGACATGCTAAAGAGCAATTTTGTCTAGATTATATTTTACCAGTTATTTTGATCTACAAGTCTTACCTGATTCAAAGTTTCAAATTGACAATGTTGGATTCTTATTGAAATAACTTTGTCAGTGATACCCCTTATAACATGGTTGAATGGAAAATCATTTTTTGCAAAGCTCCCAGCTTTATACCCCATACTTGCTAAAACCGGTGACATGATATCTGACATGAGAGTAGAGGGTTTGTGTCCATGTTTAACTCATACCAGCATGGGACTATGAATCGAGCCACCTAGAAATGTAGACTAATATAAATGAGATGAAAGGATATTTACCTCATGTAGCTGAGGTAATACTTCTCCATCACCAAATAAATCTACAATAATGCCTGCAAACATGAGCTATGTACCATTAGATAAAACATGCATCAGGATGGACTCAGATAATCATTGAAATGCCAGTTAAAATATATTTTAACACCAATCCAATGAGACAGTAAAACATGCATCAGATTTCTTTCAAATAGTGTTCATCGGCAAATCCCCTTCTAATTTAACTGAAGAAAATAGTACATCGCCAATACAAGTGAAAGGACACTGAGAACATATCTCACCATCCGTGTTACAATTGCGACAAGAAGATAACGAAAAACGAAAACGAAAAACACAGCAAGGGGACACAGATTTAATGTGGAAAAACCTCTCCAACAAAGAGAGGAAAAAACCACGGGCGCCAGCCAGTGAAACTTCACTATATCGAGGAGTGTTTACAAACGCCGGGGATTACACAGATGCAACTCATCCCAACCGGCGGCTTACAAGGGGTTTATATATCGGTGGAAACCTAGGTCTTCGACGATTCGTACCGTACCTCGGCCCAAGCCTCCCGGCGACGGGCCTCGCTCCACTCGTCAGAAGTTGGCCTATACTTTGTAGATTTTGGATCAACACATAACATCTGTTCTCTTAATCCACAAATAAGTGTACTTCTAGGTTGTCTTCGAAGTCACATATTCTAAAATTTGACCAATTTTAATGAAAAAGAGATCAACATATATCACATTAAATATGTATATTATGAAACACCATTGCTAAACGAACCTAGCGATACTAATTTAGTGTCATACGTTCTGATAAAATTGGTGAAACATTAATTTTGCCCGTCGAACTCAGGACAATTGTTGTAAGTAGACTTATGGACGATGGGAGAGTATGAGTCAATAATCATCACACTGTCAATGTAAGTGGCCAGATAGCATGCAGCTAACTACACTTGGCCCAAGCCTCCGGCGACGGGTCTCGCTCCACTCGTCAGAAGTTGGCCTATACTTTATAGAATTTGGATCAACATATAACAATCCGGACAAGTAGTATCCAATACCAAACTTTTAGCATCAGATGTGCTGCTGTGTCGGCACCCTGAAAGAAGCATACAACAAGGGAATGATTCACATTTGCAAGAGTCTGACTAGTAGATTACATTATCCAAATAAGGAGAGCCATGCCCTACGTTTCTTGTCTAATCAGGTCACTTAATGTGCATACAAGGAATCGTGATGTAATATAGTCTGTACAGACTCATTGAAACTGGCTGATATCCTATTAGTTTGCCAATAATTTTTGCCTCTCTGAAACTGATTCTTTTCACCAGAAATATGGACCCTCTCAAACACAGGGAGGCTATACACCTGCCGAATAAAAAACCATCCCATTAACAAGGTACTGACTATACAGTTTTATAACTCAAAACTTCACGCACTACCCATAGGTGTGAAGCTCACCTGCAAACGAGGTAACCTCTGCACAAGTGCGCAACATTTTACACATGCATCATAATATTCAGAACAGGTAAAGTTCTATCATTATCAGTAAATACATATTCTAGGATACCTGAAATGACACTAACCTAAACATATGTGCATCTGTTTTTTGGAAGTAGTATCTGCATCTGTTGTTTTTACCATCGACTGAATATCTTCTCGCGGGCACACAAATAAATATGCTCATGTATAACTAAGGGAAGGTCGATCAAAGATATTGTTACTCATTCACATACTATAGTTCTTTTTTAAACCTATACTAACACAAATCACATTTGTCATTTCTCCAGAAAAGTATTATATGGACTTTTCTTCTCCGTTAAACTTAAGTTATTACTTATTTACTTATGTGAATATTGTCATAAGCTGGGAAGAAACTTTCAGGTATTAATTTTATAAAGAGTTCCTTAAACCTGGGAAGAAAATTTCATATTACATGACAATCAATATTTATATTGCGTTGCATATTCATCTTGCAGGAAGAGTAGATGAAAGTTTGCAGTAATGCTCTGCCGAAATGTGAATTCTCACACTGCATTATAGAAGTCTACCAAAAATAAGGTAATCTCGTTGATAAAGGCAGGTCTAGAAAAGTTCAGTGGATCAAAGTCTTCAAATATTAACCAAGTGGTGATTCTGTACAGTAAAATGAGATGTGCATTGGTGACCTCCCGTTGACAATTATTTTGTTATAATGGAAACCCAATTTGTTTCTTAGAATAATATATCGTCGTGAAAATACACTTTATTAATTCAGACATTTTCTAAATGCTTATTCCGAAGAACACACATGTGTATGTTATATGCAATTTGGAGAGGATACAAATCGCTCACTTGTTGACTGGTAAGATTTTGCATCATGCTGCTTCGGTGATTTTACCAGCATACACACCTTGAAAGCTTTTATTGTCGGTGAACCTTTTTTAAGGCTTCCACATACAATAGTACTTAGATTTATCAACATAAATAGATTCTACATGCCTGGCTGGTATATATATATAAGGACTGAAGTTTTATATATGTCCAATGTAATGTACATGTATGAACTAAAAGGTATGACAGGCTGATATGTTCTGTACCAGAACTGCCATTTGATCCATATGTTGCCAAATTCATGTGTAATCGAGATGAAGGCAATGAATTACCAGTTGCAAACCAGCTCAAGAATACTCTATTTAAATTAGAACAGAATAGAAGAAATCCCGTAGCTTGCAAAATATGCTTAATTGTGAATCTCCTTGAGCTTGCAATGGAAGACGAGGTAAGCGATGACCTCCTCCTAGCAGGTTCTTCGTATTCAACTAGCTCCTCAGTCGGGGGGGGGGGGGGGGGGGGGGGGCTGGACGCTACCTCGCCCACACGAGGAGTTCGACCACCGCTAACCCCGGTTAGCCCCTTGTCCCGCTTCTCGCGCCACCTTCTGGTGAGAACACCTAGGCGATTTCTAGCCGTGATGCACAAAGGGACGCGGATGCCGGAACGGGCCAACGCCGGAGGAACAGAGGTGAGGTCGTGGCTCGTCCAGGTCGAGGATCCACTTCTTTGACCGTGGGGTGGACGGTGGAGCGGCAAGAACCGTCAATGTGATGGGGTAGAGGGCTGGAGGGCGGGAGTACGTCCAGAGGTGTTGCCGGACGGCTCATCTTCCGCCACTTGAGTTCTTTTTCATCTCGAGTTCAGACAAGAAATTGGGAAGCATATGTGGCCGTAGGGGGGAAGAGGCTGGGAAAAGTCTCTGTCACCGCCGTTTGGCTAGCCCAGCTAGGCGGTTTCGGATTTGATTCTGATTCCTTTTCACACAAACATTTGGTTCCTTGTCAAGAAAAGCAGTCAGACATTTGCTCATGGTATTATTTTGCAGGTAAGAAATACGATGGCAACTTGAGAAAGGATGAAACTAAACGATTCATTTCTAAACCCACGGTGTGTGAAAACATGTTTTGCTAGATCTGAGTTTTGTTTCCAATAACCTGCATGATCTTCTCGCTGTGTTGATTTTGTTTCGTACAAAATCTAGATTTTGTTTACAGTATCAAACACCAAGACTAGCAGAGCAAGGCTTACTCGCAAAAAAAAGCAGAGCAAGGCTAGAATAAACCTTGCTGAGAATCCAAACGTGCCATTGTCTTTTTTCGCGCATATGAGAGAGATGGTTTTTCCAATGTAGCTATATATGTGATGTTTTTTAATGTAGATACGGTTGAGATCAACAATATCTATAATAATGGACCCACATCATTATCCAGACTAAGCATGACTGCATAACAATTGAAAGATGATCGATGGTGAGAGATCTCATCGGGGAAGACATTTGCACATCAATGGATCAATGTTACACCGACAAAGAGTAAAAACCAAAGTCGAGAAGGGAGAAATGATAGAGGTGGTGTTTGTCACGATGTTATATAAGAATATTGCTTTTGTATGTTTCATTTGTTTTATCCCGTTGCAACGCACGGGCATTTTACTAGTACCTAGTAAAAAAATCATTTTGGAAAGGGGGTGCAGCGGCCCACTTTCGCCTCCAAAACAGATATGGGACAATCTCTGATACTGTTTGATGCGAAGATTTCGACCTTTGAAAGGCACCGCCACGTGTGCTCACTTTGGGTTGGCTCGACGTGCATGTATATTTGGCTATGTTTTAGTTGTTCGCCTGACCATATGGTTGGATCGATGCAACAATAACCATGCCATCATGGAGATTTGTGGGCTTGACGAACGGATTCAACTTGGCTGGGAGGTATGGCGATGGCTCGGCAAGTGCCAAGTGGGGCGACATGTGGTGACTTAGGTTGTCTAACCTTTATTGACTATACCTAGTAGTAGGTGTTTATACACCGTTTTCTTGACGAAGGCATTCCCTAGAGATTACTCGAACTTGCTCTTTGGGGTGAAAACCCACGATCCAACCTTTGTGATTAGATCAGACGATGGTGGTGCCCATGGGTCGTTCCCTTTCAGGAGAAGTCACTATGTGGAGAACCTCTAATTGTCTCGAGGTTCTTGTAGCCGGGTGCTGCACTGGGTTAGGGACTTCAGTTTTCCATTTCTTTTCTCTTTTAATTTGGTTGTCTGCATCCTTGACATCTCAAACAGACATTGATATTGTGTTGTTGCAGAGATCGAGTGTATCTGATAATTTAATTATAGGGTCAATAGTCTTAGATAATTTATCCAAGCTTGATTAAATTGGTAAAATATCCAAGAAGACTTAAATCTCTTTTATGATCAATCCAAGGAATTATACGAGGTAGGAACCTAACCATTTTCTCGATTAGTGTTAGTGGCCTTATATAAATGCAAAATATTTTTTTTCTGCTAATCTTGTATACAAAAAATGAGGAAGTGCATTATCTAGATCGTTATGTCCCACCCTATATATGTTGCGATCCTAGCTCCGCCCAGTCTTCGATGCCATGTGGATGCAATCAATGAGCAATAGATACAACTCATCTACTTGCGGTGTGGAAATCGGCCGTGCTACCAGCCACATAAACAATGACATCTACTCATTGTCCATAAATAAGTGTACTTCTAGGTTTTTTCCCAAGTCACATATTCAAAATGTTCGTGGGGGATTGTATGAATGTGGGTAAATTGGCTATTTACCTAAAAGAGCAGCAATCTTAGGTAATTTACCTGAAGTTGGTTAAAATCGTAAAAAAATACAAAAATAATAATTAAACCTCATTATGAAAAATCTAAGAAATTATATGAGGTAGAAACCTAACCATTTTTCTCAATTAGTGTTGGTGGCATTGTATAAATGCCAAATGCATTTTTTCTACTCACTTTGTATAAAAAAACTTTGGGAGTAGATTATCAAAATCGTTATCTCTTACACTATATATGTCGCAATCCTATAGCTCCACGGTGGGCTGTGTCCATGCCACGTGGGTGCAATCAATAAGCAATAGATACAGCTCATCTACTTGCAGTGTGAAAATTGGATGTCCTACCAGTCACATAAACAAAGGCATCTATTCTCTCAGTCCACAAATAAGTGTATTTCTAGGTTTTCTTCCAAGTCACAGATTCTAAAATTTGACCAATTTTAATGAAAAAGAGATCAACATATATCACATTAAAACTGTATATTTTGAAACACTATTGGTAAACGAACTTAGCGATACTAATTTAGTGTCATACATGTAGCTACGTTCAGATAAAATTGGTGAAACTTTAATTATGCTAACTCAGGACAATTGTTGTAAGTAGACTTATGGACGATGAGTCAATATCATCACACTGTCAATGTAAGTGGCCAGATAGCATGCAGCTAACTACATCAGCGATTTCATGCATGGGACCAAAATAGATTTGAGCAGCACGCGGTAGATAGCCCATCGAACTCACGTACACCAAATTATCAGTGCATGATGTAGACAAAAAATTCATGCACGACAGCCAATCATACATTCACGCTTAAAACACGCCCAAATGCCAATTATGAAACCAGTACCTAGTCTATAAAAGGCAGCCCAATATGAGCGTCACAGGACAAGTCAGTTTTGTCGGCATGGCTCCTTCACTGCTTTGGCATCGTCTGCCCCTGCTGCTTATCCTGTGCGCCATGCTCCATCCGGCGGTAGTCAGCGGCGACGACCTCCTTATGCTGGACAGGTTCCACCGGTGGATGACGGCGCATGGGCGGGTGTACCCGAGCATCCACGAGAAGCTTCATCGACTGGAGGTGTACCGCCGCAACGTGGAGTTCATCGAGGCCAGTAACAGGGAGAGCGAGCGGCTCGGCTATGAGCTCGGCGAGAACGAGTTCACCGACCTCACAAACGAGGAGTTCGTGGCGCGGTACACCGGGGCCGCTGTGCCTAGGGAGGACGCCGACGCCATGGATGATGGTATGGGAACCATCATCACCACTCTGGCGGGCGATGTCAACGAGGGCAGCCGTGATTTGAACGCCTCGTCGGTGGCGCCGCAGAACTTCGACTGGAGGGACCAAGGCGTGGTCACACCCGCCAAGCACCAAGGGGGATGCGGTAAGCATGCATGCATGCCGTGGGCGTTATTCATTCTTTCTACTACTCCCTCCGGTCCAAATTAATTGATTTCAATTTATCTAGATTCAAATGTACCAACTGAGACCAATTGAAAGAATGGATAACAATAACCTGATAGACATATATATGTACGTGCATGTGTGCAGGATGCTGTTGGGCATTTGCTACCGTGGCAACCGTAGAAAGTCTGAACAAAATCAAGGGTGGCCAGCTGCTGGACCTATCTGAGCAAGAGTTGCTAGACTGCGATGTGGCCGACCAGAATGGCTGCAAAGGCGGGTACATCGAGGAGGCACTCAACTGGATCAAAGCAAAAGGAGGGGCAGTGACGGAGGCCACTTACCCCTACCAGGCACGGCAGGGCCAGTGCAAGAACCTTGGCAGTGCCACACGCGTGGGCAAGGTTACCGGCGCCCGACGGGTGCGCGGGGAGCCACAGATGAAGCTGGCCGTCCTCGACAGGCCTGTGGGCGTCCTCTTCGACGCAAGTGGCGCCATCCTTCAGAACTGGAAGAGCGGAATCTACAAGGGCCCGTGTACCACTAAGCAAAACCACGCCGTGGTTCTGGTAGGGTACGGGGTCAGCAACACTGGTGAAGAGTATTGGATCATCAAGAACTCGTGGGGTGCGGGGTGGGGCCAAAACGGATTCTTCTTCATGCGCAGGGGAGCTGACGGCGTGCAAGGGCTCTGCGGCGTCGCGGTTTGGGGAACCTACCCCCTCATGTAGTAGAACAATCATACTTCACCAGGGTTAATTATTGCGCCTACAATTTCGAACCCCTATATAAAATAAACTGTGTGCAAGTGGGTCATATACATATGTATGCATGGAAAAATATGATGCAGCGGCATACTAGAGGCTGTAACTCCATAATTATCATGTAATAATAATATAATGTGCTTGATGGTAAGGTACCGTGCAGTTATATCCATATCTTCTTTCGTAATTTGGGGATAAATATTCTTGTTGTCACAATCAGCTACCGAAACCATGGGCTCCCACTAAATCTTGGTCCATTGAATCCAAGATCTCAAACGTAATGATTTTCAAATATAAAATACATTAGAATAAAAATAAAAAATGAAAACTTATGACAGAGTTTGAACTTGCGAAAGATTTGAGTACAAGACGAGCAAGCAAGAGATGGTCACACATTCTCATTTTCACTCCTCTTGTAAGTTTATTCATGATCATACTATGGTGTGTTCGGTTACACTCTAGTCTCACTCCCCAGTTAGCTTATTATCACCTAAAACGTACTTCCATGCTAGTGTCATTACTTTAGTTAAGACTCACAATCATTGATTGAGGTTTAAACAACAACTCCTTTGAACTTGGCTCCAATCATTTTATAGCCTGAACATGCACCCTTGTGATGAATTTCGTGCCATGTATTTGTCTTAAGGCTTTAATCTTAGCAAAGCTTAACCCCATATCTTGATGAATTGACTAGAAAACATTTTTTTGAAAAAGATTTGCTTGAAGGAACAGATAGTTCGCTGTGGTTGAGTTGAATGCCAAACTTATCTTGACAATAGGTTTATGAAGAAAATGTACCTAGACTTGTTTTAGTGTGTAGATTCACTCTAAACCTGAGTGAACCTACACATACTAAAAGAAGTCTAGAAACATTTGCTTCATAAATCTAAAACATCTTATATTTTGAAACGGAGGGAGTATATGGGTATCAAGTCCTAATATAAAGATGATGCAAACATCTCACTTATACTCCTCTAAAAATACTCCATGCAATCTAAAATTAAGAATAAATAGAGTATAGTCTTAGTACTTTGACATGATGTTTGAATAACAAACAGTGCTACCTTGAGAAAACAATATCTTCATTGTTGTCACTAGATCATTATAACACATGCATTCACTTTATCCTTAGTGAGTTAACAAAAGAAAGGTAAAAACCATAGTAGACCTTGAATTTTCTGTAACTATCCAATCACTACCACCATGTTACTACATCTAATGCACATGTTCCTCCACACACGCCCTCGAATACAAGTTTGGTCAGGACAAGCACTTAAGAAAAAGTACATAATATGCGTCTACCAAAACATCATAAACATAATATATAGAATTCCAATCTCAGATATCATCTCATAAAACAAAGATCCACCACATAGGAATTACATATATGACCATAATCATTATGGTGTTGCATATGATGGGTGTAATTGATATCATTCCGCATTCATATAATCCATTTATCAAAAATAAATCTCCCATGGTAATTTAGTATATTCTTACACTATAAATACACTATCAAGGGCACATAATTAGGATATTTGGGACAATGATACATGTATAAACCAATTTGTGGTCTAGTGTGATAATTCTTGTTTGTTATTATTTAGTGTGAAATCCATTGATACAAAAGTTTTTTAACATCTAAACCAAATTGGGAAGAGGAAATAAATTTTCTGATAGAAAAAATCCAATAGACACAAAAGATTGTATCAGAAAAGATGAATTCAGAACCACATGACATATGTATTTTCATAAAAATAATTTTGCTTACAGTATAACTTCACTATTTATAGCTACAAAATATTACTCAAAATGTCCGTCGGGGATTGGATGAATATATACAAATTGGTTATTTACCTATAAGATCAGCAGTCTTAGATAATTTATCCAAACTTGATTAAATTGGTAAAATATCCTAAAAAGATTTTAAATCTCTTTTGTGATCAATCCTAGGAATTATACGAGGTAGAAACCTAACTATTTCTGGATTAGTGTTAGTGGGCTTGTATAAATGCAAAATGAATTTTTGCTGCTAACCTTCTATACAAAAAATGAGGGAGTGCATTATCTGGAATCATTATGTCCCACCCTATATACGTCGCCATCCTAGCTCCGCCCACCTGTCCATGCCATGTGGGTGCAATCAATGAGCAATATATGTAGCTCATCTACTTGAGATGTGGAAATCGACTATGCTGCCACTCACGCGAAAAAAGACATCTATTCTCTCCGTTCATATATAAGTGTACTTTTAGATTTTTTTCTAAGTCATGTATATAAAATTTTGACAAACTTTAATGAAAAGAGAGAAACATATATGAAGTCAAATCCATACATTATGAAACACCATTGCAAAACAAATCTAGTGATCCTAATTTCATGTCATACATATAGCTATGTTTTCTGATAAAATTGGTCAAACTTTAGTTTTTCTAAGTTAGGACAAATGCTGTTAGTACATTAATGGGCGAAGGGTCCTGTCTATCTAAATGGCCAGATAACATGCAGCTAACTACATCAGACATGTTAAAAAAAACATCAGCCGATTTCATGCATGGGACCAAAATAGATTTGAGCAGTGCACGGTAGATAGCCTGTCGTACTCACGCAAAGCAAAGTATATATATGTATATGATCTAGAAAAAAATCGTGCATAGCAGCCAATCACTCATTCGTACTTAACGCACGCAGCCCATTAAATTTTGTAAGGGTCTATATTTTAGATCACAATAATCCTATGTTTACGGATTGAATAATATGGAAATTAAAAAACATGGCTTGAGATGGGAAATATTGAGGTTGGTTGTTTTCCCAACAAATCAGGATGTACGTACGGCTGCTAACAACGTCATTCTGTAAGCCCCTTCCCGTAAGCAAACTTCCCGTATGTGTAGCATTATTCTATATCTAATTTGTTTATTGTAAAGACGAACTATGTGCATGAGAGGTGCGACACTCGTGACCAAGCTTATAGTCCAAGAATCGTGCGAGTGGTGAGTAGTTGTCATTGACAAGCCTTAGGAATTGGAGTTTTCTTTTGTAGCATTTGCATGATTATGTGCTTACATTTAAATCTCAACTTCACAATGCTACAAGCCCAATGTCAATTCAATCAAGCCTATGGATGAAGACCATGATCATGTGGTTAGACTAGACAACAAAGGTTTGTTTACTATTAACTTCATGAAGGCACCGTTTTGGAGATGAATCTCAGAGTCGAGGTCTCGTCACCGCTAGCGGTGCTATTACTACTGGAATCTCTGATTACTTTGGCAGTTATTTTTTTTGTTATATGGATGTGTGTATCTGACGGCTGTCTACGCACAGCCTGTTGGGGACCCCAAGAGCAAGGTGTGAAGCACCAAGCAGCAAGTTTATCCTCAGTTGATACCGAGGTTATCGAACCAGAAGGAGGAAGGAAATGTCACACAGGTGTTGCAAGCAACGCGGAGACCTGCACAACACAAACTCAAGACTTTGCCCCAACGAACAGTGAGGTTGTCAAGCTCACTGGTTTGCTGTAACAAATGATTAAACATATGGTATGGAAGGTAATTGTTTGCAGCAAGTAAACAAGTAAAAGTGAAAGATGTATCAATGGTAAAGATTGGACCAGGGTCCATAGTTCACTAGAGGTGCTCTCCTTAGATAAACAACATGACATGAAGGGTAAATAAATTACAACAGGGCAGTTAACAGGAACTGAGCAAGGCATAACAATGCAATTACTAGTCAGAAAGATCTTATGAGGTTGATTGGGCAATACAACAAGATACATAGACCGCCATCCAACTTCATCTATGAATAGAAGTCCACCTTCAGGTTATCATCCAAACCCCCTCCAGTATTAAGTTGGAAGCAACAGACAACTGCTTTAAGCAAAGTGTGTAAGGTAAACAGTCCACATGTTTCATGAACAAGAGAACGTTGTTTTCTCCCTAGTAGCAACAACACATCTGCAACCGAAGAGATTATTGTCACTTCCCTTGGAAACTAGAGGCATGAACCCACTATCGAGCATAAATACCCCCTCTTAGAGTCACTAGCAACTACTTGGCTAAGATAGCTACTAACAATGGAGAGCATGCAAGATCACAAACAACACATGCATGATAGAATCATAAAGACAAAACCATTAATCAAACCAACATAATAATCTCAATATCCATCGGATCCCCGCAAACACAATATGCATGATTACAAATAGATTAGATCTTGATCATGAACGGAGCTCACAAGATCTATACATGAAAGCACAAAGGAGGAGATACAACCATCTAGCTACTACATGGACCCATAGTCCAAGGTGGAACTACTCACGCATCATACTGGAGAGAAGGCCTCCGGGATGATTTCCCCTCGGACAGGGTGCTGGGAAGAACTTTAGATCCCCCCGATCTAGGGACGATGGTGGCGGCGGCTACAGATGGTTTCATGGATTTTTGATCAGGTACTTAGGGTTTCTGTATCGGGGGCTTCTTATAGGTGAAGGGGGATACCGAGGAGGCGAAGGGGGATATCGGGGGCTTCTTATCAGTGCATGATGTAGACAAAAAATTCATGCACGACAGCCAATCATACATTCACGCTTAAAACACGCCCAAATGCCAATTATGAAACCAGTACCTAGTCTATAAAAGGCAGCCCAATATGAGCGTCATAGGACAAGTCAGTTTTGTCGGCATGGCTCCTTCACTGCTTTGGCATCGTCTGCCCCTACTGCTGACCCTGTGCGCCATGCTCCATCCGGCGGTAGCCAGCGGCGACGACCTCCTTATGCTGGACAGGTTCCACCGGTGGATGACGGCTCATGGGCGGGTGTACCCGAGCATCCACGAGAAGCTTCACCGACTGGAGGTGTACCGCCGCAACGTGGAGTTCATCGAGGCCAGTAACAGGGAGAGCAAGCGGCTCGGCTATGAGCTCGGTGAGAACGAGTTCACCGACCTCAGCAACGAGGAGTTCGTGGCGCGGTACACCGGGGCCGCTGTGCCTAGGGAAGACGCCAACGCCATGGATGATGGTATGGGAACCATCATCACCACTCTGGCGGGCGATGTCAACGAGGGCAGCCGTGATTTTAACGCATCGTCAGTTGCGCCGCAGAACTTCGACTGGAGGGACCAAGGCGTGGTCACACCCGCCAAGCACCAAGGGGGATGCGGTAAGCATGCATGCATGCCGTGGGCGTTATTCATTCTTTCTACTACTCCCTCCGGTCCAAATTAATTACTTCAATTTATCTAGATTCAAATGTACCAACTGAGACCAATTGAAAGAATGGATAACAATAACCTGATAGACATATGTATGTACGTGCATGTGCGCAGGATGCTGTTGGGCATTTGCTACCGTGGCAACCGTAGAAAGTCTGAACAAAATCAAGGGTGGCCAGCTGCTGGACCTATCTGAGCAAGAGTTGCTAGACTGCAATCGGGTCGGTCAGTATGGCTGCAAAGGCGGGTACATCGAGAAGGCACTCAACAGGATCAAAGCGAAAGGAGGGGTAGTGACGGAGGCCACTTACCCCTACCAGGAACGACAGGGCCAGTGCAAGAACGTCGGTGGTGCCACACGCGTGGGAAAGATTACCGGCGCCCGACGGGTCCGCGGGGAGCCGCAGATGAAGTTGGCTGTCCTCGACAGGCCTGTGGGCGTCCTCTTCGACGCAAGTGGCGCCATCCTTCAGAACTGGAAGAGCGGAATCTACAAGGGCCCATGCACCACTAAGCAAAACCACGCCGTGGTTCTGGTAGGGTACGGGGTCAGCAACACTGGTGAAGAGTATTGGATCATCAAGAACTCGTGGGGTGCGGGGTGGGGCCAAAAGGGATTCTTCTTCATGCGCAGGGGAGCTGACGGAGCGGAAGGGCTCTGTGGAGTCGCGGTTTGGGGAACCTACCCCCTCATGTAGAACCGTCATACTTCACCAGGGTTATCGTGCCTACAATTTCGAACCCCTATATAAAATAAACTTGTGTGCAAGTGGGTCATATACGTATGTATGCATGGAAAATAAAGATGCAGCAGCATACTAGAGGCTGTAACTCCATAATTATCATGTAATAATAATATAATGTGCTTGATGGTAAGGTACCGTGCAGTTATATCCATCTCTGCTTTTGTAATTTGGGGATAAATATTCTTGTTGTCACAATCAGCTACCGAAACCATGGGCTCCCACTGAATCTTTTCTGTTGACTCCATGATCTCAAACGTAATGATTTTCAAATACAAAATAAAATAGGATAAAAATCGAAAATGAGAAGTTATGACCGAGTTTGAACTTGAAAGATTTGAGTACAAGACGAGCAAGAAAGAGACGGTAACACATTCTCATTTTCACTCCTCTTGTAAGTTCATTCATGATCATACTATTATGTGTTCGGTTGCACTCCCGAGTTAGCTTATTATCACCTAAAACGTACTTGCATGCTAGTATCACTACTTTAGTTAAGACTCACAATCATTGATTGAGGTTTGAAAAACAACTCCTTTGAACTCGGCTCCAATCATTTTATAGCCTGAACATGCGCCCTTGTGATGAATTTTGTGCCATGTATTTGTCTTAAGGCTTCAATCTTAGCAAAGCTTAACCCCGTATCTTGATGAATTGACTAGAAAACATTTTTTGAAAAAGATTTGCTTGAAGGAACAGATAGTTCGCGGTGGTTGAGTTGAATGCCAAACTTATCTTGAAAATAAGTATGAGAAAATTTTATTTATGCAACCGAAGCAACAATATCCCACTCCGTGAGACTAACGACTCCACACCATCATCTCCACCAGCACCATCATCACCACTCCATCCCGCTGTAACAATCGTGTTGAATACTTGCATAGTTCTTAGGGGAAACCTTCCCGCTGTTGATTACTATTGTAGTTGAAGCTTGTGAGTGGAACCATTGGATTATTGTTTATGCTCAGATTGTTATCTATTACCGTATCATCTTTGATCTTGATCCATATGATGTCTTGTGAGTAGTTCGTTTAGTTCTTGAGGACATGGGAGAAGTCATGTTGTTAGTAGTGGATTTGTGTTGAGATATTATTCAATGGTTTAGTATTTAAGTTGTGGTGCTATTCTTCTAGTGGTTTCATGTGAACATCGACTACATGATACTTCACCATTTATGGGCCTAGGGGAATGCATTGTGTATTTGGCTACTAATCGTGTGGTTGCCGGAGTGATAGAAACCTGAACCCCCGTTAGGACACCATTTGCATAAGAGGGTGTAGGATCTCAGAGTTTAAGGCTGTGGTTAGGTTTATATCTTAGTTGCTTTCCTGTAGTTGCGGATGCTTGCAGGGAGTTTAATCACAAGTATGAATTAGTCCAAGTAAGGTCGGTTACCTTGGCTCTTTGAGCCCATTTGTTCCCTTCCTGTACATGCTTTACCTTGGCTCTTTGAGCCCATTTTGTCTCTTCATCTCGTCTTAGATTAGCGATCTTTTCATTGGCATCCCTCAACGATTGTTTTTTAGTCACCGTTAGAGGTACCGACTAAGCAATTATATGAGCTTGAATCCCAACTATTTTTCTCGACTAGTGTTGGTGGCATTGTATAAATGCCAAATGTATTTTTGATACTCGCTTTGTATAAAAAACTTAGGGAGTATATTTGACGAGGGTTCGACTCATCAATGCCCATTGTTATGAACTTGGGTTTTGGAGAAGATGAGGATGCTGGAAGTCGCGAAATGGTTAACAGACAAGCAACACAGGGACACGAGATTTACCTAGGTTCAGGCCCTCGGAGGGAAACCCTACTCCTGCTTGCTGCTCTTAATTACGGCGGAACCGAAGGTTACAGAAGTGCACGGATGCGATCTGGCGAGAGGTGTGCGTACGAGGTGGTGATTGTCCTTCTCGCCGTGCTCTCCCGGCCTTTATATAGATAGGCCAGGTCCCGGGTCAGGTCGAGTCGGTTACAAATTAGGGTTGATAACCTTTGAAATTCTATCTAATCTAGACCTGTCCTCCAAGGAGTCGAAACCGTCATGGGCTTGGGCCACCCGAAATCTTCATGGGCTGCATGTCCTTATGTAGGCCTTTCTTGGGCTGGACCGAGTATGCCAACTTTGTGCACCTATAGGGTATATCTATGTCAATATTATCTCGATCGTTACCTCCCACTATATAGGCCGTGATCCTTTAACTGCACCTGTGTGTCCATTGCATGTGGGTGTGCAATCAATGAGAAATAGATATGGCTCATCTACTCGCGTAGTGGAAATCAGCTGTGCTAGCCAGACAAACAAAGACGTACATTATTGAAAATAGTAGAAACATATATGACATTAAATCCGTGTATTATGAAACACCATTGCGAAACGGACCTAGAGATACCGATTTCGTGTCATATACACACGTAGCTACGTTTTGATAAAATTGTTGAAACTTTAGTTTTTTCAACTTTGGACAAATGTTGGGAGTATGAGTCAATAAGCAGATCTCCCCTGTGTATGTAAGTTCCCAGACAGCATGCAGCTAACTACATCAGCGGATTTAATGACGACAAGGACGAAAATCGATTTGAGCAATGCGGTAGATATCCTGTCAAACTCACGTACAGAAAATTATTCATGGACGATCTAGGAAAAAAAATCCATGCATGCGATGACAACCAATCATTCAGCCATACTTAACGCACGCAGCCCAATATGAAACCAGTATCTACTCTATAAAAGGTAGCCCAATATGAGCGCCACAGTACAAGTCACTTCACTTATCGGCATGGCTCCTTCACTGCCTTCGCTTCCATTGTCCTTGCTGCTGATCCTGTGCGCCATGCTGCACCCATCGGCGGCCAGCGGCGGCGACATGCTGATGCTGGACAGGTTCCACCGGTGGATGACGGCGCACGGGCGGGTGTACCCGAGCGTCCACGAGAAGCTCCACCGACTGGAGGTGTACCGCCGCAACGTGGAGTTCATCGAGGCCAGTAACAGGGAGAGTGAGCGCCTCGGCTATGAGCTCGGCGAGAACGAGTTCACCGACCTCACCAACGAGGAGTTCGTGGCACGGTACACCGGGGCCGCTGTGCCTAGCGGGGCCACCGACGCCATGGCTGATGGTATGGGGACCATCATCACCACTCTGGCGGGTGATGTCAGTGAGGGCAGCCAGCCGTCAATTGTTGATTTGAACGCCTCGGCGGCACCGCCTCCACAGAACTTTGACTGGAGAGACCATGGCGTGGTCACGCCTGCCAAGGCCCAAGGGGGATGCGGTAAGCATGCATATATACATGCAGTGGGCGTTAATTATTCATTCTTTCTACTACTGTAAATCCGATCAACCTAGGCCAATTGATATGTAGTATATGCTAATTTTTTGTGCGTGCGTAGGATGTTGTTGGGCATTTGCTGCGGTGGCAACAGTGGAAAGTCTGAACAAAATCAAGGGTGGACAGCTGCTGGACCTATCCGAGCAAGAGTTGGTAGACTGCGATGTGGCCGACCAGAATGGCTGCACATCCGGGTACATCGAGGAGGCACTCAACTGGATCAAAGCCAAAGGAGGGGCAGTGACGGAGGCCACTTACCCCTACCAGGAACGGCAGGGCCAGTGCAAGAACGTCGGTAGTGCCACACGCGTGGGAAAGATTACCGGCGCCCGACGGGTCCGCGGGGAGCCGCAGATGAAGTTGGCTGTCCTCGACAGGCCTGTGGGCGTCCTCTTTGACGCAAGTGGCGCCATCCTTCAGAACTGGAAGAGCGGAATCTACAAGGGCCCATGCACCACTAAGCAAAACCACGCCGTGGTTCTGGTAGGGTACGGGGTCAGCAACACTGGTGAAGAGTATTGGATCATCAAGAACTCGTGGGGTGCGGGGTGGGGCCAAAAGGGATTCTTCTTCATGCGCAGGGGAGCTGACGGAGCGGAAGGGCTCTGTGGAGTCGCGGTTTGGGGAACCTACCCCCTCATGTAGAACCGTCATACTTCACCAGGGTTATCGTGCCTACAATTTCGAACCCCTATATAAAATAAACTTGTGTGCAAGTGGGTCATATACGTATGTATGCATGGAAAATAAAGATGCAGCAGCATACTAGAGGCTGTAACTCCATAATTATCATGTAATAATAATATAATGTGCTTGATGGTAAGGTACCATGCAGTTATATCCATCTCTGCTTTTGTAATTTGGGGATAAATATTCTTGTTGTCACAATCAGCTACCGAAACCATGGGCTCCCACTGAATCTTTTCTGTTGACTCCATGATCTCAAACGTAATGATTTTCAAATACAAAATAAAATAGGATAAAAATCGAAAATGAGAAGTTATGACCGAGTTTGAACTTGAAAGATTTGAGTACAAGACGAGCAAGAAAGAGACGGTAACACATTCCCATTTTCACTCCTCTTGTAAGTTCATTCATGATCATACTATTATGTGTTCGGTTGCACTCCCGAGTTAGCTTATTATCACCTAAAGCGTACTTCCATGCTAGTGTCACTACTTTAGTTAAGACTCACAATCATTGATTGAGGTTTGAAAAACAACTCCTTTGAACTCGGCTCCAATCATTTTATAGCCTGAACATGCGCCCTTGTGATGAATTTTGTGCCATGTATTTGTCTTAAGGCTTCAATCTTAGCAAAGCTTAACCCCGTATCTTGATGAATTGACTAGAAAACATTTTTTGAAAAAGATTTGCTTGAAGGAACAGATAGTTCGCGGTGGTTGAGTTGAATGCCAAACTTATCTTGAAAATAAGTATGAGAAAATTTTATTTATGCAACCGAAGCAACAATATCCCACTCCGTGAGACTAACAACTCCACTGGCCTTTGAAAAATCTACGGTATAAATTCTGATTTCGGGTATGAGTTGATGGCATGGGTATCCTGCTACCTATGGGAAAAAGTATTAGTATCATGGGTGATGTATTACAACAAAACTGAATATTATTGTTGAGCAAAGTATGTGCAAAGATTGTTCGAAATAAATGAAAATTTTGGCATCATCTCACCACCAGAGATCAAACTGAAGTTCCAAAAAAAAAAACAAGAAAAATATTGGGTGCAAGAAAGTCAAGATTTTTGAAGTGGGTGTCAATGTTCAACTCTAAGCTTACTTCTCTTTCGACTTTACATGAGCACCCCTTAATTTATTTCAAGCATCTCATGCTTAAAATATTTTTAGTCTCACCTAAAGGGAGGCGCTGAAACAATCAATTCGCGAGCCTAACCAAATTCTTGACACTCTCTATGGCATTAAGATTTATTTTGTAGTACGTTTAACAAGGTTAGGACGTGAGATTAGGTGCAACCATTCAAATATTTTATGATCATGTTTAATTTTGCGAGATTTTTAAAGATGGGATACGATACCAACTCAAACTTGTGAGCTTTCTATCTAAGTTTATTTGTCTCTATGATTCTTTATCACTACATCACTCGAGAGAGAGTAATAGCTAAGCTTGGGGATGTTAATAGCTCCAAATATTAACACTTTTTAGATGGTTTTTTCTATTTGTTTTTATCAGGTTTCATTGGATTTTCAATTCTTTGCTAACGCTAATATGACAATTTAGTGAATCATTGTTCTACAATATGTGTTTCAGGTATTGGACACTTATGAAAAGATCCCAGGACATTTATGAGCTAATTAGAGTCAAACAAACAAACCTCCAATTGAAGGCCTTTTTATTCGACGTGTATTGAGGCATTAACAAGCATCAGTACGGGCGGGACTTGCCTGTAACAGGTTCAACCGGCTTCTACTTATCAAACAAAGGACTTTTCGTGAAAAAAGAGAGGAAAAAATTGCAGACACAGCCGTCACGAAACACCCTAGAAGATAGGAGATCAGATCCGAGGGAGAAGACGAACTCCATCAAGTTTTCCTAAGATCTCTAACCTCTAGATCCCCATTTTTCCTCCACAATTCCCAGTTGTACTAAGAGAGAGATATTTACATACATAAGATTAGGGATTCAAACCTCTATTCCTACTTGGGTTTATATTTGATTTGATCTCCAATTTTATTGTGATTCTCCACCGTAATATTGAGATGAATTCTGTTTACATTATTATAATCTCATTGTGCTATTCTTTTCTCATATGTGAGTAAATCCCCATAGAGTTAATACACAGAAGAACATATCAAAAATTTACATCTCATTGTGCTATTATAATCTCAGAAGAACATATCAAATATTTCAGAAAATGCCTGGTACAACGTCTTCGGCATCCGGCGTAACTTGTTAATACACAGAGTCTCACAACGTCTCCGGCATCCGGCATCCAAGCAATTAAACACCAATAACCTAAATTTCAGTTTCTTGTCAGAATTTCATCGCTATCTCGATCTAAATAAAATTAAATTGAACATGAACAAATGACACAATATATGCATCAAAGAACGTACTCCAGGGTGTCCATGCGCACAATCGCCGACTTTGCCTTCTGCACAAACACCTTACATCTCCTTGTTACCGCATATGCAAGCACAACTACACCCCTTATCCAAAGAATTGCTTCATCCTTGTGCCTCAACCAATGCTGCTGGCATGTCGCCATCCAATCGCGACGCCCGACACTTGCCAAATGGAATATCAAAAACAAGGTACATGTAACAAAATGCAAAAAAGTTAACTCGAGGATCACCACTTGTGACTCTTACTCAAAAGAGACATAGCCTGCTAAGAAGCTTACAATTGCGATATAGTGTTTCTATAAGCTAATGGTTATAAAAATGCAAGTAAATAATGGCATAGGCATGAATTAAATAGTAATATTAATCGACAACAAGTTATACTTTGAAAGATCCAATTCCTCCTGTTGTGGAGCTACTCTTGGTTAATATTAGGAGTTCCATGAAGAAATTGGTTAATTGCATTAAGTTCTTAGAGTACAAAATACCTACTCTCGACGCCATTTCCCTCTCAGTCACATCTCGAAATACCTCTTCCACATCCAGGTCAGCATTTACAGAATCTCCAGTAGATGCCCAAAAATGGTGTCAGTGCCCAAAAAATGTGTTTTTACGGATCTAAACCAGTAGGTGCCCAAAAAGAACAACATCACAACTGGCTATTCTATACTAGTGTCACCACTAGCGATGCTATTATGGCTAGTCTCTAATTACTTCAGCGAGGTATTTGTCTTTCCTTTTCTTCTTTTGTTTTATGGATGTGTGCATCTTTAATGTCTAGATTTGCTCTAGTCATTATGATTTTGAAGATGATGGGTGTAACTGATATAATCTTGTCATTCATATATTTCCTTTATCAAAAATTCTCTCTTGGTAATTTAGTACAATCTTACACTCTAAATACCCTACCAAGTGCAGGTAATTCAGATATTTTGTACAATGATACATGTATAAACCAATTTGTCGAGTACTGAGTACTGTGATAATTCTTCTTTGTTATTATTTAGGGTAAACTCTACTGATATAAAAGGTTTTAAACATCTGAACCAAAGGGGAGAGGAAATAGTTTTTTGACAGAAAAATTCCAATAGGCACGAAAGATTGTATTAGAAAAGATGAATGCAAAACCACATGACATATGTATCTTCATAAGCATAGGCTTGCTTATATTTTTAACTTCACTTGTTATACCTAGAAAATGTTACATAAAATGTACGTCGTGGATTGTGTGAATACATGAAATTGAATGTTTACCTAGAAGATCTTTAGTCTGTTATAGCCATATTTTGGCCAACGAAGGAGATGGGCCGTGATCAAGATGGGCTTGGAAGATGCGTATATTCAACGTGTTGTTGGATCGGCCTAGTGCGTAGAATTGGGCTAAATTGCCCGTGTATCTTGTATCATAGTAGGTTTCGTTTCAGTTTAGGTTCCGTTTCAGTTTAGGTAAAGATAGAGTTGTAGAGTTATTCCAAAAGTAGAGAGTCTCCGGACTATAAATATGTACCTAAGGTTATCGAGAAAAGGAGGACAATCACGTTCACAACAAACACAATCTCGGCGCATCGCCACCCCTTGTTTCTAGGGTTTTTCTCGGGTAAGTGCCATGCTGCCTAGATCGCATCTTGCGATCTAGGCAGTATGTACTTATGCGTTATCTGGTGTTACTCGTACTGAAGCCTTGTTGATGGCGAGTAACACTACTATCATAGATTTGTGTAGGCTAGCAACAGTACTTTTCGCTATGGTTGTTTAGTTTTGCTGCCTCTAGCTATCTCGCCGCCTTTGCACCTTTTCCCGGGTGTGAGGGTGGCATCTTGCTTGATCTTTATTTAAGTCGACTTGATCTGTTATAGTTGTGCCTTGTTCTCCAAGGTTTAGTTTGATATCTACATGATCAGGCCTTGCAAACGGGTTGAACGATCCAGTAATATGTAAGATATGGTTTATCAATCCAAGAGGAGTTGTTCCGGGAATTGACTTCATGTTGGTTTTTAGGCCTTCTCTAGGGTTAGTTTTCCATCATCTTTTATATCTACCAGGCTCAATTACGTGTAGGACGTTTCAATTATGTAGTGAAAACGTTAAACTGTCGTAGATCGATTTAACTTGTAATGATCAAGCAAAACCCCATGTCATCGTAGATCTAATGCAGAACCATGGGACAATCGGCTCTAAGAGCCGATTTACAGGGAAACCTGGGAGCCGGTCACGGCTTGAATTTTACGTATACTTGTTTACCATGCAGGAAACCAATCGGAGCAATCCATCACCTCCCTGATCAGGTATAGGTCAGGTGGCACGCCCTCGAACCAAGCCAGGACGCGCGCGTGCCGGAGTTTTGCGGGCCGTTGCCCGAGGGACCAGGGCCCACCAGCAGTTCTGAGAGCCTCCCGGCTCTTCGTGTTGCTCGTCGCTGCTCGCCGGCGAGTTTTGACAGGCAACATAGTCTTAGATAATTTACCCAAAATTTATTACATTGGTAAAATATCTAAAACAGACTTAAAACTCTTTTATGATCAATCCAAGAAATTATACGAGGTAGAAACCTAACCATTTTCTCGATTTGTGTTTGTTGCCTTGTACAAATTGAAAGTATATTTTTGTACTGACCTTGTATACAAAATTTGTGGGAGTACATTATCTGGATTGCTATATATATGTATAGTGATCCTATAGATCCACCCCTATGGTCATGCCATGTTGGTGAAATCAATGAGAAATAGATACAACTCATCTACTTGCAACGTGGAAATCAATGAGAAGCAGATTTGAAAACGATTGATCAGCTAGCCATGAGGAAGCCCGACATCGTGCGGGGTATGCCGCGGCATACCGGGCATACCCCGTAGATCCGCCACTGGGCGTGGTCACACCCGCCAAGCACCAAGGGGGATGCGGTAAACATGCATGCATGCAGTGGGCGTTATTCATTCTTTCTACTACTCCCTCCGGTCCAAATTAATTGACTTCAATTTATCTAGATTCAAATGTACCAACTGAGACCAATTGAAAGAATGGATAACAATAACCTGATAGACATATATATGTACGTGCATGTGCGCAGGATGCTGTTGTGCATTTGCTACCGTGGCAACCGTAGAAAGTCTGAACAAAATCAAGGGTGGCCAGCTGCTGGACCTATCTGAGCAAGAGTTGCTAGACTGCGATGTGGCCGACCAGAATGGCTGCAAAGGTGGGTACATCGAGGAGGCACTCAACTGGATCAAAGCCAAAGGAGGGGCAGTGACGGAGGCCACTTACCCCTACCAGGCACGACAGGGCCAGTGCAAGAACCTTGGCAGTGCCACACGCGTGGGCAAGGTTACCGGCGCCCGACGGGTCCGCGGGGAGCCACAGATGAAGCTGGCCGTCCTCGACAGGCCTGTGGGCGTCCTCTTCGACGCAAGTGGCGCCATCCTTCAGAACTGGAAGAGCGGAATCTACAAGGGCCCGTGTACCACTAAGCAAAACCACGCCGTGGTTCTGGTAGGGTACGGGGTCAGCAACACTGGTGAAGAGTATTGGATCATCAAGAACTTGTGGGGTGCGGGGTGGGGCCAAAACGGATTCTTCTTCATGCGCAGGGGAGCTGACGGCGTGCAAGGGCTCTGCGGCGTCGCGGTTTGGGGAACCTACCCCCTTATGTAGTAGAACAATCATACTTCACCAGGGTTAATTATTGCGCCTACAATTTCGAACCCCTATATAAAATAAACTTGTGTGCAAGTGGGTCATATACATATGTATGCATGGAAAAATATGATGCAGCGGCATACTAAAGGCTGCAACTCCATAATTATCATGTAATAATAATAATATAATGTGCTTGATTGTAAGGTACCGTGAAGTTATATCCATCTGTGCTTTCGTAAATTGTGGATAAATATTCTTGTTGTCACAATCGGCTACTGAAACCATGGGCTCCCACTAAATCTTGGTCCATTGACTCCAAGATCTCAAACGTAATGATTTTCAAATATAAAATAAATTAGAATAAAAATAAAAAATGATAACTTATGACAGAGTTCGAACTTGCAACGTGTCACAGTAATCTTCTAGAACAATTGCACTTGCGAGGATTCTGTTCGACCAACTACAGTGACGAGCTCCACTTTCACACCATGCTATCGACACGAGACTTTGAGGATTTATATCAAACTCGATGGTTTATATTGAACTCTCAGGGATTTGAGGAGCAACCTTCTTCTAAGCTGTCTTCTAGCAACCTACGAAACAAAGTCGTGCCCTCAAAATCCACTATGTGGTCATCATATAGAAGTCTTCGTATTAGAATTGTGAACTAAAACAATATAGTAAATAAACAGTAAAGTAATCTCTAACTAAACAAGAAAGTAAAAACAATAAAGACAAAAAAGTAAGTAAAAGTGGTTTCTTATAATAAAATAGACCTTGGTTCATGGCTTCACTTGTCTACTCTCTCGTAAAGTGTGATGTACATAAAGCAGCTCACATATGATATAATATTGCTGAAACTCCATTATATGTTCTATTAACATTTACTCCCTCCGTTTTAAAATATAAGATATTTTAGGTTTATGAAGAAAATGTACCTAGACTTGTTTTAGTGTGTAGATTCACTCTAAACCCGAGTGAACCTACATACTAAAAGAATTCTAGATACATTTGCTTCATAAAGCTAAAACATCTTATATTTTAAAACGGAGGGAGTATATGGGTATCAAGTCCTGATATAAAGATGATGCAAACATCTCACTTATACTCCTCTAAAAAAACTCCATGCAATCTAAAATTAAGAATAAATAGAGTATAGTCTTAGATACTTTGACATGATGTTTGAATAACAAACGTGCTACCTTGAGAAAACAAGATCTTCGTTGTTGTCACTAGATCATTATAATACATGCATGCACTTTATCCTTAGTGAGTTAACAAAAGAAAGGTAAAAACCATAGTAGACCTTGAATTTTCTGTAACTATCCAATCAATACCACCATGTTACTACATCTAATGCACATGTTCCTCCAAACACGCCCTGGCAAACAAGTTTGACCAGGATAAACACTTAAGGACAAGTACATAATATGCATCTACCAAAACATCATAAACATAATAGAATTCCAATCTCAAATATCATCTCATAAAACAAAGATCCACCATATAGGAATTACATATATGACCATAATCATTATGGTGTTGCATATGATGGGTGTAATTGATTTCATCCGGGCATCCGTATAATCCCTTTATCGAAAAATAAATCTCCCATGGTAATTTAGTATATTCTTACTGACATGGATATACCCTATAGGTGCCTCACATTGGTATACTCGGTCCAGGCCAGGGAAGACCCACGTGAAGACTTGCTGCCCAAGAATATTTTGGGTGGACCAAGCCCACTACAAGCTCGACTCCTTGAAGGACACGACTAGTGATAAATAGAATTTTAAAGGGTCCAACCCTAATCTGTAACCGACTCGACCTACCCCCGAGACCTGTCCTATCTATATAAGGTCTAGGAGGGCACGACGAGGAGGACCAACTCACCTCATACACACACCTCACGCCAGATTACATCTGCGCACCCATGTAACCTTCGGTTCCGCTGTAATCAAGAACATACAAGGAGGAGTAGGGTTTTCCCTCTGTGGGCCTGAACCTGGGTAAACCTTATGTCCCCGCGTTGCTTGCCTGTTAACCGTCTTGCGACTTCCAGCATCTCCATCTTCTTCAAAACCCAAGTCCATAACAATGGGCATTGACGAGTCAAACCCTCACCACTTACACTCTAAATACGCTATCAAGGACATATAATTAGGATATTTTGGACAATGATACATGTATAAACCAATTTATGGTCTAGTGTGATAATTCTTGTTTGTTATTATTTAGTGTGAAATCCATTGATACAAAATGTTTTTAACATCTAAACCAAATTGGGAAGAGGAAATAAATTTTGTGATAGAAAAATTCCAATAGACACAAAAGATTGTATCAGAAAAGATGAATTCAGAACCACATGACATATGTATTTTCATAAAAATAATTTTGCTTACAGAATAACTTCACTAGTTATAGCTACAAAATATTACTCAAAATGTCCGTCGGGAATTGTATGGATATATGAAAATTGGTTATTTACCTATAAGATCAGTAGTCTTAGATAATTTATCCAAACTTGATTAAATTGGTAAAATATGCTAAAAAGATTTTAAATCTCTTTTGTGATCAATCCAAGGAATTATACGAGGTAGAAACCTGACTATTTTCTGGATTAGTGTTAGTGGGCTTGTAGAAATGCAAAATGAATTTTTGCTGCTAACCTTCTATACAAAAAATGAGGGAGTATATTATCTGGAATCGTTATCTCCCACCATATATATGTCGCCATCCTAGCTCCGCCCATCTGTCCATGCCATGTGGGTGCAATCAATGAGAATATATGTAGCTCATCTACTTGAGATGTGGAAATCGACATTGCTGCCACTCACGCGAAAAAATACATCTATTCTCTTCGTTCACATATAAATGTAATTCTAGATTTTTTTCTAAGTCATGTATATAAAATTTTGATAAACTTTAATGAAAAGAGAGAAACATATATGAAGTCAAGCCCATACATTATGAAACACCATTGCAAAACAAATCTAGTGATGCTAATTTCATGTCATACATATAGGTATGTTTTATGATAAAATTGGTCAAACTTTAGTTTTTCTAAGTTAGGACAAATGCTGTCAGTACATTAATGGGCGAAGGGTCCTGTCTATCTAAATGGCCAGATAACATGCAGCTAACTACATCAGACATGTTAAAAAAACATCAGCCGATTTCATGCATGGGACCAAAATATATTTGAGCAGTGCGCGGTAGATAGCCTGTCGTACTCACGCACAGCAAAGTATATATATGTATATGATCTAGAAAAAAAATCATGCATGGCAGCCAATCATTCATTTGTACTTAACGCACGCGGCCCAATTAAATTTTGTAAGGGTCTATATTTTAGATCACAATAATCCTACGTCTACAGATTGAATTTAAGGAATAGAATATGGAAAAAACGTGGCTTGAGATGAGAAATATTGGGGTTGGTTGTTTTCCCAACAAATCAGGATGTACGGCTGCTAACAACGTTATTCTGTAAGCCCCTTCCTGTAAGCAAACTGTCCGTATATGTAGCATTATTCTTTAGATCACTATATCTAATTTGTTTGTTGTAAAGATGAACTATGTGCATGAGAGGTGCGACACTCGTGACCAAGCTTATAGTCCAAGAATCGTGCGAGTGGTGAGTAGTTGTCATTGACAAGCCTTAGGAATTGGAGTTTTCTCTTGTAGCATTTGCATGATTATGTGCTTACATTTAAATCTCAACTTCACAATGCTACAAGCCCAATGTCAATTCAATCAAGCCTATGGATGAAGACCATGATCATGTGGTTAGACTAGACAACAAATGTTTGTTTACTATTAACTTCGTGAAGGCACCGTTTTGGAGATGAATCTCAGAGTCGAGGTCTCATCAACGCTAGCGGTGCTATTACTACTGGAATCTCTGATTACTTCGGCGGTTCTTTTTTTCTTTTGTTATATGGATGTGTGTATCCTTAGTGTCTAGACTTGCTCTAGTCATTATGTTGTTGCAAAGGTTAAGTGTAATTGATATCATGTTGGTATTAATATATTCTTTTATACTAAAACAACCTCTCTTGGTAATATAGTATATCCGCATACTCTATATACTCTATCAAGTGTGAATAATTAGAGATATTTTGGACAATGATACATTTATAAACCAATGATACATTGGCAATTGAGTGGATCGACGATGGGAGAGGATCAACACCTGGTTCCACACGCAACAATGGAACGGGGTGCGACGGAGACCTTAGGGAGAGAGGAGGGGAGATGGAGAAGGGTATAGAGGCCACATGATGGAATCATGAACAACCCGAGGGAGATAGAAGGAAGTAAGAGGATAAGGGGCACGCTGGCTCTCTAGAGCGTGTGGTTGATGGCATCACTAGTGCTATGATTTTTGGGCCATATGCCACTACTATTTTAGACAAATAGTGGTGGCATGCAAAATTACTAATAATCAGTTGCCAATAGCATGGGCTATACGTGTTCATATAAACCATGCTGGTCTGCTAGTTGGTTCAAGTGGCGTCTACTTTTGTGGCAGGGCACTAGCTAGTAGTCTATAGTGGCGTGAGATAAATTTGGCAGACGACCAATATTTGGTTAAATACCATTGACATTTAATTTTTGCTGCGCGCCACTAATAAGAGTACGCCTGCAAGAATTTTCATATTAGTGTTAGCCCCTCCCCATGTGACAAGTGGCATGCATGCCAAATAATTGTGCCAATGGTGAGTAGTTGTCATTGACAAGCCTTAGGAATTGGTGTTTGCTCTTGTAGCATTTGCATGATTTTTTGCTTACATATAAATTTTATTTCACGATGGTGCAAGAGGAGGTTCAATCCTATCAAGCTTATGGATGAAAATCCAGAATCTGACCATGCTAGTTAGACCGGACGACAATGGCATTTTTGCAATGTTACCATCTTGAAGGAGTCGATTTGGAAAAACCCTTTTCGGAGTCACAGTGTCATCACCACCACTAGCACTGCTATTATTGTTGGAGTCTCTGATTACTTCGGCAGGTCTTTATCTTTCATATTCATTTTTATTCTTATTCTTATTTTATGTATGTTTGGAACCTTAATGTCTAGAGTTGCTCTAGTCATTATGGTGTTGCACATCTTGACATTCATATATTCCCTTTATCCAAACAAAATCTCTTTCTTGGTAATTTAACCTTACACTCTAAATACTCTATCAACTCCAAATAATTAGGGATATGTTGGACAATGCTACATGTATAAACCAATTTGGCGAGTACTGTGATAATTCTTGTTTGTTATTATTTAGAGTCAAATCCATTGACACAAAAGGGTTTAAACATCTGAACCAAATTGGTAAGAGGAAATAATTATTGTGATAGAAAAATTTCAATAGATAGAAAACAAGATTGTATTAGAAAAGATGAATTTGGAACTAGCGTGAGAAATATGTATCTTCATAAGCATAAACTTTCTTACATTATTAAAATCACTTGTTATACCTAGAAAGTATATCTCAAAATGTCCGTTGAGGTTTATATGAATATATGAAAATTTGGATATTTACCTAAAAGATCAGTAGCCTTAGATAATTTACCCAAATTTGATTAAATTCATAAAATATGCAAAAAGGACTTAAATCTCTGTTATGATTGATCCAAGGAACTATACGAGATAGAAACCTAAACATTTTTATTTACTAGTGTCAATAGCCTAATATGAATGCAAAAAGTATTTTTTTGCTAGTGGCCTTGTATAAAAAATGGAGTGTGAGTACATTATCTCGATAGTTATCTACCATCCTATACATGTTATGATCCTAGCTCCGCCCCGGTGGCCATGCCATTTGTGTGTGCAATATGAGCAATAGATACTGCTCATCTACTTCCGGCATGGAAATCTAATGTGCCAAAACCACACAAACATAGACATCTACTCCCTCCATGCACAAATTAGTGTAGTTTTAGGTTTGTCTTAAATCGCATATTTTTAAATCTGACTAATTTCATTGAAAATATAAACAACATATATCACATCAAATCCGAATATTATGAAACACCACTTTAAAATGGATCTAGTGATACTAATTTCGTGTCACATACATGTAGCTACATTTCCTGATAAAATTGGTGAAATATTATTATTATTTTTAACTTGGGACAAGAGATAGTAATAGGTACACTACTGGAAGGAGGGAGTATGAGTCGGGATCATGAGGTCGGGATAGCATGCAGCTAACTACATCAGCGGATTTAATGACAGAAACGAAAATCGATTTGAGCAATGCGGTAGATAGCCTGTAGAACTCATTATTCATGCATGATCATTCATTCATTCATGCACGATCATTCATTCATACTTAACGCACACAACCCAATATGAAACCAGTATCTAGTTTATAAAAGGTAGCCCGATATATGAGCGCCACAGGACAAGTCACAGTTTTGTCGGCATGGCTCCTTCACTGCCTTGGTTTACTGCCCCTGCGGCTGATCCTGTGCGCCATGCTGCACCCGACGGCGGCCAACGGTGGCGACCTGCTGGTGCTGGACAGGTTCCACCGGTAGATGACGGCGCACAGGCGGGTGTACCCGTGCGTCCACGAGAAGCTCCACTGACTGGAGTTTTTTTTACCCATATTCAGGTCCGCTGTGAGCGGATCCCTACGTCTTGAGCAACTAGCTACTATTTGATTATCACAATGTTACAAGAGTTTCTTCCCCGGGAAGGTTCTCTAGTATAAATCATTTCCTCCCTCTAAGTCTGACCTGACCCTCCTTTTATATAAAAAGGGGACACCACAGGGGTCGGTTCACACGCTGTGGTGCGAGCTCAGCCACACGGTGGGCCACAGCCTACAACGTGGTCTTACAATCCTGCCTCAAGCAAAGGGATGATAGAATTTTTAAAGATGTGAGGCCAACTTTTAGATCTTGGAACGCAGGTTTTGTTTATGATGTTTCTCTTCTTAGTCATAGAATCAAGAGATGTTCAATCCCCCATTTTTCATCTTGTCTTGACCACGTTATTTTATTTCTTTAAATTAGCTCTTTTCTACTCTATGTTTTTGTATTTATGTACATAAGACTCTTTTTGAAGGTGGAAGAAAAGGCTGCTGGGGAGTCCACTGCAATAGAATTATTTACAAGAAAAATATTTTGGGAAAAAATAAATTTTGAAGCACAACAAAATATTTATAGTGTTATTAAATATAGGAATTTCATGAAGTTATATATATTTGTTTATGTGGTATGTAAATCATGCTTATAAAACATAGTATATATTATTCAAACTATATTTTAAATGTGTGTGAATGTAAAGTTGAAATAAATTTAATGGCCACATTATTCATGATGAAGTAAAACAATTCATTATAAATATGTGAATTGGTTTTGAGTTTTGATCCACCATGTGGCCTCCCTAAACAACATCATCTTAGTCATACATAACTCCACTAAACTTTACCTAGAGTTTGCGGCTAGCTAGGTTTATGGATAAGTTCTAAGACATGGTTAAAGTTGAGATTAAGCAATTGGAAATTAACTAATTTATTCAATACCATACGAGGTTCCCAAGGACATGGTGTGGAATCCTCTGCTGTGTCAGAGATGGCAAATAAACTAGAATATAGTGTCGTAAATTTAGCAAACTTCTACTGAATTTTATTACTAATCATGGTAAAATTAGAAAAAAATTCAGGGATCTATATTTTAAATCACTATATTTAATTTATTTATTGTAAAGATGAACTATGTGCACGAGAGATGCGACACCCGTGACAAAGATTATAGTCCAAGAAATCTTGAAAGTGGTGAGTAGATGTTATTTAGAAGCCTTGGGATTGGAGTTTGCTCTTGTAGCATTTGCATTATTATGTGCTTACAATATTAAAATCACTTGTTATACCTACAAAATATTACTAAAAATGTCGATCGGTCGAGGTTTATATGATTATAGGAAAATTGGATATTTACCTAAAAGATTAGTAGCGTTAGAAAATTTACCCAGAATTGATTAAATTCGTAAAATGTCCAAAAAAAGGAGACTTAAATCTCTTTTAAGATTGACCCAAGGAACTATACGAGCTAGAAACCTAACCATTTTCTCGATTAGTGTTAGTTGCATTGTATACATGCCAAATTTATTTTTGCTACTAACCTTGTATAAGAAAACTCAAGGTGTACATTATCCAGATCGTTATCTCTCACTCTATATATGTCACAATCCTATAGCTCCACCGTGGGCTGTGGCCATACCATTTGTGTGTGCAATCAATGAGAAATAGATACATCTCATCTACTTCTGGCATGGAAATCGAATGTGCGAACCACACAAACAAAACATCTACTCCCTCCATGCACAAATAAATGTACTCGTAAGTTTTGTCCTAAGTAAAATATTTGAAAATTTGACAAATTTTATGGAAAACAGTAGCAACGTATGTGACACTAAATCCGGTAAATTATGAAACACCGTTGCAAAACGGACCTAGTGATAATAATTTCGTGTCATACATGTAGCTACATTTTCTTGATAAAATTGGTCAAACATTATTATTTATTAATTTGGGACAAAAGATAATAATACGTACACTTATGAAATGAGGGAGTATGAGGTCTGCATAGCATGCAACTAAGTACATCAAAGGATTTCATGACTGAGAAGAAAATCAATTTGATCGATGCCAAATGTAAGGAATTAATAACAAGGTAGAAACCCAACCATAAATCTCAACTTCACGATGCTGCAAGACCAATGTCAATTCAAACAAGCTTATGGATGAAAGACCAAGATCATGTTGGTTAGACTAGACGTGAACTACGTGAAGGAATCATTTTGGAGATGAATTTTCGGAGTCAAGGTCTCATCACCACTAGCGGTGCTATTACTACTGGAATCTTCGATTACTTAGGCGAGTTCTTTGTTTTTTTTGGATGTGTGCATCCTTAGTGTGTAGACTTGCTCTAGTCATTACGTTTTTGTAGAGGTTAAGTGTAATTGATATCATGTTGGCATTAATATATTCTTTTAGATTAAAAAACCTCTCTTGGTAATTTAGTAAATCCTTACACTCTATATACTCAATCAACTGTGAATAATTAGAGATATTTTGGACAATGATACATGTATAAACCAATTTTTCGACTAGTGTGATATTTCATTTTTGTTATTACTTAGGGTAAAATCCATTTGATACGAAAGGTTTTGAACATCTGAACCAAATCGGAAAGGGAAAATATTTTTTGTTATAGAAAAATTCTAATATGCAAGAAATATTTTATTTTAAATGATGAATTCATAACCACATGATATATGTATCTTCATAAGCATAAGGTTGCTTAGACTATTAACTTCACTTGTTATACCTAGAAAATATCACTCAAAATGTCTGTGGGGGATTGTATGAATATGTGAAATTGGTTATTTAGCCAAAAGAGCATCGGTCTTAGATAATTTACCCAAAGTTGGTAAAATTGTAAAAAATCAAAAAATAACTAAATCTCTTTTATGAAAAATTCTAAGCAATTATACGAGGTAGAAGCTCAACATTTTTCTCCATCGGTGTTAGTGGCATTGTATAAATGCCAAATGTATTTTTGCTACTGGCTTTGTATAAAAAACATAAGGAGTATATTATCTCGGTCACTATCTCTTACTATATATGCCGCGATCCTATAACTCCAACTATGTGTCCATTGCGTGTGGGTGCAATCAATGAGGAATAGATACGTCTCATCTACTCACGACGTGGAAATCAGCTGTGCTAGCCACACAAACGAAGACGTCTAATCTCTCCGCCCGCCCATAAATAAGCGTACTTGTAAGTTCTATCCTAAGTAAAATATTTTCAAATTTTAATGACTTTATTGAAAATAGTAGCAACGAATACGACATTAAATCCGTATAATATGAAACACCATTGCAAAATGGACCTAGCGATACTGATTTCGTGTCATACACATGTAGCTACTTTCTGATAAAATTGTTGAAACTTTAGTTTTTCAACTTGGGACAAATGTTGGGAGTATGAGTCAATCAGCAGATCTCCCCCGTGTATGTAAGTGGCCAGACAACATGCAGCTAACAACATCAGCGGATTACATGACAGGGACGAAAATCGATTTGATCAATGCGCTAGATAGCCTGTCAACTTCGTACAGCAAATTATTCGTGGACAATCTAGAAAACAAATCCATGCATGAGATGGCAGCCAATCATTCAGCCATACTTAAGGCACGCAGCCTAATATGAGCGCCACAGGACAAGTCACAGTTTTGTCATATTGTGTTGACCACCTTTTGTATTTTTTATAGATTAGCTCTTTTCTACTCTATGTTTTTGTATTTATGTACATAAGACTCTTTTTGAAGGTGGAAGAAAAGGCTGCTGGGGACTCCCCTACATTAGCACAATAGAATATTTGTAGTGTTAAATATAGGAATTTCATGAAGTTATATCTATTTGTTTATTTAGTATATAAATCCTGCTTATAAAACATAGTATATATTATTCAAACTATATTTTAAATGATGTGTGAATGTAAAGTTGAAATACATTTAATGGACACATTATTCATGACGAAGTAAAACAATTCATTATAAATATGTGAATTGCTTTTGATCCACCACGTGGCCTCCCTAAACAACATCATCTTAGTCATACATGGCTACACTAAACTTTACCTAAAGTTTGCCGCTAGGTTCATGGATCAGTTCTAAGACATTGTTAAAGTTGAGATCAAGCAATTGGAACTTAACTATTTTATTCAATACCAGATGAGGTTCCCAAGGACATGGTGTGGAATCCTCTATGTGTGTCAAAGATGGCAAACAAACCAGAACATAGTGTCGTAAATTCTCATTATAATGACAAACTGTAGAAACCAAACTTCTACTAATTTTTATTGATAATCATGGTAAAGTTAGAAAAATTCAAGGATCTATATTTTAAATCACAATGTTTAATTTATTTATTGTAAAGGTGAACTATGTGCATGAGAGTTGCGACACTCGTGACCAAGCTTAGAGTCCAAGAAATTATGGAAGTGGTGATTAGATGGTATTTACAAGACTTAGGATTGGAGTTTGCTCTTGTAGCATTTGCATGATTATGTGCTTACAATATTAAAATCACTTGTTATAACTAGCAAATATTACTCAAAATATCCGTTGAGGTTTGTATGATTATATGAAAATTGGGTATTTACCTAAAAGATTAGTAGCCTTAGAAAATTTAACTAGACTTGATTAAATTCGTAAAATATCCAAAAAAAGAGACTTAAATCTCTTTCATGATTGATCCAAGGAACTATACGAGCTAGAAACCTAACCATGTTCTCTATTAGTGTTAGTTGCATTGTATAATGCCAAATCTATTTTTGCTACTAACCTTGTATAAAAAAACCCAGGGTGTACATTATCCAGACCGTTATCTTTCACTCTATATATGTCGCAATCCTATAGCTCCACCACCGGCTCTGTACATGCCATTTGTATGTGCAATCAATGAGAAATAGATACAGCTCATCTACTTCCGGTGGTGGAAATCGAATGTGCGAACCACACAAACAAAGACATCTACTCCCTCCATTCACAAATAAGAGTACTTGTAATTCCTAAAAAAAAGTGTACTTGTATGTTTTGTCCTAAGTAAAATATTTTAAAATTTGACAGATTTTATGAAAAAAATAGCAACGTATGTGGCATTAAATCTGGTAATTTATGAAAACCGTTGCAAAACGGACCTAGTGATCATAATTTCGTGTCATACATGTAGCTACATTTTCTGATAAAATTGGGCAAACATTATTATTTATTAACTTGGGACAAAAGATAATAATAAGTACACTTATGTAAGGATGGAGTATGAGTCTCCATAGCATGAAACTAACTACATCAGCGGACTTCATGACCGGGAAGAAAAACAATTTGATCAATGCCAAATGTAAGGAATTATAACGAGGTAGAAACCTAACCATAAATCTCAACTTCACAATGCTGCAAGACCAATGTCAATTCAATCAAGCTTATGGACATAAGACCAAGATCATCCTGGTTAGACCAGATGATAAAGGTTTTGTGAACTACGTGACGACATCATTTGGGAGATTAATTGTTGGAGTTGAGGTCAAATCACCACTAGCGGTGAGTTCTTTTTTTTATTTTGGATGTGTACATCCTTAGTGTCTAGACTTTCTCTAGTCATTATGTTGTTGTAGATGTTAAGCGTAATTGATATAATGTTGGCATTATTATATTATTTTTTGATTAAAAAACCTCACTTGGTAATTTAGTATATCCTTCCACTCTATATACTCTATCAAGTGTGAATAATTAGAGATATTTTGGACAATGATACATGTATAAACCAATTTTTCGACTAGTCTGATATTTCATTTTTGTTGTTACTTAGGGTAAAATCCATTAATACAAAAGGTTTTGAACATCTGATCCAAATCGAAAAGGGAAAATAATTTTTTTATAGAAAAACAACAATATATGCACAAAAGATTTTATTTCAAATGATGAATTCAGAACAACATGATATATGTATCTTCATAAGAATAATCTTGCTTATATTATTAACTTCACTTTTTATACCTAGAAAATATTACTTAAAATGTCCGTGGGGGATTGTATGAATATGGGAAATTGGTTATTTACCCAACACTACTGTAGAATAGGACGTCAATGACAGGCTCAAAACACCCATTAGTGACCGGCAAAGCGTCATGTTACTGATAACTAGTCACTGGTATAAGGTTACTAGTGACAGGCACATGTCCCTCACTAGTATGTATATATTAGTGACAAACAAAAGAAATGCATGTGAGTGGCTGTGATCAAAGGCCGCAACCATATGAGGTTTTTGTTATTACTTGGGTAAGATCCATTGATATAAACGGTTTTTAACATCTGAACCAAATCGGAAAATATTTTTTGTTATTTCTTAGGGTAAGATCCATTGAGATGAAAGGTTTTTAACATCGGAACCTAATCGGAAAATAATTTTTGTTATTACTTAGGGTAAGATCTATTGATACGAAAGGTTTTTAACATATGAACCTAATCGAGAAATAATTTTTGTTATAGAAAAATTCCTATATGCACAATTTTTTTTATTTTAAATGATAAATTGAGACCACGTGATATATTTATCTTCATAAGCATAAGGTTGCTTAGACTATTAACTTCACTTGTTATACCTAGGAAATATTACTCTAAATGTCCCCGGGGTATTGTATGAATTTGGGAAATTGATTATTTAACAAAAAGATCTTAGATAATTTACCCAAAGTTGGTTAGGGCATCTCCACCGGCTCGACCCATACCGTCCGAGAGTTTCCGAACTCGTCCACGCATACGCGCGGGACGTGCGCGGCACCCCAGCGGCCCGACCCATCGGGACAAACGCGTCCATCTCGACCCATCTGTGCATTTAATCTGGGAAACAGTTGCGTCGGCCCAGACGCGCGCGGACAGCTCGGGTGTCTTACCCACGCCTACTACTGGCCCACCCATCAGCCACCGTGGCATTGATTCAGACACGCGCAGTGGCACCGATTCAGACGCAACTACGACATTAATTTAGAGGAGCTGCGAAAGCCTGAATGACGACCCACAAGTATAGGAGATCGCAACAGTCTTCGAGAGTAGTATAACCCAGTTTATTGATTCGACACAAGGGGAGCCAAAAAATACTTATAAGCCTTAACAACTGAGTTGTCAATTTAGCTGCACCTGAAAATAGTTAATACATCGAAAACGTATCTAGAATTTTTGATATTCCATGCTTGTTTAGTATCTACTTTGCTTTGTTTTATCTTTACTTTGAGGTATTTTTATATGTTTTTTTGGACTAACCTATTAACAAGATGCCAAAGTGTTAGTTGCTTGTTTTCTTCTGTTTTTGGTTCCAGAAAAGGCAGAAAATCAATATTCTCGGAATTGGACGGGACAAAAGCCGAACTCAATATTTTACCGTGGGGAACACTGAGCCAGGAGACGATACGGAGAAGAGCCACCACGGGGCCACACTCCCTGGCCGCGCGGCTGGGCCCAGCCTGCGCCTGGGGGGTGCGGCCACCCAGGGTGCCCCTTGCCTCGCCTCTTCGCCTATAAAAAGCCCCCGATACCAAAACCCTAAGGACCCGATCAAACTTCCACGAAAACAGTATGTAGCCGCCACCACCATCGTCCCTAGATCGGGAGGATCTAAAGATCTTCCCGGCACCCTGCCGGAGGAGAGATCATCCCAGAGACCTTCTTCATCACCATGACAGCCTCTGGTATGATGCGTGAGTAGTTCCACCTTGGACTACGGATCCATGTAGTAGCTAGATGGTTGTCTCTCCTCCTTTGTGCTACCATGTTTAGATCTTGTGAGCTCCGTTCATGATCAAGATCATCTATTTGTAATCATGCATGTTGTGTTTGCGGGGATCCAATGGATATTGAGATTACTATGTCAAATTGATTAGTGGTTTTGTCTTATTGATTCTATTATGTCTGTGTTGTTTGTGATCTTGCATGCTCTCCGTTTCTAGTAGCTATCTTGGCCAATTTGATTCTAGTGACTCCAAGCGGGAGTACTTATGCTCGATAGTGGGTTCATGCCTCTATTTAATCTAAGGGAAGTGACAGAAATATCTAAGGTTGTAGATGTGCTGTTGCTACTAGGAAGAAAATAACGGTGTCTTGTTCATGGAACAAGTGGATTATTTACCTTACACAATTTGCTTAAAGCAGTTATCCGTTGCATGCAACTTAATACTGGAGGGGGTTCAGATGATAACATGAAGGTGGATTACTAGTCATAGATGAAGTTGGATGGCGGTCCATGTATATTGTTGTATTGCCCAATCGAATCTCATAAGATCATGAATGTCTAGTATTGCATTGTTATGCCTTGTTCAGTCCTGTCAATTGCCCTGCTGTAATTTGTTTACCCAGCATGCCATGTTTGTTTATCTTAAGGAGAACACCTCTAGTGAACTATGGACCCCGGTCCAATATTTACCATTGATACATCTTCCAATATTACTATTACTTTCTGCAAACCACTATTACCGTCCACACCATACAGTTAATCCTTTGTTTTCAGAAAATCGATGAGATTGACAACATGTATGTTCATCGGGGCAAAGTCTTGATTTTGTGTTGTGCAGGTTTCAAAGTTGATAGCAACACCATTGGGTCGTTTCCTTCCTCCCACTAGTTCGATAACCTTGGTTTCTTACTGAGGGAAAACTTGCTGTTTTGCTCATCACACCTTCCTCTTGGGGTCTCCCAACGAAGCTCTGCGTTCAACCACGCACCATCAAGATTTTCTGGCGCCGTTGCAGGGGAGTCTAAGGACGGCTTCACAAGGGGAGTCCTTCACAACCTTTCTCTTTACTTTGTTTTTGTTTTGCTTAGTTTCTTTTGCTTGGTTTTGTTTGCCTCTTTTTATCAAAAACTAAAAAAATTAGTTTCGTTTGCGCTCTATTATCAAAAACACAAAAAATAGTTCCTACTTTAGTTTCTACCATGTTTGGTTTTGGTCCAATCACTATGTCACCTATGGAAAGGATCTTTACTTTCAAGCAAGAAAGTGAAGAGAGTTTCAAAGAAGCTTGGGCTAGAATCTCTGATTTACAAGGCAAAACTGAGCCTAAGATATGTCTTAGCTTGGTTATTAATAGGTTCTACCTTGGTCTTGCTCTTTGTTATAGATATGCTTTGGATGCCGTAGCTGGGAAAGATATTTTTCGATGTACTGAGAATGAAGCTCTGGATGCCATAAAGAAGTTGATTATAATTTATAATATGCCTAGAGAGTCTGACTCTTCCTTCATTAACATCTATGCTAGGTTGAACACTCTTGAGACCCGTATAGTTGCTTTGAAAGATTGTTATAACATGCTTAGAGAGCACCATGATTATGTTCCAATAAATTCTAAGCCTTCAAAATGGTTTCCTACAATAAAAGTTACTATAAATAGTGAAAATTTTGATGCTCGTTGTGATATCATGTCTGAATTTTGTCTTATGCCTAAAGATATATATGAGTCTTTGAACCTTTGTGGACTTTCTGAAAGAGGAGAAGACATATCTCTTACCAATAATGCAACTTTATTACCCATTGCAGTAGCTGAAGGTGTGTTTATAAAAATCTCAGGGAAACTGGCGTCTACTGATTATCTTGTTATTGGATGTGTAGGAAAATGACAAATTACACTTGGAAGATCCCTGCTGAAACACCTTGGAGCAATAATGGATGTGGGAAAAGTCATTATGCATTTTGATTCTCTAATAATCAATCATATATTCCCTAAAGAGAATAAGAGAGGTAAGAAAGGTAGGAGCAAGAAAGTTGATGTTAATGCTTCTTCATTTCAAAATACTTGATTCTTGCTTCTTGTGCCTAATTTAAAGGCGTTAAAGAAAAGTACTTATTGGGAGATAACCCGAAAGTTTTCTTAAGTCTTAGAAGTTATTACTTATGTAATGACCTCTCCTTATCCTTTTTATTTGCTTTTTGTGCCAACAATAACCTCTAATGAGAGGGAAGTAAGATTTGGAGAGTTGCTGTCCCGAAACAGATTTTTCTGCTCCATCGTAAACATTCGTGTAAAATCTATGTAAGTAGGATTGAGCTATAATTTTTTGAATAAATCCCCCAGGTTGTTAGCTAACTTTCATTAACACTTTTTTATCTGAGAAACAGAAGGTCTTAAAAAAATCGGTTTCTACCTGCTAGTCTGTTTTGACAGATTTCTGCCATTATTTGCATTTGCTTCTTATTGATTCCTTTTTGGGTTCTTTTTGGGAAATTGGGCTTTTTGAGAGAATTGATACAGTAGCTTATGTATTTAGTGAATGTTTTTGTTGTTTTAAAACTAAACCCAAAGGTATATTATCTTTTGAATGAACTAATGTTGCTAATGAAGATTGTGTGAAGTTTTGTATGAAGGAAAATTTTCAGGTGTAGAGAAAGAATGATGTAATGAGATGAATAATGGACAACAGCTCAAGCTTGGGGATGCCACCCCGTGTCACCCCAATAAATATTTAAGAGGTACAAGCGCCAAAGCTTGGGGATGCCCAAGGCATCCCCTTCTTCATCAATAAAAATCTCAGGTCTTTCTAGACACTTCATTTTTATTGTTTCATGCACTGTTTTGTTGTTCTTGGAGCGTCTTAGTTTTCATTTTTGGTTTTTATTTGCTTATTTTGCTTGAATAAAGTAGTTTGGACCCCCGTTCTTGTTGTGTTGTTGCAAATAAGTTGATTGGTGTTGGAGAGGAGTAGAAAGTTCTTGCTTTAATAGTATAAGAGGAGCTCGCTTTGACTGTGACTTAGACTTTTATCATGTCATGCTAGATGTTGTTTTGACCTTATGCTTAGTGATTATTGTTGTAGCATGACTTGTTCCAAACAATTTGGATTGCTTAGTATGCCTTGAAAGAATCATGCGTTGTTTTAGCATACAAAAGCATAGTATTGTGGTATTCTCCTTTGATGCTTAGTTTGGGTTGACTTGGCACATGCTCACACCATGTTATGACTCTAACAAGTCAACATAACCTCTATGATCATTTAGTCCTTGACTTGTACTACCACTTTATGCTTTGATTAGTAATGTTTTGTCGCTCTGCATGATTATGGCCACTATTGCTCTCTTAGTTGGTCGCTCCCGGTCTTTTGCTAGCCTCCACTTGTATGAGTAAGCTCTACTCATGCATCCAACTCTCAAGAAACCAAGTTATTCCAAAGTGTCCACTATAAATTCCTATGCATGGTGTGTTACATTATTCCAAGTACATTCTTGTTTTCATCTATCTTCCAATTAAAAAGTATTTTGTTATGTGAAAAAATTGTGATTAAAGCTCTCACAAACTTGATGGCACACTTTATTTTTCTTTCCCCTAATAAACTTGAACCATTGTGTCATCTATGTTGTATATGCTTGCACATATACGTTGGAATTAGCATAACCATGCTGTCATGGGGAAAGCTTTCAACATTGCACTTGTAAATTGTACACAGTTGAGATCATGCTCTTCTGTTTATCAATGTCGTCGGTGTGAAATGAAAGGGGAGCTTGTAAGTACATGGAGTTATGTTTGTGTGTTAGAGGAATGCCTGGGCCGCTAGCCTAAGCCATGCCTAATCATGGTGGAAACTTGCACCATCACCATAGTGAGCAATCTATGAAGCATTCTTATTATAAAAAAAGAGATAGAAAAACAGATTGAGAAAAAGGAAAAAAAAGAGATGAGAAAAGAGGAAAGAGAGAAAAAAGCACCATATTACCATGGTAAATAAGAAGATTGCTGAGATGCTCATTGTCTGCTTGCCTTGTCATTTTGATTATGGGATAGCTCTTATATCATGTGCAAGGGGTACCCCGCTGGCGGTTCTCTATGATACACATGTACTTACTATGATAAGAACTTACCGATAACTAAACTTGAGTAGCATGAGGAGCGACCCTCATATTCAAGGGACATGAGATTTCCAACTTATACTTTGTCAAGCATATACTCCATAGTTTGTTCACTTTAACCTTAATCACTTCAAGATGCTTATGATAGGAGCAATGAGAGCTGAAAGCTAACAAGTACCATAATTTTTGGAAGCTCTTTTTGAAACTTGAAATCCCTGCTTCCCTTTTATGAAGGGCCCTTCTTACACTATTATATTGAGTCTCCACCTTCTATCCTTAAGCACCAATTATGAGAGCATAGTTTCAATTCTTAGTTCTATGTGCATTGTCCACAAACTTATTGATTGATGCATATTGTTGATATTGCTTGTTCTTGAACTATTTGTATCTAGCCACCCTTATGAACTTTGAAGGTGTCCTATGCATTTATGTTTTGCTACTCCATGAGGGACAAGCTGAATGCCACTATGCTATGTTTTCTATATGTGAAACAAACAAACGTTTTTCAATGCATGTTATTCATGATCTTTGTTTGTAACCTTTCATGTTGCATGCATAGTTACTTTGTCTTATTGTTAGAACTTCGTCTTTCATGCTCATGTTTAGAGTTCTTTGATCTCAGCTTTCAATGCTTGCAAATGGTTTGATCTTGATTTTTATGGTGCATGTCACCTCAAAAATTATTATTTTTATCACTTACCTACTCGAGGATGAGCATGAGTTAAGCTTGGGGATGCTTGATACGTCAAAAACGTATCTATAATTTTTGATGTTCCATGCTTGATTAGTATCTACTTTGATTTGCTTTGTCTTTACTTTGAGGTGTTTTTATATGTTTTTCTGGACTAACCTGTTAACAAGATGCCATAGTGCCAGTTCCATGTTTTCTTCTGTTTTTGGTTCCAGAAAAGGCAGAAAATCAATATTCTCGGAATTGGACGGGACAAAAGCCAAAGTCAATATTTTACTGTGGGGAACACGGAGCCAGAAGACGAGACAGAGAAGAGCCATCAGGGGGCCACACCCCCTGGCCGTGCGGCTGGGCCCAGCCCGCGCTGGGGGGGGTGCGACCACACTGGGTGCCCCCCTGTCTCACCTCTTCGCCTATAAGAAGCCCCCGATACCAAAACCCTAAGGACCCAATCAAACTTCCATGAAACAGTCCGTAGCCGCCGCCACTATCGTCCCTAGATCGGGGGGAATCTGAAGCTCTTCCCGGCACCATGCCAGCCTTCGGTATGATGCTTGAATTGTTCCACCTTGGACTACGAGTCCATGTTGTAGCTAGATGGTTGTATCTCCTCCTTTGTGCTACCATGTTTAGATCTTGCGAGCTCCATTCATGATCAAGATCATCTATTTGTAATCATGCATGTTGTGTTTGCGGGGATCCGATGGATATTTAGATGACTATGTCAGATTGATTAGTGGTTTTGTCTTATTGATTCTATCATGTCTGTGTTTTTTGTGATCTTGCATGCTCTCCGTTTTAGTAGCTATCTTGGCCAAGTAGATGCTAGTGACTCCAAGAGGGAGTATTTATGCTCGATAGTGGGTTCATGCCTCTATTTAATCTAAGGGAAGTGACAGAAATCTCTAAGATTGTAGATGTGTTGTTGCTACTAGGGAGAAAACAACGGTCTCTTGTTCATAGAACAAGTGGATTGTTTACCTTACATACTTTGCTTTAAGCAGTTATCCGTTGCTTGTAACTTAATACTGGAGGGGGTTCGGATGATAACCTGAAGGTGGATTACTAGTCGTAGATGCAGTTGGATGGCGGTAAATGTATCTTGTTGTATTGCCCAATCGAATCCCATAGGTTCATGAATGTCTAGTATTGCATTGTTATGCCTTGCTCAGTCCTAGCAATTGCCCTGCTGTAATTTGTTTACCCATCATGCCATGTTTGTTTATCTTAAGGAGAACACCTCTAGTGAACTATGGACCCCGGTCCAATTTTTACCATTATACATCTTCCACTGTTACTGTTACTTTTTGCAAATCACTATTACCTTCTACACCATACAATTAATCCTTCATTTTTAGCAAACCGGTGAGATTGGCAACCTCACTGTTCATTGGGGCAAAGTCTTGAGTTTGTGTTGTGCGGGTTTTCAAGTTGCTAGCAACACCTTTGGGTCGTTTCCTTTCTCTTACTGGTTCGATAACCTTGGTTTTTTACTGAGGAAAAACTTGCTACTGTGCTCATCACACCTTCCTCTTGGGGTCTCCCAACGAAGCTCTGCATTCAACACACCATCAATAGTATTGCTCACAGTAGTTTATCAGTAGCAACAGTTTTATAGTAGCAATAGCAAAGTAACAGCATCAGTAAAATAAAAACAGTAGTAATAATAGTAGCAAACAACAGGATTTGAGTATGGTAGGCATAGGATGGATGGACGGGCGTTGCATGGATAAGACAATTCATGTAATATCAAGATCTAGGACAATTGCAGATAAATAAGATAAATTATCCAAGTACTAAACAATCATAGGCATATGTTCCATATATAGTCATACGTTCTCGCAATGAGAATTGCACAACATCTTTTGTCTTGCCAGCCCGTTGCAGTGGGGCCTCAAGGGAATCTACTGGCAATTAAGGTACTCCTTTTAATAGAGTACCGGAGCAAAGCATTAACACTCCATGAACAACGTGATCCTCATATCACAGTCATTCCCTCTGGTTATCCCAATTTCTGTCACTTCAGGGCCTTCGGTTCCGGACAGTAATACGTGTAAACAACTTGTAGATAAGATCACAAACAATACTATCATCATGAATCAATAACATGTTCAGATCTGAGATCATGACACTCGGGCCCTAGTGACAAGCATTAAGTATAACAAGTTGCAACAATGTCAAAAAGCAGTAACAAAGATACTAGGCACCATGCCCTAATAATCTTATGTGATTACATGATAGATCTCATCCAATTCCTACCATCCCCATATCCTACTGCGGGGGATAACTCACTCATGGATGGTTGATGGAGAGGCATCGATGCCAGAACGGAGTTTCTGATTCCGAATCATGGTTTCTGGTGGTGGCGGTGTAGCGGAACTCTATCTGGAAAAACGTTGAACCCAACTCTGTTTTTAGGTCAGAGGGCTTACGTAGGCGAAGGGGAAGACCGAGGGGGTGCCCGAGGTGGCCACACCTCCCCTAGGCACGGCCTGGCCTGGCCCGTGCGGCCAGGGGGTGTGGGCCCCTTGTGGCCCCTCTCGGTCCCGTCTTCTGGCTCCATGAGTCTTCTGTTAAAATAGGAGTTTTCGATATTTTTCGGGATTTTTCCTGAAAGTTGATTTTCTGCACAAAAACTAGACATCAAAGCAATTCTACTGAAAACAGTGTCAGTCCGTGTTAGTTACATCCAAATAACACAAATTAGAGGAGAAACAATAGCAAAAGTGTTCGGAAAAGTAGTTAAGTTTTGGAAATATCACTGACCGGCGGCAGCCTGCGCCATCAATGGCGACGAGACGACACACTAACTGGCTGGAAACTTCAAAGCCGTCTCTTTGGCCTCCACGCTGACATCCGATGCCGGCCCTTTTTAACTGGCTGTCTACAGCCATCTTCTCCCTATAGAACACCATCCTCTCATCCTTCTCCTTTTCGTTCTCCGCTAACTGTAGCTAGCTATGGCCGGCGAAGCTGGATCGAGGGGAGGGGATGACGGCCGTGGACGTCGAGGGAGACGCGGAGGACGCGGCCAAATCACCGCGCCACCACGCTCTCCCTCAACGTCGTCGTCGCCCGAAGATTTCGACCTAGGCACCCAGTTCACCGTGGCCATCCACCTCGGCATGCCACGTGACAGGCTGCTCCTACCCCACGGGTTCGTGACACTGATCGGCGATGCACCGCCCCCGCTTGTCATCCTGCGGGTAAACGGCTTCAGGACCAGCAGGTACCTGGTCAATCTGCAGTTTTACCACGTCGGCTAGATGTACCTCGGCAACAGCTGGGAGTGCTTTGCCCGCTCGCACCAGATCGAAGCGGGCAACATCCTCGTCTTCAAGTATGACGATGAAGGAAAGTTCGGCGTCAGAGTCTTCGACCACACCATGTGCCGTCGCTGCTACCACTCCGACTCCTCCGACTCTGATGAGTAGGCTAGGATGTGCGCGCACCATGTATGATGTATCAATGTAGGCATTGGCCATTTGCAATGAAAATCTTTATTCGACCGACAAATATATTACAAACAAGATTACAACGTGTCGCCTATGGGTCGACCGGCATTGGCCATTCTAGCTAGGCGCCGCCTATGGGTCGGCAAGGCCCCATTCTACGCTGAGAGAGCGGTAGACCGCTTCCTGCGTCTGCAGCTTTTCTTCGGCTTAGGGGTTTCTGCGTCGTCGGGATTGGCCCGCAATGCTTTGCGGATGTCGTGACACACTTCCATGAGCGCTAGACGCCGGCGGTGCTCCGATAGAAAGAGACGGTTCATCACCTCGAACGAGAAACGCTCGTCGGTGGTCTTGTTGTAGTCGTAGTGAGAGCGGCGCGGCTGCAGTAGCATATGAAATATATGCGGGCGCCTCGGAATCGGAGGAGGCTCCACGTCCGGTGCCACCGATGGGTTCGGCCACCACGAGGGCAGCAGGCGGTCAGGCACCACTTCTCTAGGGTTGCCACGGAACTCATCGGGAAGATGACGACGGCCAAGCATGATGGTGTTTTTGCTGTGGGGTGGTGCGGGCCTGGTCCAAGATACCTCGGCGGCCCTCCTCTTTTTATGGCTGTGACTGGACGCGGCGGAAAACGCCCAGAACTAGCGGGAAGCGGCGGGAAATAGAGGCAGGAGAAGTCATGGAGGCAGGAAGACACTGGAAAATGCGTCGGCGTTTGCGCTGGCCAAGCACGGAAAAATGGGTCGCACCGCTGTGCGTCGTCGGCCGGACCCCCTCCTCATATCGACTGCAGCCCGATCCAAACGGTCTGGGGCGACCTGATGGGTTGGCAGGGTGGAGATGTCCTTAATATCATAAAAAATCCAAAAAAACAACTAAATCTCTTTTATAAAAAAATCTAAGACATTATACGAGGTTGAAGCCCAACTATTTTTCTACGATTAGTGTTAGTGGCATTGTATAAATGCCAAATGTATTTTTGCTAGTGGCTTTGTATAAAAAACTTAGGGAGTATAGTATCTCAATCGTTATCTCTCACTATATACGCCGCGATTCTATAACTCCACCTCAGTGTCCATTGCATGTGGGTGCAATCAATGAGAAATAGATACGGCTCATCTACTCGCAGCGTGGAAATCAGCTGTGCTAGCCACACACACAAAGACGTCTAATGTCTCCGCCTATAAATAAACGTCCTTGTAAGTTTTGTCCTAAGTAAAATATTTTAAATTTTTGACTGACTTTATTGAAAATAGTAGCAACATATATGACATTAAATCTGTATATTATGAAACACAATTGCAAAAGGGACCTAGTGATACTGATTTTGTGTCATCCACATGTAGCTATACGGTTCTGATAAAATTGTTGAAAACTCTTTGGAGAGCCAAGTAGACAAATAAGATGAACTTGTGCTAGCGATGACATGCGTCCGGACGTCAGATATCCTTCTTGGAAGATCTTCCTATATATATTATATTAGTTGGTAGTCAAATAAGAAGCAGTTGAATGCGCCCGGACACACACTATAGACCCTCCATCTTTTACGCTTTGGATTTGGACCCGGCTGCTCCCGTATTTCTGCTGTCTAATGCTGATTGATAGGCAAGTTATGATGGTTAATCGATTCAGAACATGGTGATTTGTCATCAATTTATTATTACCAAGGCCGTGTGGATTAGTACTAAATATTTTCCGATGAGGGGTCAAAAGATTTGAGTCCTCTAGTGGTGGAAATCTGAAGGATTGCGCTGGAAGATTTTCACAAAATGGTTTCATTAATGGATTGGTCAATACATCGGTAAAAATTGATGACACAGATCCCTCTTTAAACTCGAATTGGTCAAATTGTGACAAATATTGTAAGTACACTTATATATGGACGAAGGGAGTATGAGTCAATAAGCATCTCACTACAGGACTGGGAAGCTACGCCGACGGCCAAACGTCGGGGCCGTCGGCGTAGCCATCGTTCAGGCCAGCCCCGCCAAGCAGCCGTCGGCGTAAAATTGCCCTCGGCATATTCTATGCTACGCCGACGGCTGCCCTCGGCGTAGCTATTTTTTATTTTATCTCATTAAACTTTGAAAAATCATAACTAAATCATTCTAATTCTGAAAAATACAAATAATATATCAAAATTTGCAGAAAAATAAGACCTATCTATCTACACTTAAATATTACACATTTATAAATAAAAATTAAGTAAAATATAAAACATTATATATAATTTAAAACGGGCATAAAAAATTCAAAAACGATCGAAACAATGCGAAACCTTCGCGTGGTGTTATATTATGTGACATAGTTAGAAGGAAAAATATTAAACTTGGTATATTAATTATGTCTCAAAGAAACCTTCACAAAATGAACTATCTCATTCGAGGTTTCTTGGCTTTCGGGTCAAATGACCAATGTTATGGCTAGAATCAAGACATAGTTTGTGATAATGTGCCCATATTATGCATACACATGCATCATGGGATGGCGAATAATGTTGCAGGAGGAAGTTTTCCTTTTCGTCGCACCAAAAAGCCATTTCCCATTTTCCGAGCATAAAAAACGGACGGTTTTGTGAAGCAACCACCAAATGGCTAATTCAAAATACTACCACGACATTTTACAAAAATACTATACCACCTTATATGGACAATGTCCCAACAGGGGGATCCGAAACCTTTCCGTCCACCTTTGGTGAAAAAGACAAATTCCTGCCGAATCGGTAGGAAGTGGGTCAGATATGAACTACAAGTACATGATCCGATGCTCATGTTTTTTTACAAAAATCATTTTTAGGTTCACAATATGTTATTTTATCAAATATCTAATGAAAGTTTAGCGAGGCTCGGCCCCGAGCTAAGAATCTTTATGTCCGCCATTCGACAAAGTTTAACGATAGTTTAAAACGGGCATAAAAAATTGAAAAATGATCGAAACAATGCGAAACCTTCGCGTGGTGTCATATTATGTGACATATTTATAAGGAAAAATAGCAAACTTGATATATTGATTTTGTCTCAAAAAACCCTTCACAAAATGACCTATCTCATTCGAGGTTTCTTGGCTTTCGGGTCAAATGACCAATATTATGGCTAGAATCAAGGCATAGTTTGTGATAATGTGCCCATATTGTGCATACACATGCATCATGGGATGGAGAACAATGTTGCAGGAGGAAGTTTTCCTTTTCGTCGCACCAAAAAGCCATTTCCCATTTTCCGAGCATAAAAAACAGACGGTTTTGTGAAGCAACCACCAAATGGCTAATTCAAAATACTACCACCACATTTTAGAAAAATACTATACCACCTTATATGGACAATGTCCCAACAGGGGGACCCGAAACCTTTCCGTCCACCTTTGGTGAAAAAGACAAATTCCTGCCGAATCGGCAGGAAGTGGGTCAGATATAAACTACAGGTACATGATCTGATGCTCATGTTTTTTTACAAAAATCATTTTTAGGTTCACAATATGTTATTTTATCAAATATCTAATGAAAGTTTAGCGAGGCTCGGCCCCGAGCTAAGAATCTTTATGTCCGCCGTTCGACAAAGTTTAACGATAGTTTAAAACGGGCATAAAAAATTGAAAAATGATCGAAACAATGCGAAACCTTCGCGTGGTGTCATATTATGTGACAAATTTATAAGGAAAATAGCAAACTTGATATATTGATTATGTCTCAAAAAACCCTTCACAAAATGACCTATCTCATTCGAGGTTTCTTGGCTTTCGGGTCAAATGACCAATGTTATGGCTAGAATTAAGGTATAGTTTGTGATAATGTACCCATATTATGCATACACATGCATCATGGGATGGCGAACAATGTTGCAGAATGAAGTTTTCCTTTTCGTCGCACCAAAAGGCCATTTTCTATTTTCCGAGTATAAAAAACGGACGGTTTTGTGAAGCAACCACCAAATGGCTAATTCAAAATACTACCACCACATTTTACAAAAATACTATACCACCTTATATGGACAATGTCCCAACAGGGGGATCCGAAACCTTTCCGTCCATCTTTGGTGAAAAAGACAAATTCCTTCCGAATCGGCAGGAAGTGGGTCAGATATGAACTACAGGTACATGATCCGATGCTCATGTTTTTTTACAAAAATCATTTTTAGGTTCACAGTATGCTATTTTATCAAAGATCCGATGCAAGTTTTCCTTTTCATCGCACCAAAAAAGCATTTTTCATTATCCGAGCGCAAAAAGGGAATTTTCTAAAGCAACCACCAAATAGCTAATTCAAAAACGGAGGGTTTGTGATTAGTTGATATGGATATCATATTTGGATTCCTCTCATTTTTCTGATCAATTTAAACATATTATTTGTTGAATTTCGATTTACAGATTTAAAGATATTAATTATTCTATATTAAATAGAAAATACAAAAAAATAAAATTATTATATTTTTATTTGAATTCAATAATATTTTTACTTATTCATTAATATTTACTTAAATAATTGTTTGTAATTTCAAAAAATACAAACATGTGACATGATGATATAAGAGTTAATAGGATTGATATCATAGTATTGACACCAATGTATGAATTACTTTGCGGAAACGGATTCTGAAGGAACGAGGATGTTAAGCGTGCTGAAGCTGGAGTAGTATTAGGATGGGTGACCTGCTGGGAAGTTTGACTAAGACTGGAATTTAATCAAATACTAATTATAATTAGTGTTAAAAATGTTCAAAGTAGGAGATTAACTAGTGAAACAATTCAAAGAATAAAAAAATTGAGAAAAAAAATAAAAAAATATTATTTTTCAAAAAAAAATCAAAAAAAAATATTTTTGCAACCAGTCGACAGGCTATGCCGACGGCCGCTACGCCGACGGCATTTTGATACGCCGACGGCTTGAGTGTGCTCCACCGAGGGAGATCTTTGCCGAGGAGGCTACGCCGAGGGCAGCCCTCGGCGTACCATACGCCGAGGGCATTTTGGCCTACGCCAACGGCCTTTTGCCCTCGGCGTAGCGCGCGTGTCCCGTAGTGTCTTCCCAGGGATTTCATGACAGTCACGAAAATCAGCGGATTTCATGACACTTATGGACGAGGGCGCTCTCTATGTAAGTGGCCAGACAGCATGCAGCTAACAACATCAGCGGATTTCGTGACAGGGACAAAAATCGATTTGATTAATGCGGTAGATAGCCTGTCGAACTCATGATGCATACAACAAATTATTCATGGACAATCTAGAAAAAAAATCCATGAATACGATGATAGCCAATCATTCATCCGTACTTAACGCATGCAACCCAGTATGAAACAACAGTACCTAGCAGTCTATAAAAGGCAGCCCAATATGAGCGCCACAGGACGACAAGTCACAGTTTTGTCGGCATGGCTCCTTCACTGCCTTGGCTTCCACTGCCCCTGCTGTTGATCCTGTGCGCCATGCTGCACCCGACGGCGGCCAATGGCGGGGACCTGCTGATGCTGGACAGGTTCCACCGGTGGATGACGGCGCACGGGCGGGTGTACCCGAGCGTCGATGAGAAGCTCCACCGACTGGAGGTGTACCGCCGCAACGTGGAGTTCATCGAGGCCAGTAACAGGGAGAGCGAGCGGCTCGGCTATGAGCTCGGCGAGAACGAGTTCACCGACCTCACCAATGAGGAATTTTCCGCACGGTACACCGGGGGTGCCCTTGTGCCTAAGGACGATCGCCAAGAAGACAGCGCTGGCGCCATTGTTGATGGCATCATCACCACTCTGGCCGGTGATGTGAACGAGGGCCACCGCATGTCAACGGCGGATTTAAACTCCTCGTTGTCGGTGGCGCCGAAGAGCTTCGACTGGAGGGACCATGGCGCGGTCACGCCCGCAAAGAACCAAGGGGGATGTGGTAAGAATGCATATGCACTTCCGCGCGTGTACAATAATCCTTCCTAGCTTCTTCTTCATTCTTTCTAAATCATCCAATACTATTTGATTAGAGGAATGGAAATAGATATATTATTTGATTGATTAATAAAGTCATCAACAGTACGATACAAGTTTCTTGTATATATATATGTGTGTAGATTGTTGCTGGGCCTTCGCTGCCGTGGCAACCGTGGAAAGTCTGAACAAGATAAACGGCGGCGAGCTGCTAGACCTATCGGAGCAAGAGTTGGTAGACTGCAGTGTGGCTGACCAGAATGGCTGCAAACCTGGGTACATCGACGACGCACTCAAGTGGATCCAAAACAAAGGAGGAGCGGTGACTGAGGCCGAGTACTCCTACCAGGCACGGGTGGGCGTGTGCAAGACCACTCAAACTGGCGCCAAACGAGTGGCAGCCATCACCGACGTCAAACTGGTGGACGGGGAGCTATGGCTGAGGGTGGCCGTCCTCAAGAGGCCGGTGGCCGTTGGCATCGACGCGCAGGGCGCCGTCCTGCAGAACTACAAGACCGGAATCTACAAGGGCCCCTGCACCACTACGACGAACCACGCCGTGGTTCTGATCGGGTACGGAGTCAGCGACAACGGTGAGGAGTACTGGATCCTAAAGAACTCATGGGGAGAGGGGTGGGGCCAGAAGGGCTTCTTCTTCATGCGCAGGGGAGCCGACGGCCCGAAAGGGCTGTGCGGTGTCGCGGGTTTTGGTACCTACCCAGTCATGTAGAACCATATATATATCACACTGCACATGCATGGCCTCACCTGGTTTATTACTACGCCTAATTAGTATTTGAACCCCATGATATCGATGTGTGTAAGATATATGTGTGTAAGATATATGTATGGCTTCTGCGTAAAGCGAATATACTTTATGATGTGTATGTAATAAGTCAATAAGGATTATTAATAATTTTGTGTGGTATTAATATATTGTTTTATGTCCATTTGCCCTTTCCCATCTTGTGCTAGCTGTAATATCATCTATTATATACTAAAAATGTTGTGATATGTATTATGAATATCACTATAACATATCCTTATTCCGGCTAACACCGGTGGTCCACGGTTGGTAGTAAGGCCTATGGCATACTAAATAACTACGGGAAACAGCGAGGCACCGATGGAGGGTCCTCCTCCCCACGCTCGCGCGTTCCCTTTCTTTCATTTCGCTTAAGAATCTGGCTTGGGCCTAAACTTCCTTGGCCCATCAAATGTTTATGCTTCGCGTGTTGCTTCTTCAGTTTTGGGCTGTTGAATTTTGTCCGGGTCGCTTGTTCTTGGAAATGTGGAGCTCGGTATATAAACCGGTTGTCGTGGTGTGGAACACGGCAGTGCCGTCAGGGATGGCTAAGAAGGGACACTCGGATGCAATCGGTGGCTCACGCAACGGGTTGGGCACGGTAAACTACAAACACGGCGACATACCCAGGTTCGGGGCCCTCTCGGTAAGGTAACACCCATCCTCCTGCATGTAATAAGTCAATAAGGATTATTAATAATTTCATGTGGTATTATATTGTTTTATGTCCATTCTCATGCTAAGCTCTAATATTATATAGTACTAAGAGTGTTGTGATATGTATTATGGATATCACTATAACATATCCTTATTCCGGCTAACCCCCGTGGTCCACGGTTAGTAGGAGGCTTATGTGGTACTCACTAAATGAAAACAGTGAGGCGCCGACGACTACTTCCTACGCCGACGGCTTTTAGTCAGAGCCGTCGGCGTAGGCCTCGAGCTGGGCAGCCCAGCAACGAGGCCATCGGCCCAGTTAATCCATTGGCATAGGACCGGATGGGCCGATGGCAGCCGTCATTTGCTGGACCTCGTTTTGTTGAGATCATTATTCTTGCTTGTTGGAACATATGGAAGCAAAGGAATGATAGAATTTTTAAAGATGTGAGGCCAACTTTTAGATTTTGGAAGGCAGGTTTTGTTTATGATGTTTCTCTTCTTAGGTATAGAATCGAGAGATGTTCACTCCCCCTTTTGTCATCTTGTCTTGACCACCTTTTGTAATTTTTTAGATTATCTCTTTTCTACTCTCTGTTTTTGTTTCTATGTACATAAGACTCCTTTTGAAGGTGGAATAAAAGGTCGTAGGGGGCTCCCCTACATTAGCATTATTTTCAAGGAAAATATTTTTGTGAAAAAATAAATGTTGAAGCACAACAAAATATTTGTAGTGTTAAATATAAGAATTACATGAAGTTATATATATTTGTTTATGTGGTATGTAAATCATGTTTGTAAAACATAGTATATATTATACATAATGTGTTTTTAAATGATGTTTGAATATAAAGTCGAAATACATTTAATGGCCACATTAGTTTTGATTAAGTAAACCAATTCATTAATAAATATGTGAATTTCTTTTGATCCACCATGTGGCCTCCCTAAACAACACTCATCTTAGTCATATACATGACTCCACTAAACTTTACCTAGAGTTTGCGGCTAGGTTCATGGATGAGTCCTCCCGACCCCTCCTCCTCCCGCACCCGCGCGGCGGCGCTGCGCCACGCCGGGTGGCCTCCCCTCCCCACCGAGCCCTCCCTCCCATGGTCTCTCCTCCCCGCCGCCGCTGTCCGGATCGTCGTCAGGCAAAGACCTGGGGGCGTAGCGGCGGCGGCGTCACTGATCGCGATCTGGCAGGTAGGCGGCGGTGTCCGTCCCGGCTGGTTTGGCGGTGGTGTTGCGGCGAGCGGCGACCGGTGTTCCTTGGCCCAGATGGCAGCAGGCGGCGGCGGGGATCTGGGCCTAGCCGCGATCTGTCCCGTACATTGGCTTCGACGCCGGCGCCCAGGCGACTCGGGTCTTGTCCGTGACACTAGGGCGCTTGGGGCATCTGTCCCCGACATGGTGGTGGTGGCCTCCTTATCCGTCGAAATGGTCGGCCGGGTGGTCTTTCCGTCTTGCGGCGGATCCTGCTAGTTTCCGGTGGGTGGCGTGGGGGCTTCTGGCTCGGTTTCAATAAAGGAGGTGGTTCTGGATCCCTCTCAAGCTAAGACGATGATCTACCGGATATTGGTCTCCATTGATCTGGTTTCTATGTCGTGTTCTGGAAGGCTCCACGACGAACTCCATAAGTGCTACCATGTCGTGAATTTGCTGCAAGGATTGAATTCGGTCGTACGCACACATGTTTTGCCCTGATCGTTTGGTTTCAGAGGGTGTTCTTCGAAGCTTTATTGGCTGTTATTATCATGGAGCATGTTCTCGTTACATGGTGCTAACAGGGAAAGTCACGGAGACCGTGTATGGGTTCGTAGCATGGAAAACAAAAAATTTCTACCGCATACAAACAAACAAGCCAAGATCTATATACTAGATTGTAGCAACGAGTCGATAGAATAACTCACCCTCAAAGATTCCAAAGTGTTTAACGAGAGCGGATTCTTGTGGGTGATGTAGTTGTACTCTTGCCGATCTCAAGATCGTGTAGACGATCCTTCCGGCGCTGCGTTCTGGCAGCGCTTCCGCAGTCAGTCACACGTTCGGTACTCGATGAAGACCTTCCTCTCCCTTGTTCCAGCAGGCAGCGGAGGTTATAGCACCCTCCTCATGATTCCGGCAGCACAACAGCGTGGTACCGGAAGTAGAGGGGAGATCTCGCAGGGCTTCGCCTTAAGCCGGAGCGAGTATGGTGGACTATGAGAGAGGCCTCGGTGATCTAGGGTTTAGACACACCAAGGAGAGAGGGCTAGGCCGGCGGCTAGGGCTTGGGGAAAGCCCCAAGTCGGCGGCTAGGGTTTTCCCTAGGGCTGCGGCGGCTGCAGGAGGGCCGGTGGCTAGGGCTAGGGTTTTGGGTGGTGGAGGTGTGTCTCTAGAGGGGCAGCCCTGCCCCTCCTTTTATAGGTGGGAGGGCATGGCCAAGGGGGAGGGAGTCCTCCCCCAACTCGGCCTCCTTGGCTGGCGGTGGAGGGAGAGGAACTCCTCCCCAAGTAGGTTTCCTACTCTCCCTCCATCAAGCAAACTTGCCGTTTGACTTTTCAAACTAGGATTTGATTTATCCCTTTATTTTGCTCAGCGATGACACCTAGTACATGATGCAACCATTCCAACTTGTTATGACACATTCATGTACCCTTCCCCTCCGGAGTGCCGGACCTTCCGAAACCTTCTAGAACATTCCTGATGAAAACACCGGAATCATTCTCCAACCCCGAAACAGGACTTTCCTTATATGAATCCTATTCTCCGGACCATTCCGGATCTCCTCGTGATATCCCGGATCCCATCGGAGACTCCGAACAACATTCGGTATCTTACTCATCATTCCATAACTACTCAACAACATCGAATCCTTAAGTGTGTCTCCCTACGGTTCGTGAATTATGCGGACATGATCGAGACACTTCTCTGATCAATAACCAATAGAGGAATCTGGAAATTCATATGGCTCCCACATATTTCTACGATTACTTTGCGATCGAATGAACCACTTACATAATATACCAATTTCCCTTTGTCTCACGATATATATCACACTGCACATGGCCTCACCTGGTTAATTACTACGCCTAATTAGTATTTGAACCCCATGATATCGATGTGTGTAAGATATATGTATGGCTTCTGCATAAAGCGAATATACTTTATGATGTGTATGTAATAAGTCAATAAGGATTATTAATAATTTTGTGTGGTATTAATATATTGTTTTATGTCCATTTGCCCTTTCCCATCTTGTGCTAGCTGTAATATCATCTATTATATACTAAAAATGTTGTGATATGTATTATGAATATCACTATAACATATCCTTATTCCGGCTAACACCGGTGGTCCACGGTTGGTAGTAAGGCCTATGGCATACTAACTACGGGAAACAGCGAGGCACCGACGGAGGGTCCTCCTCCCCACGCTCGCGCGTTCCCTTTCTTTCATTTCGCTTAAGAATCTGGCTTGGGCCTAAACTTCCTTGGCCCATCAAATGTTTATGCTTCGCGTGTTGCTTCTTCAGTTTTGGGCTGTTGAATTTTGTCCGGGTCGCTTGTTCTTGGAAATGTGGAGCTCGGTATATAAACCGGTTGTCGTGGTGTGGAACACGGCAGTGCCGTCGGGGATGGCTAAGAAGAGACACTCGGATGCAATCTGTGGCTCACGCAACGGGTTGGGCACGGTAAACTACAAACACGGCGACGTACCCAGGTTCGGGGCCCTCTCGGTGAGGTAACAACCCTACTCCTGCAAGATGAACTATATGAGGGGGCGAATGCCCAATCACTAGAGGAAAAAGGGCTATCCGTTCGAGACCCCTCGGAGCATTAGTCCCGGTTGCGCCACCAACCGGGACTAATGCTGGCACGCGTCCCGGTTGGAGCGGGCACGGGGCCAGGGGGCATGGGTCCCGGTTGGTAAGCGGGCATGAGTCCCAGTTGGAGCCACCAACCGGGACTAAAGGTTTGGCCACAGCCACGTGGCATGGCACGCACCTTTAGTCCCGGTTGCTGGCTACAACCAGGACTAAAGACCCCTGCCCTCTATAAATGCAACGCCCCAGCCCCCTCTGCCTCCACTCTGTTTTTTCGAATGGTGTAAGGTGTGAGGGTGTGTGCTAGTTTTTTCTCATGCATGCATTGAAGGTGTTTGTTGAAATGTTTGAGTGAAAAATCCCGTTGAATTTCTTATAGAACAAAAATATAGAAGGTGTCCGAGACGCACTTGAGCTTTCTCCTCTTTATTTCCCTCGATCGAGGTTAGCAATCTTATCTTTTCTAGGTCATTGATACAATTCATGTGTCGGTGTGAATTGGTTATTTCACTATTTATGATGTCCTGTTTTTTGATAAACTTACTTATATGATGCAGATGAACGGTCGGGAATGGATGTACGGTGACCGGCGGGTAGCCGGGTATATCAAAGGCGTGGATAAATTTATCGATGTGGCTACGGCAAACAAAGAGAATGGATTTATACGTTGTCCATGTGTTCAATGTCGGAACAACAAGGAGTACTCTTCCTCGAAAATCATTCGCGGCCACCTGATTATGAAAGGTTTCATGCCCAACTATAATTTCTGGACCAAGCACGGGGAAAGAGGGGTTATGATGGAAGATGGTGAAGAAGAAGATGATGATAACAACTATCATCATATGTTTCCTGAATACAGTGATACTGCAATGGAAGACAATGGAGAGGAAAAAGGTGAAGAACGGGCATCAGATGAGCCGGCTGATGAACTTGGTAGGGTCATTTCTGATGCAAAGCGAGACTGTGAAACAGAAAATGAGAAGTTGAAGTTAGAGGGCATGTTAGAAGATCACAAGAAATTGTTGTACCCAAATTGTGAAGATGGCAGCACAAAGCTCGGTACCACACTGGAATTGTTGCGATGGAAGGCAGAGTGTGGTCTAACTGACTCCTCATTTGAAAAGATGCTGAAAATAATGAAGCCGAAGTTTCCAAAACATAACGAACTTCCCGAGAGTACCTACGAAGCAAAGAAGACTCTCTGTCCTCTGGGATTAGATGTGCAAAAGATATATGCATGCATTAATGACTGCATCCTCTACCGCGGTAAGGAGTATGAGAATTTAGATAAATGCCCGGTATGCAACGCGTTGCGGTATAAGATCAGACGAGATGACCCTGGTGATGTTGAGGGAGAGCCCCTCTGGAAGAGGGTTCCTGCTAAGGTTATGTGGTATGCTCCTATAATACCAAGGTTGAAACGCATGTTCAGAAACAAAGAGCATGCCAGGTTGTTGCGATGGCACAAAGAAGACCGGAAGAAAGACGGGGAGTTGAGACACCCTGCTGATGGGTCACAGTGGAGAAAAATCGAGAGAGACTTCCCAGACTTTGCAGGTGACGCAAGGAACTTATGGTTTGGTCTAAGTACGGATGGCATGAATCCTTTTGGGGAGCAGAGTTGCAGTCACAGCACCTGGCCCGTGACACTATGTATCTACAGCCTGCCTCCTTGGTTGTGCATGAAGCGTAAGTTCATTATGATGCCAGTGCTCATCCAAGGCCCGAAGCAACCGGGCAACGACATTGATGTGTACCTTAGGCCATTAGTTGAAGAACTCTTACAGTTGTGGGGCAAACCAGGTGTACGTGCGTGGGATGAGAACAAACAGGAGCCATTTAATCTACGAGGGTTGTTATTCGTAACCATCAATGATTGGCCTGCTCTTAGTAACCTTTCAGGACAGACAAACAAAGGATATAAGGCATGCACCCACTGTTTAGATAAGACCGAAGGTACATATTTGCATAAATGCAAGAAGGTTGTGTACCTGGCGAATCGATGATTTCTTCCGACCAATCATCCCGTAAGAAAGAAAGGCAAGCATTTCAAAGGTGAGGCAGATCACCGGAAGAAGCCTGAACTCCCTGCTGGTGATGATGTATTTGGTATGGTCAAGGACATAGAAGTAATCTTTGGAAAGGGTCCCGGCGGTCAATCAGTTCCGAACAACGTCGCTACAGGACCCGCACCCATGTGGAAGAAGAAATCTATATTTTGGGAGCTACCATATTGGAAAGTCCTGCGTGTCCGCTCTTCAATCGACGTGATGCACGTGACGAAGAATCTCTGCGTGAACCTGCTAGGATTCCTAGGCGTGTATGGGAAGACAAAAGATACACCTGAAGCACGGGAGGACCAACAAATTATGAAAGACCCAAAGAACATGCATACAGATAACAAGATGGATAAAGGGCGTCACTTAAGTCGTGCCAGCTATGCTCTTACCAAAGCAGAGAAGGAAATCTTTTTTGAAGTCCTTTACAGTATCAAGGTGCCGTCGGGCTTCTCATCTAATATAAAGGGGATAATAAATATGGCAGAGAAAAAGTTCCAAAACCTGAAGTCTCATGACTGTCACGTGATTATGACGCAGTTGCTTCCGATTGCATTGAGGGGGCTTCTACCGGAAAATGTTCGAGTACCCATTGTGAAGCTGTGTGCATTCCTCAATGCAATATCTCAGAAGGTAATCAATCCAGATATTCTGCCAAGGTTACAGAAGGATGTGGTACAATGTCTTGTTAGTTTTGAAATGGTGTTCCCATCATCCTTCTTCAATATTATGACGCATCTCCTGGTTCATCTAGTGGAAGAGATTGCCATTCTCGGTCCGGTATTTCTGCACAATATGTTCCCCTTTGAGAGGTTCATGGGAGTCTTAAAGAAATATGTTCATAACCGTGCTAGACCAGAAGGAAGCATCTCCAAGGGATATGTAACAGAGGAGGTCATTGAGTTTTGTGTTGACTTTATTCCTGACCTTAAGCCGATTGGTGTTTCTGACTCGCGGCATGAGGGAAGACTAAGTGGAAAAGGCACGCTGGGAAAGAAAGCAATGATATGTAGGGACGGGGATTCTTTCACTAAAGCACACTACACAGTTCTACATAATTCCACCTTGGCAGCTCCGTATATCGAGGAACACAAGAATATTGTACGCTCCAAAAACCCGGGGAAGCCTGAATCATGGATTACAGATGAACACATGAAGTCTTTCGGTGGTTGGATGCGGACACATATCTTGAATGACACCACTGTTGGAGATCAGCTATACTTGTTGGCCGCGTCACCATCTTCTACTATATTGAATTTCCAAGGGTACGAAATAAATGGGAATACATTCTACACGATCGCCCAAGATAAAAAGAGCACCAACCAAAATAGTGGTGTCCGCTTTGATGCAATAGACGAGAATGGACAAAAGGACACATATTATGGTTACATAGAGGAGATATGGGAACTAGACTATGGAGTCTCTTTTAAGGTCCCTTTGTTTCGCTGCAAATGGGTCAACCTGAATGGGGAAGGGGTAAAGATAGACCAGTTGTACGGAATGACAACAGTGGATCTCAACAATCTTGGTTATAGAGATGAACCATTCGTCCTAGCCAATGATGTCTCTCAGGTTTTCTATGTGAAGGACATGTCCTCCAGACCGAAAAAAAGAAAAAATATGCAAACGAATACATCATATGATGAGCCAAAGCGTCACATAGTTCTTTCAGGGAAAATAAACATCGTGGGAATCGAGGACAAGACAGACATGTCAGAAGATTATAATAAGTTTGATGAAATTCCGCCCTTCACAGTGAAAACTGACCCAAGCATTCCGTTAAGTAAAGAAGATGCTCCATGGTTACGTCTGAAGCGGTCATAAGGAATGACATATGCCAAGAAGTTCATGCTCATATTATGTAACTCTAGTTCATGTCTTTCGCGGTTTGTGGCTTGACCGAAGGATATATTTCGCGGTTTGTGGCCTTTAGTCCCGGTTTTGTAGTCTCAGTTTTTAATATTAATAAATGTCTTGAGTGGTAGTCCCGTTTTGTGGCTGGACCGGGAGTGCCTCTATGACCAGTTTCTTGGAGATGCCGGAGGACTGGGCTCCGTCGGCATCTCCCTGAAACTGGTCGTAGTGGTGTCCCTGCTCTCGAAAACCATCTTGCAGCTTGTAACTTCACTAACTAGATCAATACGCCTCGGAGCTAACTAATTTCACATATTAGGGAGTGCCTCTATGACCAGTTTCTCGGAGATGCCGGAGGACTGGGCTCCGTCGGCATCTCCCTGAAACTGGCCGTAGTGGTGTCCCTGCTCTCTAAAACCATCTTGGTGAAGGGAATATGCCCTGAGAGGCAATAATAAAGTGTTTATTATGTGTATTCCAAGTATATGATAGATGTTTATTTTGCATGCTATAATTGTATTAATACGGAAACGTTAATACATGTGTGTTTAATAAACAAACAGAAAGTTCCTAGTTATGCCTCTCTCATAAACTAGCTCGTTGATTAACAAGATGATCAAGGTTTCCTGATCATGGACATTGGATGTTGTTAATAACGGGATCACAACATTAGTGTAATGATGTGATGAACACTCATCCGAAGTATAGCATTACGATCAAAGTCATTGAGTTTATATTGCTATAACAACTTACGAAGTGATCCTAATCCTTAGACCATGAGATCATGTCAATCACTAACACCGGAAGAGTTTCTTGATAACATCAAACGTCACACCGTAACAGGGTGATTATAAAGATGGATTCAGAACTAATAAAGTGTTATGTTGAGGCTCATGGATCAAGAGTGGAATTTGTTCATCCCGATGACGGATAGATATACTCTGGGCCCTCTCGGTGATATCACATTGATTAGCTTGCAAGCAAGTGATTTGATCACTAGAATGTTATATCACGGGAACGAGAAAAGAGTGCATGTCGGTAACGAGATCAAACTAGGTATGGAGATACCGATGATCGAATCTCGGACATGTAATATATCGTGAAACAAAGGGATTAAGATACTAGCGTAAAAGGTTCCGACGATCACAAGAAAGTCATCGTTGAATGTGTGGGAGTCAGTATGGGTCTCCAGATCCTGCTTCTGATTATTGATCCGAGAGGGGTCTCGGTCATGTCCGCATTATTCACGAACTGTAGGGTGACACACTTAAGAGACACCGACATCCAATTGGAGCAAAAGTTTCATGCCGAAAAGAAAAGGAAAGCGCAGGAATTTATTTCACTAGACACCGAAACTGTTTCGGTTGAAATTGCTGAAACTGGTTCTGCATGTGAAATGGAATACTAGCAAGGGGTTTTATGTGAATGTTTGTTAATTAAAGTAATTAACAAAATTCTGAATAAATAAATAAAAGAGTTTTATTTAAATGAGAGCTTGCATTAAATTTGGTGGAAATTTAATGCATGTGAGTGGATTTTTGAGTGGAGGCTTTTTAATGGGAGTGGAGGCTTTTCATTTTGAGTGGGAGCTCCACCCACATGAATGTGGAAGAGGTGGGGGCAGCCCCATGGCTGGGCGCCATGCCCCTTGGGTGCCCCCCTCTCCCCTATAAAAGGCCCCCCTCTCCTCCTCTCACACCACACCTCCCCGTGAAGGATCTCTCTCCCCCTCTAGAATTTATCCCCCATGGTCTCGGACTAGCGAGATACATGTTCCCGGTGGCTATTCGGCAAGAAAGAGTTGTGCTTCCGCTGCATCGCTGGAGCGAGGAGGCAGAGGTTGCTCGGTGCCTCGAACGTGTGTGCGAGCACGGATGCGCTGCTGATTTGCGGCGCTAGGACTTCCTCTCGATCTTGAGATCGGCAAGAGATCGTCTACATCAACCACGAGTTGAACTCGTTAAGCTTTGTCGGTCTTCAAGGGTATGTTCTCTACGGATATACATCCGCCCGTTGTTTGTATCTAGTAGATGGATCTTGGTATATAGTTCACATCGTAGGAAAATTTTTGTTTTCTATGCTGCGAACCCTACAGTGGTATCAGAGCCGGATCTATGCGTAGATACTTTACACGGGTAGTACACATATGAGTATGTGGGCGATGATGATCATGTTGTTGCTCCTTTGTTGTAATTTTGGATATTGGTGGCATAGTGGGATGAAGCGGCCCGGACAAACTTTACATGTCCTCGCACATGAGACCTGTTCCACGCTTGACATGCAACTAGTTTGCATAAGTGGCTAGCGGGTGTCTGTCTCTCCTACTATAGTCAATATCTATTTTGCAAACGAGTTGTCAACAATTTGATTATCCTCCTTGTGGTTCATGTTCGTAGGTAAGAACGGTTCTATCTCGAAAGCCCTAAGCCACGTAAAACTTGCAATGGATAAATTAGAGGCGTCTAGTTTAGATTGTTGCTGGGCTAGTGTTATGATATGGTAGTGTTGTAAGTAGAAGTATGAGATGATACTCTTACAACACACATAGCGTGTAAAATCCATAGACCTTGGATTTACACATATAGGTATGATAGTGATCATACCACGATGCACATGATAGAGATCATCTGCGGGAACCATATAATTTCACTAATAAACATATGATGTTTGATTACATCTTATATTGCTTGTTTAGCGCTTTGTTAAGCATAATAAGATGATCCCTCATTTAAATATCAAGATAAGAATGTGTTCTTCCTTTAGTATGCACCGATTATGTTTTCGTCGCTCCAAGACATCACGTGATGATCGGGTGTTCTTGGATCCACGACCATATTTCGGGTGTAAAACAGTTACAAACGCAAATACTAAGGTTCTAACTTGGCGAGCCTAGCATGTACAGACATGGCCTCGGAACACAGACCGAAAGGTTAAGCATGAGTCATATAGTTGATATGATGCCCATTTGATGCTCGCCTTTGAAGCTATACCGACTCACGTGATGATCGGACTTGGTGTAGTGGATTTGGTTCATGTAATCACCAAAAGGACACGAGGGATGTCGCTTTTGAGTGGGAGTTCATTCGTAATATAGATTAGTTGAACTCGATCTATCATACACTTAGTCTAAACTTTACAAATTCTGTTGTAGATGGCACCACCTGCTTTTAATTTCAATGCGTTCATGGAGAAAGAGAAACTAGCAACGAACGGTAGCAACTTTACTGAATGGGCCATGAATTTGAGGATTCTCCTCTCTGCTGCACAAAAGCAATATGTGCTAGAAGCGCCGTTAGGCCCCCCACCTTTTGATGATGCCCCTGACGAGGAGAAGAATCTATTAGACTCGTCAGGAGGACCACAACTTAGTTCATTGCGGCATATTGTATGGGCTAGAGCCGGAACTTCGAAAGCGTTTCGAAAACGGAAATGCATTTGATACAATGGGTGAGTTGAAAATGATTTTAGACACACATGCTGCTGTAGAGAGCTACAACGCTTCAGAAAAGTTCTTTAGCTGCATGATGGAAGAGCACAACTCCGTTAGTGAGCATGTACTCAAGATGTCGGGTTACGCCGATAAGCTTGTGTCCTTGGGAATATCGATTCCCATTGACTTAGGCATCCATCGTGTTCTGCAGTCTCTGCCACCTAGCTATAAGAGCTTTGTGATGAACTATAATATGCAAGGCATGAAGAAGTCTCTCCCCGAGCTTCTGTCAATGCTTAAAACTGCAGAAGTGGAGATCAAAAAGGAACATCAAGTGTTGATGATCAATAGGAACACTGGTTTCAAGAAAGACAAGAAGGGAAAACGGAAGGGAAGTAAGGGCGGCAAGCCGGTTGCCGCGCCTAAAAAGAAACCCCGAGTTGGACCTAAGTCTGATTCCGAGTGCTACTATTGTAAGGGGACTGGCCATTGGAAGCGCAACTGCCCCAAGTATCTGGCAGACAAGAAGGCCGGCAAGGCAAACAAAGGTATATATGATATACATGTTATTTATGTGTACTTGACTAGTGCTCGCAGTAGCACCTGGGTATTTGATACCGGTTCAGTTGCTAATATTTGTAACTCGAATCAGGGGCTGCGGAACAAGCGACCGCTAGCAAGGGGTGAGGTCAAGATGCGTGTCGGCAATGGATCAAGTGTTGATGTGATCGCCGTCGGAACGCTGCCTCTCCACTTACCGTCGGGATTAGTTATAAACTTGAATAAATGTTATCTGGTGCCTGCACTGAGCATGAACATTGTATCTGGATCGTGTTTGATGCGAAGTGGTTATTCATTTAAATCCGAGAACAATGGTTGTTCCATTTATATGAATGAAATCTTTTATGGTCATGCACCGATGATGAATGGTTTATTTCTATTAGACCTCGATGATAATGTTACACATATTCATAATGTTGATGCTAAAAGGATTAAACTTAATGATGATATATCCGCATATATGTGGCACTGCCGTCTAGGTCATATTGGCGTTAAACGCATGAAGAAGCTCCATTCGGATGGACTTTTGGAATCACTTGATTATGAATCATTTGATACATGTGAGCCATGCCTTATGGGCAAGATGACTAGAACGCCGTTTTCCGGTTCAATGGAACGGGCGAGAGATTTATTGGAAATCATACATTCTGATGTATGTGGTCCCATGAGTGTGTCGGCGCGAGGTAGATATCGTTATTTTGTTACTTTCACGGATGATTTGAGTGGATACGGTTATATCTACTTGATGAAATACAAGTCTGAAACCTTTGAAAAGTTCAAGGAATTTCAGAATGAAGTGGAAAATCATCGTAATAGAAAGATCAAATTTCTACGGTCCGACCGTGGAGGTGAGTATCTAAGTTACGAGTTTAGCACTCACATGAAAGAGTGTGGAATTGTTTCACAACTCACACCTGCCGGAACACCACAGCGAAATGGTGTGTCGGAATGTCATAATCGTACTTTATTAGATATGGTTCGATCTATGATGTCTCTGACAGACTTGCCGTTGTCATTTTGGGGTTATGCACTAGAAACTGCTGCATTCACTTTAAATCGGGCACCATCTAAATCCGTTGAAAAGACACCGTATGAATTGTGGTTTGGAAACAAACCTAAGCTGTCATTTCTTAAAGTTTGGGGATGCGATGTTTATGTGAAGAAACTTCAACCGGATAAACTCGAACCCAAAGCGGAAAAAATGCGTCTTCATAGGATACCCTAAAGAAACTATTGGGTATTCCTTCTATCACAGATCCGAGGGCAAGGTTTTTGTTGCCAAGAATGGATCCTTTCTAGAGAAAGAGTTTCTCGCGAAAGGTGTGAGTAGTCGGAAGGTAGAACTCGAAGAGGTTGTGGAACCTTCTCTTCAAAGTATGGCGAGTAGCGCAGCGCCGGAAGTTGTTCCGGAGTTGGCTCCACCTGTTGAAGAGGGAACTAATGATAATGATCATGAAACTCCAAAAGAGAGTACTACCGAACCTCGCAGGTCAAACAGGACGCGTGCAGCTCCCGAGCTGTACGGAAATCCTGTCATGAATTTCATGGTTGATGAAAATGATGACCCTGTGACGTATGAAGAAGCGATGATGAGCCCAGATTCCAACAAATGGTTAGAAGCCATGAAATCCGAGATGGAATCCATGTATGAAAATCAAGTTTGGAACTTGGTGGAATTACCTCACGACCGAAAGGCCGTGGAGAACAAATGGATTTTCAAAAGGAAAACTGATGCTGATGGTAATGTGACCATCTATAAAGCTCGACTTGTCGCAAAGGGGTTTCGACAAATTCAAGGAGTTGACTACGATGAGACTTTCTCTCCCGTAGCGATGCTAAAGTCAGTTAGGATTATGTTAGCAATTGCTGCATATTTCGATTATGAAATATGGCAGATGGATGTCAAAACCGCGTTTCTCAATGGGAATATTGAAGAAGAGTTGTATATGATACAACCAAAGGGTTTTGTCGATCCTAAGGATGCTAACAAGGTGTGCAAGCTTCAGCGATCCATCTATGGATTGAAGCAAGCATCACGAAGTTGGAATCTCCGCTTTGATGAGGTGATCAAAGAGTTTGGATTTGTCCAAACTTATGGAGAAGCTTGTATTTACAAGAAAGTGAGTGGGAGCAATGTGGCATTTCTGATATTATATGTGGATGACATATTATTGATCGGAAATGATAAAGAACTTTTAAACAGTGTTAAAAGTTATCTAAACAGCAAATTTTCAATGAAGGACCTAGGTGAAGCGTCATACATATTAGGCATAAAGATCTATAGAGATAGATCTAGGCGCCTAATAGGGCTATCGCAAAGTACATACCTTGATAAGATTTTAAAGAAGTTTAAAATGGACGGAAGTAAGAAGGGGTTCTTACCTATGTTGCAAGGCAAGACATTGAGTAAGAATCAAAGTCCGGCTTCGGCGGAAGAAAGAGAGATAATGGACAAAGTCCCCTATGCTTCAGCCATAGGCTCTATAATGTACGCCATGCTATGTACAAGACCGGATGTGGCACATGCTATTAGTTTGACTAGTAGGTACCAATCGGATCCAGGTTCGGAACACTGGATAGCGGTCAAGAATATCCTTAAGTACTTACGAAGAACTAAGGATATGTTTCTTGTATACGGAGGTGAAGAAGAGGTCGTCGCTAAGTGTTATGTCGATGCTAGCTTTGACACCGATCCGGATGACTCTAAGTCTCAATCCGGATACGTATTTCTCATGAATGGCGGAGCGGTTAGTTGGAGGAGTTCCAAACAACCTGTGGTAGCGGGATCAACAACGGAGGCCGAATATGTTGCTGCTTCAGAAGCGGCTCAGGAAGCAGTTTGGATGAAGGAGTTCATATCCGAACTAGGAGTTGTGGCAAACGCGTTGGACCCAATGGTGATCTATTGTGACAACAATGGTGCCATTGCCAATGCCAAAGAGCCAAGGTCTCACAAGCATTCCAAGCATATTAAGCGCCGGTTTCACTCCATCCGCGAGCATGTCAAGGATGGAGATATAAAGATTTTTAAAGTACATACGGATCTCAATGTAGCAGATCCGTTGACTAAAACTCTCCCTAGAGCAAAACATGATCAACACCAGAACTCAATGGGTGTTAGATTTATCACTATGCAACTAGATTATTGTCTCTAGTGCAAGTGGGAGACTGAAGGGAATATGCCCTGAGAGGCAATAATAAAGTGTTTATTATGTGTATTCCAAGTATATGATAGATGTTTATTTTGCATGCTATAATTGTATTAATACGGAAACGTTAATACATGTGTGTTTAATAAACAAACAGAAAGTTCCTAGTTATGCCTCTCTCATAAACTAGCTCGTTGATTAACAAGATGATCAAGGTTTCCTGATCATGGACATTGGATGTTGTTAATAACGGGATCACAACATTAGTGTAATGATGTGATGAACACTCATCCGAAGTATAGCATTACGATCAAAGTCATTGAGTTTATATTGCTATAACAACTTACGAAGTGATCCTAATCCTTAGACCATGAGATCATGTCAATCACTAACACCGGAAGAGTTTCTTGATAACATCAAACGTCACACCGTAACAGGGTGATTATAAAGATGGATTCAGAACTAATAAAGTGTTATGTTGAGGCTCATGGATCAAGAGTGGAATTTGTTCATCCCGATGACGGATAGATATACTCTGGGCCCTCTCGGTGATATCACATTGATTAGCTTGCAAGCAAGTGATTTGATCACTAGAATGTTATATCACGGGAACGAGAAAAGAGTGCATGTCGGTAACGAGATCAAACTAGGTATGGAGATACCGATGATCGAATCTCGGACATGTAATATATCGTGAAACAAAGGGATTAAGATACTAGCGTAAAAGGTTCCGACGATCACAAGAAAGTCATCGTTGAATGTGTGGGAGTCAGTATGGGTCTCCAGATCCCGCTTCTGATTATTGATCCGAGAGGGGTCTCGGTCATGTCCGCATTATTCACGAACCGTAGGGTGACACACTTAAGAGACACCGACATCCAATTGGAGCAAAAGTTTCATGCCGAAAAGAAAAGGAAAGCGCAGGAATTTATTTCACTAGACACCGAAACTGTTTCGGTTGAAATTGCTGAAACTGGTTCTGCATGTGAAATGGAATACTAGCAAGGGGTTTTATGTGAATGTTTGTTAATTAAAGTAATTAACAAAATTCTGAATAAATAAATAAAAGAGTTTTATTTAAATGAGAGCTTGCATTAAATTTGGTGGAAATTTAATGCATGTGAGTGGATTTTTGAGTGGAGGCTTTTTAATGGGAGTGGAGGCTTTTCATTTTGAGTGGGAGCTCCACCCACATGAATGTGGAAGAGGTGGGGGCAGCCCCATGGCTGGGCGCCATGCCCCTTGGGTGCCCCCCCTCTCCCTATAAAAGGCCCCCCTCTCCTCCTCTCACACCACACCTCCTCGTGAAGGATCTCTCTCCCCCTCTAGAATTTATCCCCCATGGTCTCGGACTAGCGAGATACATGTTCCCGGTGGCTATTCGGCAAGAAAGAGTTATGCTTCCGCTGCATCGCTGGAGCGAGGAGGCGGAGGTTGCTCGGTGCCTCGAACGTGTGTGCGAGCACGGATGCGCTGCTGATTTGCGGCGCTAGGACTTCCTCTCGATCTTGAGATCGGCAAGAGATCGTCTACATCAACCACGAGTTGAACTCGTTAAGCTTTGTCGGTCTTCAAGGGTATGTTCTCTACGGATATACATCCGCCCGTTGTTTGTATCTAGTAGATGGATCTTGGTATATAGTTCACATCGTAGGAAAATTTTTGTTTTCTATGCTGCGAACCCTACACTTGGAGATGCCTCAAACTGGCTGGAGGACTGGAATCACAAGGATGCATATTTATAGTACAAGCAGCTCGGCATAATGTCGACACTCACGACATAATGACGACACTCACCCCTATTATTAGTGCTGACTCATCTTTAGTCCCGGTTGGTGTCTCCAACCGGGACTAAAGGTTCATCTTTAGTCCCGGTTGGTGACACCATCCGGGACAAGGTACAAGCCGCACGATATAATGTCGACACTCACCCCTATTATTAGTGTTGTCTGGCCCACTCTGCCGCAATCCCTTCAGTCGCGGTTGGTTTCTCCAACCGAGACTAAATATGAACCCTCTCTTTATATAGACATTTCCCTCTATTTATTAGGTAACACTTAAGACATTTATTAATATTAAAAACCGGGACAAACCGGGACTAGCTAACACTCAGGCCTAAAGCCGCCCCCTTTAGTCATAATCATGCCTAAAAAGGACAAATGTCTGCCGAATCCGCAGGAAGTGGGTCCGGTTTGTACTACAGGTACATGATCTATCGCCCGTGATTTTTTGAAAAAATCATTTTTAGACTCGCAATATGTGGTTTCTTCAGAGATCCAATGCAAGTTCTAACGATGCCCGTCCCCTATCTTCATGCACACCGGTTCGACCATAGTTAGAAATTCAGATAATTCAAAACGGGCATAATAAATTCAAAAAAAATCCGAACAATGAAAATCCTTCGCGTGGTGTCATATTATGTTACATAGTTGAAAGGAAAAATACCAGACTTGGTATATTGATCATGTTTCGAAAAAACCTTCACAAAATGACCTATAATGTTCGAGGTTTCATGGCTTTCGGTCCAAATGACCGATGTTATGTGCTGAATCACGGCATAGTTTGTGATGTTGTGCCCATATTATGCATGTGTGTGGACATTGGTATGGAGAACAATGTTGCAGGAGGAAGTTTTCCTTTTTGTCGCACGGAAAAGCCCTTTTCCATTTTCCGAGCGCAAAAAACGGGTCGTTTTGTGAAGTAAGCACCAAAATGCCGTTTCACAATGCTACCGTCCCATTTTCCTAAAATACTAGACCACCTTACATGGACTATATCTCCCAACCGGTACATCTCAAACCTTTTCGTCCATCCCGGGTAAAAAGGACAAATGTCTGCCGAATCGGTAGGAAGTGGGTCCGGTTTGTACTACAGGTACATGATCTATCGCCCGTGATTTTTTTAAAAAATCATTTTTAGACTCGCAATATGTGGTTTCTTCAGAGATCCAATGCAAGTTCTAACGAAGACCGTCCCCTATCTTCATGCACACCGGTTCGACCATAGTTAGAAATTTAGATAATTCAAAATGGGCATAATAAATTCAAAAAAAATCCGAACAATGAAAATCCTTCGCGTGGTGTCATATTATGTTACATAGTTGAAAGGAAAAATACCAGACTTGGTATATTGATCATGTTTCGAAAAAACCTTCACAAAATGACCTATCATGTTCGAGGTTTCATGGCTTTCGGTCCAAATGACCGATGTTATGTGCTGAATCACGGCATAGTTTGTGATGTTGTGCCCATATTATGCATGTGTGTGGACATTGGTATGGAGAACAATGTTGCAGGAGGAAGTTTTCCTTTTTGTCGCACGGAAAAGCCCTTTTCCATTTTCCGAGCGCAAAAAACGGGTCGTTTTGTGAAGTAACCACCAAAATGCCGTTTCACAATGCTACCGTCCCATTTTCCTAAAATACTAGACCACCTTACATGGACTATATCTCTCAACCGGTACATCTCAAACCTTTTCATCCATCCCGGGTAAAAAGGACAAATGTCTGCCGAATTGGCAGGAAGTGGGTCCGGTTTGTACTATAGGTACATGATCTATCGCCCGTGATTTTTTGAAAAAAATCATTTTTAGACTCGCAATATGTGGTTTCTTCAGAGATCCAATGCAAGTTCTAACGATGCCCGTCCCCTATCTTCATGCACACCGGTTTGACCATAGTTAGAAATTCAGATAATTCAAAACGGGCATAATAAATTCAAAAAAATCCGAACAATGAAAATCCTTCGCGTGGTGTCATATTATGTTACATAGTTGAAAGGAAAAATACCAGACTTGGTATATTGATCATGTTTCGAAAAAACCTTCACAAAATGACCTATCATGTTCGAGGTTTCATGGCTTTCGGTCCAAATGACCGATGTTATGTGCTGAATCACGGCATAGTTTGTGATGTTGTGCCCATATTATGCATGTGTGTGGACATTGGTATGGAGAACAATGTTGCAGGAGGAAGTTTTCCTTTTTATCGCACGGAAAAGCCCTTTTCCATTTTCCGAGCGCAAAAAACGGGTCGTTTTAAAAATTAATATTCAAAAATAGAATATAAGTTAATTCATTTTAAAAGGTTACATTAATTATTTTTTAAAAGTAGAATATGTTTTTGAATTATTTATTCAAATCCATACACTTCTTATGTTTAAAGTTTTTCTAAATTCCAAATTGATATTAAAAAAATATAAGTTAATTCATTTTTAATTGTAAATGGTTCATATTTTAAATGGTTACATTAATTATTTTTTAAAACAGAAAATGTTTTTGAATTATTTATTTAAATCCAAACACTTTTTATGTTTAAAATTTTTCTAAATTCCAAATTAATATTCAAAAATATAAGTTAATTCATTTTAAAAGGTTACATTAATTATTTTTTAAAAATAGAATATGTTTTTGAATTATTTATTCAAATCCATACACTTCTTAGGTTTAAAGTTTTTCTAAATTCCAAATTGATATTAAAAAAATATAAGTTAATTCATTTTTAATTGTAAATGGTTCATATTTTAAATGGTTACATTAATTATTTTTTAAAACAGAAAATGGTTTTGAATTATTTATTCAAATCCAAACACTTTTTATGTTTAAAGTTTTTATAAATTCCAAATTAATTATCATTTAAAAAACAATACAAATTTAAACCCCAAAATAAAAAATAAGGCGGGAACAGAGAGAAAATACCTGAAATTTTTTGAAAACAGGGGAATATGTCCCGGTTGGAGCCACCAACCGGGACTAAAGACCCCCTGCGCGCCAACCCTTGGTCTGCTGAAAATATTGGAGTATAGGTCCCGGTTGGTGGCTCCAACCGGGACGTATAACCCTTTAGTCCCGGTTGGAGCCACCAACCGGGACATATTCTCCCCCTTATACACGACGCCCGTTCCTCTCCTTCCCCTTCTCCATTCTCTGCAACTCCGACGTGCGCGCATAGGAAGACGTCGCCGCCCCGCCGTCAGGCTGCCCAGCGTCGCCTCTGTCCGCCGTCGTGCGTTGCGGTGCGTTCTCTCCCTCTTTCTCCCCCTCGCGTGCGTTCTCTCCCTCTCTGGCAAACGGAATCGTCGCCAACCTCGTCGTCTTCGTCCCCGACCCCGACAAAGCTCGCCGTCGTCGATTAGCTCACCTTCGGCCTCGCCTCGATTCCAAGACCCCATGTCGAGCACCGTGGTGAGCTTCTTGTGCTCAGGCCACCCTCCGTTTGCCTCCTAGATCTTTGTAGCCACCGCGTGCCGTTCGTTTGTGAGCTCCGTCGCCGCCGCTCGTCGCAAGCCTCACTCGGGTGACCCTAAAGGGGCGACGCCACCACTATGTGGTTCCCCTTGTCACGCTCTTTCCAGCGCACCCCTCCGCGCGTGCTGGGGTGGCCCAGATCGTCGCCGGCGACCACCGCCTGACGCCTCCCGCGCCGCCGCGTCTGACGTGGCGCCTACGTGGCCACGGGGTGGACCCAGATCGGCCTAGGGCCCCCTAGTCAGTGGTTGTGGGTAGGAGCAGCCCCGGTGTAGAAAGTTAGGGATAGGGTTGATGACGTTAGGGTGATGCAGTAATGGCTTAATCCTTTTCAGAAATGTTTAAAAATAGCAGAAATTAATATAATTTTATAAAATCAATAACTAATTCATATTTAATCATAAAAATATGTATAATATATCAAAATGTTCAGAAAAATGAAACCTAGCTATCTAAGCTATAATCATGCATTGTTCAACAACTTAAATTACAAGTTTAATTAGAAGAACAAATCCACCCCTCTCATGTGTTCCGGAGTTTCTCCGAGTTAGGGTTTTCACCCCTCGGAACCCCGATTAAATCGTCGAGCATTTCTTAGGGTTACATTCCAATGCAAATTAACTTGTCATATCATCATACTTGCTTGAGCATTTCATCGATGCCATGTGTTGATTGTTTCCCTTTCTTTTTGGTGTTTGGATTATTAGGTTTATTATTAGTTAGGTATTATTAGGTTTATTAATTAGTTTGGTATTATTGGTCTTCGGCCCCACTGGTCATTCACTGTGGGTAGCCCCAGACCCGATTCACATTTTCAAGCAACTTAGGTGCATGTGGGTTCGACGATGTGCCTATCTACTACACGGTTTCCCTTTCTCTTCATTTTTATTATTGTGTATGTATATATTAGGGTTTCTCTGAATTAGGGTTTATATCTCTCAACACCGTACTTAACTTTCTCCTTTAGCCGCTTTGACTTATTCGTTTTTCCACCTATGCAGAAAATATGGACCCACACGTTAGAGACGAAGAAAAGGAAGAGTTGATCCAAGGTGTGATCCGTGGAGAAGATAATTTAGACGTATCAACGTTTCTGAACAACTCCGGTGAGGGTGATCCTCTTTTTACCGGAGTAGACAACTTGTTTGAGGTTGAAGGTGTTGCCTTCCGCGAGGGAGAAGGCGATGCCTTGTGTAATCGAGAAGACGACCGCTCCGGCGAGGTGCATGTAATATAAATCAATTCATTAATTAATCATCTGCTATCTATATAGAAATAGTAACGACGATCTTTCTTCTTTTAGCCCTCCGGATCGAAGGAATCTACTGAAAAGAGCAGACGAGGCCCAACCAAAAAGTTGGAAGACCATGAGAGGTTCAGGATCGAAGATGTCGCTGAAGACGGCAGACCGATAGCTCCCGAAGTTGTCGCAACCAAATTTGTGGCACAATGCGGAGTAATCGTTAGGGACTTAATCCCGATCACCATTAGAAATTGGAATAGGCCTGCTAATGCGGATGAAGAGGGAACATGTTTATTTGTCCCTAACCACGCCAAAGATTTACTGTGGAAGAGGCTCATGGTTAATTTCAAACTACCGAAGATAGAGCTGGATCCAAATGCGGAGGATCCAGTTGAGGACGCCTTACAACATGGGAGAGCCATGGAGGCTAAGGTCAGGGAGTGGGCTTTGAAGAAGATGGCCCAGTGTTTCACCAACTGGAAGAAAAGATTGCACCCTGACTATGTCGTGAAAAAGAAGACTACCGATTTCAAGAATATTCAGTTTGAGAAGATAAAACCATTCTGGGATGAGTTTGTGGAATACAAGAAATCAGAAAAAGCTAAGAAAATGTCTGAAACGAATAAGCTGAATGCTGCTAAGAAGAAGTATCACCATACTATGGGGCAAGGTGGCTACAGGGTTGGCATTCCTAAGTGGGAGAAACTTGAGCAGGAACTGCGTGATAAAAAGATCACCCCAGAGACAGACGATTGGGTAGAACGTGCAAGGAATTGGTTTTACGGGCATGGGGGCACGTTGGACTCGGAAGGGAGGTGTATATATAACATACGACATAAAGAAGACCCCTTGCCAATCGAGAGGATCAGAAAAGCAGTAAAGGCTGTTAAAGATGGGGACTTCATTCCCGATAGAGAGAATGATGAGCTCACACTCGCCCTTGGAAATAAGGAACATGATGGACGAACACGAGGCACAATAGGCTCCCAATCATGGAGGACTGGGTTTCCCGAAGAGAGGAAGAAATATCCTGATAGAAGCCGTCAGAGGAGTAAGAACAGGGCGGCAGTTGAAGCAGAAAGTCAGAAAGAGCGAATGCGTTTAATTGAAGAACGATTAAAGCAACAACAAGATGAAATTAACACACTTAAAGAGCAAAGTACTGCCGGCGCCCCATCTCAGCAGCACACTGCATTCGATGCTACCGGCCTATCGAATAATCGAAAAAGCAGTGTGGCTTCCACCGAGGTCCCGGGTGATGACAATGGCGATGCCGATGATGCACCGACGATGGCTCCTGTTGGCTACCCAGTGGATGATATCACAGAGATGACACACTGCGAGCTACATGTCAAAGTTGTGAACATATCAATGAAGGTGGCGGTCGGCTATGCCTTACCAATTGGACCCACACCAACTTACCACTGTCGTCCGGTTCCAGAGGGCTACGCTGTTGTCGGCGTGGATGAAATCATGCCCACCTTTGAGGTTTTGGATCTTCACTACCCTGCTGGTTAAGGGGATGTGACTGTGCTGGGTGACGCAAAAAACGTCACCATTCTATGGCCGAAGGATTGTATCGTGCTTCGAAATCACACGCCAAGGCCATCTTCGCCGCCGCCTCACCCGTCTCCAGCGAGGTCGTCGCCGCCGCGGCAACCGTCTTCGTCGCCTCACCCGGCTCCGTCGCCTCACCAATCTCCGGTGCAGGGAGCCATCGTCGGCGCCTCAGGATAAAAAGCGTAAGCGTACCGCTACTGTGCGTCGTAAGCGATCGCCGAAACGTAAACAAGAGCCTCTTCCAAAAGTGCCAACGGTACCTCCCAAGAGAGCTTATGACTGTACTGAAGAGGAGACTGCGGCGATCGTTGATGCGGAAACGACAACGTTTTTCGCTAAGCTGAGGCGGCCGAAAGAGCCAGAGTTCCCCAGCACCAAAAAATAAAAAGCCAAAGTGTTGAAAATGCTAAAGAATCTTCATCAACCCGAGCCAAAGCTGTCATCAGACTATGAGCGTTCTATTCTCAAGTCACATGCGGCACAAAAAGCCTCGAAGAGCAGTACTGATGCAAGCGGGAAATCTGTTGCCCAGCTCGGAGAACAAGCAAAACAGACTTGCGCCCCTCTCAAGGTGATTTCTCAAACCAATGTGGGGTCGAGCAAATATGGGGCCGAAGAGCAGTATGATCCAGAGGTAGTTGCACAATACGGAGAAGCTGCCGCTGCTCAAGGTATGAGTATTGCCCAGTACTTATCCCAGTTAGAGTTCTTCCCCTTGAGTGAAGTAGCATACAAATACCAGTACGGCAAACCTCTCGTCAAACCTGAGGAGGTAAACAATCTTCCAACAAAAATGCGAAGATTGCATAACTGGTACTTGCATGCCACAAAGGCCGGGGCTAACTGGATAGTGCTGAGGGTTACAAAAAAGCATCATGGGAAAAAAAGGGATGACATGATATCCATTGAATTTGATGAACTATTTCAATTATTCAATCAAGACGCCTTAGACAAATCGATCATCAGTGCCTATTGTCTGTAAGTGTAAGTGCTAATTCTGTAATTAATTTAGTCTCCAGCTATATTATTTTGTTGATTGCATGTATATAATCATACTGTAATATGCAGAATGAAGATTCTCGAATGCAGCAGAGGACAAATCTATGACATTGGCTTCATTGACCCATATTGGGTTCATGAAGCTAATCTCAAAATAAGCCCCCAGGATACGGAGGATAATATAGTACACGCGTTAAGGTTTCAAGAAACCAAAAGGGAAATACTATTTCCTTATAACTTCGAGTGAGTGTTATTGTCTTGTATACACTTTCTATTTCGCTTACTCGATGTTAAGTATATAATTGATTAGTTATGCATTTGCAGCTTCCACTATATTCTGTTAATCATTCAACTTGACAAAGGGCGTGTACTAGTCATGGACTCGAAACATAAATCCCTTGAGACGTGGAAAGACATGCAGATACTTCTCCAGCGGTAATTCTAATCATTACGACACTATATCGGCAACGTTCGTGAATTTTATGATATCAAGTACTTAATAACTTCTTTTATTCATTTTCTTCGCCGGACAGCGCTTGGAAACGGTTCACCAACAAGGCTAGGGGTGTTTGGAAAGAGGAGCTTACATTTCAACCACTAGATGTAAGCACCACTAGCTATATTCGCGCATCTCTTTGATTCTAGTTTTGATACAGTATTATCATGCTTGATTATTATTTTGATTGAACTATGTTCTCGTAAAGTGCCTGACGCAGGGACCAGGTAACAATCTATGTGGATACTATGCGAGTTCATCCGGCAGACGTGCGATGAGAAGGGCAGAAATTTAGAGCAACTCCACGTACGTAAACAATTTCTATAGTTTTTAATTTCAAACAAATTGTGTTTAGTTTCATTCATATAGGCTGACTCCTTTTTTAAATCAGATCGAACGTCTACGGGACGGTCTTCTACCAAAGGATCGCGTTCGAGCAATTCAGGAGGAATTGACGGGATTCTTGGATGCAGAAGTCCTAGACCCGAAAGGGGAATACTATTCTACTGTGTATAGACAATAGGGATTGTACAAATAGCAACTTTGAAGGAATTGGCCGGTAGCATCGAATAGCAACTTTTGTATGTAGTGCATGAACTCGATCCGTGTATTGAATGTAATATTGTCATGATGATCTTGTGTAATATAAGGTTCCTTCATTGATAAGTGCAAAACACTAAATAAACAATAAAACAACCTAAATGAATTCTCTGTCGCGGCACAAAAAGTGGCGAAAATGCTGCCGCGGCAACAAAATGTGCCAAAATGAATTCTCTGCCGCGGCAGAGAAATGGGCCAAATCTCTGCTGCGGCAGCAGGTTATTAGTCCCGGTTCGTGTTACGAACCGAGACTAATACTCCACACCCCCTCGCGCTCTGATGCCGCCACGTGTGCCCCATTTGTCCCGGTTGGTGGGGCAACCGGGACTAATGGTTAGAGCTTTAGTCCCGATTGCCCCGTCCCGGTTGGGCAACCGGGACTAATGGCCCTTACCAACCGGGACGCATGTGCCCTTTTCTACCAGTGAATACAGATTCTCCTGGAGCTGTTTCCTTAGCTACTATCGAGAGCTAGGGGAAGATGAAGACTAGAGGCTAGCACTTCTATCCTTCTATATCATTGCTTACCTAGAACCCTAGCTCTGCCCTCCCTTATATATTTGTATAGGGGCGCAGATTACAATTTGGGCTCTAGGATTTACTGTTTGGATACGGGTTTACAGGGCAGGGCCGGCTGCAGGGCCCAGACGGTGGGCCAGGACCCAGTCCGCCCTTCTTTTAGCATCACCATCTTCTTTAGCGGTCACCCGGGCTTCCTTTGGGGCGTCACCCTTGCTTTAACGGTCATCCGGATTGCTTTTTTCACCTGGTTAATTACTACGCCTAATTATTATTTGAACCCCACAATATCGATGTGTGTAAGATATATGTATGGCTTCTGCCTAAAGTGAATATACTTTATGCTGTATGTAGTAATTATTTGAACCCCACGATATGTGTGTAAGATATATGTATGGCTTGTGCGTGATACTTTGTGCTGTATGTATGTAATAAGTCAGTAAGGATCTATTATATACTAAAATCAATATAAGGTTGTTTTTCGAGCCACCACGTTGATCCACATCATCGAAATTATTTTATCAGTTAGATCTATAATTAATGGTGGAGACGTAGTCTGAAATTAAAAGATAGATAGTGTAAACTAAACGTGTACAAAAAAGTCTCATGTCACGTTAAGAGAGTCCATCTCAATTACTAGGTAGTTGTGCAACCAGAAAAAAAAGGTGGATAGGTAGTCAATTTTCTTCCGGTATCCCTAATTAAAATCTTCCATTAGACGTGGCCATTATATACATATAACAGGCCAAAGTGCACTTGGACGTGACAAAGAGAAAATTCTTGGGCTATAATATACCAAAACTATCGATCATTGATCAATTCCAACTATCAAGCTAGCTAGCTTTGACACGTATAAAAAAATTGATCAGCTAGCATACTAAAAATCCATTACAAAAAAAGCTAGCATACTAAAAGTAGTATACGAGATTTTTCAAAGGCACGCAAGTAACCCTACGTCATTTTAATTATTAAGGAAGTTAGATTTGTAGCTGACGGCTAGGTCTTACCAAAATATTACTTCATTAGTCTCAAAATAGATGTCAGGAATTTATCCAAATTTAGATGTATCTATATACAAAATAGTGTCTAGATTTATCTAAATTTTGACAAATCTATGACATCGACAGAGGGAGTACCTTATTTTCCATTTGACACGGAAAGGTCATAGCAATGTGTGGTTCAAGGTTCATGGAAACAAAGTTCATCTCTCTTACAGATAACATGTTCTAATTGTATTTTCTTTGAACTATTTAGGTGTCTTAGTTCCGATACTTCAGGGTGATCCTGCTAGAATCCTCGCAGCTACCGACGAATTTGGCCACAACATCTATAGAGGAGGTGAGCGGAAGCAACAACCCTGAGATTGAGGTCAACTTCAGTCGTCGGGATATGAGCGAGCTACACAAGAACCAGTCCAAGCAGTTTATCAGCGTCAAGACGTACGGTGTTCCCGATGCCGAAATTCTATGTTGTTGCTAGGGGCATTTGCTAATTAATAGTGCACTTTATACAGCTAGGCAGACCAAGTGCTCGATGAAACTTCAGTGGGAATGTGGGATGAGTCATTGTGGTAATTTATCAGGTAATAACTGGTACTACTTATGTGAAAAATCAAAGGTTAAGATAATCTTCATATCAAGTGATGCAAAAGGTACGTCAATCATGGAGTCAACATAGCACTATGTTGTTCATTTAATATAAGCATGAAATTTGCATAATCATTCCATTAGAGTTTTTTTGGGTGGAAATTATATCTCCAAAACAACAATGCCTAATCAGCCTATGCAAATAGAGCATGTACCAATACACAAGAGCCCGAGGACGGAATGGCTGAACATGCGAGAGACTGAGCTCCATTTGCTAGAGTTAGAAATGTCAATTATTCTAATAACTCAAAATTTCAAGATAATTTAATATCACTTTCAGAAGCTTAAATTCTTGAGGTCCAAAAAATCAAAGATCAGTCTGTGGATAAAGATTTGATAAAATATGATGGATGATAACTTTTACGCAACTAAACAGTAGTGATTGCCATTTCGAATCTGGTCGGGGTACCTAATGATGAGGACTTTACACTCTTCCAACCACTGAGAGGGCTTTGTATATAAGAAGCGAATTACTAGAAATTTATTTTTACCTTTTGTTTTATACAATTCCATGTGTAAATGTTCATAAGTAGATCATTGAAATAGTATTTTTTTTCCAAATGACATAACAATCACTAAACCACAAACGAAATATGTATCCATGCTTACAATATTCTGAAATAGAGCAATTAACTTCATGTATCATGATATGAATATCTATGAAACTATAAATTTGTGTTTCAAACAATTCCAAGTTAATAAAGGTGATGCCCTCGCAATTGCGAGGGCCACTATGCTAGTTATTAATAATTTCGTGTGGTATTATATTGTTTTATTGTCCATTTTCCCTTTCCCATCTTGTGCTAGCCGTAATATCATCAATTATATACTAAAAATGTTGTGATATGTATTATGAATATCACTATAACATATCCTTATTCCGGCTAACACGGGTGGTCCACGGTTCGTAGTAAGGCCTATGGCATACTAACTACGGAAAACAGCGAGGCACCGACGGAGGGTCCTCCTCCCCACGCTCGCGCGTTCCCTTTCTTTCATTTCCCTTTCTTTCGGCAACGACAGGAGTATCCTAGGGGACAACAATGTGATCTTGCGTCGAGCAATTCAGATGTTGGGAGAGAGGAGTTTGCCAGTGCCCCCACAGGTCTACACGGATGAAGCACCGCTGATGGAGATCCAGGAGGCATGGACACGACTTCTCATCTACGCTGCCTGCAAGTCACGGCCCGAGATGCACACGGCGCAGCTGGCCGGAGGAGGGGAGCTTCTCACCTTCGCCTGGTTGCTCGCGGCCCACCATCTCATTGGGGATGTCGGCAACAGGATCGAGATCGTGACATCTTCAACATGGAGGAAACCAGGATCAAGGTCGCTCATGATAACCTACTCTATGACTAATTATTTCATCTTTACCCATGATGAGTGTACTTTGTTTTATTTTTTTGTTTGTTTTGGAAATGGACGCTTTATTACGAACAGACATGTTTACGCCCGGCCTCTGCTTAACCATGATACACACAGCAGAGTATACTTTGTTTCATAGAGAATCATGTTAACTTGATCGAAAATGCAAGTATATTCCCTATACTGGGTGATTTGTTCTTTCTCCATTGATGAAAACAACATGTAAGCTTGTTTGGTCGACGCATCCATATTTTGAAATAATGTGACCAAACGGGGTTTTCCAACACATGCATTAGGAAAGTGCCAGAATCCCTTCCTGCAGGCGACGCCACAACAACACCCAAAAACATATATAATTCAGTGAACATGACAGATCCAGTGAGAGGCAGATAGCATGCCACCGCCTATTGTCTCATCACTTGGATCCTGCTCTGAGTTAGTGGGTTACTCCTGTTGATTTCACACTTTCTTTTGATGAAATGAAAAATTCAGGTGGGGGCTTTTGCCCTTCCCTGTTGACCACTCAAAAAAATAATCCCTTCCATGAGACAAGAAAACTGAAAAACATAATTTAGTGAACATGACACGTCCAGTGAACTTGGCTCTCTGAGTTAGTGGGGTTACTCCTGCAATATGCATATATACTTTCATCTTCGTTGAGATCGATGTAGTATTCATCTATGAAATTGACCGGAACAACCCCGAAAAATACAGACATCGCCCATCAAATATATATGTGCAATTTTAAGGTACAATAGTTGCGAATATTTTACCGAGGGAGAATATTATTGGGGTAGTCCAGATTACCCACTTATACATATACAGTGTACGTAGTAGTTGTAACCTGCCAAGCTCACCTTGCTAGTCTAGTCGTCCTTGTGCGGCAAGCTCCTACTCTTTTTAGATTGCAGGTTTCTGCTCTTACCATCTTCTGGTGATGTGTTTGGAGGAGTCACCACTGCAGCATGGTCAACCAAGGGAAGCAGCATGGGAGTTCTAGCAAACGGAACCATTCTTGGGGGATCAACATCACTGCTCCCTGGCGGCGGGAGCGGAACGACCGGGTACAGCGCTGCCCCCGGTATCATCCTGCAGCCTGCCACAGACGACATTGACTGTAGTTGCTGCTGCAACGACTTCATATATTGGATAGTCCGGTCCAGCGTCAAGGATTGGTTACACTGTCAAAGTTGACAAGTGAAGATACTTAGTTTATAGATTTACTACATCTGGCTGTCTAGATATTTACCAACTCATCACCTGAAATTTAATATCTATGATCCTGAAATTGTGGTTATTTACTTTAGCAAAATGTAGCTACCTTTTTTGTGGTGAGACGATAATGGTTGGGTGTTTACGGTCTAATTAAAGGATCTGCAAACGGCAGACAAGTACAAAACCATAAAATGTATTTATATGCGGTAGAAATCTGAATAGAGAATGTAATCATAATGGTTCTGAATTTTGGTTTTACGTTTCTACCACAACCAATTTTGGTTTTCCATTTTTGCCAAATGACCAATTTTATCAATTCAATACAACCAAATATTTAAGAATAAGAAATTCATTCGAAATTATGTCCACTACTGAAATGTATGAAATATTTTGGCCAAAAGGTAACTTTTTTTTTTGTCTACGGGAATAAATTCAATGACAAACTTTCAACTGGTGGCAGCGACTAGAGGTGGGCTGCACGGGGTAGATTGAGAGCTCGGCGAGCAGGATGCCAATGCACATATTTTTGTGGTAATTAAAATCGATTTCATTACTCGTTTTTATTTATTTTATCAACTGGTTTTTCACATCTAGGGATTCATCGGTCTCACATATTTGGGGATTCCTTGATCTCACACGTGCATACCGATGTTTTCTTGTGAACCTCTACCAGCAAGTACATGCTGATACCTATGACCTGGAATCGAATGTCGTCGAGATACATACACTCTTGATTTGCATGTGCAGTGATCAACCGCGTCGCTATGTTGCATGAGACAGTGAATGGGTAAATGACACCAATGACAAGTTCCGATCGAAGAATTGTTATTTCTCTTGCGCTGGACTGATGTGCACATGCCTCTTTGTTGCTTTGGCGCACTTTGAACCATCTGTGGAATATTGTAGCAGATATAAAAGATATGAACTTTGAAGCATAGAACGGCGGGAACAAGAAATTAGCGCCAAAGCCCTTATAGATGTTTTGAGTCAAGGCGATTGGATTGAGGAGTCAAAAAGGTTCTTCGTGGAGATGCCGAAGGTTAAGGCTATATTAAGCCACCTAGCTTATCATAGGGAGGATCTAGATCAATAGTATTGAAAACACCATTGTTCAATTAATATTTTATATTTTATACGTATATGTATGTATTTTATTTTAGCTTGGAGACTCTAATTCCTCCTACCTCTTTATGTATCCTTCTGCATAAGTGTATACTGCTAAGGCGACAAAGCCCACAAATGTACTCCCAACCTTATCAAAAATAAATCCCCACGCCCACTTACCCACCTCGAGATCTCAGACCAAACCTTAGCATATTTCCGCATGGACTCACATATTTCCATATGGACTCACCCACACCTAGACTCCGTTCTCCAACTCTCCTCCACACTGAAACCACACAATTTGCCCTCTACTGCAGGAGCACACACCTCTCCACAACCCCCGGCCATGATGGCGTGCAACACCATGGATAAGATAACAATCTGCATATGAGAGATGGTAACTCTCTTTGAATTTGAACCATGTCGCCTGCACAATCATATTGTTCAGACTTCTTAACTAGTAGTTGTTTCTTTGTTCTCATGTAGTACTTTTCATGTCCTTTTGCCTACATGTTTTTCATGCCTTACATATCGAAAAATGATGACATGGTCGAAGTCACATGTCGACATTGCAACGAAAGCATCAGAGGATTCCGTGTGAAGCATGGACATCAAATTTGGTAGACTAAGTTGTCTTAGAAAAGTTGCATCAAATAATATATATTTGTCTTCATGTTTGGAGAAAAGGAATACTATATTGCCATGAAGGTGCATATAATCTAAGGGCGATTGAACTTAGTTAGTTTTCTATATGTACATATGTGGGAGACGTGATGTACACTAAAGAATGGTGGTAGACGAACTTGCATCTTAAAATGTGTGTTTGTATCTGCTGTGAGCTCATGTTTGTTATGAGTTTTATATTTTGCTTCTATATAGTTTAATATATATTTTTCCTATATAAATATAATGTTGGAAATATAAAATTACTAACTATGAAAGCATGCGCTGAAAATTTCGATATGAGGAAGTATATTATTGTCATAGTAGCGCATAATCTATGACAACAAATTTGCTTCGTTGTTCAATCTAACACGGCACAAAGTTCATGTGCCACTGTACAGTTTGTCTGGCACATAGCTATCTGGCAGACAGCAGTAAGACCCCTTTTAGCATTGCCAATGTTGAAATATATAACATACCAGCCTTCTCCAATAGTTTGATCTTTTTGATGAACTAACTGTCTCATATATTGATTAAATAAATCACAATGGTGACTTTTATAGGCGTGGCATGACTTTAAAAACACCACATAACGCTTATATTGTTGTAGTGTGAGTTTTGATAATATCTCATTCAAAGTTATTTTCATTTCATACCTCGAGGCATCCTGGAACGAGTTGTCGCAGAATCTTGAACCTCTCATTTACCTTGCACCTTCGTCTCTGCTATAACGCAAGGTGCTGTGATTAGAAAAACAGAACTTCACAAAGGAAGACTATTTTTTGGTTAAAATTAAACAAGGGATGATCAAAGTATGTATTAGCCTTACTTTTTCGGTGAGGCTGTGTGTTTCTGAATAGTCAGACTTCCTTGCTCTTGTTCCTGCTGACGTCTTTCTCCCCACGCCAATATTACTTGTTGTGACCTATATATCATAAAAAATATTAAAAGATGCACTCAGACTATCTTGTTAATTTTGAGCTACTAGTGGCGCTAGCTGATTACTATAACCAAATGATCTGATCCATACATCAATCATCAAATAAAACATCATGAAAGACCACCAGACCACCTTCACTACACCTCCTCACCATGCATGTGAACCTTGCATCGTATTCACCGAAATGGGCTCCGACCCATCTTTAAACCACGAATGTTACCACTCTTGGTCTTCTTCATCTCTGGCAACTATGAGCCACTCGATCTGGCTTCGATCAGACCATTTTGGATCCGACTACATTTTCTCCACATCCTAGCCTGAGCTAGAAAGGCCATGCCACCAATCTTCATTAGCTTCTCCATGCACAGTAACCCGCCCTCAGACTCTAGGAACAATTTTTTCTACCCTTTTTTACCTAGAAGGTGGCACCACCACATTAGTTGCATGCATCCTAGGTTGTGGTACATTCTAATAGACAACTATGCAATCTTAAGTGTCATATACTCCCTCCGTTCCACAATATAAGCCCTTTTAGCAAGCTAAAATAGCTTGCTAAAGAGGCTTACATTGTAGAAGAGAGGTAGTAGTATCGAATTATGTTTGCTTTTAATTATTTAGCGATCATGCTTACACGGGAATTAGGCAGTATTGTTTTTCTATGATCTTGATCGTATGTTAGCAAAGATATAGTGTATTCTCCTCAACGACAGTACAACCCCATCAGTTATTCCTATGATACCATGCTAAGAGCCAAGCAGTGAGAGCAGCCTAATATCTCCTCTATTCCCTAATTCTGAAAACCGTACCCTAGGACTCCGGACCTTTGGTCTTCCCACAATCCTTGCTGATGGCATCGCGACACTAAGTCATGCGCAAAGCTTCCATGGTTGATCCATTCACCCTTCTATGGGCTCGATGGCCGGCTGTTTATCCTTCAACGCCGTAAAGTGCCTCTATAGGTTAGTGCCTGGGAAGAACTACAACGATAATATATCTTCCATTTGGATGCTCTTACCCTAACCTTCTCCGTGAGTTGCTCCTTGGCCCGTACCTGCTCATGACCCACCGGTATGAGCCCTGTAGTAGTGTCACCATTACCGCCAAGATGGTCGGCGACGAGCTCCTCTCCACGGACAATCGGGTAGAGCCATGTCGCCATCTCTTGTTCAGAAGGCGACTCATGCAGCTGCTCACGAAGAAATCGAGGCGGAGACATGGGTAGGCCGGAAACTTGAGGCTGGGCCTCCATGCTCGTGTTCCCCCCTCCACTCCTCACCAAGTCGAAGAGATCGCCGCTAGACCTGCACCAAGTGATCTACACATAAGCACCATAAATGGATATATATGCTACTTCCTCTGATTTAGTACAAAATCAGCGACACTTATTATGGATCAGATGAAGTACGCATATGCTCATATGTCGTGCACGCTCTCATGCATGAATTACGTGCGTACCTCAAGTGTTGGCGATCGAAAATCTCGAGGAAGTTGTCAGTGGTACTGCAGCTCCCTCCTTCTGGAAGAGGACGATCTCCAGAGCCCGTGGCATCCATGCTAGAGTCCTTCAGCTGTAATTGAACACACAAGAACGATAGAAAGTTCCATACACGGCTGTCTATATATATAGGGAGAGGGGAGCCAACGCATGGAGAGATAAAGATCTGGCCGGAGATCGATGATCGAGTGACGTGTGCTGATTGGGATTGCGTGTGCATCCAAGCAAGCTTGTTGCAATCTGCCTGCATGTTGTGCACGGAAAGAAGACGACGAGGGTTCTAGACCACAGCTAGCCAATTCTTGGCTTCAAAGTAGGGATGTCAAACGGCTAGCCGCTGGCGGCACATATCGTCACATAAGTTTGTTATAGGCTTATCTTTTTTCAGGTTAGTTTGAACAATCACAGACCTATAACTAGCAGCAAAAAGTGGCATTAAACGGGACGCCGTTTACATCCCTACTTTAAAGGATAACTTATTATCCTTAAATGGACTGGCGTTTCTGGACTATATAATTTTGCCCAGGACCCAAGTTCACTACGGGAATAACTAAATAGGCCGACGGCCTTTTTGTACGCCGACGGCAAAATGTCGGGGCCGTCGGCGTAGCTTGACGGGCCGTCGGCCCAGTTTTGCCGTTGGCGTAGAATAAATAGGCCGACGGCCACCGTCGGCGTAAACATGACCGTCGGCGTAGCCCATTGGGCTAACGGCAGAGCAACGGCGTCAAGTCTAGCTATTTTTTTTTTGCCATATTAATCTTAGAAAAATCATTTAAATTCAGAAAAATACATATAATATATCAAAATTTGCAGAAAAATAAGATATATCTATATAAACTCAAATATTATATATTTTTATTCAAAAAAATACAAATACTTTTGTATAACATATTTTTCATTTTTCAAGTGCAAAAAACGGGGTGTTTTGTGAAGCAACCACCAAAAGAAAGTTTCAAAATGATAATACCATATTTTTCAAAAATACTAGACCATATTGAATGGACAATTTCCCAACCTAGGAATCTCAAACCTTTCCGTTCATCTCTCGTGAAAAAGACAAATTCCTACTGAATCGGCAGGAAATGAGTTAGATTTGAACTATAGGTACATGATATATTGCTCATGATTTTTTGTAAAAATCATTTTTAGGTTCATAATATGCTATTTCATCATAGATCTAATGCAAGTTTAGTGAGACTCATCCCCGAGCTAAGAATCATCATGCCCCTCGATTTAGGAAGTTTAATGATAATTTGAAATGTGCATAAAAAATTAAAAAAACGATCGAAACAATGCAAAACTTCGCGTGGTGTCATATTATATGACATAGTTCCATGGAAAAATACCAGACTTGGTATATTCATTGAGTCTTAAAAAAACCTTCACAAAATGGCCTGTCTCAATCGAGGTTTTCTGGATTTCAGGTCAAATGACCAATGTTATTGCTATAATCGTGGTATAGTTTGAGATAATGTGTCCATATTTTGCACACATGTGTATCATGCGATGGTGAACAATGTTGCAGGAGGAAGTTTTCCTTTTCGTCGCACCAAAAAGCCATTTTTCATTTTCCGAGTGCAAAAAATGGGGTGTTTTTGTGAAGCAACCACCAAATGAAAGTTTCACAATGATAATACCACATTTTTCAAAAATACTAGACCATATTGAATGGACAATTTCCCAACCTAGGAATCTCAAACCTTTCCGTTCACCTCTCGTGAAAAAGACAAATTCCTGCTGAATCGGTAGGAAATGAGTTAGATTTGAACTAGAGGTACATGATATATTGCTCATGATTTTTTGTAAAAATCATTTTTAGATTCACAATATGCCATTTCATCAGAGATATAATGCAAGTTTAGTGAGACTCGTCCCCGAGCTAAGAATCATCATGCCTCTCGATTTAGGAAGTTTGACGATAGTTTGAAATGCGCATAAAAAATTAAAAAACGATCGAAACAATGCAAAACTTCGCGTGGTGTCATATTATATGACATAGTTCCATGGAAAAATACCAGACTTGATATATTCATTGAGTCTTAAAAAAACCTTCACAAAATGGCCTATCTCAATCGAGGTTTTCTGGATTTCAGGTCAAATGACCAATGTTATTGCTAGAATCGTGGTATAGTTTGAGATAATGTGTCCATATTGTGCACACATGTGTATCATGCAATGGTGAACAATGTTGCAGGAGGAAGTTTTCCTTTTCGTCGCACCGAAAAGCCATTTTTCATTTTCCGAGTGCAAAAAACGGGGTGTTTTTGTGAAGCAACCACCAAATGAAAGTTTCAAAATGATAATACCACATTTTTCAAAAATACTAGACCATATTGAATGGACAATTTCCCAACCTAGGAATCTCAAACCTTTCCGTTCACCTCTCGTGAAAAAGAGAAATTCCTGCTGAATCGGCAGGAAATGAGTTAGATTTGAACTACAGGTACATGATATATTCCTCATGATTTTTTGTAAAAATCATTTTTAGGTTCACAATATGCTATTTCATCAGAGATCTAATGCAAGTTTAGTGAGACTCGTCCCCGAGCTAAGAATCATCATGCCCCTCGATTTAGGAAGTTTAATGATAGTTTGAAATGTGCATAAAAAATTAAAAAACGATAGAAACAATGCAAAACTTCGCTTGGTGTCATATTATATGACATAGTTCCATGGAAAAATACCAGACTTGGTATATTCATTGAGTCTTAGAAAAACCTTCACAAAATGGCCTATCTCAATCGAGGTTTTCTGGATTTCAGGTCAAATGACCAATGTTATTGCTATAATCGTGGTATAGTTTGAGATAATGTGTCCATATTGTGCACACATGTGTATCATGGGATGGTGAACAATGTTGCAGCAGGAAGTTTTCCTTTTCGTCGCACCGAAAAGCCATTTTTCATTTTCCGAGTGCAAAAAACGGGGTGTTTTTGTGAAGCAACCACCAAATGAAAGTTTCAAAATGATAATACCACATTTTTAAAAAATACTAGACCATATTGAATGGACAATTTCCCAACCTAGGAATCTCAAACCTTTCCGTTCACCTCTCGTGAAAAAGATAAATTCCTACTGAATCGGAAGGAAATGAGTTAGATTTGAACTACAGGTACATGATATATTCCTCATGATTTTTTGTAAAAATCATTTTTAGGTTCACAATATGCCATTTCATCAGAAATCTAATGCAAGTTTAGTGAGACTCGTCCCCGAGCTAAGAGTGCCAAAAGCGGGGTGTTTCATGAATTTTGACATAGTTTCAGTTGGTCTAATATTTAAAATTTATGATATATGATTAAATAGATGATAGGCATGTCATATTTGGATTCCTCTCATTTTTCTGATCGATTTGGATATATTATTTGTCGAATTGTGATTTACGGATTTCTAGATATGAATTATTCAAATTTAAATAAAAAAAGCAAAATAAATAAAATTTATTTTATTTTTATTTGAATTAAATATTATTATTACTTATTTATTGTTGTTTACTCAAAAAATTGTATGGAATGTAAAAAAACAAATATGTCTAACATTATAGTGTAATGGTTAATATGTTTGATATGATAATATTCATAACAAGTTCTAGTTTGTTTGTCAGAAGCTCATGTGGAAGGAACGAAGAAGTTAAGCGTGCTAGGGCTGGAGTAGTATTAGGATGGGTGACCGGTTGGGAAGTTTGACTAATTGTGCAATTTGACTTGAGACTAAGTATACTTAGAATAAAAAATGTCCATGTGAGATTAACAAGTTAAACAATACAAAAATGTTAAAAAAAGTTGAAATTTTTTTTGAAAAAAAATAATTGGAAAAAAAATTGAAAAAATCTAGGCCGACGGCAAAGCCGTCGGCGTAGCCAAACGGCCGTTAGTCATCTAGATGGGCCCCATATGGTCTACGCCGACGGCTTTGCGCCGACGGCTTTTATACGCCGACGGGAGAAGAGGCTACGCCTACGGGGCAGTACGCCGACGGCAGCCGTCGGGCCAGCCTACGCCGACGGCATTTAGGGCCTACGCGGACGGGACCCGGCCGTCAGCGTATTCGGCTTCTCCCGTAGTGGTTAAATGAGTACCAAGGGAAAGGTATGCTAGATCTAGGAGAATAACTAGAACTGAATATGCTTCTTTAATTTAGCAGCAGGGATAAGGTCACTGGCTAGAGGGAGTAGTTCCACTGAGTAGAAAAGTAAAGATAGTTCACTCCCTAAGTCCCTTGGTTAGATGATCTTGCCAAACTGCGTACGAACTAATTAGCAGTAATGGATTTTTTTTTCTCTAAAAACTTGGGTCTTTGAACTAAAGTCGACCCCAAGCTTTTTTTCTGACGTAATAACCGGCCAGCCACCACATCCACGAAGACGGTAAGGTCGCATAATTTCTTTCCCATTGTTAGTTGCTTGTGCCAGTGGCTTGTCATGGCCAATTTATGTATAGAAATTCATGAAGAACAATGGTGAGGGCATTATCATGCTTGTTGGCAATGCCTGATGGACAATGGCACATATTTGCCACTTTATTTAGTATCCAATTTACATATTTATGTATGCCAATGTGTTTAAATGTGAAAAGAATTGGTGAACCTGCTGGTGCAATTGGGGACACTGGCCTAGCAGATCGGGTCATGACCAAATTTCTGACTGCGGGGGCTGATCCAAATGGATCAAACCGGACAGTTTGGCTATCTAGTAGAATGGGTCGTGCCGCTAAAGATGCCCTAATGCTCGGTTTCAGTTATGTAATTTAATAGTAATATACTCAGAAACTTCGTTTTTTCACTAAAAATGATCGATACGAGCCAAAATTATCTGGATAAATTTGATTATTATATTTTGAAACTGGATCAAGTAGTGTATGTCAAGTCAAGTTTCGGCTTGTTGGCAAGGGCAGCTGAGCCTCTGCGAGGTCGTGAGTTTTAGTTGTCGGTGTCCGAAGAATGTTAAGTACTAGCTGGGTGCCAAGACACACACCCTAGCTAGCTTAGGGCATGTACGATCAAATATGGGCATGAATACGCATCCAAGCTGCCATGGCTCATGTGTAAACATAAGTGTTGGATGCATGCGGACTAGGCTACCATCAAACGGTAGTTCGGTACAGGACGACAAAGATTTACTCGTATGAATCATATCTCGTATGGAATACAGTGAGGCATGCATGGATCTTGGCAAAACGTACACATGTATCTGCGTGCGCGGTTGGGCGCAGGCTGAAGAAATTGTATGCAGAGTGTGGCTACGCGCGCCCAGCCAAGAACATCCATTATTCATAGAACCATCCAAACGGGACATACATATCCTATCTTTCTCTCTCTCTCTCGATCGATTGAGGGACTCGCTCGCTTGGACATCCAAATGGGACCTTAGGACTTTTCCAACGGTTGCCCCGTCTGGTAGACTACTCACAATGGAAGTATTATATGTGATAGCATGCATTACATGCATGCAAACGTTGGCGTGTCACTGCAATTAATGATTAGAAAAAACATGGTTGTATCATAGCACATAAAAATAGAAAATAGTAATATTAAATAAATCTTGAACATAAATTTACATTGAGATTCTACAATTCAACATATATGATTAGATCATGATACTGCTATATGATATCATGCATTGTAAACATAGTATCATATACTAATATCATGTATATAATACTACTATACGATACTACCCATTGTGACCAATCTTATCCCCAACCATACAAATTGGAGCTTCCTCGAAAAGACAACTACTTAAAGAGGAAACCATGTGGTTCTCCCCAATCCACATTTGTGCATCCCAACTGATTTTCCTTCATAGACTTCTAGCATGGCCTAATGGTGAGTGACTCAACGACCTTTTTCTCCCCTTCTTCCTCTTGAGCACGGAAGCCCCGATATTGGCCCCATTCTTCTCGCACACGATACAAAATAAAACGTGCCGATCAAGGGCACTGTCACCGACCGGTAGCCCTATCACTAGAAATGAATAACGGGTCTTAATTAAGAATCTAGTCAGTGGTACCCCTAGGCCGGTGATTCCTTATGTTGCCGGTGATTCCTTATGTCACTGATGGCATGGGTCAACAGTATGAGCGGTTAGCGATGAGTCCCGTCAACAATCAATCATACCATGGACAAGCTCTATAAGCATGTACACCCTTTAGATAGGGTCTAGCAATAAAGCTTGCCAATGCAACACTGAGCTAGGAGAGCAAAGATGGCCGCACTGATCAGCCACCTTGGTAGGACCCACAATCCCAGAAAAAGTTACCTTTTTTTCCACATCCTTTCCATTCGCGTCAGGATACTATGAATGGTGGGCCGTTTTTGAATTTTGTTTTCTTAGACATTGGGATTAGTGACGTAGGGTGATCACGTCAATTCCCATAGTTTACGGACTTGGGTTTTCAGAAAAGTGGTGCACTGGAAACTTCGTCGGCTAACAAACAAACCATGGGGACACAAAGGTTTACTAAGGTTTAGACCCTCAGAGGAAAAACTCTACTCCTGCTTGTCTGCTCTTGATTAATGAAGGAATCAAATATTACAGGGGCATCGAGATGCCTATGGTGCGCAGATTGAATCTGGCGGGTGTGTATGCTAGGGTTCCATATCCTCCTTCTCGGTGATCCCTCGCCTACACTTTCTATGAGGAGGCTAGGTCTCAGGCATTATCCGAGTTGGTTTCAAGATTGAGGGAGTAACCCTAAAGGTTTCTGTCTAATCTTGTCATGTCCATCAGGGAGTCAAAGTACCCATGAGCATGGCTCTTCCTGAATCGTCATGGGCTTTGTGGATCTTAGCATACCATCATCTGGGCTTCTAACTGAGCTGAACCAGGTAGGCTAGAGGTAATCACCCGTTGGGTATACCTATGTCAATTAGTACTAGACACATGCCTAAGGATTTTTGTGTTAGACTTAGGTACTCCATCGGTTAGACTCAAGCCAATAAACAGAAAGATTCCCTTAGCCACCTCTATTCTCATACCTCTATTCTCATACGCTGCGCATGCCCAAAATGCATGTAAGAGGGTATCTATGAGAATCTGTGCGGTTTGACAGCAGAAAAAGCAAGTCACAAAGCCATGTTAGCGGTAAGGAACCCACCGATGACCCTGTTATCTAACGGTTCTTACGTCATTTCGGGTACGAGTAGACATCCACCTAGGTTGGGAAATCCAACGCAATACAAAGGAAGGCAGGGAAAAACCTGCATTTTAGGCAACACATAATATACACTCAGATCAGCACATTAAAATACATTGTATCAGCCCGCAACACAGAACAGGTAGTCAAGGGACACCATACCATAGATTATTGGCAGCACATGCACTTAGAGGCATCAAATCAGAAGGCAGTACATCCAGACGACACATAACATGCATGCAATGCAGTACATAAGGCAGAACAAACAACGCGACCAAGAAAGGCGAATAAAATAGTTAAAGTATGTGAACGCTGAATCTAGTTTTTAAGAGGTTGATGCAATTGCCAGAAAAGTGAAGATATATCAAGATTTGGATGCTCGGTTCAAATGATATTTTTGTGTGTGTTTGATTCTACCGAAAAAAAAAACCCTAGTCAAATCTAAGAACACGGTCGAATGAAAAGGCAGTGCAAACCCAAATGCAGCACAAACCACACATTCATGGCAGGGCAAAAAATAGTTCTTGATATATAACAATGTGAGATGAATAGCACGACAATACTAATGCAGCGGTGAAAACGAATCGTGATTTGGACAGCTGATTCGAACCTAAGAAAAAAAATACTGAAAACTAGTATTAACCCCTCCCTCGCAAAAAAATCTCCCAGGATGTGACAAGTGGTGCACGAGGGCATCATGAGGAGTAGAGTGAGCCACAACACAGCACTCACGTGAAAACACTGACAAAAGTATCTTTTAGAGAATAATAGAAGATTTATTAATTATTCAAAAAAATTACAGATATTCTGAGGGGGATCAGTAAGGGGCATGGGCCTATGAGGGAGTGTCCTGGCCGCATGGGCCAGGGGCACAAGGCCTCATAGGGCCCAGCCTATCCTAGAGAGTTTAAATCGTTTAAACTAGAGATAGGGTTTCTAGAAGAGGGGAGAGTCCATGCCCCCCACTCCTTATCCTTTGGGCTTGGGGGAGGGGCTAGGGCTACAACTAATTAAGGTAGTCGTTGTACGGGCTAAGCAATGTGCATATGTGTTTGTTTCTTGTCACTCCTCGCAAGAAAAAGAGTAAATGGCACTGGAAGTCATACAACTTGTCTCGTATGTGCACTTAAGTCACGGAACTTGCAAACTGAACTAACAAGTCACATAACTTGCAAACCCGTGCACCCATGGTCACAAAACCGGTCAACTGAGTGGTTTTTGACCAAAACCGCTAACTGGAGCTCGTTTTTCAAAAAAAAAAAGTTTATAAGACTCCAAAAAATCTGAAAACAATTATGCATAAATATTTATATATTCCTATGGTACGCAAAAACATTCAGACAAAAATACGTTTTATTTTGTGAATGAAATATAAAAAAGACAAACCTCTAACAAAAATACGTAGTTTTTTATACGATATATAGCTAGGAATTTCTTTTTTCTTCTATAGCCCAAAATAAAACGATTTTTTCACTAAAACTTGCCATAGTCATTCAGCCCACATATATGTATTCACGAAATAAATTTTGAATTTTTTTAATGAAAAGGTACATATTTTGATTTTCAAATACCAAGCTGGGAGCCACAAATTCTCTCTCATGCTCACGAATGCATACATAGTATTTGATAATAAAATATGGTTATTGTAAAGTTTTAGTCTAAATATGATCGGTTTTGGTCAAAAACACTCAGTTGACCGGTTTTGTGACCACGGGTGCACGGGTTTGCAAGTTATGTGACTTGTTAGTTTAGTTTGTAAGTTCTGTGACTTAAGTGCACATGCGAAACAAGTTGTGTGACTCCCGGTGCAATTTACTCCAAGAAAAAAGATAGACTCTAAATATCTCTGCTTCCTCACCATGATCTTACTAATCACACCCGGCGTAAATGAAAGTCCACCCTCAAGAGACAAGATTAATAAGTTTACCTAAAAAAATGTTTATATCGCATGATACCAAAAGTGAATTGAATGGATAGCCCATCAACACGAAAGCAGCTTGGATTTTCCGTGGCAAGGTTAATTAGTAATAGGTTTCATGGTGATATGCTGCGGCCCTGAAATCTCTTCTGTGCATTTTTTTTTTCAATCGTGCACTACGTATTATCTCCAAATGCATGAAGAAAACGGCAGATTAAGTCATCTATAACACCTTACATATCTGGTGATGCGTTTCAACACTGAGTTACGTCCTGCTCGTATTTTTTGTTGCAGGACATACGGTTCTGTTTCACTAATAATTTAAAATCAGGAAACTAAACTACGATCATTAATTAGTTCGACGTTTTCAGTATATGTCCGACAACTGAACTGATTAGCGTAAACATAAAAAAAAACCTCACACGAGCATATTAACCCTATAAACATATATACATGCATACGGGTGTCAAACCGCGTATACGTACTCACCAGCAGCAGGTTGCAGTACCAAGAAACCTCCTGCAGCTCGGACACGTACGCTTGCACGGCGGCCGCCGGCCGGTCAGCCCTCGTCGGCGTCAACCACCCTGTCGATTAGATATACTCCATAGATCAATGAATTTGGTGTTCTGTGTGGGTGTGTGTTGGGAGCGGGACTGCTGCTGGCTATAAAAAAGGGAGGTGGAGAATCCAACTGGCCATGCATCATCCAACTCTCGCCGCCTACCCAAGCCGCCACGTGCATTCACGAGGTCGAAGAAGAACGTGGCGCCCATGCACGCACACCTTTGGATGCGCTGCTTGCGTATGTGTGAGCATGACGCAAACAATGCTGACGTATGCAACCTTGACAATTATGGCTTCATACGCTCTTGCAAATTACGACGGCTTCATTAACATAAATTATTTTATATCTAATAATAAATAAAAGATGGATTGTTTCTGTCCTTATTCTGTATGTTCTGCCCATCAAATCGTATATATTACTATTTTCTCTGATACAAATTAATAGACTCAGGTTTTTGTCTAGATTCGGATGTATTTATTATTAAGATATATCTAAATATAGAAAAACCTGAGTCAAGCTTTGTCTAGTTTTAGATGTATCTATAAACATGACTAGATATATCTGAATCTAAATAAATGTAAATTCGTTAATTTGGATCTGAGGGAGTACAAAACTGCCATATATCCTTTTGTTGAAAATATGCTCTAGAGTCAATAATAAAGTTGTTATTATTAATATTTTCTTGTTCATGATTAATAATTATTGTCCATATTGTAACTATATTGTATTAAAAACTAGATTATAGCAACGAGTCTATAGAAGCACTCACCCTCGAAGATTCCAAAGCGGTTAACGAGAGCAGATTCTCGTGGGTGATGTAGTCGTAAACTTGCCGATCTCAAGATCACGTAGACGATCCTTCTGGCGCTGTGTTCCGGCAGCGCTTCCGCAGTCGGTCACACGTTCGGTACTCGATGAAGACCTTCCTCTCCCTTGTTCCAGCAGGCAGCGGAGGTTGTAGTTCTCCCCTCGCGAAACCGGCAGCACGACGGTGTGGTGTCGGAAGGAGAGGGAGGATCCCGCAGGGCTTCGCCTAAGTCGGTGCGAGTTATGGTGGATTAGGGTTTCCCAGAGATCTAGGGCTTAGAAGATCGGGAGGAGGAGAAGATGTCGGCGGCGGATAGAGCGGCGGCGACGGACCGGCGGCAGCGCGGGCGGCGGGTCGACGACGGCTCGGGTGGAGAGGGGCTAGGGCTTGTGGTGTTGGGGCAGCCCCCCCTCTATTTATTAGAGGGGGGCAGCCTTGAGAGGGGTGGGTTTGAATCCAAACCCAAACCCAAGTTGGATTGAGAAAAGGACTTGTTCCTTCTTCCACTAGGAAACCATTGTTCTAGTTTGACTTTTCAAACTCCCGTTTGACTTTCAATTTAGAGCTTTAATTCTCTTTTGCAAATGCCCACACCAAGTGACCTAGGATATGATCTAATCATTCCACTTACCCATGACACATTCATGGATCATTCTCCTTCCGAATCGGTGAACCTTCTAGAACCACTCCGATGAAAACATCGGAATCTTTCCCGAACTCCGAAATTGGACTTTCCTTATATGAATCTTATTCTCCGGATCTCCTCGTGATATCCCGGATCCCATCCGAGACTCCGAACAACATTCGGTATCCCTACTAACATTCCATATCTACTAAACAACATCGAATCCTTAAGTGTGTCTCCCTACGGTTCGTGAATTATGCGGACATGACCGAGACACTTCTTCAATAATAACCAATAGAGGAATTTGGAAATTCATATGGCTCCCACATATTTATACGATTACTTTGCGATCGAAGAACCACTTACATATGATACCAATTTCCCTTTGTCACACGATAGTTTACTTATCCGAGGTTTTGATCGTCGGTATCTCTGCATACCTAGTTCAACCTCGTTACCGATAAGTACTCTTTTCTCGTTCCCGTGATATGTGATCCCTTGTGAGCTAGTCACATGCTTGCAAGCTAATTGGATGGCATTCCGCCGAGAGGGCCTAGAGTATGTCTATCCGTCATATGGATGGACAAATCCCACTCTTGATCCATGTGCCTCAACCCATACTTTCCGAACACTCAATGCCACCTTTATATCCATCTAGTTACGGTGTGGTGTTTGATGTCATCAAAGCATCCTTCCGGTGATGGTGATTAGCATGATCTAATGGTCGAAGGAATTAGGTTACTATGTATCAGAAAGCTTATAGCAAACGAACTATTGAAATGACTTGATCTTAATGCTACGCTTATCTATAGGAGTATGTCCATCATACCATTCTCCTAATGATATGATCCTGTTGTTAACAACATCTCAATGCTCATGATCGGGAAACCACGATCATCTATTAACCAACAAGCTAGTATTACAAAGAGGCTTTACTAGGGACTCTAATTTAGTTTACAAATCACACAAGTATTAATGTTTCATGTTTAATACTGTTATAGCATGAATGTAAACATTTATCGTAAACACAAAGATATAATAACAACCACTTTTATTATTGCCTCTAGGGCATATCTCCAACAGTCTCCTACTTGCACTAGAGTTAACTAATCTAGATTACATGGTAATATACCGAACACCCATGGCGGTTTGGTGCTGGTCATGTTTTGCCCTCGGGAGAGGTTTAGTCAACGGATCCGCCACATTCAGATCTGTGTGTACTTTGCAAATCTTTATGTCACCATCTTGGACATGCTCTCGAATAGCGTGAAAACGTATCTTTATGTGCTTCAGCTTCTTGTGTGACCTTGGTTCTTGTGCATTGGCTATGGCGCCCATGTTATCACAGTAGATAGACATTGGGTCGAGCGCACTTGGAACCACACCAAGCTCTGTAATGAACTCCTTTATCCATATCGCCTCTTGTGAATCCTCCAAAGCAGCTATGTATTCCGATTCAGTTGAAGATCTCGCCACAACGCTTTGCTTTGCACTCCTCCAACTAACTGCTGCACCATTCAAAGTAAATACGTATCCAGATTGAGATTTAGAATCATCCGGATCGGTGTTCCAACTAGCATCGGTGTAACCATTAACAACGAGCTGTTCATCACTTCCATAAGAAAGAAACATATCCTTAGTTATTCTCAAGTACTTAAGGATGTTTTTGACCGCTGTCCAATGATCCACTCCTGGATCACTTTGATATCTCCTAGTCAGACTAATAGCATGTGCAATGTCAGGTCTAGTACATAGCATGGCATACATAAGAGATCCTATGGCTGAGGCATAGGGAGTCTTACTCATCCTTTCTCTATCTTCTGCCGTTGCAGGACTTTGAGTTTTACTCAAGGTCATATTGGGCAACATGGGAAAGAACCATTTCTTGCTATATTCCATTCTAAACCTCTTTAGAACTTTGTCCAAATATGTACTCTGTGACAATGATATTAGGCGCCTCGATCTATCTCTATAAATATTTATGCCTAATATGTAAGCTGCTTCGCCAAGATCTTTCATTGAAAAACTATTATTCAAATAATCCTTGACACTATTAAGAAGGTCTACATCATTCCCAATCATCAATATGTCATCTACATATAGTATTAAGAATGCTACAGAGCTCCCACTCACTTTCATGTAAATACAAGCTTCTCCATAAGTTTGTATAAAACCAAAGCTTTTGATTACCTTATCAAAACGTTGATTCCAACTTCGGGATGCTTGCTTCAATCCATAAATGGGCCGTTGAAGTTTGCATACCTTGTTAGCATATTTAGGATCGACAAAACCTTTGGGTTGCATCATATACAACTCTTCATCAATGTCTCCATTGAGGAACGCCGTTTTTACATCCATCTGCCATATCTCATAATCATAATATGCAGCGATTGCTAACATATTCCTCACAGAATTTAGCTTCGCTACTGGTGAGAAGTCTCATCGTAGTCAACTCCTTGAATTTGTCGAAACCCTTTTGGGACAAGTCGAGCTTTATAGATAGTAACATTACCATCAGCACCTGTTTTCTTCTTGAAAATCCATTTGTTCTCGACAGCCTTCTGGCCATCCGGTAAGTCCACCAAAGTCCATACTTGGTTTTCGTACATGGATCCAATCTCGGATTTCATGGATTCTTGCCATTTATTGGAATCTAGGCTCATCATCGCTTCCTCATATGTCGCAGGGTCATCGGTGTTGTCCACCAACATGACACTCATAACGGGATCATACCAATCAGGAGTGGTACGAGTTCTCATCGACCTGCGAGGTTTTGTAGTTACTTCAACAAAAGTTTTACGATCAACATCATTAGCTTCCTCTCTTATTGGTGTAGGCGTCACAGGAACTACTTCCGGTGCTGCGCTATTCGCAAGTTCGAGAGAAGGTTCAACAACCTTGTCGAGTTCTACTTTCCTTTCAGTCACTTCTTTCGAGAGAAACTCCTTCTCTAGAAAGGATCCATTTGGCAACGAAGATATTGCCCTCGGATTTATGATAGAAGGTATACCCAATAGTTTCCTTCAGGTATCCTATGAAGAGGCATTTTTCCTCTTTGGGTTCAAGCTTGTCCGGCTGTAACTTCTTTACATAAGCTTCGAAACCCCAAATTTTAAGGAACGACAATTTAGGTTTCTTCCCAAACCATAATTCATAAAGTGTCATTTCAACGGATTTAGATGGTGCCCTATTTTAAAGTGAATGCGGTTGTTTATAATGCATAACCCCAAAACGATAGCGGTAAATCTGTAAGTGACATCATAGAATGAACCATATCTAAGAGAGTTCGATTACGACGTTCGGACACACCATTACGCTGTGGTGTTCCTGGCGGTGTCAATTGTGAAAGTATTCCGCATTTCTCGAAATGCTCGCCAAACTCGTAACTTAGATATTCACCTCCACGATCAGATCGTAGAAATTTAATCTTCTTGTTACGTTGATTCTCTACCTCACTTTGAAATTCCTTAAACTTCTCGAAAGTTTCGGACTTATGTTTCATGAAATAGATATACCCATATATACTCAAGTCATCCATGAAGGTAAAAACATAACGATAACCACCGCACGATGCTACACTCATTGGGCCACACACATCGGTATGTATGATTTCCAATAAGCCCGTAGCTCGCTCCATCATACCAGAAAATTGAGTCTTAGTCATTTTACCCATCAGACATGCTTCGCATCTTTCAAGTGATTCAAAATCAAGTGATTCAAGAAGTCCATCGGAATGGAGTTTCTTCATACGCTTCACTCCAATATGACCAAGACGACAGTGCCACATATAGGTCGAGTTATCACTCAATTTCAAATGTTTAGCTTCAATTTTATTAATCTGTGTATTACCACAATCGAGATTCAATAAGAATAGACCATCTATCAAAGGTGCATGTGCATAAAACATATTACTCATATAAATCGAACAACCATTATTCTCTGACTTAAAAAAGTAACCTTCTCGCAATAAACATGATCCGGTTATAATGTTCATGCTCAACGCAGGCACCAAATAACAATTATTTAAGTATAAAACTAATCCCGATGGTAGATGAAGGGGTAGCGTGCCGACCGCGATCACATCAACCTTTGATCCGTTTCCCACGCGCATCGTCACCTCGTTCTTCGCTAGCTTCCGTTTATTCTGCAGCACCTGTTTCAAGTTACATATATGAGCAACCGAACCAGTATCAAATACCCGGGCACTACTACGAGTACTAGAGAGATACACATCAATAACATGTATATCGTAAATACCTTTCTTCTTGATGTTGCCGTTCTTCAAATCCACCAAGTACTTTGGGCAATTCCGCTTCCAGTGACCTTCTCCCTTGCAGTAAAAGCACTCAGTATCAGGCTTAGGCCCAGCCTTGGTCTTCTTCGCCGACGTGGTAACTTTCTTACCGCCCTTCTTGAAGTTTCCCTTTTTCTTAGACTTGCCTTGCTTCTTGAATTTGGTGGTCTTATTGACCAACAACACTTGGTGTTCTTTATTGATCTCCACTTCTGCAGATTTTAACATAGAGAAGAGTTCGGGCAACGACTTGTCCATGTTTTTATATTGTAGTTCATCACAAAGTTCTTGTAACTTGGTGGTAGTGATTGGAGGACACGGTGAATCCCCAAAGCATTAGGAATCACTATACCCAAGCTTTGGAGTTTACTTGTGTAACATCCCAGGATTAGCACCTAGAAATAAAGAGGACACAGGGTTGTGCATTGCATTCATGCATAAGAAAATCCGGGGAATTTTCGCGCAAAACTAAAAGATCTGTAGAGGGATCGAGATCTCTCTTGTTCTGATGGAAACACTAGTAGAAAATAGGCTATCCGTTCATGCCTTCTAACAGCATTAGTCCCGGTTCCGCCACGAACCGGGACTAATGCTGGCACGCGTCCCAGTTCGAGCGGGCACGGGGGCCGGAGGCATGCGTCCCGGTTGGTAGGGGGGCATGCGTCCCGGTTTGTAACACAAACCGGGACTAAAGGTTGGGCACCAGCCACGTGGCCTGGCACACACCTTTAGTCCCTGTTTGTGTTACAAACCAGGACGTATGATCCCGCCCTCTATAAATACGACGCCCCAGCCCTCTGCCTCCCCTCTGTTTTTCTTGGTGGAAGGTGTGAGAGGTGTGCTAGTTTATTTTTTCCTATGCATGCATTCAAGGTGTTTGATGAAATGTTTGAGTGAATGATCTTGTTCAATTTCTCACAGAACAAAAATATAGAAGGTGTCCGAGACGCACTTGAGCTTTCTCCTCTTTATTTCCCTCGATCGAGGTTAGCAATCTTATCTTTTCACTGTCATTGATACAATGCATGTGTCGATGTGAATTGGTCATTTCACTATTTATGATGTCCTGTTTTTGATAAACTTACTTATATGATGCAGATGAACGGTCGGGAATGGATGTACGGTGATCGGCGTGTACCCGGGTATATGAAAGGCATGGATAAATTTATCGATGTGGCTATGGCAAACAAAGAGAATGGTTTTATACGTTGTCCATGTGTTCAATGTCGGAACAACAAGGAGTACTCTTCCTCGAAAATCATTCGTGGCCACCTGATTATGAAAGGTTTCATGCCCAACTATAATTGCTGGACCAAGCATGGGGAAAGAGGGGTTATGATGGAAGAGAGTGAAGAAGAAGATGATGATAAAAACTATCATCATATGTTTCCTGAATACAGTGATACTGAAGTGGAAGACAATGAAGAGGAACGAGGTGAAGAACGGGCATTATATGAGCCTGCTGATGAACTTGGTAGGGTCATTTCTGATGCAAAGCGAGACTGTGAAACAGAAAATGAGAAGTTGAAGTTAGAGGGCATGTTAGAAGATCACAAGAAATTGTTGTACCCAAATTGTGAAGATGGCAACACAAAGCTCGATACCACACTGAAATTGCTCCGATGGAAGGCAGAGTGTGGTCTAACTGACTCCTCATTTGAAAAGATGCTGAAAATAATGAAGCCGAAGTTTCCAAAACATAACGAACTTCCTGAGAGTACCTACGAAGCAAAGAAGACTCTCTGTTGATTAGATGTGCAAAAGATACATGCATGCATTAATGACTGCATCCTCTACCGCGGTAAGGAGTATGAGAATTTAGATAAGTGCCCGGTATGCAATGCATTGCGATATAAGATCAGACGAGATGACCCTGGTGATGTTGAGGGAGAGCCCCTCCGAAAGAGGGTTCCTGCTATGGTTATGTGGTATGCTCCTATAATACCAAGGTTGAAATGCATGTTCAGAAACAAAGAGCATGCCAGGTTGTTGCGATGGCACAAAGAAGACCATAATAAAGATGAGAAGTTGAGACACCCTGCTGATGGGTCACAGTGGAGAAAAATCGAGAGAGACTTCCCGGACTTTGCAGGTGACGCAAGGAACTTATGGTTTGGTCTAAGTACGGATGGCATGAATCCTTTTGGGGAGCAGAGCTACAGTCACAGCATCTGTCCCGTGACTCTGTGTATCTACAACCTTCCTCCTTGGTTGTGCATGAAGCGTAAATTCATTATGATGTCAGTGCTCATCCAAGGCCCGAAGCAACCGGGCAACGACATTGATGTGTACCTTAGGCCATTAGTTGAATAACTCTTACAGCTGTGGGGCAAACCAGGTGTACATGCGTGGGATGAGAACAAACAGGAGCCATTTGACCTACGAGGGTTGCTTTTCGTAACCATCAATGATTGGCCTGCTCTTAGTAACCTTTCAGGACAGACAAACAAGGGATATAAGGCATGCACACACTGTTTAGATAAGACTGAAGGTACATATTTGCATAAATGCAAGAAGGTTGTGTACCTGGCGAATCGACGATTTCTTCCGACCAATCATCCCGTAAGAAAGAAAGGCAAGCATTTCAAAGGTGAGGCAGATCACCGGAAGAAGCCTGAACTCCCTGTTGGTGATGATGTATTTGGTATGGTCAAGGACATAGAAGTAATCTTTGGAAAGGGTCCTGGCGGTCAATCAGTTCTGAACGACATCGCTACAGGACACACACCCATGTGGAAGAAGAAATCTATATTTTGGGAGCTGCCATATTGGAAAGTCCTACGTGTCCGCTCTTCAATGGACGTGATGCACGTGACGAAGAATCTTTGCGTGAACCTGCTAGGATTCCTAGGAGCGTATGGGAAGACAAAAGATACACCAGAAGCACGGGAGGACCAACAAATTATGAAAGACCCAAAGAACATGCATACACAGAACAAGATAGATAAAGGGTGTCACTTAAGTCGTGCCAGCAATGCTATTACCAAAGCAGAGAAGGAAATATTTTTTGAAGTCCTTTACAGTATCAAGGTACCGTCTGGCTTCTCACCTAATATAAAGGGGATAATAAATATGGCAGAGAAAAAGTTCCAAAACCTGAAGTCTCATGACTATCATGTGATTATGACGTAGTTGCTTCCGATTGCATTGAGGGGGATTCTACCGGAAAATGTTCGAGTACCCATTGTGAAGCTATGTGCATTCCTCAATGCAATATCTCAGAAGGTAATCAATCCAGATATTCTGCCAAGGTTACAGAAGGATGTGGTACAATGTCTTGTTAGTTTTGAGTTGGTGTTCCCACCATCCTTCTTCAATATTATGACGCATCTCCTGGCTCACCTAGTGGAAGAGATTGCCATTCTCGATCCGGTATTTCTGCACAATATGTTCCCCTTTGAGAGGTTCATGGGATTCTTAAAGAAATATGTTCATAACCGTGCTAGACCAGAAGGAAGCATCTCCAAGGGTATGGAATAGAGGAGGTCATTGAGTTTTGTGTTGACTTTATTCCTGATCTTAAGCCGATTGGTGTTTCTGACTCGCGGCATGAGGGAAGACTAAGTGGAAAAGGCACGCTGGGAAAGAAAGCAATGATATGTAGGGACGGGAATTCTTTCACTAAGAACACTACACATTCTACATAATTCCACCTTGGCAGCTCCATATATCGAGGGACAAAGAATATTGTACACTCCAAAAACCCGGGGAAGCCTGAATCATGGATTACAGATGAACACATGAAGTCTTTTGGTGGTTGGATGCAGACACATCTCTTGAATGACACCACTGTTGGAGATCAGCTATACTTGTTGTCCGCGTCACCATCTTCTACTATATTGAATTTTCAAGGGTACAAAATAAATGGGAATACATTCTACACGATTGCCCAAGATAAAAAGAGCACCAACCAAAATAGTGGTGTCCTCTTTGATGCAACAGACGAGAATGGACAAAAGGACACATACTATGGTTACATAGAGGAGATATGGGAACTAGACTATGGAGTCTCTTTTAAGGTCCCTTTGTTTCGCTGCAAATGGGTCAACCTGAATGGGGAAGGTGTAAAGATAGACCAGTTGTACGGAATAACAACAGTGGATCTCAACAATCTTGGTTATAGAGATGAACCATTCGTTCTAGCCAATGATGTGTCTCAGGTTTTCTATGTGAAGGACATGTCCTCCAGACCGAAAAAAGAAAAAATATGCAAACGAATACATCATATGATGAGCCAAAGCGTCACATAGTTCATTCAGAGAAAAGAAACATCGTGGGAATCGAGGACAAGATAGACATGTCAGAAGATTATAATAAGTTTGATGAAATTCCGCCCTTCATAGTGAAAACTGACCCAAGCATTCCGTTAAGTAAAGAAGATGCTCCATGGTTACGTCTGAAGCGATCATAAGGAAGGACATATGCCAAGAAGTTCATGCTCATATTGTGTAACTCTAGTTCATGTCTGGACGGGATATCTTATGATGTTTGCAATTTTCTAAGTTTAATAAATGTATTGAGTGTTAGTCCCGGTTTGTGGCTTGACCGGGACTATATATAGGGGAACCTTTAGTCCCGATTTTGTAGTCTTAGTTTTTAAATTAATAAATGTCTTGAGTGTTAGTCCCGTTTTGTGGCTGGACCGGGGCTAAAGGGGGCCTTTAGTCCCGATTCGTAGAACGACTTTTCCGAACTATGAAGAAGTTGTCCCGATTCGTACTTACCATTAAGATCTGATCTCCAAACGCGTGTGGTCACATATTAGGGAGTGCCTCTATGACCAGTTTCTTGGAGATGCCGGAGGACTGGGATCCGGCGGCATCTCCCTAAAACTGGTCGTAGTGGTGTCCCTTCTCTCACACACCATCTTGCAGCTTTTAAATTCTCTAACTAGATCAATACACCTGGGAGCTAACTAATTTCACATATTAGGGAGTGCCTCTATGACCAGTTTCCTGGAGATGCCGGAGGACTGGGATCCGGCGGCATCTCCCTGAAACTGGTCATAGTGGTGTCCCTGCTCTCGAAAAAATATTGGAGATGCCTCAATCTGGCTGGAGGACTGGACTCACAAGGATGCCTATTTATAGTACAAGCAACTCGGCATAGTGTCGACACTTACGACATAATGTCGACACTCACCCCTATTATTAGTGCTGACTCGTGTTTTGTCCCGGTTGGTGTCTCCAACCGGGACAAAAGGTTCATCTTTAGTCCCGGTTGGTGACACCATCCGGGACAAGGTACACGCGGCACGACATAATGTCGACACTCACCCCTATCATTAATGTTGCCTGGCCCAGCCTGCCGAAATCCCTCCAATCGGGACTAAAGATGAACCTTTAGTATATTGAAAATCTGAAACAATGAAAAATACCAGACTTGGTATATTGATCATGTCTCAAAAAAACCTTCACAAAATGAACTATCATGTTCGAGGTTTCATGGCTTTCGGTCCAAATGACCGATGTTATGTGCTGAATTACGGCATAGTTTGTGATGCTGTGCCCATATTATGCATGCATGTGGACATTGGTATGGAGAACAATGTTTCAGGAGGAAGTTTTCCTTTTCGTCGCACGGAAAAGCCCTTTTCCATTTTCCGAGCGCAAAAAAGGGTCATTTTGTAAAGTAACCACCAAAATGCTGTTTCAGAATGCAACCGTCCCATTTTTATAAAATACTAGACCACCTTACATGGACTATCTACCAACCTTATATGCGTACTACCCGTGCAAAGTATCTACGCATAGATCCGGCTCTGATACCACTGTAGGGTTCGCAGCATAGAAAACAAAAATTTTCCTACGATGGGAACAACTATGTACCAAGATCTATCTACTAGATACAAACAACGGGCGGATGTATATCCGTAGAGAACATACCCTTGAAGACCGACAAAGCTTAACGAGTCCAAACTCGTGGTTTATGTAGACGATCTCTTGCCGATCTCAAGATCGAGAGGAAGTCCTAGCGCCGCAAAACAGCAGCGCATCCGTGCTCGCACACACGTTCGAGGCACCGAGCAACCTCCGCCTCCTCGCTCCAGCGATGCAGAGGAATCACAACCCTTTCTTGCCGAATAGCCACCGGGAACATGTATCTCGCTAGTCCGAGACCATGGGGAATAAATTCTAGAGGGGGAGAGAGATCCTTCACGAGGAGGTGTGTTGTGAGAGGAGGAGAGGGGGGCCTTTTATAGGAGAGAGGGGGGGCACCCAAGGGGCATGGCGCCCAGCCATGGGGATGCCCCCACCTCTTCCACATTCATGTGGGTGGAGCTCCCACTCAAAATGAAAAGCCTCCATTCCCATTAAAAAGCCTCCACTCAAAAATCCACTCACATGCATTAAATTTCCACCAAATTTAATGCAAGCTCTCATTTAAATAAAACTCTTTTATTTATTTATTCAGAATTTTGTTAATTACTTTAATTAACAAACATTCACATAAAACCCCTTGCTAGTATTCTATTTCACATGCAGAACCAGTTTCAGCAATTTCAACCGAAACAGTTTCGGTGTCTAGTGAAATAAATTCCTGCGCTTTCTTTTTCTTTTCGGCATGAAACTTTTGCTCCAAATGGATGTCGGTGTCTCTTAAGTGTGTCACCCTACGGTTCGCGAATAATGCGGACATGATCGAGACCCCTCTCAGATCAATAATCAGAAGCGGGATCTGGAGACCCATACTGACTCCCACACATTCAACGATGACTTTCTTGTGATCGTCGGAACCTTTTACGCTAGTATCTTAATCCTTTTGTTTCGCGATATATTACATGTCCGAGATTCGATCATCGGTATCTCCATACCTAGTTTGATCTCGTTACCGACATGCACTCTTTTCTCGTTCCCGTGATATAACATTCTAGTGATCAAATCACTTGCTTGCAAGCTAATCAATGTGATATCACCGAGAGGGCCCAGAGCATATCTATCCGTCATCGGGATGAACAAATTCCACTCTCGATCCATGGGCCTCAACATAACACTTTATTAGTTCTGAATCCATCTTTATAATCACCCTGTTACGGTGTGACGTTTGATGTTATCAAGAAACTCTTCCGGTGTTAGTGATTGACATGATCTCATGGTCTAAGGATTAGGATCACTTCGTAAGTTGTTATAGCAATATAAACTCAATGACTTTGATCGTAATGCTATACCTCGGATGAATGTTCATCACACCATTACACTAATGTTGTGATCCCGTTATTAACAACATCCAATGTCCATGATCAGGAAACCTTGATCATCTTGTTAATCAACGAGCTAGTTTATAAGAGAGGCATAACTAGGAACTTTCTGTTTGTTTATTAAACACACATGTATTAACGTTTCCGTATTAATACAATTATAGCATGCAAAATAAACATTTATCATAAACAAGGAATACGATAATAACCACTTTATTATTGCCTCTCGGGCATATTCCCTTCAGTCTCCCACTTGCACTAGAGACAATAATCTAGTTTGAGAACTTTGCGTATTGAACACCTATGGCTTTCTGGTGTTCCATATACGCAATTGCAAGTGGTTAATCATAATCTACGGATCTGACGCTTTCAGGTCCGTGTGTATTTGCATGTCTTTGCGTCTTCACGCATCACTCATTCTCCAATGAGATGACATTGTATAAATTTGGTCTTTCGGTGAGACCTTTAGTTCCTTGGGGTTAAAACACGTCGATACTATTGTCATACAATATATCTTTAGTGTTAGCCCGTTGCGAACCACACCTTAGTTTGATAACAAACTACTTGACACAAATTCCCTCCTTTGCTGCTACTATAGCAGTCATATACTTAGCCTTTTGTTGTAGTATTCGTCACAATGTCTTAATTTTGGAACTCTTCCAAATACATCATGGAATCTCCTTTCCATTACATTGTGCCACCCATAGTTTAAATTGAGATAAACTTAATTTGTATCTTGTGACAAAACTAGTATCAATGTAACGCTTTACAATGAACTATTTGTAATTGTTTGTCACCTCTACACAAACATATTCTTAGTTCTTCCAAAAGATCATAAGAATATCCTCACTATCGTCCAATGATCATTTTATGATTCATTCTGGTATATGCTCATAACACTTAGAGCATAGGACATATCTGGATGTGTACATATCATGGTATTATTGATCAAAACATTCTCGTGATTGCACTCATCAAGTGTCAAAGCACTTGAATCTTGTTTCACTTATCAAGTGTCGATACACTTGAATCTTGATTCAATTCCTTTCCATGCAACAAGAACTGTTTCTTGTCGTTTCTATATTGAACTCCTTCAATATCTCATATATGTACGTTTGGCATAAACATATTAGCGTTACAGTCTATCCACTATAGACATTCATGCTAAATATTCGGGTTTTGCCTAAGTCTTTCATCGAAATGAAATTCTTAACCTTTGTCAATAAAAGATACATCATTTCTAATCAACAAGATGTCCTTCACATAATGTATTAGAAATATGTCTCAGCGCTCCCACTTAATTTCTTGAAAATGCAAGCATCTTCATCGTCTCCAGATGAAAAACTCATTTTTCATCATGGTGAAGATTCCAACTCCGCGATGCTTACTTCAACCATTGAAGTTTGCATGCCCTTTTAGCATCCTTTGAATTTAACAAAACCCTTTGGACCGTGTCATGTACACGTCCTAGGTAACCATTCTATTAGAAGAACTTTGTTTTGTTTATTCATCTACCATATACCAAATTATATGTAGTGGTTGCTACTTTAATCCGTTCAGACTAAATATTGCTATGAAAGATCAAATCTTGTCATAGTCAACTCTTTGAACATTGTTATAAAATACTTTACGACATGTCGAATATTTCATAGATGTGAGACATCCATGTCTGTTTCTTTATAGATCCAAATACGACCGATAGGTTTTTACACCTTTCCGGAGGGTCTTCCAAGTTCAAAACTTGATTTCTCGTGTATGGAACTATCACGGATTTTATGGCTTCAAGCCATTTGACGGAGCCAGGGCCCATCATCGCTTCTTTGCATATAGTCGGTTAATCATTGTCAAACAATGATGATTTACTCTCAAATCTTAGTATTTGATTGTTTATCCGACCGACTTGGTTCAATAAGAACTTAGATCTCCGTGACCACAACCTTTGAGGCACATAAGCTATGAGCATTATGGCAGCCTCCGGAACATTTTCCGGTGCTGCGCAACTCATCACATATAGCTAAGGTTCGTTAACCTTATCAAAGTTCTATTGTCCTCCCACTTAACATTTATGAAAAATTCCTTCTTCAAGAAACTTCACGTTTCAAGCGACAAACCCTTTTGTCCTTGGTGTTATGGAGGAATAACCAATTGTTATTCGAAATAACCTACAAAGACATGCTCATCCGACTTCGGTTGTAAACATCTTACTTATGTTTAGCATACCAAAATTTAAGAAATGACAACTTGGGTTTTACCCCAAACCATAACTTCGATGGTGTCATTTCAACGGATCAAGATGGAGCTCTTTTCAGTGTAAAAGCGGAAGTCTCTAAAGCTTTAATCTTTTAAAACATAATGGCATTTTTATAAATAACACCTTTGATCCAACCATGTCAAACAAGGTTTCATTACAAATCTCAAACGCTCCATATTCCTATGGTGTTTCGGGAGATGTAAATCTAGGTGTTTTGCTAAACTTGTAACTCAAATAAATCCCTTTTATGATAAAATCATAATTCATTTATTTTTCTTGTTACACTTGTAACTCAAATAAATCCCTTATGATAAAATCATAAACCATTTATTTTTCTTGTTACAATGATTTTTTCACTTCATCTTGAAAGTCTTTGAAACATTTTTCAAATATTTCATACTTCTTTCTCATTAAGTGAACATTCACTCAAATTTTCAGAGAAAGCATATGAAGTTGAAACCCATCGCTTACGACTATACATAATGGACTACATACATCGATATGTATAAATTCCAAATAATTTAGTCGTTCGTTCTTCTTTGGCCTTTGAACGAAGTTTTAATTATCACGTGGAAAGTCTCACAAGCGTCACTTGATCAAATCAAAGACTCCAAAAATCCATGAATATGGAGATTCTTCATGTTTTCTTTCCAATATAATTTAAACAGCGATGTCACTTCATAAGTGATCTTTCACTCATTTGTCTTGCAACATTTTAGCATTAGGTTTTATGGATGTGATTTCTTCAACTAGATTTGTAAATCATCCATCTTATATGGAATACGGTAATTATTTGAACAACCTTTGTTCTTATAATACCTGATTCAAATAACAATTATTAAAACAAATCTTGAAGTCAAGCTTTGATGTCAACGAGAAATACAAACAACGGTTTGTTTGTTTTCGATGAACATCATCACATATTATCTTGCTAGTTACTTAGGCCATTGTGGTTCATGAATTGCGTCATTCCGTATGAAATTTCATACCAACCAATTCGGTATCCAATACCCAAGAACCACATTGTTTAACAAGCAAAGAATACAACCATAACATGTATATCATCTATATACCTAAATTGGATATTTCCAATCTTTTCTTTTCTGCCAAATATATTTTATAGATTCTCTTTCAGCATTTCCATTTCCTTTTAAAAGAATTTATCAACATCAAAAGTGGCGCCATATACATGACACCTAGTCCAATGCGTGTATATAATAATACCTTTGGACTTGCACTTTGAAGTAGATCACCATCATCAAATGATCGGTATTCTTTCAAAATCCATTCTTTAGTAATCTTTTAGTGTAGTAAACATTTTACATACATATTCTATTCACCCTTATCATGACGACTTTCATGATCAAGCTACTGTAGCTTATAAAGGCGAATCATGAGTATAACATTACATTCCAAAATCCTTTTGGATGATTAGGATGTCTAGCATCTCCAACCTTCGCAAATTCTCATCCAATATGAGAACATATATTATACTCTATCATATTGCAACCAAAACATTGTTTCAGATATCGTTATATCTGCCACACATGATGGTTTCTGAAACAATTCTTTCAGCTCCTAGATAAACTTGATGTTTAAATCAAGAATCATGGAGGCAAACATGATACTTAAGATACTAACACTGGAATTGTTACTCTCGATTTAATACCAATTATTAAATTTCACGGAGTAAATAGAATTTTGCTGAAAGTTTGCAATAGGACTTTAAAATTTAGATTGACACTCAACACAATACGATACCAGTTCGTAAAGTATATATCCAGAATTCTATAGTTCTATTATCTCAATTACAACTATGCATAAGGTGGTGAACGAATGCCAATGACTACAACAAATTATGCAAATTCACTTTGATTTAATTTATGATAAATTGAGTTCTACTAATCCAAATTAGAAATGAACTCCCACTCAAAAACGACATCCCTCGTGTCTTTTTGGTGATTACATGAACCAAATCCACTACACCAAGTCCGATCATCACGTGAGTCGGTATAGCTTCAAAGGCGAGCATCCATATGGTCATCATATCAAAACATATGACTCATGCTTAACCTTTCGGTCCGTGTTCCGAGGCCATGTCTGTACATGCTAGGCTCGTCAAGTAAGAACCTTAGTATTCGCGTGTGTAACTGTCTTACACCCGAGATATGCTCGTGGATTCAAGTACACCCGATCATCACGTGATGTCTTGAAGCGACGAAACATTGTCGGTGCATACTTAAGGAAGAACACATTCTTATCTTGATATCTAAATGAGGGATCATCTTATTTTGCTAATAAAACGCCAAACAAGCAATATAAGATGCTATCAAACATCACATGTTTATTAGTGAAATGTTATGGTTCCCGCAGATGATCTCTATCATGTGCATCGTGCTATGATCACTATCATACCTATATGTGTAAATCCAAGGTCTATGGAGTTTACACGCTATGTGTGTTGTAAGAGTATCATCTCATACTTCTACTTACAATACTACCATATCATAACACTAGCCCAGCAACAATCTAAACTAGACGCCTCTAATTTATCCATTGCAAGTTTTACGTGGCTTAGGGCTTTCGAGATAGAACCGTTCTTACCTACGAACATGAACCACAACGAGGATAACCAAATTGTTGACAACTCGTTGCAAATTAGATATTGACTATAGTAGGAGAGACAGACACCCGCTAGCCACTTATGCAAAACTAGTTGCATGTCAAGCGTGGAACAGGTCTCATGTGCGAGGACATGTAAAGTTTGTCCGGGCCGCTTCATCCCACTATGCCACCAATATCCAAAGTACAACTAAGAAGCAATAAAATGATCATCATCGCCCACATACTCATATGTGTACTACCCGTGCAAAGTATCTACGCATAGATCCGGCTCTGATACCACTGTAGGGTTCGCAGCATAGAAAACAAATTTTTTCCTACGATGGGAACAACTATGTACCAAGATCTATCTACTAGATACAAACAACGGGCGGATGTATATCCGTAGAGAACATACCCTTGAAGACCGACAAAGCTTAACGAGTCCAAACTCGTGGTTGATGTAGACGATCTCTTGCCGATCTCAAGATCGAGAGGAAGTCCTAGCGCCGCAAAACAGCAGCGCATCCGTGCTCGCACACACGTTCGAGGCACCGAGCAACCTCCGCCTCCTCGCTCCAGCGATGCAGCGGAAGCACAACTCTTTCTTGCCGAATAGCCACCGGGAACATGTATCTCGCTAGTCCGAGACCATGGGGAATAAATTCTAGAGGGGGAGAGAGATCCTTCACAAGGAGGTGTGTTGTGAGAGGAGGAGAGGGGGGCCTTTTATAGGAGAGAGGGGGGGCACCCAAGGGGCATGGCGCCCAGCCATGGGGCTGCCCCCACCTCTTCCACATTCATGTGGGTGGAGCTCCCACTCAAAATGAAAAGCCTCCACTCCCATTAAAAAGCCTCCACTCAAAAATCCACTCACATGCATTAAATTTCCACCAAATTTAATGCAAGCTCTCATTTAAATAAAACTCTTTTATTTATTTATTGAGAATTTTGTTAATTACTTTAATTAACAAACATTCACATAAAACCCCTTGCTAGTATTCTATTTCACATGCAGAACCAGTTTCAGCAATTTCAACCGAAACAGTTTCGGTGTCTAGTGAAATAAATTCCTGCGCTTTCTTTTTCTTTTCGGCATTAAACTTTTGCTCCAAATGGATGTCGGTGTCTCTTAAGTGTGTCACCCTACGGTTCGCGAATAATGCGGACATGATCGAGACCCCTCTCAGATCAATAATCAGAAGCGGGATCTGGAGACCCATACTGACTCCCACACATTCAACGATGACTTTCTTGTGATCGTCGGAACCTTTTACGCTAGTATCTTAATCCTTTTGTTTCGCGATATATTACATGTCCGAGATTCGATCATCGGTATCTCCATACCTAGTTTGATCTCGTTACCGACATGCACTCTTTTCTCGTTCCCGTGATATAACATTCTAGTGATCAAATCACTTGCTTGCAAGCTAATCAATGTGATATCACCGAGAGGGCCCAGAGCATATCTATCCGTCATCGGGATGAACAAATTCCACTCTCGATCCATGGGCCTCAACATAACACTTTATTAGTTCTGAATCCATCTTTATAATCACCCTGTTATGGTGTGACGTTTGATGTTATCAAGAAACTCTTCCGGTGTTAGTGATTGACATGATCTCATGGTCTAAGGATTAGGATCACTTCGTAAGTTGTTATAGCAATATAAACTCAATGAATTTGATCGTAATGCTATACCTCGGATGAATGTTCATCACACCATTACACTAATGTTGTGATCCCGTTATTAACAACATCCAATGTCCATGATCAGGAAACCTTGATCATCTTGTTAATCAACGAGCTAGTTTATAAGAGAGGCATAACTAGGAACTTTCTGTTTGTTTATTAAACACACATGTATTAACGTTTCCGTATTAATACAATTATAGCATGCAAAATAAACATTTATCATAAACAAGGAATACGATAATAACCACTTTATTATTGCCTCTCGGGCATATTCCCTTCATAGTTTGATATCCACGTAGTCAGGCCTTGCAAACGGGTTGAACGGTCCAGTAGTACGTAAGGATATGGTTTGCTAGTTCGAGAGGAGTTGTTCCGGTAATTGATCTTTCGTCGGTTGTTAGGCCTCCTCTAGGGTTAGTTTTCTATCATCTTTTGTATCTGCCAGGCTCAATTACGTGTAGGACGTTCCAATTACGTGGTGAGAACATTAAACTGTCGTAGATCGATTTAACTTATACTGATGAAGCAAAACCCCATGTTATCGTAGATCTAATGCAGAACCATGGGACAATCGGCTCCAGGAGCCGATTCACAGGGAAACCTGGGAGCCGGTCACGGCTCGAATTTTACGTATACTTGTCTACCATGCAGGAAATTGATCGAAGCAATCCATCACCTTCCTGACCAGGTATAGGTCAGGTGGCACGCCCTCGAACCAAGCCAGGACGTGTGCCGGACTTTTGTGGGCCGTTGCCCGAGGGACCAGGGCCCACCAGCAGTTCTGGGAGCCTCACGGCTCTTCGTGTTGCTCGTCGCTGCTCGCCGGTGGGTTTTGACAGGCAACACATTCTGGCACGCCCGGTGGGACCTTCAACAGCATCTGCATCAACATCCGACGCTGAGATGGGGGACAGACCAGTCACGTACGACGAGCTGCCTGAGGAGCACAAGGCGAAGTATGATGACATCAAAGCTCTCTTCGAAGCCGATCTCATCGGCTCTTTTGAGAGGACCCGTAAGCATGGCATCAGGTGGAAAGGTTTCTCACCTGAAGGTGCTCTTGATGAGGTGGATCTGTCTGTTCCTTCAGAGGAGCGCACCAGAGCTCTGCGACAGGAAGTCAACTACATGGTGGCTCATTCTCTTCACCGCCATTCTGAGAGCCTGGTGAACGCTTTCGAGCGGATCGCAGTTCGCGTAGTTCAGGAGACCATGAAGCATCAGTACTCTCCGTCGGGGCCTACTCTGGGGACTCACCAGGGAGAAAGACCGCTCCAGGCCAGGCCACCGCTCCCATTCACACTTGCAGCTCCGGAGCCACCAGGGGCAGCGGCGTACGTCGTCTACAAGGTCGGAGGCGACCCAGGCGATTGCCAGTTCCTGTTTGAGCCACCTAAAGAAATCCCACATGGATATGTGTTGTGGCATCCCGCAAAACCACTACTAGAAAATCGCGTTGTTTTTGTGCATTGCATCATCATGACCGCCTGCTCATATCATCATGCCACATTGCATTTGAGCATCGTCATCATCTTGCATCTGATTTTACAAAACTATTTGCAAAAACCCTATTTTGTTTTCTAAGCGCCCCAACCTAATTCAAACGCAAAACCCCGGGCCTCCGGATTATTTTGTTGTCGGCTATGTTTTGCAAAACGATGCGTTTTAGAATTAAATAAAATTATTATTTTGTTTTAGCGGGGCAGTCGAACGGGCCGATTTAGCCCGAACGACCACCCCAGAAAACCAGATCGGTCCAACCTGCCCGCCCCATCTAATCCTAAACCCACCTAAAAATCTACCCTCTCTCCCCAGCCACCTCACCCTAGCCTATCAGAGCTCGCCACCTCACTCCACCCCTCTTCCTCACCCAACCCCAGCCTGCCACCTAGCCTACCCCCTCTCCTCCCTGGCCACCCGCGCCTCCCCAGCTGCCAGCGTGGTCCGCCACCTCCTGGTTCCCGCGCGCTGGCCACGCGCAGCACACGCGCTAGCCACGCGCAGCCAGCTAGGCCCACCCCACTCACGCCCCCACTCCCGCTGACCGCTGGGGCCCCCACCCCCCTCTGGCCCACTCACCAGCGGCTCACCGCGTCCCCGTGGCCCCACCTCTCCCCGCGGGTCCCGCTCCCCGCGTTCCCCACGCGGTGCGCCTCTCCCATCTCCCTCACGCACGCGACCCTCCTCCCCCAGTCCTCTCTCCCCCACGCCCGATCCCCCGCCGCAGCCGGCTCTCCCCTGGCGCCGCTCAGACCGCGCCCGCCGGCGACCCCTCTCCCTCGCACCAGGCCCCTACCCCGACGCCGTGCGCCTGCAGCCCCGCCACCCCTCCTCCATCTCCGCCGCGCCGGCCCATCCTCCCTGGCGCCTCCTCGCCTCCCAAGCTCCTCCCTCGCCTCCGCGTGCTCCCAGCGGCCGCGCCCCGCCGAGCGTCCGCGCCGCCGACGAGCTCCCTTCGGCGAGCTCGCCTCGCCGCATCTGCGCCTCCGCCGACCGAGCGCCTCCCTCCCCGTCTCCGGCCAAGCTCGCCCGCCGCCGGCTTCCACGGCTCCGCCCCGCCCCGCGCCGAGCCCGCATCTTCCCGGCTCGCCTCATCGCCGCCTTAGCCGCCGCCTCCGCCGCCGAGCTCGCCAGCGACCTCCCCGAGCCGCGTCGTCCGCCGCCGGCGCCTCCCGCCTCTGTTCCTCCGCGGCCGCCTAGCTCCGCCGTCGCCCGACCCCAGGCCCCGCGCGCTACCGCTCGAGCCCGCCGGCACCCGCGGCACCCCGCCGGGCCGCCAGTACCATTCTCGCCGCCCCGGCCGGCCGCCGTTCCCCGTCGTTTCCCTGTGCTCTGCCGCCCTTTGTCTCTGCTGTAGGCCAGTTTTCGTTTGTGCCTTGCCAAACAGTTGCAGATCGACATCGACCCCAAAACCCCGAAGCCGCGACACGGAACATGGAGGACACCGTCAGGGAGACCGAAGACCCCGTCCACGGACTCGAAGGCCCCGGTACCGGAACGCTCTGGTTGTCAAGATCTCCTTCACGGAATCGCCACGCGACGCCCGAACCCGAGGAGTCACCAAGTTCGACGAATACCCGTACATTGAGCCGCCGGCACCAAACAAGTCACCCGCGAATACCGAAGCCGAGAACCCCGACACGGACACACCAAGTTCTCCATCGAGGAAACCAAGGCCGTCGACGTGGAACCGTAGAACGACGAGTGCTTCACCCGGACACCGAGAACATCCCCCCTGAACGCCATGACCGTCTACATGACCCCAAGTCCCGCACCCGGATGCGCCAAGACCTACCCCGATACCCGAGAACGAACTGTCGAACCCTGGACCCTGTCGAACCCCGGACCCCGGAACCCCCAAGATCGTCGAGCCCCTAATGTGTGACCCCTTTTCCGGACCCTATTTTATAATATAATAACAACTTGTCGCATATTAAATTGTCATCTCGCATGCATTCATGTGGTTTGGGGGCCTTATGCCGATTCACCTAATAATTAAATATGGGGCCCATATGCGGGCAAATCTAGTCTCATATCGGCCTCATTTAAATTGGTGTAGCGAACCCGGTAATAACTTCTGCCATGTTAAACAACATTTAAAATGCGGGGTTTCCAAACAACTTGCACCACCTAAATTAATTGTCGGGACCCCGGTTCCACTTAATATGACCTAATTGCACCGCACCTTTGCCATGTCATACATCATGCATGCATCATGCCGATCTTCTGCCGTTTTATTAAATATTGCATCCGGTGTTTCTTGTAGTGTTTTGGTTCTTCGCGGATAAGGCCGTTGAGTTGATGTGAGCTTCGCCCCGATCTTCGGTCGAACCCTTCGGCAGTGTTTTCAGGCGAGCATCTTCCCCTTTCTGCCTATCTTACTTTTATAGTAATTTACTCCTTCCTGTTGATCTATTGCTATCTGTGTTGTGATGCTCTAGTTTTCGTACCCGTGAAATCCCTTGCAGCCCTATATTGCCGTGGACACATCCTAATACCTGTTGTTTGGTAGATAGTTGGGCCTGCGCGTCGCAGTTGCTTGCTCAAGTGCTGATATGTGTCGTCTTATGCCACAGTTGCTGATGTTTGCCGCATGTTGTTGTCGGAGATGATTCTAGCTTTACTTATCGTCACTTTAATTTCTGTTTAACAACTAAAATTGAATAAGCAGAGGCATCGGTGGGTGATAGATAATATTTGGTTTCCGAACGCCCACTTGTGTCCCGTAAGACCCCGAGTACTTGATACCTGTTCCTTGATTTATCGCGCTATCCACATCCGGGAGGTATATGGGACCCCCCTGAGCCAGAGCTTGATTCAGTCTTATTTCTTGGGGCCACGAACTAGTTTGGGGCTTTATTACTATCCTGTACTTATGCCATGTTTTACTGCTTTATTTACGATTGTGCGAGGAGCACACTGTACTGTTTAGGAGCGGGACACGATTCCGCGGTGTCGACAAGCCCAGCCACACTTTCGGGTTCCCAGTCGTTCACAGCCGTCCACCCAAACCTTGAGGCCGTCTCGGAGCTTGCTTACTCCGTTGCGGGTTCTACTTAAGGGGTGGCCCCCTGAAATATTTCTGAATCTTGTGATTGCTTTGTCGTGAAAGCCTCGTTGGGTTTTGATTTGGTTTTTCCGAGGTTGATCGAGTGTGTGTTGCTATTGGTGCACCCCGGCCGGGTAAAACTTTCTGAAAGCCGTGTCCGCGGATATGGACGACTTGGAGCACAGTTTCTCGATCATAGACAAGCATAACTAAAGTTTACTGCTATAAATTTGACTTATAATGACTAGTAATCAGCTTCACTATAATGGAATGGCTAATTAATACTGCCCACAATTGCTTGTTTGGTTGTCGCTTGCGACAATTGTATCTGACTAGTAAGTATTGCAACTACAACGGAATGGCTGAATAAAAGTACCAACAACTGCTGGGTTTTGGGGTTTATCTCATGCTATCTGTATCTGATTAGTAATTGCTGCAACTATAACGGAATGGTGAACTAAAAGTGCCCACTGTTTACTTTATCAGGACGATTATCTAAACCTGACTAGTAAAGTGCCGCAACTATAACTGAATAAGTAAAACTGCCAACTGCGTGAGTTCCTCGGTTGACTTCCTCGTTTGGTCTCGAGGGGGAAACACCAGGATGGGTTTGTTTGGTGTTAGCTTCAGGTTGGAACCGGATAGGTCATTCTTACCCCTCTCTGATAATCTCCAGTTGTATCGAGTCTCTATAGGTTGTTTAGTGCATGCTGCCGCTGCCGCTCAGTCCACCATACCTATGTAGGCGAGGACCGCCGAATTCTAGCCTCGCCGTGTACTGGCCTCAGTACTGACGCTCCTTCTTTTTCCTTTGCCCTTTGTCGGCACCCCTTTTGTTTAAGCAGGTTTTGAGATCGACGTCGTTAGCAGGGTTACCCTTCCGGCTTGGCCTGGGCAGGGTTATGGACGCCATTGGTTATTCTTCAGGGCTCTTAGCCCCATTTGCATCTTGTCCGTAGCTGGACGCTATATCGTGTTCAAGGTGATTTGGATCTTTGTATATTATATCTGTATTCTTGACTCTTTGAGTCGCGGTTATATATATCTGTTCTGTGGGTCCCATCGAGGACTGTTGTGTAATGTTATTACTTCGTTTTCCACCCGCACGAAAGTGCCTGGTGGGCACCTTTGAATCGTTTCTATGCGGGTTTGGCGAATTTTGCTCAAACTTGCATAGGTCCGATTCTGAGGGTGTTACAGAGTGGTATCAGAGCTCAGCAGTTGCGATACCCCACAAGTCCAGCCTGTAGGATAGCCTAGCTAACGGCCGAAGTAGAGTGTCAAAACTATTTTGCAAAATCGGTTGGATAGATCTGATTAGGTCTAATTTTATTCCTTACCCCTCTGCTATTCTCCTCTTATCTCGATGTGTTTTGAATCTGCTCTCTTATCTTTTCTTCGGGTCCAGGATTTCTCGTGGTTGGGTTTCCGTCGTACCTTCAGGGTTTCGCTTCCTCCTTGGTAACGGTGTTCTACCGCCCGGTGTTCAAGCTGCCTGACGAATCCGTCTACGGTGTCATCATTCTTTGTACCTTGTTTGTGCCTTCCGGTGTTTTCCGACGCGACGACATCCCCTACGCCAGCTCCGATGCAGAGTCTGCATCACTCCTTTGATCCGAACCTCGCTTGTCGAGATCTTCAGTCTGAATCCGAGGGTTGGTTGCATAATCTGTCTATTCGTGTACATATTAATGCTTTGAGTGCGGGATGGAGTCGCGACCATACCACTACTCTTATCATTTGCTTTGTATATAGAATGGTGAATCGATGCAATTTTACTCCTTCCGTTGAAGTTAGAGGTGGCCTTACCTTTAACTTCGTCCGTTGTTTATCCGGAGTGTTCTCTTGACGAACGGGATCAGCGACCTCTTGTTAGTGGTGTCGCGAGGATCTACACGAAGAGAGAAGACGCAGATCGCCGATCTTTCCTTCCGGTACCATGAGGCGGATCTCGAGGGCGAGATCCCTTGTTAGTGGTGTCGAATTGTGGCATCCCGCAAAACCACTACTAGAAAATCGCGTTGTTTTTGTGCATTGCATCATCATGACTGCCTGCTCATATCATCATGCCACATTGCATTTGAGCATCGTCATCATCTTGCATCTGATTTTACAAAACTATTTGCAAAAGCCCTATTTTGTTTTCTAAGCGCCCCAACCTAATTCAAACGCAAAACCCCGGGCCTCCGGATTATTTTGTTGTCGGCTATGTTTTGCAAAACGATGCGTTTTAGAATTAAATAAAATTATTATTTTGTTTTAGCGGGGCAGTTGAACGGGCCGATTTAGCCCGAACGACCACCCCAGAAAACCAGATCGGTCCAACCTGCCCGCCCCATCTAATCCTAAACCCACCTAAAAATCTACCCTCTCTCCCCAGCCACCTCACCCTAGCCTATCAGAGCTCGCCACCTCACTCCACCCCTCTTCCTCACCCAACCCCAGCCTGCCACCTAGCCTACCCCCTCTCCTCCCTGGCCACCCGCGCCTCCCCAGCTGCCAGCGTGGTCCGCCACTTCCTGGTTCCCGCGCGCTGGCCACGCGCAGCACACGCGCAGCACACGCGCTAGCCACGCGCAGCCAGCTAGGCCCACCCCACTCACGCCCCCACTCCCGCTGACCGCTGGGGCCCCCACCCCCCTCTGGCCCACTCACCAGCGGCTCACCGCGTCCCCGTGGCCCCACCTCTCCCCGCGGGTCCCGCTCCCCGCGTTCCCCACGCGGTGCGCCTCTCCCATCTCCCTCACGCACGCGACCCTCCTCCCCCAGTCCTCTCTCCCCCACGCCCGATCCCCCGCCGCAGCCGGCTCTCCCCTGGCGCCGCTCAGACCGCGCCCGCCGGCGACCCCTCTCCCTCGCACCAGGCCTCTACCCCGACGCCGTGCGCCTGCAGCCCCGCCACCCCTCCTCCATCTCCGCCGCGCTGGCCCATCCTCCCTGGCGCCTCCTCGCCTCCCAAGCTCCTCCCCCGCCTCCGCGTGCTCCCAGCGGCCGCGCCCCGCCGAGCGTCCGCGCCGCCGACGAGCTCCCTTCGGCGAGCTCGCCTCGCCGCATCTGCGCCTCCGCCGACCGAGCGCCTCCCTCCCCGTCTCCGGCCAAGCTCGCCCGCCGCCGGCTTCCACGGCTCCGCCCCGCCCCGCGCCGAGCCCGCATCTGCCCGGCTCGCCTCATCGCCGCCTTAGCCGCCGCCTCCGCCGCCGAGCTCGCCAGCGACCTCCCCGAGCCGCGTCGTCCGCCGCCGGCGCCTCCCGCCTCTGTTCCTCCGCGGCCGCCTAGCTCCGCCGTCGCCCGACCCCAGGCCCCACGCGCTGCCGCTCGAGCCCGCCGGCACCCGCGGCACCCCGCCGGGCCGCCAGTACCATTCTCGCCGCCCCGGCCGGCCGCCGTTCCCCGTCGTTTCCCTGTGCTCTGCCGCCCTTTGTCTCTGCTGCAGGCCAGTTTTCGTTTGTGCCTTGCCAAACAGTTGCAGATCGACATCGACCCCAAAACCCCGAAGCCGCGACACGGAACATGGAGGACACCGTCAGGGAGACCGAAGACCCCGTCCACGGACTCGAAGGCCCCGGTACCGGAACGCTCTGGTTGTCAAGATCTCCTTCACGGAATCGCCCCGCGACGCCCGAACCCGAGGAGTCACCAAGTTCGACGAATACCCGTACATTGAGCCGCCGGCACCAAACAAGTCACCCGCGAATACCGAAGCCGAGAACCCCGACACGGACACACCAAGTTCTCCATCGAGGAAACCAAGGCCGTCGACGTGGAACCGTAGAACGACGAGTGCTTCACCCGGACACCGAGAACATCCCCCTGAACGCCATGACCGTCTACATGACCCCAAGTCCCGCACCCGGATGCGCCAAGACCTACCCCGATACCCGAGAACGAACTGTCGAACCCTGGACCCTGTCGAACCCCGGACCCCGGAACCCCCAAGATCGTCGAGCCCCTAATGTGTGACCCCTTTTCCGGACCCTATTTTATAATATAATAACAACTTGTCGCATATTAAATTGTCATCTCGCATGCATTCATGTGGTTTGGGGGCCTTATGCCGATTCACCTAATAATTAAATATGGGGCCCATATGCGGGCAAATCTAGTCTCATATCGGCCTCATTTAAATTGGTGTAGCGAACCCGGTAATAACTTCTGCCATGTTAAACAACATTTAAAATGCGGGGTTTCCAAACAACTTGCACCACCTAAATTAATTGTCGGGACCCCGGTTCCACTTAATATGACCTAATTGCACCGCACCTTTGCCATGTCATACATCATGCATGCATCATGCCGATCTTCTGCCGTTTTATTAAATATTGCATCCGGTGTTTCTTGTAGTGTTTTGGTTCTTCGCGGATAAGGCCGTTGAGTTGATGTGAGCTTCGCCCCGATCTTCGGTCGAACCCTTCGGCAGTGTTTTCAGGCGAGCATCTTCCCCTTTCTGCCTATCTTACTTTTATAGTAATTTACTCCTTCCTGTTGATCTATTGCTATCTGTGTTGCGATGCTCTAGTTTTCGTACCCGTGAAATCCCTTGCAGCCCTATATTGCCGTGGACACATCCTAATACCTGTTGTTTGGTAGATAGTTGGGCCTGCGCGTCGCAGTTGCTTGCTCAAGTGCTGATATGTGTCGTCTTATGCCACAGTTGCTGATGTTTGCCGCATGTTGTTGTCGGAGATGATTCTAGCTTTACTTATCGTCACTTTAATTTCTGTTTAACAACTAAAATTGAATAAGCAGAGGCATCGGTGGGTGATAGATAATATTTGGTTTCCGAACGCCCACTTGTGTCCCGTAAGACCCCGAGTACTTGATACCTGTTCCTTGATTTATCGCGCTATCCACATCCGGGAGGTATATGGGACCCCCCTGAGCCAGAGCTTGATTCAGTCTTATTTCTTGGGGCCACGAACTAGTTTGGGGCTTTATTACTATCCTGTACTTATGCCATGTTTTACTGCTTTATTTACGATTGTGCGAGGAGCACACTGTACTGTTTAGGAGCGGGACACGATTCCGCGGTGTCGACAAGCCCAGCCACACTTTCGGGTTCCCAGTCGTTCACAGCCGTCCACCCAAACCTTGAGGCCGTCTCGGAGCTTGCTTACTCCGTTGCGGGTTCTACTTAAGGGGTGGCCCCCTGAAATATTTCTGAATCTTGTGATTGCTTTGTCGTGAAAGCCTCGTTGGGTTTTGATTTGGTTTTTCCGAGGTTGATCGAGTGTGTGTTGCTATTGGTGCACCCCGGCCGGGTAAAACTTTCTGAAAGCCGTGTCCGCGGATATGGACGACTTGGAGCACAGTTTCTCGATCATAGACAAGCATAACTAAAGTTTACTGCTATAAATTTGACTTATAATGACTAGTAATCAGCTTCACTATAATGGAATGGCTAATTAATACTGCCCACAATTGCTTGTTTGGTTGTCGCTTGCGACAATTGTATCTGACTAGTAAGTATTGCAACTACAACGGAATGGCTGAATAAAAGTACCAACAACTGCTGGGTTTTGGGGTTTATCTCATGCTATCTGTATCTGATTAGTAATTGCTGCAACTATAACGGAATGGTGAACTAAAAGTGCCCACTGTTTACTTTATCAGGACGATTATCTAAACCTGACTAGTAAAGTGCCGCAACTATAACTGAATAAGTAAAACTGCCAACTGCGTGAGTTCCTCGGTTGACTTCCTCGTTTGGTCTCGAGGGGGAAACACCAGGATGGGTTTGTTTGGTGTTAGCTTCAGGTTGGAACCGGATAGGTCATTCTTACCCCTCTCTGATAATCTCCAGTTGTATCGAGTCTCTATAGGTTGTTTAGTGCATGCTGCCGCTGCCGCTCAGTCCACCATACCTATGTAGGCGAGGACCGCCGAATTCTAGCCTCGCCGTGTACTGGCCTCAGTACTGACGCTCCTTCTTTTTCCTTTGCCCTTTGTCGGCACCCCTTTTGTTTAAGCAGGTTTTGAGATCGACGTCGTTAGCAGGGTTACCCTTCCGGCTTGGCCTGGGCAGGGTTATGGACGCCATTGGTTATTCTTCAGGGCTCTTAGCCCCATTTGCATCTTGTCCGTAGCTGGACGCTATATCGTGTTCAAGGTGATTTGGATCTTTGTATATTATATCTGTATTCTTGACTCTTTGAGTCGCGGTTATATATATCTGTTCTGTGGGTCCCATCAAGGACTGTTGTGTAATGTTATTACTTCGTTTTCCACCCGCACGAAAGTGCCTGGTGGGCACCTTTGAATCGTTTCTATGCGGGTTTGGCGAATTTTGCTCAAACTTGCATAGGTCCGATTCTGAGGGTGTTACATGTGTGCACCTACGTGTCGGACTGCAATAACCTGACACGCACCAACCAGATTGCAACCGCAGGGATTTCTGCGGCAGGAGTTCCTGGAGCAGGGGTTTCAGCAGGCGTTTCTGGAGCAGCGATGTCTAGGATGGACGCCGACAAACAGGCGTGGCTAGCCAAGTATGCCACTGGAACGAGTCATGAGAATCTAGCCCCTGCAGCTCAAACAGTGGAGCAAATCCGTACCATCTTGAGAGACCATTTCGGCTTCGTGCCGAAGAGAAGGACAATCGGCTATTCAAAGCCATACCCCAACGAGTTTGATCTGATTCCGCTGCCACCCAAGTATCGGCTCCCTGAGTTCTCAAGGTTTAGCGGATCAGAAGGGTCGAGCTCGATCGAGCACGTGAGCCGATACCTGGCACAGTTAGGCATGATTTCAGCATCGGATCAGTTGCGCGTAAGGTTCTTTGCGCAATCTCTGACAGGACCAGCTTTTGGGTGGTACACCTCGCTGCCACCTAATTCGATTCAGACCTGGAAGCAACTGGAAGAGAAGTTCCACATTCAGTATCATTCAGAGGCTACCGAGGCTGGCATTGCAGACCTGGCACAGGTGCGGCAAAAGGGGGGAGAAACTGTAGCCGAGTACATCCAGCGCTTCAGGACTGTCAAGAACCGATGTTACTCAGCTCGTTTAACTGAAAAAGAAGCAGTCGAGCTGGCAGTGTTGGGTCTCTCAGCACCTATCAAGGATCTGGCTTTCCAAGTAGAGTACAACTCATTGGCGCACATGGCCCAGAAGCTGACGATGTATGAACAGCGCCACCCTGAGTTGTACCAAGACAAGTTCAAATGTCCGATAGGCCTGGTCGATACAGAAGAAGAAGATCCTACACAAGACCAGGAGGTGGCCGTGGCTGAATGGGCTCGGGGGGCAGATCCTGTATCCTGCAAATGGGTGAAACAGCAAGGGCCTGCAAAAGGGTTCGACTTCGATGTGAGCAAAGCCGAGCAGATATTCGATTTACTGCTGAAGGAGAAGCAGCTGAAGTTACCCGAAGGCCACAAAATCCCTACGGTTCAGGAGATGAACGGGAGACCATACTGCAAGTGGCATCACTCGTTCACCCACACCACCAATGATTGCAAAGAGCTACGTCGCCAGATCCAAACAACGATAGAACAAGGCCATCTGATCCTTGGGCAGTTCGCCATGAAAGTGGACACAAACCCATTTCCCGGCGTCAACATGGTAGAACACAGTCACTCCACGAGGCGTCAGCTGGATTTCTCGTTCGATGTTAATATGGCAGGATCTGGGTACCACCATGGCACATACAAGGAGGAAGGCGGTCGTTCTCGGGGCAAAGAAAGAGAGGAGGCTGGTCCACGCGACCGGCCCAGCTACGATGACAGGCGGTATTTAACTGAGGAACAGGTGAGGAGCGTGCGATATCAGAAGCCACATTCCACGCATCTCCTTAACAAGTATGAGCGTCAGTATGACCGACGGAGCCGGCGCGATGGAGACGATGAAGGATATGAGCACCTCGCTAGGGGACCGTCAAAAGAAAAGGAAGGCGCAGACAAACATTGGGATTGTCCATTCTTCAAGTATTGCTGGGATGCGGGAATGAGCCGATTGCCTACAATCGATAACTGCCCGGAATGTGGACAGCAGAAGGAGGACACGGGGCCAGTTTCAGTGTTCAAGCGTCTAGGGCCTCTCCCACCTCAGCCGACACAGGGAGTCCGCTCGAGCAAAACATCTCGAGGAGCCAATGGATGACAAAGAAGAAGACAGATATCACCGTCCAAGGTGGTGTCCCGACGGACTCAGACATACCCAAAAGCGTAGAGTTCAACGACTGCGTAACTTGGAGGAAGCCGAAGCACAGTACCTCCACGGTTTAAGGAAAGCACGGCCCGATCTGGCCGTTAAAATCCGGCAGACCTTGGAAACGGAAGATCGCCCGAAAAGGAAAGAGTGGCGCCCCAAACCGGTAAAAGCCGATTCAAAGACATCGGCTGGCACAAACATGGTGTTCATACTTCCGTCAGAGTTCTGCGCTCCAAGAACCAACGAGCTGCCAGTGGCACAGTTTGACTGCGGCCCACGGCCGGTTATCTTTGAGAAGCCACGTGAGAAGGGCTAAAAACATCTGAAAGCCCTGTACCTACGAGGTTACATCAATGGGCAGCCTGTCAGCAAGATGTTGGTGGACACCGGAGCGGCAGTCAATATAATGCCATACTCCATGCTACGGCGTTTGGGACGCTCCACTGCAGATCTGATCAAAACCAACGTCACGTTAAGCGACTTCAACGGCCAAACTTCAGAAACGCAAGGCGTACTGAACGTGGATCTGACTGTGGGCAGAAAAACCGTCCCTACGTCATTCTTCGTCGTGGACAGCAAAAGCACCTACGCTGTTTTCCTAGGGAGAGATTGGATTCATGCTAACTGCTGCATTCCATCCACGATGCACCAGTGCCTAATACAGTGGGATGGAGATGAGGTGGAGGTCATTCATGCAGATGATTCTATCGAGATCTCCATAGCTGGCATGAACATCTGGGAAGCAGAAGACCAAGAGCCGATCTCTGGAATCAGTCTAGCCGGCTGTGAGCGCATTGAAGCTACAAAAAACGGGGTGAGGCTGGTCTTATCCACTGGCCTGACAGAGTAGCAAAGTCCACGATCGTACGTGGTACGGCCGATCCCTGCGATCGGCCACAAAAAATAAAAAGCAGCAATCTTACGACAAGCAGATCATGTAGTCGTAGCAGGGAGATTCCCTGCCATTGTAAAACACAAATAAGGTGTAAACCGTCCTTGACTAATGCAATCAAAAAGGGGGCCGATTCAGGCAATCGGCCCAAATTATTTTGGTTATCCTCACCTACTGTTTGCCCTGTGTTTAGCATCGATTTAACAGGTGACGGAAAGCTAGGGTATGGGTTTACATCCGCTGATGAACTAGAGGAAATCGACATCGGTCCTGGGGATAAGCCACGACCAACATTTATCAGCAAGAAGTTAGATCCGAGTCTGCGGGGTCCGATGATGGCTCTGTTGAAAGAATATCCAGACTTCTTCGCCTGGGACTATACAGAGATGCCTGGACTAGACAGGAGCATCATTGAGCATCGACTCCCGCTTAAAAAAGGATTTCGGCCATTCCAGCAGCGAGCACGACAGATGAAGGCCGAAATTTTGGAAGAAGTCAAGAAAGAGGTCGAGAAAATGTTGACAGCCAAGTTAATCAGGCCATGCAGGTATGCTGAGTGGATTTCTAGTATCGTACCTGTAGAGAAAAAGGATGGCCGCTGGCGTGTTGCCATAGATTTTCGGGATCTCAATAGAGCTACCCCAAAGGATGAGTATCCGATGCCGGTGGCAGAAACGTTAATCAACGCAGCGGCTGGTCATAAGATCTTGAGCTTCATGGATGGCAATGCCGGTTACAACCAAATTTTTATGGCTCCAGAAGACATACACAAGACTGCGTTCAGAGTCCCAGGTTCGGTGGGGTTGTTTGAATATGTAGTCATGACGTTTGGACTGAAGAATGCCGGCGCCACGTACCAAAGAGCCATGAATTACATTTTCCATGATCTGATCGGCAAGCTGGTGGAAATTTACATCGATGACGTGGTGGTCAAGTCTGCTTCAGTACAAGGACACTTGGACGATCTGCAACGCGTCCTGGACCGAACAAGAAAATTCGGGCTACGGATGAATCCAAAAAAGTGTGCCTTTGGGGTGACGGCCGGTCAGTTCTTGGGGTTCTTGGTCCATGAACGCGGAATTGAGATCGGCCTGAAAAGTCAGGAGGCAGTGCGAACAATGAAGCCACCTACCACGAAGAAAGAACTGCAGTCTCTCATCGGCAAGATCAACTTCGTCAGAAGATTCATCTCCAATCTGTCAGGAAGGATTGAGCCGTTCATGGGATTGGTGAAGAATAAATCTGACGAGGAATTCCGCTGGGGGGCAGAGCAACAATGAGCCTTCGACGAGATCAAAGAATATCTGACGAAGCCGCCAGTGTTGGTTCCGCCCTAGCCGGATAGGCCATTCTACATTTACTTGTCAGTAGCTGACACGTCCATCGCCTCAGTGGTGGTGCAAGTTTATGATGGGCTGGAGCGAGTCGTATTTTACATCAGCAGAAGGATGCTGGATGCAGAGACAAGGTATCCTGAGATCGACAAGTTGTGCCTCTGCCTGTTTTTCACCTGCACCAAGCTGCGCCACATTTTGCTATCAGCGGAGATTGTCATCATATGCAAATCAGATGTCATAAAGCACATGCTGTCGGCTCCTATGTTGAAAGGCCGACTGGGCAAATGGATGTTTGCATTATCGGAGTTTGACATCCGGTATCAACCCGCGAAAGCGGTTAAGGGTCAGGCATTGGCCGACCTTATCGCTGAAAGGATCAACACTAATATAGCAGCACTGTCTATACGAGCGTGGGCTATGTTTTTCGATGGATCGGTTTGTGACGATGGGTGCGGCATCGGCATGCTACTCGTGTCGCCCCGGGGGGCAACATTTTCCTTCTCCATCAGGTTATCTGCCCCTCGCACCAACAACGTCGCTGAGTATGAGGCGATACGCAAGGGAATGGAGTTGCTCATCGAAGCTGGAGCAGAAGCAGTGGAAATTTTTGGAGACTCCAAGTTGGTGATTTCTCAACTCACGGAGGAATACAAGTGTGAGAGCGAGTCGCTCTTCCCATTATGGCTGCAATGCCGCGAGCTGATGGCACAGTTCCGGTACATAAACTTCACCTGGATCCCGCGATCGCAGAATACCGAGGCGAATGATCTTGCACAAATGGCTTCAGGCTACAAGGATGTAGCCGAGGGAGCCGATGTTCAGGTACAGTTCCTGGAAGCGGACGACTGGAGAGCCGATATCTTCAATTACTTGAAGGATTCGGCTCGGGGGGCACCTAAACGGATAAGGTACAAGGACATGAAGTATGTGCTTATCAGGGACGACATGTTTTACAGGACTCTGGAGGGGTTGTTGCTCAAATGTCTGGGGACAGCCGAGGCCAATCGGCTCCTACACGAGGTACACGAAGGCGCCTGTGGAACTCACCAATCGGCTCACAAGATGAAATGGTTGATCAGGCGATCAGGGTTTTATTGGCCCACCATGCTTGAGGACTGCTTCAAGTACTACAAAGGGTGTCAAGCATGTCAGAAATTTGGGAAAATTCAGATGGTACCCGCGTCAGCAATGAACCCCATCATCAAACCTTGGCCATTCCGAGGTTGGGGCATGGATATGATTGGCAAGATCAATCCTCCATCAAGCAAAGGCCACATGTGGATTTTGGCCATTACTGATTATTTCACTAAATGGGTGGAGGCTGTCCCGATGAAGTCAGTGAACTCAAAGGATGTTATCAATTTTGTGAAAGAACATGTCATTCATAGATTCGGGATTCCCCAAACCATCACGACCGATGGAGGTTCGGTCTTCATTTCTCACGAGTTTAGAAAATTCTGTGAGGACACGGGGATTAAGCTGATTCGATCATCTCCATACTATGCTCAAGCAAATGGGCAAGCTGAAGCGTCCAACCAGAGCCTTATCAAGCTGATCAAGAGGAAAGTCGACGAGCACCCTAGGCGTTGGCACGAGGTTCTGTCAGAGGCTTTATGGGCTTATCGCATGTCATGCCATAGAGCGATAAAAACCCACCGTTGGCCAAGGTAGCTCGTGCATATAACAAGAAAGTGAGACCAAAGGAGTTCCACGTTGGCGATCTGGTATGGGAAGCTGTGTTGCCATTAGGGACTAAGGATGCAACATATGGTAAATGGTCTCCAAATTGGCACGGGCCATACAGGGTCGATCAGGTTTTAAGAGGAAACGCGTACATGCTTGAGGAGCTGGACGGCGTAAAATTCCCAGTGGCTGTCAACGGCCAACATCTCAAGAAATATTTCCCAAGCATGTGGGATGATGGACAGTGAAATGTGGGGGCCGATACATGAAATCGTCCAAATAAAAGAAAATATATAGCCGATGCACAGTCATCGACTCTAGAGGTTCAAACTGTTACAAGCAGATGCCAGTTTACATAAACGAACTACTGAAGAAATGCCTCGAAGGCGTGGAGGGCGTCAGCACGGACACGATCCACCTCGGCGATCTCGGCTTCGTCATCTTCGTCCTTGCCCGTCACTAGCTGCTTGTTCAGGGCACGTATTTCTTCCAGATCGGTCTTCAGTTGAGCTTTGAGGCTTTCTGCTTCGTCTTGGGAGCGGGCGATGGAGTCTTCCTTGTCGCGAATGAGCTGTTTAGTCGCCCGGACCTTCTCTTCAAGATCTTCCAACTCCCTTTTCAAGGATGCGAGCTCGGCGGTACTGACAGAGGTGTCAGTTTTGGCGTCAAGAGACGCCTTTTTCTCGTTGAGCTGCTGACATCTGTCTGCGATATTGGCCTTCAGTGGAAGTTGGGCGCGGCGCAGACTGATCCTCTCACGAGCTAACTTCACCCTTGACCCGTAGAAAGACAGAGTTACAACTGGCCAAAGCTTCACCTGCAATGCTACTGGGAGTTGGGCTTTGATTTCAGCAAGAACGCTCTTCACCTCCTCAGAACCCTCGATCAACTCTTCGATCGGGGAGGACAACAGGGCTTTAAGACGCTGGAATTGAGGTGGAACAGCCCTGGCTCGTGGTTCATCGTTGGCGACAGAGGGAGTTGGTTCGATGGATTCAGGGTCGAACGTCAGCAAGCCTGAAATATCACAACCCTGGTAGACCGGAAAGGCGTCAGTATGCGTCCAACATACAAGGATGAGCCGAAAAAAGCTAACGTACCTCTCCTAAGGTCGAGGGGATAGCAGTTGACGAGACAATCAGCTTGTGTGTGGTTGCTGGGGGCTTGGCCAAAGTGGTAGCCGTTTCATCTTCACCTTCGGGGATTGCTAGATCCGGCTTGGCTAAAGGCATCGGCACTGCCCCGGCTTTCCCACTAGAAGCATCAGTCGTCTGCATGGAAGGTGTTAGCCGATGTAAATAATGATGAATCGGCAGATTAAAAGGAGTAAGTGGTAGGAGCATGAAGGGTGATGATTTTCGAAACCTCCTGGCTCGACGAAGAAGCTTGCAGTCCTTTGCGAGTTCTCTTGGGACCCATAGCTGTCCCCGCCTCGACTGGTGCTCGGGGGGCAGTAGGTTCAGGAACCGACCTTTTCCTGGAAGCCGATGGTGGCGAATCTGGCTGGCTTGGTGTGATGGTCCTCTCTGAATCTGTTGGGCCCAGTTCTCCTCGATTGGTCTGAGTGTCCTCGCTGGAGGTGTCTTCGACGGAAGCCTGTAAAAAAGGAGAACCAGTGAGCACGAGCATGTCTGCAAGAAGGGAAGAATGAGAAGGATCGACCAAGGCATGGATCAGCCTACATGCGAGCTTTCTGGAGAAGGGCTCCGGCGCCTCAAGGTCTTCCTGGCAGCTACCTTCCTCACCATCGTTCTTGTTTTAGTTGGAACTCGAGGGGCAGCTGACTTAGGAGTTGCTTGGTTCTTGGAAGCCGATTGTGGTGTTATCGGCTGATTCTGCATCATGACCTTTTTCAAAGGTGGTGAGTTTTTGCAGAAAATAACCACAGGAGCTGGCGGAAAGAACTCGAAGGGGGAGCCATCACTGTGCGTAGGTTCAGGGCCATCTTGTTGCTACAAAGAGAAAGAGTGGGTTAGTAGAAGAACCATTTGTGAGCTGCATCAAGAAAATTTACAAGTAGTGGTACCTGTTCCACGGGGATGTCATAGTCAGCATCGAGCTGTTTCAGCAACGGTCCCAGAGCTCTCCTGAAGGCATGAGTCTTCCACATCGACCACCAGTCTTCAAAGCCATCGGTTGATGAGGCAAAGGTGAGGTCTTTAGGAATTGGGATGGTCAGAGCGTCGAAGAAGGAATAACACCTTTGGCTGGTGAGAGGATCAGGCAGGTCGGCTCTGCTCTCTGTAAGATGGTGGAGAAAGAAATGGGGAGGTACTTGTCCAAGGCCAAATTGCCGAGCTACTACGACCGGCTGGTAGAATTCATATCCAGGCTTGATTATTCTGGTGGATGTACTCATGCCAACTGGAAGGAAACAGGGACGAATCACGGTGGAAAAGAGCTGCCGAGTGCTGGTGTCATCGGCAAAATTGTCTAGCCTGAAGGAGAGTGGATTTTCAAAATGTTTCGATTCTTCCATGTAAGGAAAGAAGATAGGATTGTCCAGGCCTTGAAAGAAAGTGCTGAACCACTTGGATGCCTCCTGAGGGGTCAGTTTACTACCTGGCAGTCTATACAAAGCTTGGCCATAGCTGGTGCATCGGATCTGCTTCCCTTTTACATCTTGAAAGGTGCAACTCGCCAAAAGGGGGAAGTTTGGGATGTGGTTTTGAAAATACAGCTGAGCCCATAGCTGAATGAACCACCAGGGACCACCTGTTTTGACTGCTATGCCAGAGAACAGCTTGACAGACATCAACTGGAGATATCGATAGACCTCTCCAAGGAACAGTTTGCCGATGCCAAGTTGGGTGCCTTTGGCCAGTTCGTGGGCTAAGGAGAGATAATTCTTGGTTGGAGCAAGGGAAGGGCCACAGAATATGAAATGTTCCAGCCAGAAGTTGAGAAAGGCTGTGTGTTCTTTCTCTATGACAGGGCCCTTTGTTTTCATATGGCGTTGGAGGTAGGCACCCCAGTTTGTGCAGTCTGTTTTAGAAGACAGTTTGTAGGGGACTTTGGTCAGTTTAAAAGCAGAGGGGCTGGGTGATGTAACATCCAGACCAGTAATCATCACCACGTCTAACAGGGTTGGTGACATAGGGCCATGACCGAACATGAAGCAGTTCAGAGCGTCGGACCAGAAGTAGCCGATGGTTTTTAGAAGATTCTCATGTTTCTCAAGGGGAGACAATGAAAAATGCAAGGCGTCGGCTATTCCCGTGGTTTCCCATTGGGATTGGTAAGCTCTAGCTACCCTGCTGAACCAAGAGACCCAATGTTTAGGGGGATTAGGCCAGGCTCGCAAGCAGTCGGCCCAAGAGTTTAAATCCAGGTCTTGACTTACGAAGGGGATTCTGTTTGCTTCGCAAGAGATCAGATGGGAAGGACTAGAATCTGTACGAGGGCCAAGACAGAGAGAATTTGGGAGAGAAGGATGCGGCAGCAGAATGTCTGAAACCTAGAAAATTTAATGGTGGAATAAGGCATTAATTCAGGTGTTCGCCATTAATTCTAGCATCGCGTTCAGACTGCGAGGAGTAGGCGTACCTTCAGACCGGAGACCTCTGGGTTGGTGTTGGACGATTCCGCCATCTAGTTTGCCGGCGGAGATGGATCTATGCAGTTGGGGATCGAGGGTTCTTGTCGCTGTGAGCTCGATCTGGTCGGTGGGCAATTGGAGATCTGGGTCGCCCCTTTTTGAAGAGGGTCGCAGGTTACCGTTTGAAACTGGAAAGTGGCCGCTCAGATTTGTCTAAGTATGCGACCAAGTTTTGACCTTGTCAACGTTTTTGGGAAAGCCGATGTGTTGCCATCGGTTCTTTGAGATTTGACTTGTTTGACTGTATGAGCGCAGTGTGGTGAAAGCCGATACAGTACTATCGGCTTCTGGAGCATCGACCTATTTTGACTATCGGCGAAATTGGGTCGGAAAAGCAATCTTCGAGTTGGAAAAGTAATCTTTGTTCATTCAAAAGACGATTATTTACAGTGGGGCTGATTGCTTACAAAAGGAAACCTACTACCACTACTACTACTACTACTAGTTTCTAATCTAGAGGCCGAGGTCGTCGCCGCTGTCTTCGCCGTCGTCTTGTTCGCTGTCATCAGCGCTGCTGCCGGCGTCGTCTTCGCTGCTGCTGCTGAAGATGCCAGCGGGGGCCTCCTCGTCCTCGTCATCGTCTTCGGTGTCCTCGCTGGACCCGGCGCGGAAGCACTTCACCGGTGGATACTCATTGGAGGAGGTGTCCTCCTCCGACTCCTCCTCCTCGTCGGAGGATTCGACGCCGTCCCAGGACCAGGCGTCGTCGCTGCTCTTCGCCTCCAGTTCCCCGTCGACGAGGAACTGCAGGCCCTCCTCGCCGTCAGTTAGGGACGCGTCGTCCTCCGACCAAGCGGCGAAATCCCAATCCCTCTCGTCCCACCATTGTGGGGCGAGAGTCTCGTACGCCGCCGTGGGCGGGTGCTCCGGCGTCGGCTCCCGGTCGCTAATGGTGTTGGAAGACTGGGAGGAACGGGCGGAAGAAGAGGAGGCCATGGCGGAGGAAGAGGGTTTTTTCGGCGGAGGAAGAGGGTTTTTTGGCTACTGGAGGAAGATGGGGACTGCAAACTGCTCAGATGAATTTAAATAAGGGGAATAGTGGGAGGCGGTTCAATGCCATAGCGGTTTCCCAGAATGTGCTGCCAAAATCGTCAAATCATGCACTGCGAAGGAGTTGAGAAGACAGGGCATCATGATGAGGGGGTGGCGTGACGATTCTGCTCTGCAACGCGTAACCCGATGTGAAAAAAGAGGAAGGGGAAAGAAAAAACATCAGCAGAGTGGTTTTGGAATTATTATTGCCAAAACCAGGGGGGCATGTGTTATCGCCATATTTTGGCCAAAGGAGGAGATGGGCCGTAATCAAGATGGGCTTGGAAGATACATATATGCAACGTGTTGTTGAATCGGCCTTGTGCGTGGGTTTGGGCTAAATTGCCCGTGTATCTGTATATTGTAGTAGGTTCCGTTTCGGTTTAGGTAAGAGATAGAGTTGTAGAGTTATTCCAAAGATAGAAAGTCTCCGGACTATAAATATGTACCTAAGGTTATCGAGAAAAGGAGGACAATCACGTTCACAACAAAAACAATCTCGGCGCATCGCCACCCCTTGTTTCTAGGGTTTCTTTCGGGTAAGTGTCATGCTGCCTAGATCGCATCTTGCGATCTAGGCAGTATTTGCTTATGCGTTATTTGGTGTTACTCGTACTGAAGCCTTGTTGATGGCGAGTAATACTATTATCATAGATTTGTTTAGGTTAGCATCGGTACTTTTCGCTATGATTGTTTAAGTTATGCTACCTCTAGTTACCTCGCTGCCTTTGCACCTTTTCCCGGGTGTAAGGGTAGCATCTTGCTTGATCCTTATTCAGTTGATTCGATCTGTTATAGTTGTGCCTTTTCCAAGGTTTAGTTTGATATCCACGTAGTCAGGCCTTGCAAACGGGTTGAACGGTCCAGTAGTACGTAAGGATATGGTTTGCTAGTTCGAGAGGAGTTGTTCCGGTAATTGATCTTTCGTCGGTTGTTAGGCCTCCTCTAGGGTTAGTTTTCTATCATCTTTTGTATCTGCCAGGCTCAATTACGTGTAGGACGTTCCAATTACGTGGTGAAAACATTAAACTGTCGTAGATCGATTTAACTTATATTGATGAAGCAAAACCCCATGTTATCGTAGATCTAATGCAGAACCATGGGACAATCGGCTCCAGGAGCCGATTCACAGGGAAACCTGGGAGCCGGTCACGGCTCGAATTTTACGTATACTTGTTTACCATGCAGGAAATTGATCAAAGCAATCCATCACCTTCCTGACCAGGTATAGGTCAGGTGGCACGCCCTCGAACCAAGACAGGACGTGTGCCGGAGTTTTGCGGGCCGTTGCCCGAGGGACCAGGGCCCACCAGCAGTTCTGGGAGATTCCCGGCTCTTCGTGTTGCTCGTCGCTGCTCGCCGGTGGGTTTTGACAGGCAACACATAGTTGAAAGGAAAAATACCACACTTGGTATATTGATCATGTGTCGAAAAAACCTTCACAAAATGACCTATCATGTTCGAGGTTTCATGGCTTTCGGTCCAAATGACCGATGTTATGTGCTGACTCACGACATAGGTTGTGATGCTGTGCCCATATTATGCATACATGTGGATATTGGTATGGAGAACAATGTTGCAGGAGGAAGTTTTCCTTTTCGTCGCACGGAAAAGCCCTTTTCCATTTTCCGAGCGTAAAAAATGGGTCGTTTTGTGAAGTAACCACCAAAATGTTGTTTCAGAATGCTACCATCCCATTTTTCTAAAATACTAGACCACCTTACATGGATTATCTCCCAATCGGGACATTTCAAACCTTTTCGTCCATCTCGGGTAAAAAGGACCTGCCGAATCGGTAGGAAGTGGGTCCGGTTTGTACTACAGGTACATGATCTAACGCCCGTGATTTTTTGAAAAAATCATTTTTAGACTCGCAATATGTGGTTTCTTCAGAGATCCAATGCAATTTCTAACGATGCTCGTCCCCTATCTTCATGCACGCCGGTTCGACCATAGTTAGAAATTCAAAAAATTCAAAACAGGCATAAGAAATTCAAGAAAAATCCGAACAATGAAAATCCTTCGCGTGGTGTCATATTATGTGACATAGTTGAAATTAAAAATACCAGACTTGGTATATTGATCATGTCCATGTTCGAGGTTTCATGGCTTTCGGTCCAAATGACCGAGGTTATGTGCTGAATCACGGCATAGTTTGTGATGATGTGCCCATATTATGCATGCATGTGGAAATTGGTATGGAGAACAATGTTGCAGGATGAAGTTTTCCTTTTTGTCGCACGGAAAATCCCTTTTCCATTTTTCGAGCGCAAAAAAGGGTCGTTTTGTGAAGTAACCACCAAAATTCTGTTTCAGAATGCTACCGTACCATTTTTCTAAAATACTAGACCACCTTACATGGACTATCTCCCAACCGGGACATCTCAAACCTTTTCGTCCATCCCGGATAAAAAGGACAAATGTCGGCCGAATCGGTAGGAAGTGGGTCCGGTTTGTACTACAGGTACATAATCTAATGCCCGTGATTTTTTGAAAAAATAATTTTTAGACTCGCAATATGTGGTTTCTTGAGAGATCCAATGCAATTTCTAACGATGCTCATCCCCTATCTTCATGCACGTCGGTTCGACCATAGTTAGAAATTCAAAAGATTTAAAACAGGCATAAGAAATTCAAAAAAAATACGAACAATGAAAATCCTTCGCGTGGTGTCATATTATGTGACATAGTTAAAAGAAAAAATACCAGACTTGGTATATTGATCATGTCTCGAAAAAACATTCACAAAATGACCTATCATGTTCGAGGTTTCATGGCTTTCGGTCCAAATGACCGATGTTATGTGCTGAATCACGGCATAGTTTGTGATGCCGTGCCCATATTATGCATGCATATGGACATTGGTATGTAGAACATGTAGGGTTTCGTAGCATGGAAAACAAAATATTTCTACCGCATACAAACAAATAAGCCAAGATCTATCTACTAGATTCTAGCAACGAGTCGATAGAATAACTCACCCTCGAAGATTCCAAAGTGTTTAACGAGAGCGGATTCTCGTGGGTGATGTAGTCGTACTCTTTCCGATCTCAAGATCGCGTAGACGATCCTTCCGGCGCTGCGTTCCGGCAGCGCTCCCGCAGTCGGTCACACGTTCGGTACTCGACGAAGACATTCCTCTCCCTTCTTCCAGCAGGCAGCGGAGGTTGTAGCACTCTCCTCGCGATTCCGACAGCACAACGGCGTGGTACCGGAAGTAGAGGGGAGATCTCGCAGGGCTTCGCCTTAAGCCGGAGCGAGTATGGTGGAGTATGAGAGAGTCCCTCGACGATCTAGGGTTTAGACATGCCGAGGAGGGGCAAGCCGGCGGCTAGGGTTTAGCTAGGTGGCGGCGGCGGTTTTCCCTAGGGCCGGCGGCGGCTATGGAGGCGGCGGCGGCTTGGGGCTAGGGTTTGGAGGAGAGGATCTTGTGTCTCTAGGAGGGAACCCTGCCCCTCCTTATATAGGTGGAGGGGCCGACCGTCCAAGGGGAGGGAGGGGAGTCCCTCCCCAACTCGTCTTGGTGGTGCGCCGGCGGTGGGGAGGAGGGACTCCTCCCCAACTCGGTTTCCTCCTCCTTTCCCACTTCCCAAAAATAGCCGTTTGACTTTCAAACTAGGCGTTTGACTTTTCAAACAAGGATTTGAATTAATCCTCTATTTTGTTCAGCGATGACACTTAGTACATGATGTAATCATATCAACTTGATACAACACATTCATGTACCCATCCCCTCCGGAGTGCCGGACATTCCGGAACCTTCTAGAACATTCCCGATGAAAACACCGGAATCATTCTCCAACTCTGAAACGGGACTTTCCTTATATGAATCTTATTCTCTGGACCATTCCGGATCTCCTCGTGATATCCCGAATCCCATTCGAGACTCCGAACAACATTCAGACTCTTTCTCATCATTCCATAACTACTCAAACAACGTCGAATCCTTAAGTGTGTCTCCCTACGGTTTTGAATTATGCGGACATGATCGAGACACTTCTCCGATCAATAACCAATAGAGGAATCTAGAAATTCATATGGCTCCCACATATTTCTAGGATTACTTTGCGATCGAATGAACCACTTACATATGATACCAATTTCCCTTTGTCTCACGATAGTTTACTTATCCGAGGTTATGATCGTCGGTATCTCTGCATACCTAGTTCAACCTCGTTACGGATAAGTACTCTTTTTCTCGTTCCCGTGATATGTGATCCCTTGTGAGCCAGTCACATGCTTGCAAGCTAATTGGATGACATTTCACCAAGAGGGCCCAGAGTATATCTATCCGTCATATGGATGGACAAATCCCAGTCTTGATCCATGTGTTTCAACCAATACTTTCCGAACACTCAATGCCACCTTTATAGCCACCCAGTAACGGTGTGGTGTTTGATGTCATCAAAGCATCCATCCGGTAAAGGTGATATGCATGATCTCATGGTCGAAGGAATTAGGTTACTATGTATCAGAAAGCATATAGCAATTGAACTATTAAAATGACTTGATCTTTATGCTACACTTATCTATAGGAGTATGTCCACCATATCATTCTCCTAACGATATGATCTTGTTGTTAATAACATCTCAATGTTCATGATAGGGAAACCACAATCATCTATTAACCAACAAGCTAGTATTATATAGAGGCTTTACCAGGGACTTCAAATTAAGTTTACAAATCACACAAGTATTAATGTTTCCTTGTTAATACTATTATAGCATGAATGCAAACATTTATCATAAACACAAAGATATAATAATAACTACATTTATTATTGCCTCTAGGGCATATCTCCAACAGTCTCCCACTTGCACTAGAGTCATCTAATCTAGATGACATGGTAATATACCGAACACCCATGACAGTTTGGTGCTGGTCATGTTTTGCCCTCGGGAGAGGTTTAGTCAACGGATCCGCCACATTCAGATCTGTGTGTACTTTGCAAATCTTTATATCCCCATCTTGGATATGTTCTCGAATAGCGTGAAAACGTAGCTTGATGTGCTTCAGATTCTTGTGTGACCTTGGTTCTTGCGCATTGGCCATGGCACCTATGTTATCACAGTAGATAGACATTGGTTCCAGCGCACTAGGAACCACACCCAGCTCTGTAATGAACTCTTTCATCCATATCGCTTCTTGTGAAGCCTCTGAAGCAGCCATGTATTCCGATTCAGTTGAAGATCTCGCCACAACACTTTGCTTTGCACTCCTCCAGCTAACTGCTGCACCATTCAAAATAAATACGTATCCAGATTGTGATTTAGAATCATCCGGATCGGTGTTCCAACTAGCATCGGTGTAACCATTAACAACGAGCTGTTCATCACCTCCATAAGAAAGAACCATATCCTTAGTTCTTATCAAGTACTTAAGGATGTTTTTGACCGCTGTCCACTGATCCACTCTTGGATCACTTTGATATCTTCTAGTTAAACTAACAGCATATGCAATGTCGGGTCTAGTACATAGCATGGCATACATTAGAGATCCTATGGCTGAGGCATAGGGAGTCTTACTCATCCTTTCTATATCTTCTACCTATGTCGGACTTTGAGTTTTACTCAAGGTCGTATTGGGCAACATGGGCAAGAACCCTTTCTTGCTATCTTCCATTCCAAACCTCTTTAGAACTTTGTCCAAATATGTACTTTGTGACAATGATATTTGGCGTTTCGATCTATCTCTATAAATCTTTATGCCTAATATGAAAGCTTCTTCGCCAAGATCCTTCATTGAAAAACTATTATTCAAATATTCCTTGACACTATTAAGAAGGTCTACATCATTCCCAATCAACAATATGTCATCTACATATAGTATTAAGAATGCTACAGAGCTCCCACTCACTTTCTTGTAAATACAAGCTTCTCCATAAGTTTGTATAAAACCAAAACTTTTGATCACCTTATCAAAACTTTGATTCCAACTTCGGGATGCTTGCTTCAATCCATAGATGGACCGTTGAAGTTTGCATACCTTGTTAGCATCTTTAGGATCGACAAAACCTTTGGGTTGCATCATATACAACTCTTCATCAATGTCTCCATTGAGGAATGCTGTTTTGACATCCATCTGCCATATCTCATAATCATAATACGCAGTGATTGCTAACATAATCGTCACAGACTTTAGCTTCGCTACTGGTGAGAAATTCTCATCGTAGTCAACTCCTTGAATTTGTCAAAACCCTTTTGCGACAAGTCGAGCTTTATAGACAGTAACATTACCATCAGCATCTGTTTTCTTCTTGAAGATCCATTTGTTCTCGACAGCCTTCCGGCCATCCGGTAATTCCACCAAAGTCCATTCTTGGTTTTCGTACATGGATCCAATCTCGGATTTCATGGCTTCTTGCCATTTATTGGAATCTGGGCTCATCATTGCTTCCTCATATGTCTCAGGGTCATCGGTGTTGTCCACCAACATGACACTCATAACGGTATCATACCAATCTGGAGTGGTACGAGTTCTCGTTGACCTGCGAGGCTCTGTAGCAACTTCAACCGAAGTTTCATGATCATCATCATTAGCTTCCTCTCTTATTGGTGCAGGCACCACAGAAACTTCTTCCGGTGCTGCGCTACTCGCAATTTCGAGAGAAGGTTCGACAACCTCGTCGAGTTCTACTTTCCTTCCAGTCACTTCTTTCGAGAGAAATTCCTTCTCTAGAAAGGATCCATTCTTGGCAACGAAGATTTTGCCTTCGGATCTATGATAGAATGTATACCCAATAGTTTCCTTCGGGTATCCTATGAAGACGCATTTTTCCGCTTTGGGTTCAAGATTGTCCAGCTGTAACTTCTTTACATAGGCTTCGCATCCCCAAACTTTAAGGAACGACAATCTAGGTTTCTTCCCAAACCATAATTCATACGGTGTAATTTCAACGGATTTAGATGGTGCCCTATTTAAAGTGAATGCGGCTGTTTCTAATGCATAACCCCAAAATGATAGCGTAAATCTATAAGTGACATCATAGATTGAACCATATCTAAGAGAGTTCGATTACGACGTTTGGACACACCATTACGCTGTGGTGTTCCCGGCGGTGTCAATTGTGAAAGTACTCCGCATTTCTTCAAATGCTCGCCTATCTCGTAACTTAGATATTCACCTCCACGATCAGAACATAGAAATTTAATCTTCTTATTACGTTGATTCTCTACCTCACTTTGAAATTCCTTAAACTTCTCGAAAGTTTCGGACTTATGTTTCATGAAATAGATATACCCATATCTACTCAAGTCATCCGTGAAGGTAAGAACATAACGATAACCACTGCGCGATGCTACACTCATTGGACCACACACAACGGTATGTATGATTTCCAATAAGTCTGTAGCTCGCTCCATCATACCAGAAAATGGAGTCTTAGTCATTTTACCCATCAGACATGCTTCGCATCTTTCAAGTGATTCAAGAAGTCCATCGGAATGGAGTTTCTTCATACGCTTCACTCTAATGTGACCAAGACGACAGTGCCACATATATGTCGAGTTATCGCTAGATTTCAAATGTTTAGCCTCAATGTTATTAATATGTGTATATCCACTATCGAGATTCAACAAAAATAGACCATCTATCAAAGCTGCATGTGCATAAAACATATTACTCATATAAATCGAACAACTATTATTCTCGGACTTAAACAAGTAACCGTCTCGCAATAAACAAGATCCCGATATAATGTTCATGCTTAACGCAGGCACCAAATAACAATTATTTAAGTATAAAACTAATCCCGATGGTAGATGAAGGGGTAGCGTGCCGACCGCGATCACATCAACCTTTGATCCGTTTCCCACGCGCATCGTCACCTCGTTCTTCGCTAGCTTCCGTTTATTCTGCAGCACCTGTTTCGAGTTACATATATGAGCAACCGAACCAGTATCAAATACCCAGGTACTACTACGAGTACTAGTGAGATACATATCAATAACATGTATATCAGATATACCTTTCTTCTTGATGTTGCCGTTCTTCAAATCCGCCTAGTACTTTGGGCAATTCCGCTTCCCGTGACCTTCTCCCTTGTAGTAAAAGCACTCAGTATCAGGCTTAGGTCCAGCCTTGGTCTTCTTCGTTGGTGTGGTAACTTTCTTACCACCCTTCTTGAAGTGTCCCTTCTGCTTAGACTTGCCTTTCTTGAATTTGGTGGTCTTATTGACCAACAACACTTGGTGCTCTTTCTTGATCTCCACTTCTGCAGATTTCAACATGGCAAAGAGTTCAGGCAACGTCTTGTTCATGTTCTGCATGTTGTAGTTCATCACAAAGTTCTTGTAACTTGGTGGTAGTGATTGGAGGACACGGTAAATCCCCAAAGCATAAGGAATCACTATACCCAAGCTTTGAAGTTTGTTTGCGTGCCCAGACATCTTAAGCACATGCTCACTGACGGAGCTGCCCTCCTCCATCTTGCAGTTAAAGAACTTTTCAGAAGCCTCATAGGTTTCAATTTCCGCATGAGTCTCAAAGATCAATTTGAGATCCTCGACAATATCATATGGGTCTGAATTCTCAAACCTTTTCTGAAGCTCCGATTCTAAACCATACAAGATAGCACACTGAACTGTGGAGTACTGAGTCTTCCGAGTGAGGTAAACATTCTTTACTTCATCGGAAGCATCAGCTGCAGGTGGGTCACCCAGCGGTGCATCCAGCACCTAGGTCAAATTACCAGCTGTGAGGACAATCCTCAAATTGCGGAACCAATCCGCGAAGTTTCTTCCATTGTTTTTCAACTTTTCTTTCTCTAGGAACGCATTAAAATTGATGATAGGGGCTGCCATTGATCTACAACATATTTGCAATAGTTTAGACTAAGTTTATGACAAATTGAGTTCAAATTAATAATAAAATTAATCTAGGTGAACTCCCACTCAAAACAATATCCCTCACATTGTTTTAGTGATCACACGAACCAAATCCACCACATCAACACCGATCATCACGAGAGTTGATATAGTTTCAATGGCGAACAATCGACATGTTCATCATATCTACTATATGATTCATGCTTTACCTTTCGGTGATCCGTGTTCCGAGACCATGTCTGTACATGCTAGGCTTGTCAAGATCAAACCTTATTTTCCGCATGAGCAAATCTGGCTTGCTCACGTTGTATACACTTGCAGAATCTAACACGTACACCCGATCATCACGTGGTGCTTCGAAACAACAAGCTTTAGCAACGGTGCTAAGGGTGAACACTTTATGACTTGAAATTCATGTGCATGAGGGATCATCTTATAATGCTACCATCGTCTACTAAGAAATACAAGATTCATAAAGGATTAACATCACATGCAATTCATAATATGTGATATGATATGGCATTTCTTCTTTGTGCTTCTGATCTCCATCTTCTAGCACGAACATGATCTCCATCATCACCGGCATTGCATCAAGATCAATGACGCTTCTCCATGGTTGTCGTCCACCAGCTTCAACTATTACAACTACTTTGAATAGACACGCGGGTCTTAACATAAATTAAAGACAACCATATGGCTCCTGCCGGTTGCCAACTTACAATAAGGAACATTGCATACATCAAATATAATCACAATCATGGCCATATCACATCACTGCACACCCCTGCAAAACAAAGTTAGACGCCTCTACTTTCTTTGCATATTTCACGTGATTTGGGGCTTTCAATAAGTGTCGTTCTAACTTACGAACATGAACCACAACATTGATACTAGTATTGTTAATCACCCGTTGTAAATTGGATCTTAACTATGCTAGGAGAAACAGGCACCCGCAAAGCCACTTATGCAATACAAGTTGCATGTCAAGCGTGGAGCAAGTCTCATGAACGATGTCATGTAAGGTTAGCCCGGGCCGCTTCATCCCAACATACCACAAGATGCAAAGTACACAAGAAACAATCGACAATAAAAGCATCAACGCCCACAATGACCATTGTGTTCTACTCGTGCAACAGATCTACATATAGACACGGCTCTGATACCACTGTAGGGTTTCGTAGCATGGAAAACAAAAATTTTCTACCGCATACAAACAAAAAAGCCAAGATCTATCTAATAGATTGTAGCAACGAGTCGATAGAATAAATCACCCTCGAAGATTCCAAAGTGTTTAACGAGAGCGGATTCTCGTGGGTGATGAAGTCATACTCTTTCCGATCTCAAGATCGCGTAGACGATCCTTCCGGCGCTGCGTTCCGGCAGCGCTCCCGCAGTCGGTCACACGTTCGGTACTCGACGAAGACCTTCCTCTCCCTTGTTCCAGCAGGCAGCGGAGGTTTTTGCACTCTCCTCGCGATTCCGGCAGCACAACGGCGTGGTACCGAAAGTAGAGGGGAGATCTCGCAGGGCTTCGCCTTAAGCCGGAGCGAGTATGGTGGAGTATGAGAGAGTCCCTCCACGATCTAGGGTTTAGACACGCCAAGGAGGGGCAAGCCGACGGCTAGGGTTTAGCTAGGCGGCGGCGGTTTGCCCTAGGGCCGGCGGCGGCTATGGAGGTGGCGGCGGCTTGGGGCTAGGGTTTGGAGGAGAGGATCTTGTGTCTCTAGGAGGGAGCCCTACCCCTCCTTATATAGGTGGAGGGCCGGCCGGCCAAGGGGAGGCAGGGGAGTCCCTCCCCAACTCGGCTTAGTGGTGCGCCGGCGGTGGGGAGGAGGGACTCCTCCCCAACTCGGTTTCCTCCTCCTTTTCCACTTCCCAAAAATAGCCGTTTGACTTTCAAACTAGGCATTTGACTTTTCAAACAAGGATTTGAATTAATCCTCTATTTTGTTCAGCGATGACACTTAGTACATGATGTAATCATATCAACTTGATACAACACATTCATGTACCCTTCCCCTCCGGAGTGCCGGACATTCCGGAACCTTCTAAAACATTCCCGATGAAAACACCGGAATCATTCTCCAACTCTGAAACGGGACTTTCCTTATATGAATCTTATTCTCCGGACCATTCCGGATCTCCTCGTGATATCCCGAATCCCATTCGAGACTCCTAACAACATTCAGACTCTTTCTCATCATTCCATAACTACTCAAACAACGTCAAATCCTTAAGTGTGTCTCCCTACGGTTCGTGAATTATGCGGACATGATCGAGACACTTCTCCGATCAATAACCAATAGAGGAATCTAGAAATTCATATGGCTCCCACATATTTCTATGATTACTTTGTGATCGAATGAACCACTTACATACGATACCAATTTCCCTTTGTCTCACGATAGTTTACTTATCCGAGGTTATGATCGTCGGTATCTCTGCATACCTAGTTCAACCTCGTTACCGATAAGTACTCTTTTTCTCGTTCCCGTGATATGTGATCCCTTGTGAGCCAGTCACATGCTTGCAAGCTAATTGGATGACATTTCACCGAGAGGTCCCAGAGTATATCTATCTGTCATATGGATGGACAAATCCCAGTCTTGAACCATGTGTTTCAACCAATACTTTCCGAACACTCAATGCCACCTTTATAGCCACCCAGTTACGGTGTGGTTTTTTATGTCATCAAAGCATCCATCCGGTAAAGGTGATATGCATGATCTCATGGTCGAAGGAATTAGGTTACTATGTATCAGAAAGCATATAGCAATTGAACTATTAAAATGACTTGATCTTTATGCTACGCTTATCTATAGGAGTATGTCCACCATATCATTCTCCTAACGATATGATCTTGTTGTTAATAACATCTCAATGTTCATGATAGGGAAACCACAATCATCTATTAACCAACAAGCTAGTATTATATAGAGGCTTTACCAGGGACTTCAAATTAAGTTTACAAATCACACAAGTATTAATGTTTCCTTGTTAATACTATTATAGCATGAATGCAAACATTTATCATGAACACAAAGATATAATAATAACTACATTTATTATTGTCTCTAGGGCATATCTCCAACAGGACAATGTTGCAGGAGGTAGTTTTCCTTTTCGTCGCACGGAAAAGCCCTTCTCCATTTTCCGAGCGCAAAAAACAGGTCGTTTTGTGAAGTAACCACCAAAATACTGTTTCAGAATGCTACCGTCCCATTTTTCTAAAATACTAGACCACCTTACATGGACTATCTCCCAACCGGGACATCTCAAACCTTTTCGTCCATCCCGGGTAAAAAGGACAAATGTCTGCCGAATCGGTAGGAAGTGGGTCCGGTTTGTACTACAGGTACATGATTTAATGCCCGTGATTTTAAAAAAAAAATCACTTTTAGACTCGCAATATGTGGTTTCTTCAGACATCCAATGCAAGTTCTAAATGATCCATTTTTCTTCCCGCCATTTCTTCTCGCCATTTTTTTCCGCCAGTTCTTCCCGCCATTTCTTCCCGCCAGTTCTTCCCTCCAGTTATCTTCCTGCCATTTCTCACTATATATATATGTAGGGTTGGCCTCCATTGTCATTGCACATCTCTAGACTCATATCTGCAACCTCATCACTCTTTCCCATGACTTCCACCGTAGCACTAACCCCCTGGGAGGCGGAGGTACTTTGCGCCTCGAACTACCCCTGCCCGCCAGGCTACTGTGTCCCCGTCGGCTGGATGCTGAGCGCGGGAGGCGTGCCATTTGCTCCTGTCCCTCTAGGTGTGGCGCGCCGGATGGTCATCACGATCCACTACTACTTCGAGCTCACGTCGGAGCAGCGGAGGAATCCTAGATGGCATCCCGACTATTTCCCGACTTGGGAAGCCTTCTTCGTGGATCAGCCCGAGAGGGCGCTCGCCAGGCACGAGGAGGACACCCCACCTCCTCCGAACTTCAACGAGGCCGGCCGTCGGCTGTGGTGGCGCGACCGGACTATCCAGAGCGTCATGGCCTATGACATGGCCACCGACTCTAACCCCCGCCTGCGCTACCCTCAAGTCCAGCCCACTCGTACTCAGCCTTCAAGGTTCAACTACGGCGACCCCGACGACGACAGCAACGACGGCCGCGGCGAGTACGACAATTACATTTACGAGTATTACAGGTATAGGCAGGAGCATGACTGAATCACTCCAACATTGCAAAACAAGTTCGGCCGATTGTGGCTTAATCTGGCCATGTATCTTAATTTTCAGTTCTTTTATGTAACTAAGTGTTAGTTGCGTTATGTAATTTAATTCCAGTTCTATCCTAATAAAAATTTCTTCCCGTCCTTTTTTTCCCGCCCATTAATATATAAAAATTATAAGTTAATTCAAATCCAAATTAAAAACAGAAAATGGTTTTGAATTAGTTATTCAAATCCAAACAATTTTTATGTTTAAAGTTTTTCTAAATTCCAAATTAATATTTAAAAAATATAAGTTAATTCATTTTTAATTTTAAATGGTTACATTAATTATTTTTAATTACATAAAATGGTTTTGAATTAGTTATTCAAATCCAAATACTTTTTATGTTTAAAATTTTTCTAAATTCCAAATTAATATTCAAAAAATATAAGTTAATTCATATTTAATTTTAAATGGTTCAGAGTTTAAATGGTTAAATTAATTATTCTTAAAAATAAAAAATGGTTTTGAATTATGTATTCAAATTCGAACACTTTTTATGTTTAAAGTTTTTCTAAATTCCAAATTAATATTCAAAAAATATAAGTTAATTCATTTTTTATTTTAAATGGTTACATTAATTATTTTTAAAAATAGAAAATGGTTTTGAATTAGTTATTCAAATCCAAATACTTTTTATGTTTAAAGTTTTTCTAAATTCCAAATTAATATTCAAAAAATATAAGTTAATTCATTTTTAATTTTAAATGGATCATATTTTAAATGGTTACATTAATTATTTTTTTTAAACAGAAAATGGTTTTGAATTATTTATTCAAATCCAAACACTTTTTATGTTTAAAGTTTTTCTAAATTCCAAATTAATATTCCAAAAATATAAGTTAATTCATTTTTAATTTTAAATGGTTCAAAGTTTAAATGGTTACATTAATTATTTTTAAAGACAGAAAATGGTTTTGAATTAGTTATTCAAATTCAAACACTTTTTATATTTAAAGTTTTTCTAAATTCTAAAGTAATTATCATTTAAAAACATTACAAATTTTAACCCCAAAATAAAAAATAAGGCGGGAACAGAGAGAAAATTCCTGAATTTTTTTGAAAACAGGGTCATACGTCCCGGTTGGATCCACCAACCTGGACTAAAGACCCCTGAGCGCGCCACTTGGGCTGATGAAAAAAGGTGGAGTATACGTCCCGGTTGGTGGCTCCAACCGGGACGTATGACCCTTTAGTCCCGGTTGTTGGCATCAACCGGGACGTATTTGCCCTCCCCTTTATACACAACGCCCCTTCTCCTTCTCCTTCTTCCCTGTTCCTCTTCACTCATCCGCAATAGATCGCCGCTGCCGTGAGGACAAGCGCTCGGACGCCGTCAGGCTGCCTAACCACCGCCCCGCTGTCGGCCTCCACGCGCTGCCCCGCCGTCAGACTCCACGCGCTGCCCCGCTGAAGCGCCTCCACGTGCTCCTCGCCGGCGCTCCGAGCCTCACCGACTACGGCCACCGCCTCCACCGCTGATTCCGGCCACCCCGAACCCCGCCGTCAAGTTTTTCGAGCTCCTGGTGAATTTCTAAAGCTCAAGGCGAGCTACGTTTGCCTGCTTGCTTGCTTGATGTAGCCGCCGCGCGTCCTGTCGCAGCAAGCTCCGCCGCTCGCCGCCATCGTGACCACTGTTCCGATGACCACAAGTGGGCGGCGCCGCCACCACTGGGTCCGCCTCGATCTCCTCTTTCCAACTAGCCTACCCACTAGCCCGCGCGTGCAGCGAATCAACGGATTCGAGCCCAACCCAAGGATCCCCATTGCTGATGTCATGCTAACATCAGCATGAGGCAATATATCCTCTTTTCTTTTTGTTAAAATCATTCCTGTAATTCTTTTCGGGAAATAATAATAATAACCCATGGGGACCAGACATCAGTGAATGTGAGTAGCCCCAGATCGAGTGAGAAATGTTTCCTAGCCTGTGGTGATGTCAGCCTGAGGTCATAAATGTTTTAAAATTGATTAAATAAATTCCAAAAAATGATTTAATATTATAAAATCAATAACTTCTTATTTATAAGTCAGAAAAATATGTATAATATACCAAAATGTTCAGAAAAATGAACCTACCTCTTTAATCTATAATAATGCATTGTTAAGAAACTTAAATGACAAGTTTGATTATAAGAACATAGTAACCCCTCACAGGTGATTCCGGAGTTTCCCCGAGTTAGGGTTTGCGCCCCTCGGAACCCCGTTTAATTTGTCGAGCATGCTTTAGGTTTACTTTTCAATACAAATTAACTTTTCATATCATCATCCTTGTTTGACCATTGCATCGATGCCATGTGTTGACTGTTCCCCTCTCTTTCTGGCGTTCAGTTCTTCACGGTAGAATACGAGATCGAGATCAAAGACCGAGGTAAACACCAGCGAAGATCAAAGATTTCTTGATAGCCATCGCATTGTAGATGCTTAGCCATGATATTAGTTGTCATAGACCCCAGTTGAATCGATGTTGCACCTAGGGTTAGCCGGTGTGTCCTCGCCAGGGCATCCCGAACCCGAGGGTTGATTGATTGCCGCCTTTCTTGACAAAGGGCGTGTACTAGTCATGGACTCGAAACATAAACCCCTTGAGCAGTGGAAGGACATGCAGATGCTTCTCCAGCAGTAATTCTAATCCTTACGACAGTATATCGGCAACATTCGTGAATTTTATGATATCAAGTAATTAATAACTTCTTTTATTCGTTTTCTTCGCCGGGCAGCGCTTGGAAACGGTTCACCAACAAGGCTAGGGGTGTTTGGAAAGAGGAGCTGACATTTCAACCACTAGATGTAAGCACCACTAGCTATATCCGCGCATCTCTTTGATTCTAGTTTTGATACCATTATTATCATGCTTGATTATTTTTTTGATTGAACTCTGTTCTCGTAAAGTTCCTAACGCAGGGACCAGGGAACAATTTATGTGGATACTATGTTTGCGAGTTCATCCGTTAGACGTGCTGTGAGAAGGGCAGAAATTTAGAGCAACTCCACGTACGTAAACAATTTCTATAGTTTTTAATTACCATCAAATTGTGTTTAGTTTCATTCATAGAGGCTGACTCCTTTTTTAAATCAGATCGAACATCTACGGGACGGTCTTCTGCCAAAGGATCGCGTACGAGCAATTCAGGAGGAATTGGCGGGATTCTTGGACGCAGAAGTCCTAAACCCAAAAGGGGAATACTATTCGGGTGTGTATAAATAATAGGGATTGTACAAAGAGCTTATATTGTATGTAGTGCATGAACTCGATCCGTGTATCGAATGTAATATGTTCGACACTTGGATATATATTGTCATGATGATCTTGTGTAATATAATGGTTCCTTCATTAATGAGTGCAAAACACTAAATAAACAATAAAACAACATAAATGAATTCTCTGCCGCGGCACAAAAAGTGGCCAAAATGCTGTCGCGGCAACAAAAGTTGCCAAAATGAATTCTCTGTCGCGGTAGAGAAATGTCTCAAATCTCTGCCGCGGCAGATGGTTATTTGTCCCGGTTCATGTTACGAACCGGGACGGTTGCTCCCCCCCCCCTCGCCCTCTGTCGCGGCCACGTGTACTCCTTTTGTCCCGGTTGGTGGGGCAACCGGGACTAAAGGTTGGGGCTTTAGTCCCGATTGCCCCGTCCCGGTTGTGGAACCGAGACTAAGGCCCCTTACCAACCGGGACAAATGGGGCTGTTTCCACTAGTGAAACACCAGGACAGGTGCGATGGATTTCGACATGACCTCTATTGTACTTTTGTGTTTGAGGGGAAAGAAATCCAAATTTGAGTATTCAAAACTTATATTTAAATTGCAAAAGAATAAAGTTATAATCAGTAATAGTGTTACAATTATACTCACATCCTTAAGAGATTATTTATGATTAGGATATAATTAAACCACTAGTATTATAATAAAGAAAAGAAAGGAATTAGTCTTTAATATAATAGGGATACGTAATCATAATTACAATTGAGTAAATGGAACTAATTCAATAAAATGAAATTGTTATAATAATAATCTTTATATATACATATAGTATTGTTGTTCTTTTACAAAAGAAGACTAAAAATGTATTACATGAAACAAATAAATAAATAAGGAATTACATGAATGGAATAACTAGAAAAATTCTTTATTACAAGAAGATATATATATATATATACATTGTTTGCTAATGCATTATAAAAGAAAGAAGAAAACTAGTAAACTTCAGTGAATAAAATACAACAATACAATATTTCCTTACAAAAGAAGAATGAATAAAGAAAAAGAATTCCTTTATTACAATTATATACTGTTTTATATTTCATAAAAGAAGAAGTGGATTACAAAAGAATAAAGAAACAACTTAAAACTAAATTTATCTTCATATTCTAAATCCTCTCTTTAGATTTCTGATATTATTCCTGCGAAACAAAAACAAAAGACAAACAAAGGCAATAAAAGAAGAGAGGTTAGTGTTAGGAGGGGTGCTCTCGGATATACAGGTGTAATGCACCTATACCAATCATCATAGAGCTAATCCCAAATAAGGTGCCAAGAGTAAATATATGTTCTTATCAGTATAACAGCCTTAGCTTAACTTCATTGGCAATGGATCCAAGAATTTAATTATAAAGGGAAGATAAGGTCAATGGATTAGCACTGGGTGCACATAGAAAAGGTTGCTAATGCACAATATAGATAGGAACATATCCATCAATGAAGCAATCACACAGATCACAAGCACCTTATTCACACATGCACTCAGTGTGCTGTCAACCTCACAATGAAACAGCAAGCTGAGAAGGAACTCTAGCCGTTACAAACCTGCTACTACATCATCTCTCCACACACACATACAACCATTTTATTAGCCCAAGAACATCATCAGACCTCGTTTGTTCTTATCAGTTCTCTTTCAAGAACACTCAAACCACAGAAAACTAACTTGCCACCAAATAAGAACATCCTTGTTCTTATCTGCCTATCATTTCACCAAAATAATCCCAACAATTAGCATACATAACAGCTTCCACAAACTAGTGGAAGAATATGTGGAATCAGGAAGAGGAAGGAGAGGAGAAGCTTACCAACAGCTAGAGGAACTGGCCAACAGTAGCACAAGGGGAGGAGGCCAGCAGCAAGGAAAGCAGGCCACCAATAGCATCAGGAGGGCAGAGTAACAAGAAGAGGAGCCAACAACAACACCACAAGATAACTCTAATCCAAACCTCACACCCCAGTTAAAGGTCAATCACTTTTCCCTTTAATACTTGTTCTCATCATTAATAAGGAAAAATGGAGCGTTGTGAGTAAAGGTACTTTCAGAAATGCATACAAGTGGTATGCAAAATCATCACCAAGTATTTGGGAAACAATACCATTTGTTATTTTCAAACTAGCCCAATTAACAGCATATCATTTCACTATGGAACATACTAATGTGCACACTCTAATGAGGCACCACAGTAGAGTATCCACCAATAATGAAAGCCATTATAGGGTAAAATGATAACCATAAATGTTATCAAAAATTAAGTGCCTCAGCCTTTGCATCATTGGCTGGGTCAAGAATCTCCTCCACAAAAATCAACCATAGCAACTGATCTTAGTCAGTAAAATAACATCCATGCACTATTCAGTTTTACTAGATCAACATACCAACATACCGTAGCTGCTAGGCTACAGGGCACATTCCCAGAGGGTAGCACCTCTGTACCTAGCAGATTCATAGTTTCTTGAGTGCAAGCTCAAGATCATTTTTTTATTGAAACCCACAAAACATTTTCCCAGACAAGGTATCTAGGAATCATTTATTAGATCACCTTATCATTAAACAGATCAAGCAATACTTCAGCCTTTGCATCATTGGCATTCAAGAACTAATTGTAATCAGCTACTACACCAACACATCATGCTACCAGAAGGATTGTTGTGCACACTCTAACAAAAGGCACCACAGCAACAACCTCCAGATGGAAGGAGCCACTATAAAAAGGATCTAATACATCATCCCAATATATTTTGTCATGTTGACAGGGAAAATTAAGCAAACCAGATGAATTCAGAGCATTGCTCTAGATAGACAACTAGAACTCATATAGTTCAACAAGTATTCCAGCAATATAAAATCCAAACTAATGGTCTGAATTGTAATATCTCCTATAATCATCTAGGAGTGATTCCCAGATCAGTTTCTTAGCAAGACAATTAAGAAGCATTCTAACACTCTGAGGATTTTTATCAGCAAAACCAAAATTCAATTAAGCCATTCAATGAATATTATCTACCAACCCAAAAGCAGAAATTAATTCATCACCCAACAAAACCAAGCCACCAATTTCAAGCACATATCCTGAATTAATGACCTCAAGCTCACAAGAATAAGGATCCCATTTCCATAGCTTCATAACCCCAGAACCACTAACCTAAATCAGTACCCCTGGATCACTTGCTCATCCAAATTCAAGGATTTTTGGATAGCAATAGATCATCATCAAACAATGATAACATCACCATGGATCTGAGCCATCAGCACTAAGGCTGTTCACATGGCATCAAAACTCACCGAGGGTGCCGAGCACCTAGAGCGTTGGCTTGATCAAGACATAGAATATGTCCTAATCAACACCACCATCGAATCATAGGAAGCACCCGCTGCCTGGGTTGCACTGACAGCGCCGTCCCGCAGGCATCAGGAGAAGGAGATGCTGGGGTTGCGCCTGCGCACCTTCCAGCCGGTGTCGGGGTCGAGGAAGTGGAAGTCCTGGTCTTCCTCGAGTAGAAGCCAGGGGAATCGGGGGCCAGCGAAGTCGCGCCGTCGACCTAGCTGAACCGCACGACTAGGGTTTCGCAGGGGCACGAGCGGTGAAGCAGAGCAGCACCGAGGCGGAGTAAATCACCGGAGGTGCTTGAGTCGGAGCTTCGCCGGCAGGCCACAACGGAGGATGTCGAGCGGCGATGGCCGGAGCAGCGCGTAGCAGTGAGCAGGTGGCGGCGCACGGGAGCAAGGGGATGACGAAGAGTGGTGTGTGGGTGTGTGCGTGTGGTGAGGGATGGGCTGGGGTGATGTGTCTAGCGTGGTCCAGTTGGGCCAGGCCAGCCCACATACCCAACCAAACGGCCCAAGTCAATTAGGTTTAGAAATAAAAAAAATGAATTACTAACATAACCTCCAAACATTTTTAATGATAGAAAATTATAGAAAAATCCTAAAAATACATATGATATATCAAATGACCACAAAAATAATATCTACCTAATAAAAATATAATTTTAAGTGTTTAAAATAAATTTGAAGTAAAATAATTATTAACACCATTAAATCTTAAATGAAAATTTATAAAATAAAACAAAAACCCTAAAAATAAATAAGAAATCATTTTTGTGTATCAAAATAACTCTACTATTTTATAAAAATACCAATGTTAAGGAAATCGGTAATCGTTAGCTGCTCGGTTGGCTTGGGAGTAGCGATTAATCGGAATTTGGACGATTAACTGATTTAATCGGTCGAGTATTAATCGGTGCAGCCTACAAAAATTAGCACCTAAAACACGTATGAATCCTCAGCCTTAAGCTCCCGGATGAGATCCTCAAGGCGCTCGAGCTCTTGTATTTGAGGTCTGGTCGGCAACTACGAGAAACTGGTCAACAAAGACAAGGAACTAGTTGGTGATGGCTGAAATCAAGCTCTTGGAGGCAGGGATCGAACGGGAGCTTCGCAATACCTACTTCATTAGAGCGGGCTAGCGGATGGATGGGCGATATATGTTGATAATTTTGCAACTTCGTTGACCAAGTGTAGTGATTAATCGGGAACATACCTAGTAATCGGAGTGTCAGACCTATTAATCGGGCTAAACGATTAACACAAAGGATTAGTGGTAATCGACATGGTTAGGTCCCTAGTAGCGATTAATCGGCCTAGTAATCGCTGATTCGGCCTATTTTTTGAACAGTGAAAAATACTCACTTAGAGTTTTACAAATAAAACATAAAGCAAATATTTAAATACACTTAACTCTTTGATGAATTTTATATAAATAAAGATAATACTTAAAAATAAGTAAAATTCATTTTTGAGGTCTTGATTAAATATATTACACTAGAAAAATATTAAATATATTATTAGAAAAGTCTTTAATATTTTAAATAATAAATCCTTACCTAATACCTATTTTGTGAATTCTTTAAAAACAATTCTTAAGTAAGAAATAATCACAATTCTTATAAAACCTTGAGCAATTAGTGTCTTAGTACTAATTCCAAACCCATAAGTTGAATTCATAGTCAAACTTAAGTATAACTTTTAACTTTAAAATATTCTTTTAAAAATCTTCTTAAGAATCCTTTTAAATAAACATTGGGTATCACCCATTTATATAATATGGTGAATAATCATTATATCTTGACCACTATTAACATAACTTTAAATGCTAACAAATTACTAAGACCACCTAATTATGCTTCCATTAAATAAATACATATTATTTTCTTAATAAGCAAAACAAATTTAATCCAGTCATTCACTTAAATATAAAGTGAATAATTCCACAACTTAGTTATACCTATCATAAATCTAAAACTTGGGAATAATTAAAAAATATTACATCTTAAGTTTACTTACCATTTTAAAGTTAACTTTAGTCTCAAAGCTTATAAACATTATGTCTAATAAACTACTTATGTTTTTATAGTTAACTTTGGTCTATTTCAATTAAGACATAATGCATCTCAAGTCCAAACTAATCAATCAAATACCAGAAGGCATTGATAACATTTTATTAATAATGAAGATTTCTTAAACATTATAAGGAAATTTCTTCAAATGTTATTCTTTTTGCCACTTCAAATAACAATCTTATAATAAGTTCTTCAACTCTTAACAACTCAATCCCAAGGACTTTTATCATAATCACCACATGACAATTCACCATAATCACATCATCTTATACTTTACTTACATATTTTGGATTGTTAACACTTAGGTTCCTTGTAAAGGTCATTACTTGTAAAGTAAAATTTGAAGATAAACCAACTCTAAAAAGAATCACTTGAATTCACTTCACTCAAAGTATTGGGGGTTCAATTTGGGAGTTTTACAAAAATGCATAGCATTACTTATGCATAACTTCATATTGCTTCTTTAAACATTAGTCCTTACCGGACCAATGATGCACATTTCAGATATTGGATCTTATGTCGTCTCGAAGACCGTGTGTGCATAATCTTGCAATCAAAAAAGGCAAGTTCACACTTGATCATGTCCTTTGATTATTTTCTGTAAAGTATTTTACAAATCCAGTCTTGTCATCACCTGCATTTTCATAATAATATGATTATAGGTTAATTACCATGAGGTAATAACGACCTATGAAAGTTCCGGTGGTAAAGGAACATATTATCTAGGACTTAACAACCAATCTCGCCAGAGATTCTTGCGCCGTATATCACGCGTTAACCATGAGATTTGGAATGGGACAAAGAAGTCAGCTGTATCTTCTTCCTCTCGCATGAAGCCAGATGTGCAGGTCGTGGCTGTTATCACTCGTAGCGTGCATATTAATTGGTAATTCATAGAGGATATGCTGCATATGGGTGGGAACCCTCAACGTCCCACGATAGTTCTGGCATCTAACGGTCTGTACAAACCATTTTCGTAATTCAATATGTGGGCATGGTGTACGCCAAGGAGGCATGCGGGGTCGCGAAGGGGGAAGTGATTGGCTTGGATCTTAGACTGGGCCCCATACCAAGGACGTATGGACAAGGTCATGACTTGGTTGTGCAATAAGGCTAAGGTCTCTCATGGGTAAAGTAACACACCTCTGCAGAGTGTAAGAGCTGTAACTTGTTACTCCCTGTTCCGGGAAAGAGCTGCAAACGCGGCGGGAAAGGAAGTCCATGAAAGTTCTGGTAAATCCGTGAAGGCTGACGGACATAGCTTTTCAGAATAAAAGCAACCTTTGAAGAAATGTTTAGGAAAACTTGCATTGCCTACGACCTATGGTCTGTGGCTGTAGATATAGTGCATCAAACACTCCTTTTCTAGTGAACTTGGTGAGTATGCTCGTACTCAAAGTATCTTCTTAACCCTTGCTAGGTTCTAAAGCCAGTATAGCCGACGTCTGCATCAAGTTATGCTCCAGGAATCATCATCAAAAGCAAAAGCTCTTCAATGAAGTCAAGGAAGTCAACATATATATCCACTCAAGTGAAGACGAAGTTGCAGATTAGATAAGAATAGAATATATAGCTATGGAACCTACTTCTGTAGAGTATTGCAATAGTAGCAATGCCAAACCATTGGTTAAAATACTAGTCTTATTAGTATGATAGTTTTTGAGTTGTTTATCTTTGATCTTCTTTATAAGAAGTTTCTTTCACTCTCTTTAACCTAGAGTGTTCTCTGGATCTTTTGTAAAGAGTTGAGTTGTAACTTATAGTCATGTCTTGGACCTGCTGTGTTTCTGTTGTACCACTCCGAGGGATGTAATACTAGTGAACGATGTTTCATTGGTGTTATGTCAACAACTATAGTGTACTACATCATGCAGTGGTATGCTGGGTCACCGCAACTTGAGTGCCAAAACATCTTAAGCACATGCTCATTGACGGAGCTGCCCTCTTCCATCTTGTAGTAAACTTTTCAGAAGCCTCATAAATCTCAACTGCCGCGTGAGCCTCAAATATCATTTTGAGTTCACGGACAATATCATGTGGCTCATGGTTCTCAAACCTTTTCTGAAGCTCTGATTCCAAAACATACAAGATAGCACACTGAACTGTGGAGTACTGATTCTTCCGAGCGAGGAAAACATTCTTTACCTCATCGGTAGCATTAGCTGCAGGCGGGTCACCTAGCGGTGCATCCAGCACATAGGTCAAATTACCAGCATTGAGGACAATCCTCAAATTGCGGAACCAATCCATGAAGTTGCTTCCATTGTGTTTCAACTTTTCTTTATCTTTGAACGCATTAAAATTGATGGTAGGGGCTGCCATTGATCTACATCATATTTGCAATAGTTTAGACTAAGTTTATGACAAATTGAGTTCTAATTAATAGTTAAATTAATCTAGGTGAACTCCCACTCAAAACAATATCCCTCAAATTGTTTTAGTGATCACACGAACCAAATCCACCACATCAAAACCGATCATCACGAGAGTTGATGTAGCTTCAATGGCGAACAATCAACATATTCATCATATCTACTATATGACTCATGCTTTACCTTTCGGTGATCTGTGTTCTGAGACCACGTCTGTACATGTTAGGCTCGTCAAGATCAAACCTTAGCTTCCGCATGAGCAAATCTGGCTTGCTCACGTTGTATACACTCGCAGAATCTAACACACCCGATCATCACGTGGTACTTCGAAACAACGAGCTTTAGCAATGGTGCTTACTAAGGAACACTTTAAAACTTGAAATTTTGTGCTTGAGGGATCATCTTATAATGCTACCGTCGTGAACTAAGCAATACAAGATGCATAAAAGGATTAACATCACATGCAATTCATAATATGTGATATGACATGGCCTTTCTTCTTGTGCTTCCGGTCTCCATCTTTAAGCACGAACATGATCTCCATCATCACCGGTATGGCATCAACGTCAATGGCGCCGCTTCATGGTTGTCGTCCACCAGCATCAACTATTACAACTACTTTGAATATACACGCAAAATACAACCATATGGCTCCTGCCGGTTGCCAACTTACAATAAGCAACATTGCATACATCATATATAATCACAATCATGGCCATATCACATAACAGCACACCCCTGCAAAACAAAGTTAGACGCCTCTAATTTTCTTTGCATATTTTATGTGGTTTGGGGCTTTCAATAAGTGTCATTCTAACTTACGAACAAGAACCAAAACATTGATGTTTGAACTATCAAGTGCCCGTTGTAAATTGAATCTATACTATGATGGGAGAGACACCCGCAAAGCCACTTATGCAATACAAGTTGCATGTTGATATTGGAGCAAGTCTCATGAACGATGTCATGTAAGGTTAGCCCGGGCCGCTTCATCCCATCATACCGCAAGATGCAAAGTACACAAAAAGCAATTGATAATAAAAGCACCACCGCCCACAATGACCATTGTGTTCTACTCGTGCAACAGATCTACATATAGACATGGCTTTGATACCACTATAGGGGTTTGTAGCATGGAAAACAAAAAAATTCTACCGCATGCACACAAACAAGCCAAGATCTATCTACTAGATTGTAGCAACGAGTCGATAGAAAGACTCACCCTCGAAGATTCCAAAGCGGTTAACGAGAGTAGATTCTCGTGGGTGATGTAGTCGTACACTTGCCGATCTCAAGATCGCGTAGACGATCCTTCCGGCGCAGTGTTCCGGCAGCGCTTCCGCAGTCGGTCACACGTTCGGTACTCAATAAAGACATTCCACTCTCTTGTTTTAGCAGGCAGCGGAGGTTGTAGTTCTCCTCTCGCGAATCCGGCAGCATGACGGCGTGGTGTCGGAAGTAGAGGGAGGATCCCGCAGGGCTTCGCCTAAGCCGGTGCGAGTTATGGTGGATTAGGGTTTCCCGGAGATCGAGGGTTTAGAATAACAGGAGAAGGAGAAGATGTTGGCGGCGGATAGAGCGGCGGCGACGGACCGGCAGCGGTGCGGCAACGCAAGGCGACGGCGGCAACTGGCGGCGGCGGCGCAAGGCGGCGCGACGGCGGGTCGGCGGCGGCGGCTCGGGTGGAGAGGGGCTATGTAACTACCTCGGTGAATTACGCTCCTAGATACAAGCCTGGATGAGTGGTAGTGGTTGAAATAGTATGGTGGGGCCCCAAAAGCCACTCACTGGTAGTCCTTTCAGACGTCCCAACCACTACCCTCTCAACGGGACCTGTACGGGCGGCGTAATCGGCAGGCGAAGGGATCAACTACGTACACAAGTGGGTATGTACGCAAGCCACCATACAAGAGTACATCAGAGCCATACCATCTAGAAAGAAAGGAAATATAGCAACGCCATACGGCAAGATTCAAATGACCTAGATAGATCTATATTTTAGGATACTTCCTCATACAACACACATCAGAGTATCATGCGGAAGCGGCAAACAAAATCCGAGTACGGATAAGAAGAAAATCGGCATAAGATGCCATAGAAATAAGCACATCCCAACTACAGGTCTCACGGATCCCCGTGCCCGGAATCTCTACACCGAACGATCGTTGCCCACATCTTCGGCTTCTTCCACCCAGTATCCGTCCTGCGGGGGTACCTGTCCATCTGAACCAATAATTTATCGTGTGAGACCCTAAGGGTACTCAGCAAGTCTTAATGCCTCTAAAGGGGACACAACCTGGGGTGACGCAATTGCAGCGAAAAGATAAACCCTAGCAGTTCTACAGATAAACGCTAACCATCCGCCTAACCAATGATAGACGGATGTCCGTGAATTAAGAACAACAGTTATAAGGGTAATCTCATCAGATCCATCCTCCTCCCTGCTTACCAACAAGGAAGCGGACGAACAACCCCCCCATCCGTTGGCAATTTTATTAACCATTCCATGAGCGTTGCACTATTTACTAGTCAAGTTTCTTAGTCAGATTAAAGCGGTACTTTAGTTATGCTTGTCTATGATCGAGAAACTGTGCTCCAAGTCGTCCATATCCGCGGACACGGCTTTCAGAAAGTTTTACCCGGCCGGGGTGCACCAATAGCAACACACGCTCGATCAACCTCGGAAAAACCAAATCAAAACCCAACGAGGCTTTCACGACTGAACAATCACAGGATTCAGAAATATTTCAGGGGGCCACCCCTTGGAGTACACCCGCAACGAAGTAAGCAAGCTTCGAGACGGACTCAAGGTTTGTGGGGCCGGCGGTAAACGACAGCAGATCCCCAAACGGGGACTGTCGATACCACGTAAATGGGTCACCATTCCTAAACAGTACAGTGTGCTCCTCGCACAATTTTAAATAAAACAGTAGCATGGCATAAGTACAGGATAGTAACAAAACCTCAAACTAGTTTGTGGCCCCAAGAAATAAGACGGAATCAAACTCTGGCTCAGGGGGGTCCCATATACCTCCCGGATGTGGATAGCGCGATAAATCAAGGAACAGGAATCAAGTACTCGGGGTCTTACGGGACACAAGTGAGCAGGAAAAACCAAATAGCAGATATTGCTCACCGGTGCCACTTTCATTAGTTATCCCATACTACTCAGGTTAAGTTGTTTAGGTACCTCGTTATCCAACAGACTCCCACATACCCTACACATGCTGTTCTACGACTCGCATGGCTCAAACAACTCCTATAGTAATGGCTCATGGGATGGGGGAACAAGCTTGGTGGAGTTTAAAAGTAAAGGCTATGCATACTTGGGATTCAATTTAATGTAATCGCGACTCAATGATGCAAGAATAAGATAGAGGCAATAGGTACTGTATGTATGCAAGCATGTGGAAGTGCTTGCCTGACAACTCAGTTGAAGCAAGGGACGGATCTGGGTAGTGCTCCTGGTTCTCTTGATACAACCCCTGCTCAGTGTCTATCCGCGAAAAACCAAACAAACGAGGCCAACATGAATATAGAGCACCAGCATATGAATAAGATGCGTCAAGCAAACAATCATGCCATGATGAATGATGCACAATTTACATGGCAATAAGGTAGCATGGCATGGTGAGGTGTGGAAGACAAGTAATAACATTTTAATGGGGTTTTGGAATCACATTTGTTGTCATAACACTTGCTGTACCCTATATTTTTATATGATGCATGCTGCAATTGAAGTCATGGATATCATAAACATAAAGGTCTCGTCGAGCTGATCATTTTAGACATATCATTTGCTAAATTTGGAGTTATAAAGCAAAAGTTATTAATTATTGAAATTCTAGTGGCATTTAGTGTAATTTAAGTAAACTTGGAATTTTTAATTGTGCAAAAGGCAATATGGATGGCATATTTGAAATCCTGGCATTTTTCTGATATCCAAACATATATCATTTGTGTTATTTGGAATAATATATGAAAATTTGTTTGAATCTGAAAAATATTTGAATTTGAATATTCAGAAAAAGATTTGGATGAATAAAACAGACCCAGCCATACTTTTTACACCCAGCCTATTCTAGCCTGGTCACTGACAGGTGGGGACAGGCGCACCTGGACCCACATGCCAGCGGCTAGGAGGGGGAAGGACCGCGGGTTGACACTCGAAAACTCCCGGAGCCTTTTTACAAAACGCCAGCGACACAGACAGGTGGGCTCCTAGGGACCGCGGGTTGGCAAAAGCAAAGGAGGGGGGGTTTGTGCAAAGTGTACAACGACACTGTTTTTCTTCCCTGAACTGAACCGAGAGTGCGCGTCAGTCGCTCGCGCGACGCGCGCGGCGCGGTGGGGGTTCGAACCCGCGCCCTCTGGCGCGCTAGCGGGGCGGCTACCGCTGCGGCGGGTGCGTGGTTGTTGACAGGGAAACGCAGGGGGATAGGTAAACGTTGCGTGCTGCACCAGCGAGTGGCATACGCGGCGACGGACGCACCGAGGGTGCTCGACAAAAAGATCGGCGACGCCAGGAAGCAACGGTGCCGGAGAGGATGTCTGGGAGGGTGAGGCGCTTACCGCGAGCTCGACGGTGGGCTCGGATCTGGTCGGGGCGCAGCAGGACGACGGGGAGGCAGAGGCCCAGCGTGCTAGGGTTTTCGGACGGAGCGGCGTCGGTCCGGGCGAGCTGGTCCTTCTCCTCCTCGCTGCTGGGCACGGGGCGACGCAGAACAGGCTCCGGATCTCCCTCGACACCCGCAGTACCGCGCTTGCCTCCTGGTTCGACGGCGACGAGGGGAGGCCGACGACGGCGTCGAGGCAGACGGTGGCGAGGGGGGGGGAAGAGGGGAGGCGAGGCAGGCCTCTGGGGTGGATCTGGGGCGAGGACAGAGGGTGAGGGAGAGGATAAGAACGAGGGCGAGGTGGGGGCTTGCGTGGGGGAGGGGCAGGTCGGCTCGGCCACTTTTGCACCCCTCCTTCACGTGATCGCCATGGGGTCCAGGGGGTCGCGCAGCAGGGCTGTGGAAGACTGTCAGGTGGGGTAGGGGGGAGGACAGAGAGGTGGTGGCTCGGTGGAGGGGCCCCATGCAGAGAGAGAGAGGAGGCTCGGCTAGGGTAGGGTGAGAGCTAGGTTAGGAGGGAGAGGGGGTATGGCTTGGGTACAGCTAGAGTTTTGGGGTGGGGCAGCAGCTAGGTGGGGCCTGCACGCTAGAGGGAAGGGGAGACGATGGAGAGGCCACTTAGGGTTTGATTAGCTAGGGTTTAGCTAGGATGGTTAAGGCATGGTGGTCATGTGGCCATGCTAGGTAGGTTTTAGAGGGGTGGCTTAGGGTTTCGGTGTAAGAGAGGGTTAGGGTAGATGGAGAGGGGTAGATAGATGGAGGTGGGGTTAACTTGATCATGCCTCACAAGACAAGCACACAAGATCAAGACAAGGAGAAAAAGAGAGAAAAAGAGAGAGATGATTAAGTGATGATGGGGTTTTCCTTTGGTCCATGCATGCTCCAAAATGACCAAGCAAGAACCAAGAGAAGAGGTGGGTTTAGGTTTGGGCATGCCACATTAGCACATGTGTGTGCATGGAGCATGGGGATAGGGGTTTAGCCAAAGGGGAGAAGAGAGGCAGATGATATGATGAAGAAACTACAAGCCCAAAACAAGATTAAGCAAAGGAAAAGATGATCCACTTAGAATTCAAGTAAAAACCAAATACTAGAAAAGGTGGCACTTGCATGGCCCATGCAAAATAATTAATGCCAAATTTATCCTTGTGAAAACAATAATATTAATATGGCATTATTCATATGCATTCCCAAAAGGTGGGCAAGGACAAGCAAAGATTATGGATGGAATCCAACCAACCAACATGAGCTAGAGATAACCCAAATTAAAATGCCAAGCTCCTATTAATTTGGATGGTGGAATTATAAGGTGGTGAAAGAAAGGTGGTGGAGTCAATAAGAGAGATGCCCTCAACTCAACTTGGGCATTTAACAATATATCAAGAGCCAAATACAATATCAAGATGCAAATACAATTAATATTGCACATGAGATAAGAACCAAACAAGGAAAAAGGGTTTTGTATGATGCTCAAATGCAAAGTGGCATGATGACATGAGCATGATATGATGATGCAACAATTATATGTTGGAAGTGGCCCTTTTTATTATAATAACAAGTAGCATTACAGGGGTTAGACAACTGGGATGCTACAACTATCCCCCACTAAACAGGAATCTCGCCCCGAGATTCTAGGAAGAAGAAGAAGATACAAAAAGAGAAGGATGGTTGGCACGGAGTTCATCTTCACGTTCCCATGTGGCTTCATCAACAGAATGGTGTGACCACTGCACCTTGCAGAACTTGATGGACTTGTTGCGAGTCCTTCGTTCTGCGGTCTCAAGGATTTTGGTGGGGTGTTCTTGATAAGACAGATCTTCTTTGAGGTCGATTAGCTCATGGTCCACGGTCCTGCCGGGATCTTTGAAGCACTTCTTGAGCTGAGAGATGTGGAAAACATCATGGACTTTGAGTTTTTCCGGAAGCTCCAGTGCATAAGCAACTTCTCCTCTTCTACCACGTATCTTGAAAGGACCGATGTATCTAGGAGCCAGCTTTCCTTTGATACCGAAGCGGTGTGTTCCTCTCATGGGAGTGACACGAAGGTAGACGAGATCACCAGGGGCATATACTATATCCGTGTGCTTCCTGTCATAGTTGCTCTTCTGACGACTCTGAGCAATCTTCAGGTTCTCCAGAATGATATGCACCTTCTCCTCTGCTTGGGTTACAATGTCAGGGCCAAACCAGATTCTTTCTCCTGCACCTGACCAACCAATCGGAGTTCTGCACTTGCGACCATAGAGAGCCTCAAATGGTGCCATCTTCAGACTCTTCTGGAAGCTGTTGTTGTAGGAGAATTCAGCATCAGGAAGACATTCTTCCCACTTCATGCCAAACGAGATGACGCAAGCCCGAAGCATATCCTCCAGAATCTGATTGATTCTTTCCACTTGTCCTTGAGACTGAGGGTGGTAAGCAGTGCTGAAGTTCAACTTTGTTCCCAAAGCTTTTTGGAAACTCTCCCAGAACTTTGAGGTGAAGATGCTCCCACGGTCTGAACTGATTTCCAGTGGAACCCCATACAGAGAGACAATTCTGTTGATATAGAGCTCAGCCAACTGAATTCCAGAAATTGTTTCTTTGACTGGGAAGAAATGAGCCACTTTAGAAAGCCTGTCGATGACAACAAAAATTGCATTATTGCCCTTCTGCGATCTAGGAAACCCAGTGATGAAGTCCATCTCTACTTTCTCCCATTTCCATTCCGGAGGTTTCAATGGCTGAAGAAGACCAAATGGTTTCTGATGGACAGCCTTGACTCTGCGACAGACATCACATTCTGAGACATACTTGGCGCAATACCGTTTCAACCCAGGCCACCAGTATTGTGTTTTCAAGTCCATGTACATCTTTGTGCTGCCAGGATGGATAGATAGAACCGAATCATGCGCCTCCTTGAGAACTTGGTCTCTCAAACCCGGGTAGTTTGGAACAAACATCCGGTGGTCGAAGAAAAGCGTGCCTTGATCATCAACGTGGAAGGACTCATACTTCGGAAGCCCAAGTTTAGAGATTAGCTTTTTGGTGTGCGGATCACCAAGCTGACGAGAGCGAATCTGTTCTTCCAAGAGAGGAGTAGCCAGAAGATTCAGAAGATGCCCTTGTTCCACAATTTCCAGGTTGAGCTGACGGAATTCCTCGCACAAGAGAGGCTGCTGCTCTTCCACCATGAGGTTGTTGACATAAGCTTTAGGACTAAGTGCATCTGCCATGACATTTGCTTTGCCTGGAGTGTAGTTGATGGTCACATCAAAGTCATTGATTGCTTCAATCCATCTCCTCTGCCGAAGGTTGAGATCAGGCTGAGTGAAGATATACTTCAAACTCTTGTGGTCCGAGAAGATCTCACAACGGTTACCAAGCAAGTAGTGCCTCCATAGCTTCAAAGCAAAGACAACTGCTGCTAGCTCGAGGTCATGTGTGGGATAGTTAATCTCATGCGTCTTCAACTGATGAGAGGCATAAGCAACCACCTGTTTCTCTTGCATAAGGACTGCACCCAATCCTTGCAAAGAGGCATCGCAGAATATCTGGAAAGGCTTAGATGTATCCGGAGGAACCAAAACTGGCGTGGAAGTGAGCTTCTCTTTGAGTGTCTCAAAACTTTCTTGACAAGCAGGAGTCCACAGGTACTTCTTGCCCTTCTTGAGGAGATCGGTAAGAGGCTTTGCTATCTTCGAGAAGTTCTGAACAAAGCGACGGCAATAGCTAGCCAGACCAAGAAAACTCCGCACTTCCTTGACATTAGCAAGAGGAAGCCATTCAACTATTGTCTTCACGGTTTCCGGGTTGACTGCAATGCCCTTGGCAGAGATAACATGACCCAGGTATGTTACTTCAGGCAGCCAAAACTCACACTTAGAGAACTTTGCATACAAGCGGTTCTCACGAAGCTTGTTCAGGACACACCGCAGGTGTTCTTCATGCTCCTCCTTAGACTTGGAATAAACCAGAATGTCATCCAGATATACCACCACAAACTTATCAAGGTACTCCATGAAAACGGAGTTCATCAGCCTCGAGAAGGTAGCAGGTGCGTTGGTGAGACCGAAAGACATGACCGTGTACTCATACAGGCCATAGCGGGTGGTGAAAGCTGTTTTGGGCACATCTTCTTTGCGAATTTTGATTTGGTGATAACCACTTCTCAAGTCCAGCTTAGAGAACACCACAGCTCCTGCTAGCTGATCAAAAAGATCATTTATCCGTGGGAGAGGATATTTGTTCTTGATAGTTTTAGCATTGAGAGCCCGGTAGTCAACACATAGCCTATCGGTTCTGTCACGCTTCTTCACAAAGATTGTTGGACTACCCCAAGAAGAAGTGCTATGTTGAATGAAACCCAACTTCTCTTGTTCATCAAGTTGTCGTTTGAGTTCAGCCAACTCAGAAGGACCCATTTTATATGGCCGCTTAGAGATAGGAGCCGTTCCAGGTTCAAGCTCAATCACGAATTCAACTTCGCGATCCGGAGGCATACCTGGCAACTCTTCAGGAAAGATATCTGGGAACTCACAGACCACTGGTACATTTTGAATAGCTTCCATAGCATCATTATTCAGAGCCGCCAAGGAATAGAGCTGGACAGCAGGAGTCAGACTTGGAGAAAAGACTATATGGCCTTCAGGAATCTTCAGAGACACTGAGCGTTCAGCACAATCAATCACAGCTGCATTTGCTGTCAACCAATCCATGTCCAAGATGACATCAATGTCAGAGTTGCCCAGAAGAATTAAAGAAGCCAAGAATGAAGAACCACCAATCTCGATCTGATTGCCATGACTGATATGAGCAGCCCTCATGTTTGAACCAGGAGATAGCACCACCAGACGACGTGATAAAGGAACCCTATCCAGGTCATGCTCTTGTGCAAACTTATGCGAGACAAAAGAATGCGATGCACCAGAATCGAACAAAACTCGTGCAGGGACTGAGTTAACGGATAGCATACCCATTACAACTCCAGGTGCGAGCTCAGCTTGAGAGGCGTTGACGCAGTTTGCACGAACAACCGCAGACCCGGGCTTAGTGTTGATGTTGAGAGCCCGAGGCGGTGGTGCACGGACCGAAGGAGAGCTTGTTGCAGATCTTGGCGGGGGTGGAGGGAGAGCTTTGTTCTTCATTGGGCAGTTCCAGTTTTGATGTCCAGAATCTCCACACACGAAGCAAGCACCAGCTGGACGTGGAGCAGAGTAGCCAGGGACTCCGCCAGGCGCTCCAGGGTAGTGGTTGTTGTAGCCCCTGGGAGCCGCAGTGGTGAAGTTTGATGGCCTTGGCGCGTAACTTGCAGGTCTTGGTGAAGCCGGGAGCAACGGTGGGGTGTTAGGAACCCAGACACGCCGCTTAGAAGGAGCTGCCATAACCGAAGAGCTTGATGCATCCCTATTATGTTTCTTGGACTCCTCGAACACTTGCCTGCTTGCCTCCTCTTGCAGTGCTGTGTGCTGTAGTTCCAGGAAGGTTGCCGGTCTTGCATGCGTGATTGCATACTTGATCGACGCATTGAGCCCTTGCCTGAACCTTTTCTGCTTCTTCTTGTCATCAGATACCTCATCACCACCATAGCGAGATAGATTCATGAAGTTCCTGATATAGGTGTTGACGTTATCATTTCCTTGCTTCAGGTTGAGAAAAGCCTCCTTCATCCTTTCCATTACAATCTCTGAGAGAAACTGCTCCTTGAACGCTCCAGTGAACCTTTCCCAAGTTGGCTGGAAACCAGTGCAGCTTGCCTTCAAGTAGTTTTCCCACCAAAGAGCTGCATCTCCCTTCAGAAGGTGAGTAGCACACTTGACCCACTATTGTTCCGGAACATCAGCAGTCTCGAGCAACCTTGAGATCTCACGCAGCCAATCATCCGCGTCCAGAGGTCGATCAGAAACATCAAACTGACGAGGGTTGAATTTGAGGAAACTCTTGATGTCTCCGCGCTTGGGAGGTGGAGGAAGTGGAGCAAACTCATTTCTTCTGACACTCTCCTCAAAGCGCTGCTGGTTCTCTTGCATAGCTGCCAAAGCATTAGCGATGTTTGACAGCGCGGAGCCCAGTTCCGGAGGTATGTCCTCATCAGTCCGGCGTGGTGGAGCCATCCTGTCATTGATATAAAACTCAAGTCAGTACTATAATGGAGAATGATAATAATCCAAAATAGTACCAAGATGGAATTAACCAAGATTAAAGGATACAATTTACTGAGATGATATTAAAATATCAACAAAGTTCATAGCACCTAAAAGATATTAAGCATATCGCACACGACTGAAAAGGAGTGTGGTACACAAATATATCAAAGAAAATTTTTCCACAAATTTCGGCATTAAAATACCAATAGATGCGCAAAATTACTTAACGAATCAAGATTAGTGACTCTACCGATTCAATATACAAAAGCGAATGATATAAGTAGTGGTATGGTCGCGGCTCCATCCCGCACTCAAATCATTACTCCGCACATGAACAAGTGGAACACATATCCCAACCCCTTCTTCTCACGACGAAACCTAAAGATTGGTAACTACGGAAACGAACACCCCAAACAAGATAGCGTCGGATACAAAGAGGAAGATAGATTGCGTCGGTTTGCATAAGCCTGTCGGTATGGAATGTACCAACAGTTGATAACCAAAGGCAGATAAGATAACAACTTGGATGCAACAGATAGACAAGGATTACACACACACACATACACACAACCTATGGTACTACGGAAACCCAGAACACGTGAATCCTAGTTTGAATTTTTAGAAGAGGATTGAAAACGTTGCACTTCCTTACCAGAAAAGGGTGGGTGGGAGGGTAAGAAGAAAAGTGGAAGCAGTCCTACTCTCGCGTTTTTGTTTTTCCCTAATATACATAACTACCAAAATATTTGCTAGACTGACAACGACCGTTTGGCTGAAACCCTGAAGGTCGGGATGGCTCTGATACCAATTGTAACTACCTCGGTGAATTACGCTCCTAGATACAAGCCTGGATGAGTGGTAGTGGTTGAAATAGTACGGTGGGGCCCCAAAAGCCACTCACTGGTAGTCCTTTCAGACGTCCCAACCACTACCCTCTCAACGGGACCTGTACGGGCGGCGTAATCGGCAGGCGAAGGGATCAACTACGTACACAAGTGGGTATGTACGCAAGCCACCATACAAGAGTACATCAGAGCCATACCATCTAGAAAGAAAGGAAATATAGCAACGCCATACGGCAAGATTCAAATGACCTAGATAGATCTATATTTTAGGATACTTCCTCATACAACACACATCAGAGTATCATGCGGAAGCGGCAAACAAAATCCGAGTACGGATAAGAAGAAAATCGGCATAAGATGCCATAGAAATAAGCACATCCCAACTACAGGTCTCACGGATCCCCATGCCCGGAATCTCTACACCGAACGATCGTTGCCCACATCTTCGGCTTCTTCCACCCAGTATCCGTCCTGCGGGGGTACCTGTCCATCTGAACCAATAATTTATCGTGTGAGACCCTAAGGGTACTCAGCAAGTCTTAATGCCTCTAAAGGGGACACAACCTGGGGTGACGCAATTGCAGCGAAAAGATAAACCCTAGCAGTTCTACAGATAAACGCTAACCATCCGCCTAACCAATGATAGACGGATGTCCGTGAATTAAGAACAACAGTTATAAGCGTAATCTCATCAGATCCATCCTCCTCCCTGCTTACCAACAAGGAAGCGGACGAACAACCCCCCCATCCGTTGGCAATTTTATTAACCATTCCATGAGCGTTGCACTATTTACTAGTCAAGTTTCTTAGTCAGATTAAAGCGGTACTTTAGTTATGCTTGTCTATGATCGAGAAACTGTGCTCCAAGTCGTCCATATCCGCGGACACGGCTTTCAGAAAGTTTTACCCGGCCGGGGTGCACCAATAGCAACACACGCTCGATCAACCTCGGAAAAACCAAATCAAAACCCAACGAGGCTTTCACGACTGAACAATCACAGGATTCAGAAATATTTCAGGGGGCCACCCCTTGGAGTACACCCGCAACGAAGTAAGCAAGCTTCGAGACGGACTCAAGGTTTGTGGGGCCGGCGGTAAACGACAGCAGATCCCCAAACGGGGACTGTCGATACCACGTAAACGGGTCACCATTCCTAAACAGTACAGTGTGCTCCTCGCACAATTTTAAATAAAACAGTAGCATGGCATAAGTACAGGATAGTAACAAAACCTCAAACTAGTTTGTGGCCCCAAGAAATAAGACGGAATCAAACTCTGGCTCAGGGGGGTCCCATATACCTCCCGGATGTGGATAGCGCGATAAATCAAGGAACAGGAATCAAGTACTCGGGGTCTTACGGGACACAAGTGAGCAGGAAAAACCAAATAGCAGATATTGCTCACCGGTGCCACTTTCATTAGTTATCCCATACTACTCAGGTTAAGTTGTTTAGGTACCTCGTTATCCAACAGACTCCCACATACCCTACACATGCTGTTCTACGACTCGCATGGCTCAAACAACTCCTATAGTAATGGCTCATGGGATGGGGGAACAAGCTTGGTGGAGTTTAAAAGTAAAGGCTATGCATACTTGGGATTCAATTTAATGTAATCGCGACTCAATGATGCAAGAATAAGATAGAGGCAATAGGTACTGTATGTATGCAAGCATGTGGAAGTGCTTGCCTGACAACTCAGTTGAAGCAAGGGACGGATCTGGGTAGTGCTCCTGGTTCTCTTGATACAACCCCTGCTCAGTGTCTATCCGCGAAAAACCAAACAAACGAGGCCAACATGAATATAGAGCACCAGCATATGAATAAGATGCGTCAAGCAAACAATCATGCCATGATGAATGATGCACAATTTACATGGCAATAAGGTAGCATGGCATGGTGAGGTGTGGAAGACAAGTAATAACATTTTAATGGGGTTTTGGAATCACATTTGTTGTCATAACACTTGCTGTACCCTATATTTTTATATGATGCATGCTGCAATTGAAGTCATGGATATCATAAACAGAAAGGTCTCGTCGAGCTGATCATTTTAGACATATCATTTGCTAAATTTGGAGTTATAAAGCAAAAGTTATTAATTATTGAAATTCTAGTGGCATTTAGTGTAATTTAAGTAAACTTGGAATTTTTAATTGTGCAAAAGGCAATATGGATGGCATATTTGAAATCCTGGCATTTTTATGATATCCAAACATATATCATTTGTGTTATTTGGAATAAAATATGAAAAGTTGTTTGAATCTGAAAAATATTTGAATTTGAATATTCAGAAAAAGATTTGGATGAATAAAACAGACCCAGCCATACTTTTTACACCCAGCCTATTCTAGCCTGGTCACTGACAGGTGGGGACAGGCGCACCTGGACCCACATGCCAGCGGCTAGGAGGGGGAAGGACCGCGGTTTGACACTCGAAAACTCCCGGAGCCTTTTTACAAAACGCCAGCGACACAGACAGGTGGGCTCCTAGGGACCGCGGGTTGGCAAAAGCAAAGGAGGGGGGGTTTGCGCAAAGTGTACAACGACACTGTTTTTCTTCCCTGAACTGAACCGAGAGTGCGCGTCAGTCGCTCGCGCGACGCGCGCGGCGCGGTGGGGGTTCGAACCCGCGCCCTCTGGCAAGCTAGCGGGGCGGCTACCGCTGCGGAGGGTGCGTGGTTGTTGACAGGGAAACGCAGGGGGCTAGGTAAACGTTGCGTGCTGCACCAGCGAGTGGCATACGCGGCGACGGACGCACCGAGGGTGCTCGACAAAAAGATCGGCGACGCCAGGAAGCAACGGTGCCGGAGAGGATGTCTGGGAGGGTGAGGCGCTTACCGCGAGCTCGACGGTGGGCTCGGATCTGGTCGGGGCGCAGCAGGACGACGGGGAGGCAGAGGCCCAGCGTGCTAGGGTTTTCGGACGGAGCGGCGTCGGTCCGGGCGAGCTGGTCCTTCTCCTCCTCGCTGCTGGGCACGGGGCGACGCAGAACAGGCTCCGGATCTCCCTCGACACCCGCAGTACCGCGCTTGCCTCCTGGTTCGACGGCGACGAGGGGAGGCCGACGACGGCGTCGAGGCAGACGGTGGCGAGGGGGGGGGAAAGAGGGGAGGCGAGGCAGGCCTCTGGGGTGGATCTGGGGCGAGGACAGAGGGTGAGGGAGAGGATAAGAACGAGGGCGAGGTGGGGGCTTGCGTGGGGGAGGGGCAGGTCGGCTCGGCCACTTTTGCACCCCTCCTTCACGTGATCGCCATGGGGTCCAGGGGGTCGCGCGGCAGGGCTGTGGAAGACTGTCAGGTGGGGTAGGGGGGAGGACAGAGAGGTGGTGGCTCGGTGGAGGGGCCCCATGCAGAGAGAGAGAGGAGGCTCGGCTAGGGTAGGGTGAGAGCTAGGTTAGGAGGGAGAGGGGGTATGGCTTGGGTACAGCTAGAGTTTTGGGGTGGGGCAGCAGCTAGGTGGGGCCTGCACGCTAGAGGGAAGGGGAGACGATGGAGAGGCCACTTAGGGTTTGATTAGCTAGGGTTTAGCTAGGATGGTTAAGGCATGGTGGTCATGTGGCCATGCTAGGTAGGTTTTAGAGGGGTGGCTTAGGGTTTCGGTGTAAGAGAGGGTTAGGGTAGATGGAGAGGGGTAGATAGATGGAGGTGGGGTTAACTTGATCATGCCTCACAAGACAAGCACACAAGATCAAGACAAGGAGAAAAGAGAGAAAAAGAGAGAGATGATTAAGTGATGATGGGGTTTTCCTTTGGTCCATGCATGCTCCAAAATGACCAAGCAAGAACCAAGAGAAGAGGTGGGTTTAGGTTTGGGCATGCCACATTAGCACATGTGTGTGCATGGAGCATGGGGATAGGGGTTTAGCCAAAGGGGAGAAGAGAGGCAGATGATATGATGAAGAAACTACAAGCCCAAAACAAGATTAAGCAAAGGAAAAGATGATCCACTTAGAATTCAAGTAAAAACCAAATACTAGAAAAGGTGGCACTTGCATGGCCCATGCAAAATAATTAATGCCAAATTTATCCTTGTGAAAACAATAATATTAATATGGCATTATTCATATGCATTCCCAAAAGGTGGGCAAGGCCAAGCAAAGATTATGGATGGAATCCAACCAACCAACATGAGCTAGAGATAACCCAAATTAAAATGCCAAGCTCCTATTAATTTGGATGGTGGAATTATAAGGTGGTGAAAGAAAGGTGGTGGAGTCAATAAGAGAGATGCCCTCAACTCAACTTGGGCATTTAACAATATATCAAGAGCCAAATACAATATCAAGATGCAAATACAATTAATATTGCACATGAGATAAGAACCAAACAAGGAAAAAGGGTTTTGTATGATGCTCAAATGCAAAGTGGCATGATGACATGAGCATGATATGATGATGCAACAATTATATGTTGGAAGTGGCCCTTTTTATTATAATAACAAGTAGCATTACAGGGGTTAGACAACTGGGATGCTACAGGCTAGGGCTTGTGGTGTTGGGGAAGCCCTCCCCCTCTATTTATGAGAGGAGGCAGCCTTGGGAGGGGTGGGTTTGAATCCAAACCCAAACCCAAGTTGGATTGAGAAAAGGACTTGTTCCTTCTTCCACTAGTTAACCATTGTTCCAGTTTGACTTTTCAAACTCCCGTTTGACTTACAATTTAGAGCTTTAATTCTCTTTTGCAAATGTCCACACCAAGTGACCTAGGATATGATCCAATCATTCCACTTACCCATGACACATTCACGGACCATTCTCCTTCCGGATTGGTGAACCTTCTAGAACCTCTCCGATGAAAACATGGGAATCTTTCCCGAACTCCGGAATTGGACTTTCCTTATATGAATCTTATTCTCCGGACCATTCCGGATCTCCTCGTGAAATCCCAGATCCCATATGAGACTCTGAACAAAATTCGGTATCCCTACTAACATTCCATATCTACTAAACAACATCGAATCCTTAAGTGTGTCTCCCTACGGTTCGTGAATTATGCGGACATGACCGAGACACTTCTTCAATCAATAACCAATAAAGGAATCTGGAAATTCATATGGCTCCCACATATTTCTATGATTACTTTGCGATCGAATGAACCACTTACATACGATACCAATTTCCCTTTATCTCACAATAGTTTACTTATCCGAGGTTTTAATCGTCGGTATCTCTACATACCTAGTTCAACCTCGTTACCGATAAGTACTCTTTTCTCGTTCCCGTGATATGTGATCCCTCGTGAGCTAGTCACATGATTGCAAGCTAATTGGATGGCATTCCACCGAGAGGGCCCAGAGTATATCTATCTGTCATATGGATGGACAAATCCCACTCTTGATCCATGTGCCTCAACCCATACTTTCCGAATACTCAATGCCACATTTATATCCATCTAGTTATGGTGTGGTGTTTGATGTCACCAAAGCATCCTTCCGGTGATGGTGATTAGCATGATCTCATGGTCGAAGGAATTAGGTTACTATGTATCAGAAAGCTTATAGCAAACGAACTATTGTAATGACTTGATCTTAATGCTACGCTTATCTATAGGAGTATGTCCATCATACCATTCTCCTAATGATATGATCCTGTTGTTAACAACATCTCAATGCTCATGATTGGGAAACCACGATCATCTATTAACTAACAAGATAGTATTACAGAGAGGCTTTACTAGGGACTCTAATTTAGTTTACAAATCACAAAAGTATTAATGTTTCATGTTTAATACTGTTATAGCATGAATATAAACATTTATCATAAACACAAAGATATAATAATAACCACTTTTATTATTGCCTCTAGGGCATATCTCCAACAGGAACGCCACCAACCTGTAAACTAGTGGTGACTTTGGATTAATTTAAACGCCACGGGTACACGATTAATTATACTCCGTCCTCCTCGCGGGGCGTCCCCCTCTCATTTACACACCACCGACACACCTCTCCTCCTTTCTTGCCCCTCTCCCTGCCATCGATGCCCCATAGATCTGCCCCCTCTCCCTGCCGCCACTGCCTCGCATCAGAAGACTCTGCTCGTCCACCGTCGTGTCGCCGCCTCGTCACCGACCACGTGCGTCCTCCGCCGCCCCGCCGCCTTGTCACCGACCACGTGCGTACGCCGCCTAGAGACATTTTTTGTGTAGGTTCAAATGAATATACGCACTAAAAAATGTCTAGATATATTAGCTTTACAAACCTAAAACATCTTATATTTCCAAATGGGGGAAGTACTTTAGAACTACGAGAGATAGTATATGTGTTTTCCATTGTCGTCATGTATTTAACATGGAAGGGAGGGGGTTGTTAGAGCATCTCCACTCGCTTACCCAGGAGGCCGATCCGGACGCCGAAAATTAGCCCAATCGCGTACCCAAGGACCTGTTTTTGGCCGGATTCGGGCTAATTTTGGTCCGGACTACCCCGGCCGAACCCAGGTTTCCGGGTACGCCCTGGGAACGCCGGACTCACGGATTCAGCAAAAAAAACCGAAGCGGCGCGTGGACCCGCCGAGTCAGCGACGGAAGCCGAGTCGTCGTCATCCTCGGAACCACGCGGCGACCGCCGGACATTAACTGCCCGTCGCGTCGGCCACGCGTCGCCGATTTACGGCGCCACCATCGCCGCCTCGGTTCTCGCGACGGACCGGCGGGCACTAACTTCTCGCCATTTCCCCTTTTCCCGGTCTCGCCGCTACACCCCTCCCGCCCTCCTCGGCCTTTATAAGCCGTACCCCTCGCCGGAGATCTTCACACTCTCTCACAGCTCCCCCATCCACAAGCCCAAACTACGGCGAAACCTCTTCACCGTTTCCCCTACCCAGCCATGGCCGAACGGTACCCCAGCGACGGCGCTGCGGCGAACGGCTTCGGTCGGCGCACTCTCCAGGCCTGGGAGGCGCGGATGCTGTACGACGCCGGCTACATGGCGCCGACGGACACACGGATGCCTCCGGGGTGGAAGCTGAACACCGGCGGCATCCCTATCCCGCTGGCGCTGATGTCGGAGGAGCTGCCATACGATGTGCAAAAGTACATCGACGGCATGGGCGACCCCTCCGAAGTCGAGAGCGCCGAGAACCTCCTGTACTGGGAGCAGTTCTTCGCGGACCGGCGTGAACAGGAGCTCGCCCGCCACGAGGGGCTGCTGAACGAGTCGCCGCCGAAGCGCAACAACTCGGCTGGCCGCCGGCGTTGGTGGAGCGCGCCAGGCCGAACGCTCGCGGCGGTGATGGAGCACATCAACCGCGGGAACACGCCGCGGCTGGGCTTTCCGCGCACACCAACGCCGGCGGCCAGGTCGGGCCGGCATCCTCCTCCGAACTGGATGCCGAGGAGGATGGCGAACATGAGCTCGCCCTCCTTCGCGTCGGCATCCCACACCTCCAGCTCGGCGCCGCTGCGCACACCGACGGCAGTCAAGCGCGAGGCGGAGTTGCCTGTGCTCTCGCCGCCACGGACGCTTTTGCGCGGCATCGTCATCGGTGAGCCGCGGACGACGGCGTCGCCGCCCGGCCGCCTACGTCTCCGCCGCCCAAAGACAGAAGACGGCGCCTTGAAGATGGCGCTGGAGCAGTCGCTCCGCGACACAGCACCGCAGCCGCCACCGCCGGTCAAGCCCTCCTCGCCGGACGTCCTGGAATGGTCCAGGAAGGACTGGGAGAAGGCGGAGCGGCGAGCTGGCCGCCCGGCGACGGGCGTTGGCCGGGCGTGAGCTCGCGTACCAGGGGAGCTCCCGCCAGAACCAGCCACTGAGCAACGACGACGGCGGCGGCGAGGACGACGGCCACGCCGACCCCGGCTACACGGCGTTCTACAGAAACTTCGGCCTGTAGAACGGCGAAGTCGCCGGTGGAGGCCACGGCGGGCCTTTTATTTTAACTTTATTATGTAGTCGGTTAGTTTAAATTTGACGTAATCCGCCTATATTCGCCCATCTTTAATGAATTTTAGCCGAAGTTGAGGACTCGGACTGGATACGCGAGTGGGAAAATGGACGTACCCAGTCCGAAAACTAGATCTGTCCGGCTAAAAATGGTCCGATTTTCGGTCTGGGTTCGGCAAGGAGTGGAGATGCTCTTAGGATGTCTTCGATGTTGACGATCCAGAACGAATAGGTCGTTTGCCAATCAGAAAAAGAAAACGTCACCGTGAACAATTAATGTTGTGTGTCCGTGAGGAGTTGGGCAAGGTTGAGCAAGGCGGCCTGGAGATGGAATCGGAGGGGGGTGGGAGTCCCGCTCCGACCTTTTGCCTGGCGTGGCGGCCGCTGCTATAAAGCTCCTCGTGTGCCTGGAAACAAAAGCATAGACAGCGAAATAGTTTGAGCAAGGCCATTCACCGAAACCATAGACTCTAGTACTTCCTCTGATCGATGCCAGCCCATGGTCTCAGGTCGCCGGCAGGCCCCCTTCTGACGGTATCCCCGGCGGCCGCGGCTTCTCGCCATATGTCCCACGCTCCTCCGGTAAGTAAAAGTAGCTCTCTCTGTTACTGCATAATTTGATTTGATCCGTTGGAAACCGACCTAGATATGAACAACCTTGCCCATCGAGTTTATTCAGATCTGAAACAAACCATACTGAAATTCTTAAGAATCTTAGAAATTAGCATTCATGAGTTATGATGTTTACACTTTACACCCACCCGAACCTATTGTTTATACAAACACACCTTAAATTGCAGGGACCATCTTCGGAAGCACTGAAGCAATTTGAGAAGAGCATGAATACACTTGCTGATCTTTTCTTTGGTGCCTCGGCTATTCTCGCGATTAGGCAACTCAATAGGCGTTTAGGGTCTTCTGATGATCATCATACCATGTACCCAGCCTAATGGGGTACGTCTAGGATCCTGTAAGGCGCCCCTTGGAGGTTTGAGCTTGACTTTGACCATGCATGAAATTAACTAACAAAACATGATTTATCTGTCACAAAAGTTGCACCATATATTTTTGAAACAAAACGGGCAATTTTGCCTCATTTTATTTAAAAAAGTCGAAGAGAATTTACCGGTTCATTTGAAGAGGAACCGGCCGAAAACCCGTACAAGTACACCAATGTCGTCATGAAACACGACCACATTGGGCACACCACCACAGCCAACCCGGCTACCCACACGAAACACAAACACACAAGAGAGACCCAGCTCGAGGTTGCCACATAGCCTCATCGTCATCACTCCTCCACGAGCCAGCGACTCCGTCTTTGCCCGCGACTTCCAAAACAGAACCTCCTAGACGGCGTCTGAAACCATGCCGGCCTATGCCATCAATTGGCCACATGCGCCAAGGAGAGACAGCTCCGACTCAGACGACAAGCTTCACAAGGGAATTATGTTGATCTTGCACCGACCAAGAACCTGCAGAGACACTGATTGCCGGTCATCGTCGCCACCTGGACACCATCCATCGCAGCTCCGACTCCACAGCAGCACAGCGAAGCAGGATAACTCCTCGGACACGCCGGGAAAACCGACTACTAAAGCTCAGCCGCGACCTGACCTCCACTCGAGGCATCATCTTTGCCAAACTTCAACCCTGGACCTTGCAAAGTTGCATGGCAACAACCCTCATCACAGAACCCCGGCCATAGGCGACTCCGAGACGATGCCCCCAAGAAGGAGTGAGACACAAAAGCGCCTCCATCGCCCGATCCAAGATCTGAGGTTTCCCTCCGGAGTCATGGCCACAGGAGGAGGAGCGAGCACCTCTCAACGATGCTCCCAAGAAAGACCACGATACCCGCAGGCATCACCATCATCGGCTCCGGCCAAACCGAAGCAAGGATTTCTCCTGAGAAGCTCAGACACCTCCAACCTGAAAGGCCGCCCTTGGACCTCCACCATGCGCGCCGAAACCCACCAACCATCACCCAAGCCGCAGCAAACTCCGCTCCTCCAGGCCAAGCACTCCGGGATAGCACCGAGCCGCCGTCAGACCAAGCCAGGCTGCAGATCAAACGCCAAAACCAGAATCCTTGCCGCAAACCACCACCACTGTAGCCCCCTCCCGCTCTCCTAGCTCCGACGCAACCACTGGACGCCGTCGCAGCCCCCTCAGCACTGCAGCACGCGCGACCCTGGGATCCCAGATCGGGCCCAGATGGGCCCGAGCCGCCGCCGTCGCAGAAGCCATGGCGCGCCGCCGCGCAGCGCCAGCCACGCCAACCCCCATGCCGCCTTCCCAACGAGCCACCGCGCAGCAGCCGCCGGCCACGCCGACCAGCCACTCCGCCACTCCTCCGCGCCTGCCGACGCCGCATCCACCGCTGCTCTCCCGCGCCACCTTTGGAGGCGGGGTACGCCGCCACCGCGGAGAGGCCAGCGGCAGCGGCGGCAGGGAAGAGGGGGAGGCCGGGGAACTAGGGGCAGCGGCGGCGGTTCTCCCCCGGGCCGTCCGAGACGAGCGACGCGAGGGACGGAGGGGGTATCCACCATATATTGATAGCTTCTTTTGTGACATATAATTCGTCTTTTGTTTGTTACATCCATAGTCAAAGTTGGGCCCAAAAATCAAGGGGGCTTGCAAACCTGAACGGGGAGCCGGTATATGTGCTTGCTGGATTTTTTTAGTTTAAGAGCATCTCCACTTGTTGGCCGAACCCAGGGCGTAATTTGGTCCGTTTTTCGGCCGGATTGAACTTGTTTTCGGCCTGGGTACGCCCATTCTCCCTCCCGCGTACCTAGGCCGAGTCCCCAAGTTCGGCCAAAATTCATCAAATTCAGGCGATTTTCATTAAGTTGGACGAATATAGGCAGATTAATCAAATTTAAACGAAACTAGTATATAAATAAACTAAAAAGGCCGCCGCCGGTGCCTTCTCCTTGCAGCGCCGTCGCCGGGGTAGCATTCGCCCATGGTGAGAGAAGGAGGAAGGGGAGAGCTCGTTGGAGTTGGGCTTGTGGGTCGGGGGAGATGTGAGAGAGTGCGAAGCCGGCGAGGTGTACGGCTTATAAAGGCCAAGGCTGGCGGCGAGGACGGGAGGGGTGTAGCGGCGAGGGTGGGAAAAGTGGAAACGGCGGGAACTTAGTGACCGCTGGTCCGTCGCGGGAGCCGAGGCGGCGATGGTGGTGCCGTAATTCGGCGACGCGTGGCCGACGCGACGGGCAGTTATTGCCCGGCGGTCGCCACGTGGTTCCGAGGATGACGACGACTCGGCTTCCGTCACTGACGCGGCGGGTCCACGCGCCGCTTCATTTTTTTCGCCGAAATCAGCAGGGCGTACCCGGAAACCTGGGTTCGGCCTGTGTAGCTCGGACCAAAAATGGCCAAAATCGGGCTGAAAACAAGTCCTTTGATACGCGACTAGGCCGATTTTCAGCGTCCGGACCAAAATTCGGCGTCCGGATCGGCCTCCTGGGTAGGCGAGTGGAGATGCTCTAATATAAGTTGTTGTAAGTGAGTAGCTGTTTTTATGGTGGTTTCCGTTTTGTGTTATTGCACCTCTATACTTTCCTATACATACTTGTGTATACTTACTTCATTATATGATCTATACGGCAGCACCCTACACAACCATGTCTTCTCACTCGTAGTCAATATATACCGCACTGATGGAGTATGTGCTTGCTGGATTTTAGTTTTATTATGACGTTTCTCTTTATGAAGTTTCTCTATGTTGTGCACCTCTATGCTTTACTATATGTTTGAGAATGAAAGATTGAGAGGAACCATCAAGTGTCTTTATTGATTAATAAAGATTTTGGGTATTTATACCCTCAGAAAAGATTTTGGGCATGATGACTGTTCGGGAGAGTTTGTGTTTAGACAATGAAAAACTCCGGCGCTGCTGTAGCAAATCCAGAATAATGTAAATCCACAATAATGTAGAACCTGATGCCTCTCTCTCTTTTAAGTAATATGTCGGCCCTTGGTCTCAAGTCGCGCCGGAAGCAGGTTATCGTTCCGCACTTGCCTCCATCGACAGAGGTAAGTGAAAGTGTGTTTCAGGCCGACGATCGTTTAGAAACTCATTAACCGCAGTGTTTGAGCAAAGAAGAAGAGTGTCTTGCCAAGGATTCTGGCAACGTGTGCTATGTCCATAATTCCTTTTCCAGGCCAAGATCATGTCTCGGCTCTGACTTTACAAGCAGTCACTACGGCACACAGGCTCTTTGCTGTGTGGGCAAAAGACACGGTAAAAGCCTTTCGGAACACGGCAAAAGCTTTGCGGTGTGTATACACACGGCAAATGTCACACGACAACGTTCGCCATGGCAAAGGCCCTTTGTTGTGTGTTTTTTAAATAAGACACGGCAAAGGGTTTGCTGTGTGTCTCATGCGTAGGCACGACAAAGTAAAGTAAGATGATGGTTCCCGCGGAAATGACGGTGTCCATTCTATGCCGTGTGTCTTCTCAAAAGTACACGGGCAAAAAAGTTGTCTTTGCCGTGTGTCTCCTCGAGAAGTACACGGCAAAGAAGATGTTTTTGCCGTGTGTCTCGTGGAAAAAGTACACGGCAAAGAAACTGCCTTTTCAAAAAAAATAAAAAAAATAATTTTGTTTCAAACTTTTTTGAATATTATTTACTTGATAACCTCATATAGAATATTTTAACCCTTTGTATGTTAAATATTAGGTTAAATTGCACTCATAATCAAACTTCCCCTGTGGTCATCCATCCTAACACTACTCTATCTCTAGCACGCTTAACTTCTTCGTTCCTTTCGAATGAGCTTCCGAAAAAGAAATCATACCTTGTTGCTAATACTTCCATATCAATCCTATTAACTCTTGGGCCATGATGTCACACATCTCAGTTTTAGATTCCAAACAATTATTTAAGTAAACAATAATGAAAAGTAATAATAATCTTGAATCCAAATAAAAATAAAATGATTTTATTTTATTTCCTTTTTTTATTTAATATGGAATAATTCATATATTTAAATCCGTAAATCAGAATTCGACAAAGAAAATGTCTAAATAGATTAGAAAAATGTGAGGAATCCAAATATGATATCCATATAATCTTGTGAAAATGGGATGGTATCATTTTGAATTATCCATTTGGTGATTGCTTCATAAAACCCCCCATTTTTTGTGCCCGGAAAATAGAAAATGGCTTTTTTGTGCGAGAAAAAGGAAAACTTCCTCCAACAACATTATTTGCCATTCCATGATGCACATGCATGCACGATATGGGCATATTATCACAAGCTATGCCTTGATTCTAGCCATAATATTGGTCATTTGACCCGAAAGCAAGGAAACGTCGAATGAGATCGGTCATTTTGGAAAGGTTTTTTTGAGACATATTCAATATAACAAGTTTGATATTTTTCTTGCAACCATATCACATAATATGACACCACGCAAAGGTTTCGCATTGTTTCGATCGTTTTTGAATTTTTTATGACTCTTTTAAACTATCGACAAACTTTGTCGAACGACGGGTATGTAGATTCTTAGCTCGGAGCTGAGCGTCTCTAAACTTTCATTGGACCTCTGATGAAATAGCATATTGTGAACCTAAAAATTATTTTTGTAAAAAACCATGCCCATCCGATCATGTACATGTAGTGCATATCTGACCCACTTCCTGTCGATTCGGCATGAATTTATCTTTTTCACCTAGAGTGGACGGAAAGGTTTGACATCCCCCCGTTGGGACATTGTCCATTTAAGGTGGTCTAGTATTTTTGAAAAATAGGGTGGTAGAATTTTGAATTAGCCATTTGGTGGTTGCTTCATAAAATCCTATGTTTTTTACGCTCGGAAAATAGAAAATGGATTTTTGGTGCGAGGAAAAGGAAAACTTCCTCCTGCAACATTGTCCACTCCATGATGCACATACATGCATAATATGGGCATATTATCAAAAACTATGCGTTAATTCTAGCCATAACATTGGTCATTTGACCCGAAAGCCAGGAAACCTCGAATGAGATAGGTCATTTTGTGAAGGTTTTTTTGAGACATTTTTAATATAACAAGTTTGATATTTTTCCCTGCAACCATGTCACATAATATGACACCACGCGAAGGTTTCGCATTGTTTCGATCGTTTTTGAATTTTTTATGAGTCTTTTAAACTATCGACAAACTTTGTCGAACGACGGGTATGAAGATTCTTAGCTCGGAGCTGAGCCTCTCTAAACTTTCACTGGATCTCTGATGAAATAGCATATTATGAATCTAAAAATGATTTTTGTAAAAAATCATGCCCATCCGATCATGTACCTGTAGTTCATATCTGACCCACTTCCTACCGATTCGGCAGAAATTTGTCTTTTTCACCTGGAGTGGACAGAAATGTTTGAGATCCCCCCATTGGGACATTGTACATTTAAGGTGGTCTAGTATTTTTGAAAAATAGGGTGGTAGAATTTTGAATTAGCTATTTGGTGGTTGCTTCATAAAATTCCCCGTTTTTTACGCTCGTATAATTGAAAATGGTTTTTTGGTGCGACGAAAAGGAAAACTTTCTGCAACATTATTCTCTATTCCATAATGCACATGCATGCACAATATGGGCAGATTATCACAAACTATGCCTTGATTCTAGCCATAACATTGGTCATTTGACCCGAAAGCTAGGAAACCTCGAATGAGATAGGTCATTTTGTGAACGTTTTTTCAGACATAATCAATATACAAAGTTTGATATTTTTCCTACCAACTATGTCACATAATATGACACTACGCGAAGGTTTCGTATTGTTTCGATCGTTTTTGAATTTTCTATGCATGTTTTAAACTATGGTCAAAATGGCGAGCATGAAGATTCTTATTCAATATAAATATCTAATTTTTGAGTGTATATAGATAGATCTTATTTTTCTGCAAATTTTGATATATTATTTGTATTTTTCTGAATTAGAATGATTTTTCTAAGAATAATGTGATAAAAGGCAAAAAAAGAAGAAGAAAAAAGAACTTTGCCGTGTGTACTGCGAAATACACACGGCAAAGGCCCTTTGTCGTGTATACTGCATAATACACACGGCAAAGGATCGGCGAGGGCACACGGCAAAGAGACCACCGTCTGCGGTTGTTAGCTCCTCCCGTTAAATAGACTTGTGGGATCACGGGTCCCACCTCGTCGCCGTGACAATACCTATGCCGTGTGTCGTTGTCGACTTTGCCGAGTATATTTTATTTGCCATGTTCCTTTATGGGTCTTTGCCGTGTATATTTCTTTGCCGTGTTCTTTTTCAGAAATTTGTCGTGTTCACTTACTTTGTCGTGTATTTTCTGAGTTACACACGACACAAAGAATGAAATGAATGAATGAAAGCCATGACCATGCCTCCAGTAGGAAGATCGAGGAACCGCTCCTGGTTCATGGGATCCTAACCTAGATGGGGTACGAAAGAATAATTTCGTAAGTCCATCCAATGGAGATAGGTTTCGAAGAAAGGAGTCATTCAGAAGTATCCGAATCAAATAAGAAAAAAACGTAGCTATTTCATCAATCAATTGAAGTTCAGTGGAGAAATCCCAGGAGGTTCTGACAGGCTGCGGGCGCGGGACTGAAAATCCTCTTTCGCTGGGCCGTTTGGACTTGGAGTCCAAACGTGGTTCGAATCCACGAGCCTGCTGATCTAATTTTTGCTGTGTTCCGGTGCGTTTGGCACACGGCAAAGATGTGTCTTAACGGCAGCGATATTTTTTCCCGTAGTGAGTTAGTCCTATATGTAGATCTCCACGAGACATGTGACGTCCCACCACCAAAAAGATACACACGGGCACAGGCATGCGGTGCTCTGTTGCCAAGTATACTCAGATAAGCTGTTGCATTTTCTGTAATATTTATGCAACACCGTTTATTCATCTCTCGTTGAAACTTTTGTGACGAAGAATGTGAAGGATAGTGAGATGTCGAACGTTTTCTCAAAATCGAGATGGATGATGACACACACTCTCTCTCCCCGATGCCTTGCATTGGCGAAGATACTTGGAAGACCATTGGAGACAGTCTCGTATTGTGCTTTACTTAAATAAACGCCGTATTGGTTTCTATTGATGAGCTTGGTGATCCACTTCTGTAGGCACTCTGCTAACAAGTTTCTAGTCCAAAAGCGAGATCGGGCGGTAACTGTTTCCGGAGATAAGCACTTCGGGGCTAGAGAGTAATGTCAGAATTTTTGAGACATTTTTTAGCTTAATCTTTCCTGCCCAGAAATCATGACGGAGCATGTAAAAATCTGGTCCGATTATATATATATATATATATATATATATATATATATATATATATATATATATATATCGCCTAAATTTTGTCTTACCTCGAGAGTTGAGAAGAACGTAAGAAAATATAGACATGTCATAATTTTTTTATTTACATGCCGTATAAAAATACGACGTAAAATGCATATTTTTAGTGTTTTTTACACTATAATTACTGATAAATTATTTTTTATGTCATTTTTTTTGTGTTGTGGATGAATATAAACATAATTATTTATATACAAAACATAAATTTATAAATGTTACAACATAAAATTATGTGGGGTGCAAAATAACTATTCTACACCCTGGGTGCTGAATAGGGTTTTTAGTCGCGCTATTTGACTCCCAGGGTGTAGAATAGTTATTCTACACCCACCCTCTATCTTTAGAACCGTATATTATTTTTACGTCACGTAAATTTTGTCTTACTTCGTAAGTCGAGAAGAACATAATAAAATTTAGAAATGACATAATTTTTTTGTTTACATGCAGTATAAAAATTCGACGTAAAATACATATTTTTGGTGTTTTTTACACTATAATGACACATAAACTCTATTTTTTTGTCGATTATTGTTGTTGGGGTGAATATATGGACATAATTATTCGTATACAAAACATAATTTTTTCAATCTAACAACATAAAAATATGTTGGGTGCAGAATAACTATTCTGCACCCTGGGTGCTGAATAGGGTTTCTATATATATATATATATATATATATATATATATATATATATATATATATATATATATATATATATATATATATATATATTATGTTGGTATAAAGTCCAGATCAGCTAGCACTCCGTGTACCAGTAGGTTGGTATAAAGGTCTCTTTGAACTGAACCCCGGGCGAGTGGAGAGGCCAAAAAATCTCAAGTTTACATTTGGGGATGGAGGTGGGGTGATCTGCCAAGCGGTAGTATAATTATTCAGGTCTACATGATTGATTTGCGTCCTGGTTGCCAAGTTCAACTGCCGTGGATTTGCTGTGGGCATTTGCTTCAGTCACCTGTGGTGTTTGGCGGGCAGGGGTTTGTGAATGGAGTTGGCGACTGCTCCCTGCGTTCAACTTTGACAAGACCAGATTTGTTTTTTGAATTTACTGAATCCTCTTCTTGCGCCTTAACACATTAGCATTGAATGCACTGTGTAAGGGCCGGGGACAGACAATTCATTCAGAAGGTAATAAATATCGATCGCGCCAAGCTCGGCCAGAAGTGGGCAGAGCTTATGAACGGCGCACCACGGCAGAGTTCGACAAGTTCATGGAGAGATGTATAGTCAACAGGCTGCTGAAGAAGAAGCTTATTATTATGATGAAGCCACGAGATACTGCTCTTTTTTCTCCAATTGATGATAGCAACTTGAAGTCACGCCTTGAATTTCAGAATGACAGACTTCCTTTTATAAGGTGCGTGGGATGTTGTTGATCCAGTAGTCAAATAAAAACTCGTACAAAGAAGTTAATTTCCTCACCTTTTTTACATTACCAGAATTGAAGATTCACCAATATGTAGAAAACTGTATGTTCTATGGGTATTCCAAGCTGTAATTGAAAAAAAATAGGTTCTTTTCTCACTTATTGACGACCGAGGGATGAAATCTTTCGACGACTAGGGCCCGAGGCCGATTCCAGTGGATCACTATAGAATCTTCTAGAAGCAAGCCTGGTTCTTCGGGCACTATGGTAGGACGTGTTCACTTGTGGTGAGCTGTTCACTACGATTGAGTAAATATTTGTATCTGTCCTGTAGTACAATTTGCTTGAAGCTAGGGTTAAAATGGAGATGGAAGCCTATAGTGCAATTAGTACTAACTAGCCAGGTGGCCCTCGCAAATGCGAGGGCATATTCTCTATTTTTTTCAAAGCAATAATTAATCAGCTTTATATTCCACAAAATACTGGTAAAACATAAAGAATTAACTTTAATTGTATGTGATACCGGTACATATTATCTATTTGTACTGATACCATGTATTTTCATATAGAAAGGCACCATCTTCATCGTCCCGGTTGTGCTAAGTATTAATTTTGCAGATACCATGTGTTTGCAGATATATCTATATCGTTTTTATTTGAATTCTTCAAAACTCTCGCACTTTAGAGATTACATCGTCGAAGGTGAAATTTTGTTGGTGATGTTGACCTTTTGTTTTGTATATATAGATATGTTAGTCGTATAAAAGTTTTTGAGACACTCTTGTATGGAAAATTTAATTATACTCATGTTTGTATGCACTAGAGGAAAAAGGGCCATCCGTTCGCGACCCCTCGGAGCATTAGTCCCGGTTGCGCCACCAACCGGAACTAATGCTGGCACGCGTCCCGGTTGGAGCGGGCACGGGGCCAGGGGGCATGGGTCCCGGTTGGTAAGGGGGCATGCGTCCCGGTTGGAGCCACCAACCGGGACTAAAGGTTTGGCCACAGCCACGTCGCCTGGCACGCACCTTTAGTCCCGGTTGCTGGCTTCAACCGGGACTAAAGACCCCTTGCCCGCTATAAATGCAACGCCCCAGCCCCCTCTGCCTCCACTCTGTTTTTTCGAATGGTGTAAGGTGTGAGGGTGTGTGCTAGTTTTTTTTCATGCATGCATTGAAGGTGTTTGTTGAAATGTTTGAGTGAAAAATCCCGTTGAATTTCTCATAGAACAAAAATATAGAAGGTGTCCGAGACGCACTTGAGCTTTCTCCTCTTTATTTCCCTCGATCGAGGTTAGCAATCTTATCTTTTCTAGGTCATTGATACAATTCATGTGTCGGTGTGAATTGGTTATTTCACTATTTATGATGTCCTGTTTTTTGATAAACTTACTTATATGATGCAGATGAACGGTCGGGAATGGATGTACGGTGACCGGCGGGTAGCCGGGTATATCAAAGGCGTGGATAAATTTATCGATGTGGCTACGGCAAACAAAGAGAATGGATTTATACGTTGTCCATGTGTTCAATGTCGGAACAATAAGGAGTACTCTTCCTCGAAAATCATTCGCGGCCACCTGATTATGAAAGGTTTCATGCCCAACTATAATTGCTGGACCAAGCACGGGGAAAGAGGGGTTATGATGGAAGATGGTGAAGAAGAAGATGATGATAAGAACTATCATCATATGTTTCCTGAATACAGTGATACTGCAATGGAAGATAATGGAGAGGAAAAAGGTGAAGAACGGACATCAGATGAGCCGGCTGATGAACTTGGTAGGGTCATTTTTGATGCAAAGCGAGACTGTGAAACAGAAAATGAGAAGTTGAAGTTAGAGAGCATGTTAGAAGATCACAAGAAATTGTTGTACCCAAATTGTAAAGATGGCAGCACAAAGCTCGGTACGACGCTGGAATTGTTGCGATGAAAGGCAGAGTGTGGTCTAACTGACTCCTGATTTGAAAAGATGCTGAAAATAATGAAGCCGAAGTTTCCAAAACATAACGAACTTCCCGAGAGTACCTACGAAGCAAAGAAGACTCTCTGTCCTCTGGGATTAGATGTGCAAAAGATACATGCATGCATTAATGACTGCATCCTCTACCGCGGTAAGGAGTATGAGAATTTAGATAAATGCCCGGTATGCAACGCGTTGCGGTATAAGATCAGACGAGATGACCCTGGTGATGTTGAGGGAGAGCCCCTCCGGAAGAGGGTTCCTGCTAAGGTTATGTGGTATGCTCCTATAATACCAAGGTTGAAACGCATGTTCAGAAACAAAGAGCATGCCAGGTTGTTGCGATGGCACAAAGAAGACCGTAAGAAAGACGGGGAGTTGAGACACCCTGCTGATGGGTCACAGTGGAGAAAAATCGAGAGAGACTTCCCAGACTTTGCAGGTGACGCAAGGAACTTATGGTTTGGTCTAAGTACGGATGGCATGAATCCTTTTGGGGAGCAGAGCTGCAGTCACGGCACCTGGCCCGTGACTCTATGTATCTACAACCTGCCTCCTTGGTTGTGCATGAAGCGTAAGTTCATTATGATGCCAGTGCTCATCCAAGGCCCGAAGCAACCGGGCAACGACATTGATGTGTACCTTAGGCCATTAGTTGAAGAACTCTTACAGTTGTGGGGCAAACCAGGTGTACGTGCGTGGGATGAGAACAAACAGGAGCCATTTAATCTACGAGGGTTGTTATTCTAACCATCAATGATTGGCCTGCTCTTAGTAACCTTTCAGGACAGACAAACAAAGGATATAAGGCATGCACCCACTGTTTAGATAAGACCGAAGGTACATATTTGCATAAATGCAAGAAGGTTGTGTACCTAGCGAATCGACGATTTCTTCCGACCAATCATCCCGTAAGAAAGAAAGGCAAGCATTTCAAAGGTGAGGCAGATCACCGGAAGAAGCCTGAACTCCCAGCTGGTGATGATGTATTTGGTATGGTCAAGGACATAGAAGTAATCTTTGGAAAGGGTCCCGGTGGTCAATCAGTTCCGAACGACGTCGCTACAGGACACGCACCCATGTGGAAGAAGAAATCTATATTTTGGGAGCTGCCATATTGGAAAGTCCTGCGTGTCCGCTCTTCAATCGACGTGATGCACGTGACGAAGAATCTCTGCGTGAACCTGCTAGGATTCCTAGGCGTGTATGGGAAGACAAAAGATACACCTGAAGCACGGGAGGACCAACAAATTATGAAAGACCCAAAGAACATGCATACAGATAACAAGACGGATAAAGGGCGTTACTTAAGTCGTGCCAGCTATGCTCTTACCAAAGCAGAGAAGGAAATCTTTTTTGAAGTCCTTTACAGTATCAAGGTGCCGTCGGGCTTCTCATCTAATATAAAGGGGATAATAAATATGGCAGAGAAAAAGTTCCAAAACCTGAAGTCTCATGACTGTCACGTGATTATGACGCAGTTGCTTCCGATTGCATTGAGGGGGCTTCTACCAGAAAATGTTCGAGTACCCATTGTGAAGCTGTGTGCATTCCTCAATGCAATATCTCAGAAGGTAATCAATCCAGATATTCTGCCAAGGTTACAGAAGGATGTGGTACAATGTCTTGTTAGTTTTGAATTGGTGTTCCCACCATTCTTCTTCAATATTATGACGCATCTCCTGGTTCATCTAGTGGAAGAGATTGCCATTCTCGGTCCGGTATTTCTGCACAATATGTTCCCCTTTGAGAGGTTCATGGGAGTCTTTGTGGCATCCCGCAAAAACCACTACTAGAAAATCGCGTTGAATTTGTGCATTGCATCGTCATCATCATATGTTGTTTGTCAAAACTATTTTTCGCAAAGCCCGATTTGTTTTCCAAACGCCCCATCTACATTCAAACACGCAAACCCGGGTCCCCAGATTATTTTGTTTTGGCCGCTATCGGTTTGCACACGGCCCGTTTAAAACAAATAAATAGTTTAATTGTTTTAGCGGGGGCAGTCGAACGGGCCGTATCGACCCGAACGACCACCCCATTTTCTAATCGGTCCACCAAACAATCCTAAAGCTACCAGTTAATATACCCAACCCTCCTCTCCACATCATCCCACCCAATCAGTGTGTGCCACCTCACCCTCTTCCCTCACCCCCTCCAATCAGACGCTGACACATCACCCCCCACTCCTCTCTCTCTCACATCACTCCTCACGCCCACACACACAACACCACGCACGCCACCTCCCCACACCGGATCACCCACCCCGCTGACCCCACGCCGCCTGGGACCCACCGCGCCCTGCTCGCTCCCATCCTCTTCCTCCCGCACGCGCGGCAGCCCCCGCAGCCCCGCCACAGCTCCCTCCGTCCACGGCCGACGACCACCTCCACCGTTCCCCACCTCCGCGGTCGCGCCTCCCCGCCGCCGCGCCGGACCCTCCGCCCGCCGGCGTCGTCGTCCGCCGCCCTAGCTTCCCCACCCGAGCGCACCGCCCTGCTACCCGCCCCGCCGCCTCTGCAGACGCCGCGCTCGCCCGCCGCGTCCTTTGCACCCCTTCCGGCGGCGCGCGGCCCACCCTCCGCGCCGTTCCCGAGCCGCGCCGTCGACCGCCTCGCCCCTGGCCGACGCGCGCCCTCCCCGTGCTCCGGCGACCCACCGCCTCTGGCCGCCTCCCGCAGCCGCCGGCCGCCGCCAAGCACCGCTCGTCGCGCCGCCGGCGAGCTCGACCCCACCTCGCCTCGCCCCTCCGCGTTCCGCGCCTCCGTGTCCGAGCCCGCCCCGCAGTAGCCGGCCCCCTCCAGCGCCGCCGGGCCCCGCGGCAACTGCCCCTGCTCCCCTCCGCCCCGCTGCCCTAGTGCGGGCCCTCCCGCGCGCGCGTGCTCCGTCGGCCGCGCCGCTGTGCGCGCATTCCCTGCAGGCTAACCAAGGGCAGCAAGTTCGTAGTGGTGGCCGACGTCCTCTGGTGCAGCCTCGCAGCGCCGTCGTGCGTCAGACGCAAGATCTGCAGTACCGATGAAGCTCGTCAGTGTTCGGGGAAGCGCCAAGACCTACTACGAACGCCGAGACCCCCGAACCCGAAGGCCGATCCCGTACCCGGTGCCGCGCCATGATCTCCCTCACGGAAACCGAAGGCAACAACGTCGGATCCTCGAGTTCTCCTACATGGACCCTCAAGATCTTCTTCCTGGAACCCGAAGAACGACCCCGGCGAGATCGAACCCCGTCGAACACCAAGACCCTCGGAATCGCCAAGTTCTTCCTCTCGGATCCGAAGACGCCAAGACCCCGAATCCCAAGATCTCTACCGTGAGACGACAAGACCGTCGACATGAACCGACGACCGCGGATGCGACAGGACCGTCCTAGAAACGCCAAGTACTTCCCTCGGACGCCAAGGCCCGAACCCGAAGACCGTCAAGATCGCCACCGAACGCGAATTCCTTCTCCCCGGAACTCAAGATCTGCCCCTTTATTCGAGAACATTTCCGCCGAGACGGAACCCCAGATCCGAACCCTGAGACCAACCCCGAACCCCGGAACCTCAAGACCGTCGAGTCCTCAATGTGTGACCTCTTTTCCGAGAACCCTATTTTATAACATAATAACAACTTGTTGCATACTGAATTGCCATACTCGCATGCATATTATCATGTGGTTTGGGGGCCTTATGCCGATTCACCTCATAATTAAATATGGGGCCCATATGCGGGCAAATCTAGTCTCATATTGGCCTCATTTAAATGTGTGTAGCGAACCGGTAACTTATTTTGTCATGTTAAAACAACATTTAAATTGCGGGGTAGCTAGTTCACTTGAACCGTTTAATTAAGTGTCGGGACCCCGGTTCCGCTTAATCTGACCTGATTGCATCGCATCTTTGCCATGTCATACATCATACATGCATCATGTCGATCTTCTGCCGTGTATTAAATAGTGCATCCGGTGTTTCTTCTAGTGTTTTGCTTCTTCGCGGATAAGGCCGTTGAGTTGATGTGAGCTTCGACCCGATCTTCGGTTGAACCTTCGACAATGTTTTTCAGGCGAGCATCTCCCCCTTTTTCTACCTATCTTACTTTTATAGTATTTATTCCCCTCCTGTTGATCTACTGCTATCTGTGTTGCGATGCTCTAGTTTTCGTTCCCTGTGATATCCCTTGCAGCCATATATAGCCTTGGACACATCCTATTACCTGTTGTTTGGTAGATAGTTGGGCCCGCGTGTCGTAGTCGCTTGCTTAAGTGTTTGTGTGTCGACAAGTACCACAATTGTTGGAGGATTGCCGCATGTTGACGTTGGAGATGATCATTGCTTTACTTATCGTTCACTTTAATTACTGTTTAACAACTAAAATTGAATTAAGCAGAGGCATCGGTGGGTGATAGGTAAGATTGGTTTCCGACCGCCCACTTGTGTCCCGTAGGACCCGAGTTCTTGACACCTGTTCTGAGATCGAGCGCGCTAACCACAGGTGGGGAGATATGGGCCCCCCATTGATTATTACCTGATTTCAAAGTATTGTACTGGGGGCCACAAACTAGTTTGAGGTTTTATTTACTATCCTGTACTTATGCCATGTTTACCGCTTTATTTACGTTTGTGCGAGGAGCACACTGTACTGTTTAGGTAAGCGGAATGTTTTCGCGGTATCGACAGTCCCCGATTGGGGATCTGCTGTCGTTTACAGCCATTGTCGCAAACCCTAAGTCCGTCTCGGAGACCGGCCGACTTTGTTGCGGGTAGACTTAGTGGGGTGGCCCCCCGTGCTTGCTTTGGGTCTGGGAACGTCATGACTTAGGCCCCGCCGACATATCGATGGGTGTATGTTAACTGATCTGGCAAAAAGGGTCGAAGTGCCTGTGGATACTTTGGTGCACCCCTGCAGGGTTTAATCTTTTCGAGAAGCCGTGTCCGCGGTTATGGACGACTTGGAGCACAGTGCTTGATCATAGACAACTATAACTAAAGTTTACTGTTATAAATGGACTTGTATCAGATATGATTAGTAATCAGCTTCACTACAACAGAATGGCTACCTAAAAGTACCAACAACTGCTGGGTTTTGGGGTTATCTCATGCTAATTGTGTCTGACTAGTAAGAGTTGCAACTATCATGGAATGGTTAACTAAAAGTGCCCACTGCTTACTTTATCAGGATGATTATCTAAACCTGACTAGTAATTGCTGCAACGATAACTGAATAAGTAAAACTGCCAACTGTGTGAGTTCCTCGGTTGACTTCCTCGTTTGGTCTCGAGGGGGAAACGCCAGGATGGGTTTGTTTGATGATAATATCAGGTTGGATCCGAATAGGTCTTTCTCACCCCTCTCTGATAGCCGCCAGTTGTATCAAGTCTCTATAGGTTGTTTAGTGCATGCTGCCGCTGCCGCTCAGTCCACCATACCTATGTAGGCGAGGACCGCCGAATTCTAGCCTCGCCGTGTACTGGCCTCAGTACTGACGCTCCTCTTTTTCTTTTGGCCTTTGTCGGCACCCCTTTTGTTTAAGCAGGTTTTGAGATCGACGCCGTTAGCAGGGTTACCCTTCCGGCTTGGCCTGGGCAGGGTTATGGACGCCATCGGTTATTCTTCAGGGCTCTTAGCCCCATTTGCATCTTGTCCATAGTCGGACGCTCGATCATTTTCAAGGTGATTTGGATCTTTGTATATTATATCTGTATTCTTGACTCTTTGAGTCGCTGTATATATCCGTTTTGTGGGTCCCATCGAGGACTGTTGTGTAATATTATTACTTCGTTTTCCACCCGCACGCAAGTGCCTGGTGGGCACCTTCGAATCGTTTCTATGCGGGTTTGGCGGATTTTGCTCAAACTTGCATAGGTCCGATTCTGAGGGTGTTACAGAGTGGTATCAGAGCTCAGCAGTTGCGATACCCCACAAGTCCAGCCTGTAGGATAACCTAGCTAACGGCCGAAGTAGAGTGTCAAAACTATTTTGCAAAATCGGTTGGATAGTTCTGATTAGGTCTGATTTTACTCCTTACCCCTCTGCTGCTCTCCTCTCACCTCAGCGTGTTTTGAATCCGCTCTCTTCTCTTTCTTCGAGTCCCGGAATTCTCGTGGTTGGGTTTCTGTCGTACCTTCAGGGTTTCGCTTCCTCCTTTAATAACGGTGTTCTACCATCCGGTGGCAAGCTGCCTGATGAATCCGTCCACGGTGTTACCATTCTTTGTTCCTTGTTTGTGCCTTCCGGTGTTTCTGACGCGACGACATCATCTACGCCAGATCCGATGCAGAGTCTGCATCACTCCTTTGATCCGAACCTCGCTTGTCGAGATCTTCAGTCTAATTCCGAGAGTTGGTTGCATAATCCATCTATTCGCGTGCAGAGTAATGGTTTGAGTGCGGGATGGAGTAGCTACCCTACCACTGCTCTTATCATTCGCTCTTGTACGTCGAATCAGTGGATCCAGCAGTTTTACTCCGTCCATGGAAGTTAGAGGTGGCCTTATCGTTTGATACCTCTACCTTCGTCTTTTGTTTCTCCGGAGTGTTCTCTCGACGATCAGGAACAACGACCCTTTGTTAGTGGTGTCGCGAGGATCTACACGAAGCGAGAAGACGCAGATCGCCGACCTTCTTTCCGGTACCATGAGGCGGATCTCGAGGGCGAGATCCTTTGTTAGTGGTGTCGAAGGACCCGAGTTCTTGACACCTGTTCCGAGATCGAGCGCGCTAACCACAGGTGGGGAGATATGGGCCCCCCATTGATTATTACCTGATTTCAAAGTATTGTACTGGGGGCCACAAACTAGTTTGAGGTTTTATTTACTATCCTGTACTTATGCCATGTTTACCGCTTTATTTACGTTTGTGCGAGGAGCACACTGTACTGTTTAGGTAAGCGGAATGTTTTCGCGGTATCGACAGTCCCCGATTGGGGATCTGCTGTCGTTTACAGCCATTGTCGCAAACCCTAAGTCCGTCTCGGAGACCGGCCGACTTCGTTGCGGGTAGACTTAGTGGGGTGGCCCCCCGTGCTTGCTTTGGGTCTGGGAACGTCATGACTTAGGCCCCGCCGACATACCGATGGGTGTATATTAACTGATCTGGCAAAAAGGGTCGAAGTGCCTGTGGATACTTTGGTGCACCCCTGCAGGGTTTAATCTTTTCGAGAAGCCGTGTCCGCGGTTATGGACGACTTGGAGCACAGTGCTTGATCATAGACAACTATAACTAAAGTTTACTGTTATAAATGGACTTGTATCCGATATGATTAGTAATCAGCTTCACTACAACGGAATGGCTACCTAAAAGTACCAACAACTGCTGGGTTTTGGGGTTATCTCATGCTAATTGTGTCTGACTAGTAAGAGTTGCAACTATCATGGAATGGTTAACTAAAAGTGCCCACTGCTTACTTTATCAGGATGATTATCTAAACCTGACTAGTAATTGCTGCAACGATAACTGAATAAGTAAAACTGCCAACTGTGTGAGTTCCTCGGTTGACTTCCTCGTTTGGTCTCGAGGGGGAAACGCCAGGATGGGTTTGTTTGATGATAGTATCAGGTTGGATCCGAATAGGTCTTTCTCACCCCTCTCTGATAGCCGCCAGTTGTATCAAGTCTCTATAGGTTGTTTAGTGCATGCTGCCGCTGCCGCTCAGTCCACCATACCTATGTAGGCGAGGACCGCCGAATTCTAGCCTCGCCGTGTACTGGCCTCAGTACTGACGCTCCTCTTTTTCTTTTGGCCTTTGTCGGCACCCCTTTTGTTTAAGCAGGTTTTGAGATCGACGCCGTTAGCAGGGTTACCCTTTCGGCTTGGCCTGGGCAGGGTTATGGACGCCATCGGTTATTCTTCAGGGCTCTTAGCCCCATTTGCATCTTGTCCGTAGTCGGACGCTCGATCATTTTCAAGGTGATTTGGATCTTTGTATATTATATCTGTATTCTTGACTCTTTGAGTCGCTGTATATATCCGTTTTGTGGGTCCCATCGAGGACAGTTGTGTAATGTTATTACTTCGTTTTCCACCCGCACGCAAGTGCCTGGTGGGCACCTTCGAATTGTTTCTATGCGGGTTTGGCGGATTTTGCTCAAACTTGCATAGGTCCGATTCTGAGGGTGTTACAGTCTTAAAGAAATATGTTCATAACCGTGCTAGACCAGAAGGAAGTATCTCCAAGGGATATGGAACAGAGGAGGTCATTGAGTTTTGTGTTGACTTTATTCCTGACCTTAAGCCGATTGGTGTTTCTGACTCGCGGCATGAGGGAAGACTAAGTGGAAAAGGCACGCTGGGAAAGAAAGCAATGATATGTAGGGAAGGGGATTCTTTCACTAAAGCACACTACACAGTTCTACATAATTCCACCTTGGCAGCTCCGTATATGGAGGAACACAAGAATATTGTACGCTCCAAAAACCCGGGGAAGCCTGAATCATGGATTACAGATGAACACATGAAGTCTTTCAGTGGTTGGATGCGGACACATCTCTTGAATGACACCACTGTTGGAGATCAGCTATACTTGTTGGCCGCGTCACCATCTTGTACTGTATTGAATTTCCAAGGGTACGAAATAAATGGGAATACATTCTACACGATCGCCCAAGATAAAAAGAGCACCAACCAAAATAGTGGTGTCCGCTTTGATGCAATAGACGAGAATGGACAAAAGGACACATATTATGGTTACATAGAGGAGATATGGGAACTAGACTATGGAGTCTCTTTTAAGGTCCCTTTGTTTCGCTGCAAATGGGTCAACCTGAATGGGGAAGGGGTAAAGATAGACCAGTTGTACGGAATGACAACAGTGGATCTCAACAATCTTGGTTATAGAGATGAACCATTCGTCCTAGCCAATGACGTGTCTTAGGTTTTCTATGTGAAGGACATGTCCTCCAGACCGAAAAAAAGAAAAAATATGCAAACGAATACATCATATGATGAGCCAAAGCGTCACATAGTTCTTTCAGGGAAAAGAAACATCGTGGGAATCGAGGACAAGACAGACATGTCAGAAGATTATAATAAGTTTGATGAAATTCCGCCCTTCAAAGTGAAAACTGACCCAAGCATTCCGTTAAGTAAAGAAGATGCTCCATGGTTACGTCTGAAGCGGTTATAAGGAATGACATATGCCAAGAAGTTCATGCTCATATTATGTAACTCTAGTTCATGTCTTTCGCGGTTTGTGGCTTGACCGAAGGATATCTTTCGCGGTTTGTGGCCTTTAGTCCCGGTTTTGTAGTCTCAGTTTTTAATATTAATAAATGTCTTGAGTGTTAGTCCCATTTTGTGGCTGGACCGGGAGTGCCTCTATGACCAGTTTCTCGGAGATGCCGGAGGACTGGGCTCCGTCGGCATCTCCTGAAACTGGCCGCAGTGGTGTCCCTGCTCTCGAAAACCATCTTGCAGCTTGTAACTTCACTAACTAGATCAATACGCCTCGGAGCTAACTAATTTCACATATTAGGGAGTGCCTCTATGACCAGTTTCTCGGAGATGCCGGAGGACTGGGCTCCGTCGGCATCTCCCTGAAACTGGCCGCAGTGGTGTCCCTGCTCTCGAAAACCATCTTGCAGCTTGTAACTTCACTAACTAGATCAATACGCCTCGGAGCTAACTAATTTCACATATTAGGGAGTGCCTCTATGACCAGTTTCTCGGAGATGCCGGAGGACTGGGCTCCGTCGGCATCTCCCTGAAACTGGCCGTAGTGGTGTCCCTGCTCTCTAAAACCATCTTGGAGATGCCTCAAACTGGCTGGAGGACTGGACTCACAAGGATGCATATTTATAGTACAAGCAGCTCGGCATAATGTTGACACTCACGACATAATGTCGACACTCACCCCTATTATTAGTGCTGACTCATCTTTAGTCCCGGTTGGTGTCTCCAACCGGGACTAAAGGTTCATCTTTAGTCCCGGTTGGTGACACCATCCGGGACAAGGTACAAGCCGCACGACATAATGTCGACACTCACCCCTATTATTAGTGTTATCTGGCCCACTCTGCCGCAATCCCTTCAGTCGCGGTTGGTTTCTCCAACCGAGACTAAATATGAACCCTCTCTTTATATAGGCATTTCCCTCTATTTATTAGGTAACACTTAAGACATTTATTAATATTAAAAACCGGGACAAATCGGGACTAGCTAACACTCAGGCCTAAAGCCGCCCCCTTTAGTCATAATCATGCCTAGTCCTATAGTACGCAGCTTTAGGGTCTTCATCGTCGTCGTCATCATCATCGTCATCGTCACCTGCCACTCCGGGGATCCTCAGCCCATCCATGGCATATACCAGGGGCCATTCTAGCCTCGGGTTCATGGCGGGTGGGAGAGGGGTCTCCTGGAAGACGATGCCGCTACCGCCGGGACAGTGTGGGGCCTGTGGCGGGTGGACTCGTGGGCACCGTAGGCGAGGATGGTCTCCCCCGGCGATGTAGCGCATCACTTCGATGATAGTACGGTTCTCCCACCACAGACGACGGCCGACTTCGTTGTGGTTCACCGGTGGCGGGCCATCACCCTCGTACCTGGCGAGCTCCCTTTCACGCCTATTAGCGAAGAAGGCATTCCAGGTGTCCTAGTTGTCGGGATCCCACTGGGGATCCATCCGCTGCTCCGGCGTGAGCTCGTGGTAGAAGTGGTTTGTGATGGCCGCCTGACGTGCGGAACCTTGAGGGACAGGAGGGACAGGAACCCCTCCAGCACTCAGCATCCAGCCGGCGGGCGGGCGGTACCCCGGTGGACAAGGGTAGTTGGAGGCGCACAGCGCCTCGGTCTCCTCGAGGGTCAGAATGGCCCAGTAGGCGTTGTCCATTGTTCTAAGAGAGGAAGGTGTGGATGTGTGGATAGCCATGACACGATCACCCTAAATATAGAGGGAAAGGGCGGGAAAACTTGGCGTGAAGCTTTGGGAAATGGCGGGAAATATCTTTAGTCCCGGTTAGTGACTACATCATGTTCGAGGTTTCATGGCTTTCGGTCCAAATGACCGATGTTATGTGCTGAATCACGGCATAGTTTGTGATGTTGTGCCCATATTATGCATGTGTGTGGACATTGGTATGGAGAACAATGTTGTAGGAGGAAGTTTTCCTTTTTGTCGCACGGAAAAGCCCATTTCCATTTTCCGAGCGCAAAAAACGGGTCGTTTTGTAAAGTAACCAACAAAATGCCGTTTCAAAATGCTACCGTCCCATTTTCCTAAAATACTAGACCACCTTACATGGACTATCTCCCAACCGGTACATCTCAAACCTTTTCGTCCATCCCGGGTAAAAAGGACAAATGTCTGCCGAATCGGCAGGAAGTGGGTCCAAACCTTTGTTTTTGAATTATTTATTTAAATCCAAACACTTTTTATGTTTAAATTTTTTCTAAATTCCAAATTGATATTAAAAAATATAAGTTAATTCATTTTTAATTGTAAATGGTTCATATTTTAAATGGTTACATTAATTATTTTTTAAAACAGAAAATGTTTTTGAATTATTTATTTAAATCCAAACACTTTTTATGTTTAAATTTTTTCTAAATTCCAAATTAATATTCAAAAATATAAGTTAATTCATTTTAAAAGGTTACATTAATTATTTTTTAAAAATAGAATATGTTTTTGAATTATTTATTCAAATCCATACAATTCTTATGTTTAAAGTTTTTCTAAATTCCAAATTGATATTAAAAAAATATAAGTTAATTCATTTTTAATTGTAAATGGTTCATATTTTAAATGGTTACATTAATTATTTTTTAAAACAGAAAATGTTTTTGAATTATTTATTTAAATCCAAACACTTTTTATGTTTAAATTTTTTCTAAATTCCAAATTGATATTAAAAAAATATAAGTTAATTCATTTTTAATTGTAAATGGTTCATATTTTAAATGGTTACATTAATTATTTTTTAAAACAGAAAATGTTTTTGAATTATTTATTTAAATCCAAACACTTTTTATGTTTAAATTTTTTCTAAATTCCAAATTAATATTCACAAATATAAGTTAATTCATTTTAAAAGGTGACATTAATTATTTTTTAAAAATAGAATATGTTTTTGAATTATTTATTCAAATCCAAACACTTCTTATGTTTAAAGTTTTTCTAAATTCCAAATTGATATTAAAAAAATATAAGTTAATTCATTTTTAATTGTAAATGGTTCATATTTTAAATGGTTACATTAATTATTTTTTAAAACAGAAAATGTTTTTGAATTATTTATTCAAATCCAAACACTTCTTATGTTTAAAGTTTTTCTAAATTCCAAATTAATTATCATTTAAAAAACAATACAAATTTAAACCCCAAAATAAAAAATAAGGCGGGAATAGAGAGAAAATACCTGAAAAATTTTGAAATCAGGGGAATAGGTCCCGGTTGGAGCCACCAACCGGGACTAAAGACCCCCTGCGCGCCAACCCTTGTTCTGCTGAAAATATTGGACTATACGTCTCGGTTGGTGGCTCCAACCGGAACGTATGCCCCTTTAGTCCCGGTTGGAGCCACCAACCGGGACTAAAGGCCCTTCGTTTATAACTGACGCGCCTCCTCTTCTTCTTCCCCATCTCACTTCTCTGCTTCTCACAGACGCGCGCACCCCCGACGCCGGCAGGCTGCCCGAGCTCGCCGCCACCCGCGCGTTCCGTCCGCCACCGCCGCTGCCTCCGTCCACGCGCTCCCCTGCTACTTTTCCCCCTCGCACGTGACCTCAATCGCCTGGATTGGAAGCTCCGTCCGCGCGTCGCCTCCGTCGATTCCGGCGTCTCCCGAGCTCGCCCGACCTCGCCACCACCTCCGTCGTGTTCCTGGTGAGCTGCTGATCCTCACGGTGTTCTTCTTTCTCTCCCTCTCCTCCTGTACTACTCTCCCCGCGTGTGCCCGACGACGCCGCCGCTCGAGCTCGACGGAGGCGACGCTCCGGTGACCAACAAGGAGCGGCGCCGCCACTCCCTTTCTCCCTGCATCGCGCTCTCTCTAACGCGCCCATCCGCGCGTCCAGGGGTGCCTGCTATCGCCGCCGCTGCCGCTGCCTGCGAGCTCACCGCCAGCGTGACGTCGTGCTGACGTCACTCGTGCTCGCGTGGCAGCTGATGTGGCCTAGGGCCCATCAGTCAGCCTCAGTGGGTAGGCTTCTCTGTGGTAGGAAAATGATCTGTACGCGTGGAGGCTGAGTTGGCACTGGGGCCCTTCTGTCAGTCTCACTGGCTAGGGGGCGCCCCGGTGTAAAAACTATTTGCCTTTTTTTTAATTCCAGAAAATGACTTAATATTGTAAAATCAATAACTTATTGTTTATAAGTCAGAAAAATACAAATAATATATCAAATTGTTCAGAAAAATGAAACCTATCTATCTAAACTATAATCATGCATTGTTCAACAACTTAAATGACAAGTATAATTAGAAGAACAAATGCACCCCTCTCATATGTTCCGGAGTTTCCCCGAGTTAGGATTTTCACCCCTCGGAACCCCGATTAAATCGTCGAGCATGTCTTAGGGTTACATTCAATGCAAATTAACTTGTCATATCATCATACTTGCTTGAGCATTGCATCGATGCCATGTGTTGATTGTTTCCCTTTCTTTTCGGTGTTTCGATTATTAGGTTTATTATTAGTTAGGTACTATTAGGTTTATTAATTACTTTGGTATTATTGGTCTTCGGCCCCACTGGTCAGTCACTGTGGGTAGCCCCAGACCCGATTCACATTGTCAAGCAACTTAGGTGCATGTGGGTTCGACGATGTGCCTATCTACTACACGGTTTCCCTTTCTCTTCATTTTTATTATTGTGTATGTATATATTAGGGTTTCTCTGAAATAGGGTTTATATCTCTCAACACCGTACTTAACTTTCTCCTTTAGCCGCTTTGACTTATTCGTTTTTCCACCTATGCAGAAAATATGGACCCACACGTCAGAGACGAAGAAAAGGAAGAGTTGATCCAAGGTGTGATCCGTGGGGAAGATAATTTAGACGTATCAACGTTTCTGAACAACTCCGGTGAGGGTGATCCTCTTTTTACCGGAGTAGACAACTTGTTTGAGGTTGAAGGTGTTGCCTTCCGCGAGGGAGAACGCAATGCCTTGTGTAATCGAGAAGACGACCGCTCCGGCAAGGTGCATGTAATATAAATCAATTCATTAATTAATCATCTGCTATCTATATAGAAATAGTAACGGCGATCTTTCTTCTTTTAGCCCTCCGGATCGAAGGAATCTACTGAAAAGAGCAGACGAGGCCCAACCAAAAAGTTGCAAGACCATGAGAGGTTCAGGATCGAAGATGTCGCTGTAGACGGCAGACCGACAGCTCCCGAAGTTGTCGCAACCAAATTTGTGGCACAATGCGGAGTAATCGTTAGGGACTTAATCCCGATCACCATTAGAAATTGGAATAGGCCTGCTAATGCGGATGAAGAGGGAACATGTTTATTTGTCCCTAACCACGCCAAAGATTTACTGTGGAAGAGGCTTATGGTTAATTTCAAACTACCGAAGATAGAGCTGGATCCAAATGCGGAGGATCCAGTTGAGGACGCCTTACAACATGGGAGAGCCATGGAGGCTAAGGTCAGGGAGTGGGCTTTGAAGAAGATGGCCCAGTGTTTCACCAACTGGAAGAAAAGATTGCACCTTGACTATGTCGTGAAAAAGAAGACTCCCGATTTCAAGAATATTCAGTTTGAGAAGATAAAACCATTCTGGGATGAGTTTGTGGAATACAAGAAATCAGAAAAAGCTAAGAAAATGTCTGAAACGAATAAGCTGAATGCTGCTAACAAGAAGTATCACCATACTATGGGGAAAGGTGGCTACAGGGCTGGCATTCCTAAGTGGGAGAAACTTGAGCAGGAACTGCGTGATAAAAATATCACCCCAGAGACAGACGATTGGGTAGAACGTGCAAGGAATTGGTTTTACGGGCATGGGGGCACGTTGGACTCGGAAGGGAGGTGTATATATACCATACGACATAAAGAAGACCCCTTGCCAATCGAGAGGATGAGAAAAGCAGTAAAGGCTGTTAAAGATGGGGACTTCATTCCCGATAGAGAGAATGATGAGCTCACACTCGCCCTTGGAAATAAGGAACATGATGGATGAACACGAGGCACAATAGGCTCCCAATCATGGAGGACTGGGTTTCCCGAAGAGAGGAAGAAATATCCTGATAGAAGCCGTCAGAGGAGTAAGGACAGGGCGGCAGTTGAAGCAGAAAGTCAGAAAGAGCGAATGCGTTTAATTGAAGAACGATTAAAGCAACAACAAGATGAAATTAACTCACTTAAAGAGCAAAGTACTACCGGCGCCCCATCTCAGCAGCACACTGCATTCGATGCTACCGGCATATCGAATAATCGAAAAAGCAGTGTGGCTTCCACCGAGGTCCCGGGTGATGACAATGGCGATGCCGATGATGCACCGACGATGGCTCCTGTTGGCTACCCAGTGGATGATATCACAGAGATGACACACTGCGAGCTACATGTCAAAGTTGTGAACATATCAATGAAGGTGGCGGTCGGCTATGCCTTACCAATTGGACCCACACCAACTTACCACAGTCGTCCGGTTCCAAAGGGCTACGCTGTTGTCGGCGTGGATGAAATCATGCCCACCTTTGAGGTTTTGGATCTTCACTACCCTGCTGGTGAAGGGGATGTGACTGTGCTGGGTGACGCAAAAAACGTCACCATTCTATGGCCAAAGGATTGTATCGTGCTTCGAAATCACACGCCAAGGCCATCTTCGCCGCCGCCTCACCCGTCTCCAGCGAGGTCGTCGCCGCCGCGGCAGCCGTCTTCGTCGCCTCACCCGGCTCCGTCGCCTCACCAATATCCGGTGCAGCCATCGCCGCGGGAGCCATCGCCGGCGCCTCAGGATAAAAAGCGTAAGCGTACCGCTACTGTGCGTCGTAAGCGATCGCCGAAACGTAAACAAGAGCCTCTTCCAAAAGTACCAACGGTTCCTCCCAAGAGAGCTTACGACTGTACTGAAGAGGAGACTGCGGCGATCGTTGATGCGGAAACGACAGCGTTTTTCGCTAAGCTGAGGCGGCCGAAAGAGCCAGAGTTCCCCAGCACCAAAGAAGAAAAAGGCAAAGTGTTGAAAATGCTAAAGACTCTTCATCAACCCGAGCCAAAGCTGTCATCAGACTATGTGCGTTTTATTCTCAAGTCACATGCAGCACAAAAAGCCTCGAAGAGCAGTACTGATGCAAGCGGGAAATCTGTTGCCCAGCTCGGAGAACAAGCAAAACAGACTTGCGCCCCTCTCAAGGTGATTTCTCAAACCAATGTGGGGTCGAGCAAATATGGGGCCGAAGAGCAGTATGATCCAGAGGTAGTTGCACAATACGGAGAAGCTGCCGCTGCTCAAGGTATGAGTATTGCCCAGTACTTATACCAGTTAGAGTTCTTCCCCGTGAGTGAAGTAGCATACCAATACCAGTACGGAAAACCTCTCGTCAAACCTTAGGAGGTAAACAATCTTCCAACAAAAATGCGAAGATTGCATAACTGGTACATGCATGCCACAAGGGCCGGGGCTAACTGGATAGTGCTGAGGGTTACAAAAAAGCATCATGGGAAAGAAAACGATGACATGGTATCCATTGAATTTGATGAACTATTTCAATTATTCAATCAAGACGCCTTGGACAAATCGATCATGAGTGCCTATTGTCTGTAAGTACTAATTCTGTAATTAATTTAGTCTCCATCTATAATATTTTGTTTATTGCATGTATATAATCATACTTTAATATGCAGAATGAAGATTCTCGAATGCAGCAGAGGACAAATCTATGACATTGGCTTCATTGACCCATATTGGGTTCATGAAGCTAATCTCAAAATAAGCCCCCAGGATACGGAGGATAATATAGTACACGCGTTAAGGTTTCAAGAAACCAAAAGGGAAATACTATTTCCTTACAACTTCCAGTGAGTGTTATTGTCTTGTATACACTTTCTATTTCGCTTACTCGATGTTAAGTATATAATTGATTAGTTCTGCATTCGTAGGTACCACTATATTCTGTTAATCATTCAACTTGACAAAGGGCGTGTACTAGTCATGGACTCGAAACATAAACCCCTTGAGACGTGGAAGGACATGCAGATACTTCTCCAGCGGTAATTCTAATCATTACGACACTATATCGGCAACGTTCGTGAATTTTATGATATCAAGTACTTAATAACTTATTTTATTCGTTTTCTACGCCGGGCAGCGCTTGGAAACGGTTCACCAAGAAGGTTAGGGGTGTTTGGAAATAGGAGCTTACATTTCAACCACTAGATGTAAGCACCACTAGCTATATCCGCGCATCTCTTTGATTCTAGTTTTGATACAGTTATTATCATGCTTGATTATTATTTTGATTGAACTCTGTTGTCGTAAAGTGCCTGACGCAGGGACCAGGTAACAATCTATGTGGATACTATGTATGCGAGTTCATCCGGCAGACGTGCGATGAGAAGGGCAAGAATTTAGAGCAACTCCACGTACGTAAACAATTTCTATAGTTTTTAATTACAATCAAATTGTGTTTAGTTTCATATTCATATAGGCTGACTCCTTTTTTAAATCAGATCGAACGTCTACGGGACGGTCTTCTGCCAAAGGATCGCATACGAGCAATACAGGAGGAATTGGCGGGATTCTTGGATGCAGAAGTCCTAAACACACAAGGGGGATACTACTCGGCTGTGTATAGACAATAGGAATTGTAAAAATAGCAACTTTCAAGAAATTGGCCGGTAGCATCGAATAGCAACTTTTGTATGTAGTGCATGAACTCGATCTGTGTATTGAATGTAATGTTGTCATGATGATCTTGTGTAATATAAGGTTCCTTCATTGATAAGTGCAAAATACTAAATAAACAATAAAACAACCTAAATGAATTCTCTGCCGCGGCACAAAAAGTGGCGAAAATGCTGCCGCGGCAACAAAATGTGCCAAAATGAATTCTCTGCCGCGGCAGAGAAATGGGCCAAATCTCTGCCGCGGCAGCAGGTTATTAGTCCCGGTTCGTGTTACGAACCGGGACTAATGCTCCACCCCCCTCGCGCTCTGATGCCGCCACGTGTGCCCCCATTTGTCCCGGTTGGTGGGGCAACCGGGACTAATGGTTGGAGCTTTAGTCCCGATAGCCCCGTCCCGGCTGGGCAACCGGGACTAATGGCCCTTACCAACCGGGACGCATGGGGCGTTTTCTACCAGTGATGTGACCTATTTATATAGTTAGTCTTCGAGTTATGAGAACATCGGGCTAACTTCCCATGAAAAAACATATAACTATTTTTATTAAGAAATGCTTTCCTTATATCTCCACTATTGTTATAAAGGAGCAAAAGTTAATTTCCTAAAGCCTCCAAACTTTGTGTACATGGGTTAACCATCAGATAGGATCCTTTCTATCAAGCAAAAATCACATGTGTGTAAATATTAATTGTTTAAATTTATGGGTGAATGGTTATTATGAATTTGAAAAAACACCATATCGCCATATTCTAGAATATTATCTATTACTCTTTTATTTTCATTATCCTCCTACTTTCCCAAACTTTTAAGTCCCCTTGTCTTCGGGATAAAGATCCTAGACCTAACCAACTTTTCAGCCTATCAAGTTGCAAATGTAAATTATTCATAAAGTTTTGAAAATTTCATTGTTGTGCACTTAGGGTGAATGCTCCATGAGGCTATCGTTTGTTAACTATAATTAAAATGTCGACAGTTTTTAAATATAATTAAATTTCTACATTTTCAATATCTACTATAAAGAAAACGTTGAGTAGGCACAAGTGGCCTAATATATCACAAAAAATTATATGCATATTCATATATAGGAAATTTTCACATGGATTGTTAGGAACATGTAAGGAACTAAATGTATATCCCAGGTCCTGGTTGACAACATATATAGTATGGCAAAGTTTCATGGGTATGGAGAAACTCCAAGGTGATAGATGGAAAAGAGAGCAAGCGAGAAAGCACAATCATAATCATTCTCTCTATATATATTCCAAAAATATAATAGGTGATCTATAGAAAGAGAAAAGGGAACACCTTTGATGATGCATATCAACTTTAACGTGGGAGCTCTTCGAACTACAAAGGCCCGTACCGAGTTTGACACCAGGGCAGTTTTTTTGGGAGTATCAATATAAAAGGGTTAGTGGATGGTTGCATTGTATTTTATTTAGCACATATGCAAACTAAAATGACAAAAAATATCTGCATGGAAATAATGCATGAAAATCTTGATAACATTGTATGACACAATTCCACTACATCTAATCATTAATGATTATTTTACATAATGAAAATTACAATGTAGACACTGGCCTCTCTAACATCATGCAAATTGTTGATAGGTTGGGCATAGGTAGAGTGATCTTCGAAATAGACTGTCTCAACCTCAAGCATGCTATGACATCGGACAATTCATTCTCTGCAATTGGCCATTTGATTAGCGACATGAAGTTTAGACTCTCGATGAATTTCTTAGAGGCTAGAGTGGTTTACTCTTTAGAGTTTGTAGTAGGCCGGCGCATGAGATTTCGACCATGGGTCTAGGTGCAATTCACTGAGACCATGCCATATGAACAACAGAATTCTCCATTGATGTAACATGTCTAGTGACTGTCGATCATGCCGTATCTTAGTGAAATACGAGTGCTCCATGTAAAGAAAATAGAATTTAGTTTGTACAATTGTTGTTACCAATCTAACCTTGTGAAATAATGTTTCAAAATATCCAGTGATATAATAGTCATAGGCAAAATGGAGAAGTAATAATTTTATGAAGTAGTTACATAAATGCAAAAAAAGTCACATAACATAATTCCTAGTTAACTTGATCAACATCATGTTTAGAAACTTTAGACACTGGCCAGCTCTACAACTATGGTCTCTCTTGTCGAAAAAATAAATTCCACCCTTATGGGAATGCCTTAATATATGTCTTTGTATCAACCTCATCTCCGCCAACGTAGGTAGCTATAAATATCTCCTTGCAGATAATTAATACAATAATATAGAGGCATATAAATAATTTGTTATACTATTTAGCAGGATTTGATATTTTCTATCTACCCAAATAGAGATCCATTGGACCAAAAAGAAAGACTAATTTTGATGGCTGTATGAACCAAACTAATTTACCTGCATTATATGTATAGAGTTTTGAAGAACACCGTGTTTATATACCTTCACTGATCGATTGTATTTCTTCAAGGAAATAATTAAGCGCATATGGTGCAACCATAACATAATTGTGTGAATCATGCAAAGATCACATTAGAGCATCAAAAATAAGATCATGTAAATTACGACAATATTCATATATGTATTCTTTGATACATTATTGTCTTAAATCCATGTTTTTGGGGGGTATCTTAACTGCACATTGAGTACCCTTATCGCGCTATTATGAAAGTCGCCACCTCCACCCTCAGTCCGTGACATGTTTATCCCAATAAGTATCTTATTTTCCCGTAGTTAAGAGCAAGCTAACACAAAGCATACCTACCTGTGCATAGCTACAAAAATTAGGTACCATGATCTTTTCCCCTTAACAATATATAGAAAATAGCATGTAGCTTCACCTACTCGTGGTCTTGTATCCGTACAGCTAGCTTATTATTAGAACGCGCCATCATATTGATGTCCTCACGCACTGCCTCGTTCTCGGACGGCTGCATCGTGCAGCTTCCAAGCAGCTTGGACGTGTCTGCAGGACCAACATGCAGATCCACCGGTCGGTGGTGCTCAAGATGGTCTCTGCCTCCTCTAACATCAACATACATGACCAGTTAGCTGGTGTTGGAAATCTCGTCGATGTACAATGTTGCCATGGCATGACCCCGGTGATTATCCTGGACACGGACGCCGACAGCCCCATAACCATAAGGTACGTGTGATCCTGCTTGACAAGGTATCTTTGATCTGCTGAGTTCTGACGCTGGGTGGGTATGTTCCTGCACGTTGTTTCCGCACCTCGTATATCCGACTGCGAGGGCGCCACCAGCAAACGACCTGCTAGTCTGCTAGACCGTGTAGGAGAACAACATGACATCAAGAAATTCGTCTTGTTCCTGTAAGTTCTCAGCCGCTACGCCGCCGATACCAAGGTATATATATGGTCTTGATACCGTGATATGGAGAAGAAAAGGTTGCATAATCGGATCTGGCATGGATCTATTTTTTTGGGTAAGGTAGGATCTTTTTTTTTTACATTATTATAAGGTAGCAGTATATGTGGAAAACCGGCCGGCCAGTCGGCCACGGGTTGATCGTACGTGCAAGGGACTCGTGACAGATCCTTTGATTAACCTGCCGGCCGGTCGGCCAGATTGATCCTACGTGCAAGGGAATCGTGACATATATGTTTAAGTGGAAACCTCTACAATAAAGTTACGTAATCGTTCGGTGAATCCTAGCCGTAAATTATAGATCGAATAATTAAAATTAATTCTGATGATGTGGACCAATCTGGTGCCTCGAAACACACCCTTATATTGCTTTTAGTATATAATAGATAGATTCATAAGTTTTGCGGGACATGCAGGAAAAAATCAAGAATATTATTTGTTTCAAGCCTTATCTAACACAGATGATCTTTCATGTGCAGGCGTAGTAACGAAGACCTTTCAAGGTTTATGAAGAAACTTCACATCGTAGAAAAAGCATGTACTGTTGCTGATGTTGTGTTTCCCAGCGGCGGGGATCCTTGTATGAATCAGTGTCAGTATGCTATGGGGAATTTAGAGGTCGTTGTAATACACGAGATTCGTTAAGGCTGCCACGTGAGTCTAGTTGTGCGTTACACCATATCCCGCAAATTGATGGCCAGTTCTCGGCGCTGCAAGCATGGGAGCACGTAGCTCGGCATCAACAGCTGCACCATCGAACTTGGGTACCTCGTTTACTTCATGCACAACTTTGCCCTTCTTGAAGTTCTTCCTGTCTTCTCTGAACGGATGCTTTCTTTTGAGGTACTGCCGATTCGTGTCAAACGCAACATACTTGCGACCCAACTTTAGCCAAAGAAACTCAAGTCGATGTCTGCACACTGGGCATGGGCACTTACCAGCTGTACACCATCCGCATGTTAGGGCGTACCCGGGCATGTCATGCATGGTATACTGCAACCAAACTTTCATCAAGAAGTTTCTCTTCGATTCTCGGTCATATGTCAACGTCCCGTGTATCCAGGAGTGGTTCAAATCATCGACAATCGGTTGCATGTAGACACTCAAATTCTTCCCCGGGTACTCGGGCGCTGGAATGATCAGCGACAAAAACATGGTCTTCCGTCGCATTAATACACCCTATCGATTATGGCACACTAGCAAAAAGGCGACACGTTGATGTGATGTAATTCTTCCTCCAATAGTCTCTCTGCTACGACAAGAGAAGGTCGATGAATACTTCCAAATTCCAAAGACGGCACGCAATGGAGCTCACTACAACCAGCAGAGATGGTCGATGAATATACGTACCTACTAGACTAGACAGTCGGTGATTAACTGGAAATTCCAAACACAACACGTACTCAACGGAAAGTACGTATATACGTGCATAGAGAAAAGGAGGAAAATTATTAATAACTGGTAAATTAATTGGCAAAACATGCAGTCGGTTGACTGCCTGCTAGACAGAGACACAGTCTCTCAGATCATCGTACAAAGTCATCACCGAAGTTGTCCAGACGTACTAGTCCACTGGATACAGGGTAATGTATCCTGATCTAGTCCTCTCCCGCCTGCTGTCATCATCTCCATGTATACTAGTAGTAGTAGTAGTACCAGCAGTTTCGTCTGGCATTTGTTGAGGAAAAAATGGTGTTCCGCCGTCAGCTGACCATGGCCACGGATACATAGGTGGTACTGGTACAGCACTAGCCGGTCGCGGTCGCGGTGCCGGATACGTTGAAGATGAGCTTCAATAGCTGAGGCATCTCCGAGTGACGAGCCGTCAGGAGCTCAATGGCAATTTTAGCTCCGTCGGAGACTAGACGCTTTTTCTCGTGCTCCACACCCCAGTGCTCATCTGCAACCTTCTTGTCCCGCAGCATCCTGGCAAGCTTCATGGCACCAGTAGTCGCCGCCGAGCTGGAGCTTGTGCCGGCCTCGGCCTCACCCTCACGCCAGATGTCATGCAACACATCACGGGTTAGCTCGTAAAGGCTGCGGAGAACAAGGCCGGGTAGCATCTGCTGGCGCACCACAAGGAGGAACATGAGGTACTCCGACAGAGCACTAATCGCCCTCACACGGGCTGCTGCCTTGTTGCCATGGATCCCTGATTGAGCGCTGCTGCAGACGAGGAAAACTGTGGTGGCGATGTGCCAGACAAGGATGTCCTCCTGGAATTCCCAGCCAAATGCAAGATTGAATCTCTTTAGTACCTTGTTGTGACGCTTCTGGGTTGTCGCTTGACCCCAGCACGTCATGATGTCCTTCATGGTGTATGCTGCTGCTGCTGCTTCTTTATCCTTCTTCTTCTTCTTCTTCTTCTTCTTCTTCTTCTCATATGTTGACCTGAGTATTTTCCCAAGACGTTTAAACACCAACCTCTTGATATCTTGTGAGAGCTCAAGGCTCTCCGTGTTCCAACTCTCTTCCAATCCAATCTTCTTCACTGCACTCCTACATCAACCCGTCATATCACGGGCGGCCTCTTGCAGCAAACTGTACTGCCCGACCGTCCCAGACCACATCCTGTAGCTGCTTCCCGCTCTGAGACTGAGATGTTCAAAGCAGGACACGGCGCACAAGACTGAGCTGCGGAAACGCCTCCATCTTCCAGAGACCAAAGCCTGACGGTAAAGCCAGCTCCCTGGCGGCCTAGCCTCCAAGAAAGCGTACGTCCAGGTTGACCCAAGCGCCCTCAGCAGCCATCTCATATCCAGGAGGAAAGAAGATGCAAGCAAGCTGTAGGTGATGACAACATCTACTCTCCTCTGCCCATCTTTGCTATAGAACAAAAACAGAAAGAATGCGACGGCCGTTGCAAGCGGCGAGACGACACGGATGAAGTAGCCGCTCCAGGAGTGGACCATGGCTGTCTTGGTGTATATGATGTCGTACATGAGAGACAACTCCATCTCCACAACCTTGCACATGTTCTCCCACCCACAAGAGAACAGCTTCCTGCCTCTCTCAAGGTCAGGTGTATCCGAGTGCACCGAAGAATCAGTCATGGCACGCCGGCAGAACGGGAACATGTTGTGAGCAACCATCAGTGCTTGCTCATCATCCAGCACCCGATCTTGATGCATTTCCGTTCCCATCGAAAAATTGCATCCTCCTCCTCCTCCTCGTAGTGATCATGATGGTCTTTTTACCTTCTTCTTGCTTGATGACCTTCGGATGTTGCCCAAGTCGCCTCGCCTTAACGCCAACGCTCGCTCCACATACTTGGCCACACCCATAGCGAAGATTATAATGGACGCCGGAAGCAACGCTCCGCCGCCGCCACCCTTGTATATGTGTTTGTATAGTACATATGTTGCCCCTCCAATCTGCATCACAACATTCATCGCCTGGCGGGCAGACAGCACATTATCCTCCAAGGTGTAGGCCGTGATGTTGTCCGGTCCGCCTAGATGCTGCAACAGGAACGAAGCCCAGAAGGCGACGAGCTGCTTCTCCTTGGACGTGCTGCCAAGTGATAGGTTGCCAAGGCCGTATGGCGCTGCCCAGTTTGCAAGCTGGTATGCCAACCACAAGAAGAACATCCGCGCACCAGAGGATCTGCGGCGTCGGATCCCGGCAAACAAAACGAGGACAAGATGCGCGCCTAAGCTCGAAAGGACGACCATCCGGATTGCCCATAAGTCCAAAAACTGTGCCATCCGGTTCATCCACCTATCATCCTCCATAAGGAAATAATGCTTGAAGATCTCGCCTGGGTATGTACAAATTAATCAAGATCAACTATCGCCTCATCTCAGATGTGGTGTCCATATGTTCTAAATAAACTAGCTAACAATTTAATCAGTTATGAAAACATTTAAAAATTAAAATAAGAATGGAAGAATAAACTAGCTAACATTGTTTCTTAGGGGTTATATCTTAATTAATAATTTTGGTATCATGCATACATAGGATTGGTCTATCAACTAATTTTGCCTATGATAGTGTGCAAGGGGTGTATCTTAGCTAAGAGCACCTCCACTCGGGTTCCCGGGACTCCGTTCCCAGGGATTTTTTTTTGTGTGGCCAAGTCGTGTTTCCAGAACGCCGGTTTCATCTGGATTTGGCCCAACTTTCGTCCGGAGATCCCAGGCCGATCTCGGGGCGCCGAGAACGCCCAAGGAACGTCGGATGAAGCGAAAATGCGGGTGGGCCAACCCTGTCGGCGAGACAACCCCATTTCCCACTACCACTCGCCTCTTCCTCGGCTAAGAGATTTTCCCAGCTGCCCCTGTCGCCATGCCTTCGCCGGCGAAGCTCCACAACGCCGAGCCGAAACCACGCTTATAGATAGGTTTGTTGCCATCACCGCACCCTGTCCCCTCGGTCTAGGCCACCTCTTGCCGCCCAACCTTCGCCGTAGCTCGGCTTCGCTCTGAGCTCCCGCCACCTCGCCAGCCAAGTGTTTGATGTTTTGCCCGTTCGTCCATGGAAACCGAATATGAGGAGATGTTCGCCATGTTGCTGGAGGAGGAGAACGCCATTGCCGCCAAAGATGCAGAGCATATGCAGATCCTCGCCTCTCACGCCCGACTATACATGCAGACTGCAACAACGAAGCATGGAGGCTCGGCAAAGAGTCGCCGGAAGTGCAAAGAAATACAGAGGATGGAGGGCTATTGCGTGTTGTATGCCGACTACTTCGCTGACAAGCCGCTGCATGAAGAGGCCGTGTTACAACACCGTTTCAGGATGAGCCGGAAGCCCTTCCTTGAGATCGTGCATGCCATTCGGCGGTTCGACCCCTATTTCGTGTGCAAGAAGGACGCCGACCTAGGAACTCGGCTTGGGAAGCGCGAGTGTGAAAGTGGGCGATTCCTAGACGAAAACTAGCTTCGTCCGACGCTATTTCTCGGCCTGGAAACGCCCAACAAGTGGAGGTGCTCTGAGATACAACAACCCCTCCTCTCTTACTTAAATGACATGCCACATCAGCATTTTTCCAAGGATAACCGCTAAGAGTACACGCAAGACTTATAAACGGAAACAGAGGAAGTAAAGAGTTAGGCTCATATCTAGTTTAATTAATACCTATTATAGCATGTAGCCAATAACTAGTCTCCTAAAGATTGACATGCAACCAATCTCTAATCACCTAAATCACAGCATCATTTCTACTAAGCCGCCTAATAAATTGAGAAGGAGAGAGTAGTAGTACAAACGGAATTAAAAAGAAGGAAATGAATAAAAAGGGAGGGGGAACTTAACAGCTTCTCCTGTTGCAATCTTACCGGTGGAGGGTCTCCAGGCCGCGCGCTGCCGAGGTAGATAGAAGAATTATTAGCTAGTGTTGTGAAGAGGCCATGTGAGGCTTAAATATAGCCAGGTGCTCGGTGGCCTACTGCTGCTGGTTTCATTTTTCTTCTTCAAAATTGACCCGATTTAATATTTGTAATAACACGCGCGTGGGGTTGAACGGCTCTGATAATTAACAGGCCGCCAGACAATATAAAGGAGATAAAGGGAAAAGGAAAACACGCCATTGTTGAAACTAATAACGTGTGGAAATAAACATGCCTACAAAATTAAATCATAACCATGGAGACTAGGAAGGAAGAAGCAGCAAAGAAGTACAGCGCTAATCAGCCCACCACTTTCTCACGCGCGCGCGATCATAATTTAGATTCTACTTTTTGACAAAACAAAGCTATCAACAATTATTATCTTCTTTAGATTCTATATATATATAGGTGCATGTATCTATAGGTGTGCGGGTACCACTTGTTGCACCAGTGCACTCATGAGTCATAACACCAGCGGAAGAGGTCATATATATATATTTTCTCTGTTCTAAATTATAAGACATGCCTTAGTTATTTTTTAAAACTCATGTATGTAGACGTCTTTTATTGTATAGTTTCAGAGCAAAATGAGTGAACGTAGGTATTAAAAGCTATAGAGTACATGTGTTTTAAAAAAAAACTAAAACATATTATATTTTAGAAAAGGGGGGAGTACGTATGAAGCAACCAAATGAATATGAAAATTCACAAACCTGGACTTGTGGTTATAGTTGTTAGCTTTATAAAGCTAGCTTCGTCTTTTCCCGGACAAAGGGCATTTTCTATTACACTCAAAGTTTGCATAAAGGCGATGCAAAATATTCTTCGCCACCTGCTCCAACCGCGCGATTGCCATCTTAAACAGGCCACAGTGTTCCAGACTCTGAAGAATAGACCACGATTCAATGAAAAATATTACTTGCAACGGAGATGAATCTAAGTGGATCATATAAAAAAGAAAAGGAAAGATTCTTGGCTATTATTGAGAGTTGGGATCCCAAGGCCGAGTTATACCCTCTTAATGCTATCCAAAGGGAGACAAATGTCACAGATGAAGGAGCGAATTAAGTGGTCTCAACGTGCTAAAGTTAAGCATGTTTAGAGCATCTTCACTCGTCGGGCAAATCCAGGCCGAAATCTGGACAAAATTTTGGCCGAACGAAACACGTTTTCGGTATGGGAACGCCGAGTTTTTCACTCGCGTTTTCAGGCCTAGTTTCTGGAACGCACGTTTCCGCTCAAATTTGGCTCAAGTTCGTCTAGATTTTGGCATAGTTCGGCATATTATGAATACAGAACATTTTACGGTCAAAGTTCGGCAAAATTTTAAACATAGTTCGACATAAATATAAACATAGTCGGCCTGGAGTGAAAATACAACATATTACGGCCAAGTTCGGCCGGTTCATGCTCGGCATCTACGTGTTGCCCCTACGTATCCATATATGCTCAACAAGATCATCCTGCAGCTATTGATGCACCGCCAGATTTCGGATCTCCTGACTCATAGCGATGAATGCAGCCCAGGTTGGAGACACCTGATGATCAGGCTCGGCAAGAGGACCCTGTCTGTAGTATGACTCGTTCTGCTCGAGCAAACTCACTGGATCATTACTCTCATACTCAATGATCATGTTGTGCAAGACCATACAACAGTTCATCACTTTCCACATCTGATCTTTCGACCAGGTCATACCAGGGAATCGGACAACTGCAAACCTCTGCTGAAGCACACCAAATGTCCGCTCCACGTCCTTCCTGCAAGCTTCCTTTTCCTTCGCAAACTGAGAATGCTTGGGGAGCATTGGGTTTGAGATAGTCTTCACAAACGTTGGCCATCTTGGATAGATGTCATCTGCTAGATAGTATCCCTTGTTGTAGTGGTGCCCGTTGATCTGAAATTCCACAGGGGGAGCATGACCATCAACAAGCTTGGAAAAGACAGTTGAGGACTTGAGGACGTTGATGTTGTTGTTTGATCCTGCCATGCCAAAAAGGAGTGTCAGATCCAAAGATCATGTGTAGCAACTATCTCAAGTATCACAGTGCAACCTCATTTGTGGCCTTTGTACATTCCTTGCCATGCAAATGGACAGTTCTTCCACCCCCAATGCATGCAATCTATGCTTTCAAGCATACCAGGAAATCCTCTACTTTCGTTGACTGCGATGACCCGAGCAGTGTCTTCAGCAGTGGGTGATCTCAAGTACTGTTTTCTGAACACTGCAATCACTTCCCTGCAGAACCTGTATAAGAAATCGATGGCGATGGACTCAGCCATGCGGAGATAGTCATTAGCACTATCAGCCGGCGCTCCATATGCAAGCAACCTCATCGCCATGGTGCCTTCTGCAGTGAGGAAAACCCAACCAAGCCGATGCAGTCCTTTGATACGTCCAAAATGTATCTACTTTCCCGAACACTTTTGCTATTATTTCTCCTCTAAACTTGTGTGATTTGGATACAACTAACATGGACTGACGTTGTTTTCAACATAATTACCTTGGTGTCTAGTTTTTGTGCAGAAAATCAACTATCAGGAAAATCCCAAAAAATATGCCAAAAATCCTATTTCACCAGAAGATCCACGGAGCCAGATTACGAGACGGAGTGGAGGCCTGGGGGGGCCACACCCCTCCCAAGCGCGGGTGGGCCCATCCCACGACTAGGGGGTGCGGCCACCCTAGGCACCCCCTCGGGCTCCCTCTGCGCCTATAAGTTACCCTTGACCTAAAAACCGAGGGGGTTCGTCGTTTTTCCAGAAGGAGTTCCGCTCCGCCGCCACCATCAGAAACCAAGATTCGGATCGAGAAACTCCGTTCTAGCACCCTGCCGGGACGGGGAATTTGGAGAGGATCATCGCCATCGTCATCACCAACGCCTCTCCATCAACCATCGATGTTTCCCTCATCCATGAGTGGGTAATCCCCCGGTGTAGGCTATGAGGATGGTAAGGATTGGATGAGTTCTATCATCTAATCGAATAAGATTGTTAGACATAGTGCCTAATATCTCTAGTAGTGCTATTTGACTTGGTTGCAACTTATTGTGCTTAATGCTTGTCGCTAGGGCCCGAGTGTCATGATCTCAGATCTGAACTTATTATTAAATCATTATGATAGTATTGTTTCTGATCTTATCTGCAAGTTGTGTACACATATCATTGTCCGGATCCAAAGGCCCCGAAGTGACAGAAATTGGGACAACCGGAGGGAATGTTGTGGTGTGAGGATCACATGTGTTCGTGGAGTGTTAATGCTTTGCTCCGGTGCTCTATTAAAAGGAGCACATTAATTGTCAGTAGTTCCCTAGAGGCCCCGCTGCCACGGGCTGGCTGGACAGAAGATGTTGTGCAAGTTCTCATTGCGAGCACGCATGACTATATATGGAGCACATGCCTAAGATTGTTTAGTGCTTGGTTGCTTATTCTTATTTATCTGCAATGCCCTAGATCTTGAAGTTACATGTTTAGACTCGTCCATGCAACGCCCGTCCATCCATCCCTATGCCTACCGCGCTCGTATCCTACTGTTTAATGTTACTGTTACAATTGCTCATGTTTCACTGCTGTTGTTGCTTTGTTGTTGCTACTGATAAACTTCTGTGAGCAAGAAATATTTTCAGGTGTAGCTGAATTGACAACTCAGTTGTTAAGGCTTGCAATTATTCTTTGACTCCCCTTGTGTCGAATCAATAAATTGGCTAATACTACCCGTAAATATTGTTGAGATCTCCTATACTTGTGGGTCATCATCCTTCTTGCAAACGAAATGGGGGTCAAACTCCCGGATGGCATGCACGATCTTGAGGAAGAGCTTCCGGCTCATCCTGAAACGGCACCGAAACACGTCCTCTCCATGAGCGGCTCATCGGCTAAGTATTCGGCGTACAACAAGAAGTAGCCATCTATCCTTTGCCTCGCCTTGCACTTCCGGCGATCCGGTGCCGAACCACCGCGCTTCGGCTTTGCCATCTGTAGGTTGTTGCCTGTCAAAACCCACCGGCGAGCAGCGACGAGCAACACGAAGAGCCGGGAGGCTCCCAGAACTGCTGGTGGGCCCTGGTCCCTCGGGCAACGGCCCGCAAAACTCCGGCACACGTCCTGGCTTGGTTCGAGGGCGTGCCACCTGACCTATACCTGGTCAGGAAGGTGAAGGATTGCTTCGATTGGTTTCCTGCATGGTAAACAAGTATACGTAAAATTCGAGCCGTGACCGGCTCCCAGGTTTCCCTGCGAATCGGCTCCTAGAGCCGATCAACCCATGGTTCTGCATTAGATCTACGATAACATGGGGTTTTTGCTTCATCAATACAAGTTAAATCGATCTACGACAGTTTAACGTTTTCACCACATAATTGGAACATCCTACATGTAGTTGAGCCTGGTAGATACAAAAGATGATAGAAAACTAACCCTAGAGAAGGCCTAAAAACCAACATAAAGTCAATTCCCGGAACAACTCCCCCCGGATTGGCAAACCAAATCTTAAATATTACTGGATCGTTCAACCCGTTTGCAAGGCCTGATCATGTAGATATCAAACTAAACCTTGGAGAACAAGGCACAACTATAACAGATCAAATCAACTTAAATAAAGATCAAGCAAGATGCCACCCTTACACCCGGGAAAAGGTGCAAAAGGTGGCGAGATAACTAGAGGCAGCATAACTAAACAATCATAGCGAAAAGGTACCGATGCTAGCCTAAACAAATCTATGATAATAGTATTACTCGCCATCAACAAGGCTTCAGTACGAGTAACACCAAATAATCGTATAAGTAGATACTGCCTAGATCGCAAGATGCGATCTAGGCAGCATGGCACTTACCCGAGAAAAACCCTAGAAACAAGGGGTGGCGATGCGCCGAGATTGTGTTTGTTGTGAACGTGATTGTCCTCCTTTTCTCGATAACCTTAGGTACATATTTATAGTCCGGAGACTTTCTATCTTTGGAATAACTCTACAACTCTATCTTCTACCTAAACCGAAACGTAACCTATTACAATATAAGATACACGGGCAATTTAGCCCAAATCAACGTACGAGGACGATTCAACAACACGTTGCATATACGTATCTTCTAAGCCCATCTTGATCACAGCCCATCTCCTCCTTTGGCCAAAATATGGCGATAACACATGCCCCCTGGTTTTGGCAATAATAATTCCAAAACCACTCTGTTTTTTCCTTCTCCTCTTTTTTTTTGTATCGGGTTACGCGTTGCCAGAATGCGTTGCAGAACAGAATCGTCACGCCACCCCCTCATCATGATGCCCTGTCTTCTCCACTTCTCCGCAGTGCATGATTTGACAATTTCGGCAGCACATTCTGGGAAACCGCTATAGCATTGAACCACTTCCCACTATTCCCCTTATTTAAATTCATCTGAGCAGTCTGCAGCCCCATCTTCCTCCAGCAGCCAAAAAACCCTTCTTCCTCCGCCGGAAAAACCCTCTTTCTCCGCCATGGCCTCCTCTGCTTCATATGGCCTGTCCTCCCAAGCCTCCAACACAATGAGCGACCGGGAGCCGACGCCAGAGCACCCGCCGACGGCGGCGTACAACGCTCTCGCCCCACAATGGTGGGACGAGAGGGATTGGGATTTCGCCACCTGGTCCGAGGACGACGAGTCCTTGACCGATGGCGAGGAGGGCCTGCAGTTCCTTGCCGATGGGGAACTGGAGGCGGACAGCACCGACGACGCCATGTCCTGGGACGGCGTCGACTCCTCCGACGAGGAGGAGGAAGCGGAGGAGGACACCTCCTCCGACGAGTACCCACCGGTGAAGTACTTCCGCGCCGGGTCCAGCGAGGACACCGAAGACGACGACGAGGACGAGGAGGCCCCCGCTGGCATCTTCAGCAGCAGCAGTGAAGACGACGCCGGCAGCAGCGCTGATGACAGCGAACAAGACGACGGCGAAGACAGCGGCGACGACCTCGGCCTCTAGATTAGGAACTAGTAGTAGTAGTACTAGTAGATTTCCTTTTGCAAGTAATCAGTTCTATTGTAAACAATCGTCTTTTGAATGAACAAAGATGGCTTTTGTCAACTCAAAGATTGCTTTTCCAGTTCCATTTTGCCGATAGTCACATAGGTCGATGTTCCAGAAGCCGATAGCAACGTATCGGTTTTCACCCTGCTACGCCCATACAGTCAACCAAGTCACAGCCCAAAGAGCCGATGGTAAAACATCGGCTTTCCCCAACAAAACGTTGACAAGGTCAAATCTGGTCGCATACTTAGACAAATCTGAGCGGCCACTTCCCAGTTTCAAACGGTAACCTGCGACCCTCTTCAAAAAGGAGCGACCCAGATCTCCAATTGCTCACCGACCAGATCGAGCTCACAGCGCCAAGAACCCTCGATCCCCAATTGCACAGATCCATCTCCGCCGGCAAACTAGATGGCGGAATCGTCCAACACCAACCCAGAAGTCTCCGGTCTGAAGGTACGCCTACTCCTCGCAGTCTGAACGCGATGCTAGAATTAATGGCAAACACCTGAATTAATGCCTTATTCCACCATTAAATTTTCTAGGTTTCAGACATTCTGCTGCCGCATCCTTCTCTCCCAAATTCTCTCTGTCTTGGTCCTCGTACAGAAACCAGTCCTGCCCATCTGATCTCTTGCGAAGCAAACAGAATCCCCTTCGTAAGCCAAGACCTAGATTTGAACTCTTGGGCCGACTGCTTGCGAGCCTGGCCTAATCCCCCTGAACATTGGGTCTCTTGGTTCAGCAGGGTAGCTAGAGCTTACCAATCCCAATGGGAAACCACGGGAATAGCCGATGCCTTGCATTTGTCATTGTCTCCTCTTGAGAAACATGAGAATCTTCTAAAAACCATCGGCTACTTCTGGTCTGACGCTTTGAACTGCTTCATGTTCGGTCATGGTCCTATGTCACCAACTCTGTTAGACGTGGTGATGATTACTGGTCTGGATGTTACATCACCCAGCCCCTCTGCTTTTAAACTGACCAAAGTCCCCTACAAACTGTCTTCTAAAACAGACTGCACGAACTGGGGTGCCTACCTCCAACGCCACATGAAAACAAAAGGCCCTGTCACGGAGAAAGAACACACAGCCTTTCTCAACTTCTGGCTGGAACATTTTATATTCTGTGGCCCTTCTCTTGCTCCAACCAAAAATTATCTCTCTTTGGCCTACGAGCTTGCCAAAGGCACTCAACTTGGCATCGGCAAACTGTTTCTTGGAGAGGTATATCGATATCTCCAGTTGATGTCTGTCAAACTGTTCTCTGGCATAGCAGTCAAAACAGGAGGTCCTTGGTGGTTCATTCAGCTATGGGCTCAGCTGTATTTCCAAAACCACGTCCCAAACTTCCTCCTTTTGGCGAGTTGCACCTTTCCAGATGTCAAAGAGAAGCAGATCAGATGCACCAGCTACGGCCAGGCTTTGTATAGACTGCCAGGTAGTAAACTGATCCCTCGGGAAGCATCTAAGTGGTTCAGCACTTTCTTTCAAGGCCTGGACAATCCTATCTTCTTCCCTTACATGGAGGAATCAGAGCATTTTGAAAATCCACTCTCCTTCAGGCTAGACAACTTTGCCGATGACACCAGCACTCGGCAGCTCTTTTCCACTGTGATCCGTCCCTGTTTCCTCCCAGTTGGCATGAGCACATCTAACAGAATAATCAAGCCTGGGTATGAATTCTACCAGCCGGTCACAGTGGCTCGACAGTTTGGCCTTGGACAAGTACCTCCCCATTTCTTTCTCCACCATCTTACAGAGAGCAGAGCCGACCTGCCTGATCCTCTCACCAGCCAAAGGTGTTACTCCTTCTTTGACGCTCTGACCATCCCAATTCCTAACGGCCTCACCTTCGCCTCGTCAACCGATGGCTTTGAAGACTGGTGGTCGATGTGGAAGACCCACGCCTTCAGGAGAGCTCTGGGACCGTTGATGAAACAACTCGATGCTGACTATGACATCCCCGTGGAACAGGTACCATTACTTGTAAATTTTCTTGATGCAGCTCACCAATGATTCTTCTACTAATCCACTCTTTCTCTTTGCAGCAACAAGATGGCCCTGAACCTACGCACAGTGATGGCTCCCCCTTCGAGTTCTTTCCGCCAGCTCCTGTGGTTCTTTTCTGCAAAAACTCGCCACCTTTGAAGAAGGTCGTGATGCAGAACCAGACGATAACACCACAATCGGCTTCCAAGAACCAAACAACTCCTAAGTCAGCTGCCCCTCGAGTTCCAACTAAAACAAGAACGATGACGAGGAAGGTAGCTGCCAGGAAGACCTTGAGGCGCCGGAGCCCTTCTCCAGAAAGCTCGCATGTAGGCTGATCCATGCCTTGGTCGATCCTTCTCATTCTTCCATTCCTGCAGACATGCCCGTGCTTACTGGTTCTCCTTTTTTACAGGCTTCCGTCGAAGACACCTCCAGCGAGGACACTCAGACCAATCGAGGAGAACTGGGCCCACCAGATTCTGAGAGGACCATCACACCGAGCCAGCCAGATTCACCACCATCGGCTTCCAGGAAAAGGTCGGTTCCTGAACCTACTGCCCCCCGAGCACCAGTCGAGGCGGGGCCAGCTGTGGGTCCCAAGAGAGCTCGCAAAGGACTGCAAACTTCTTCGTCGAGCCAGGAGGTTTCGAGAATCATCACCCTTCATGCTCTTACCACTTACTTCTTTTTATCTGTCGATTCATCATCATTTACATTGGCTAAACACCTTCCATGCAGACGACTGATGCTTCTAGTGGAAAAGCCAGGGCAGTGCCGATGCCCTTAGCCAAGCCGGATCTAGCAATCCCCGAAGGTGCAGATGAAACGACTACCACTTTGGCAAAGCCCCCAGCAACTACACACAAGCCGATTGTCTCGTCATCTGCTATCCCCTCGACCTTAGGAGAGGTATGTTAGCTTTTTTTCGTCTCATCCTCGCATGTTGGACGCATACTGACGCCTTTCCGGGCTGCCAGGGTTGTGATATTTCAGGCTTGCTGACGTTCGACCCTGAATCCATCGAACCAACTCCCTCTGTCGCCACCGATGAACCACAAGCCAGAGCTGTTCTACCTCAATTCCAGCGTCTTAGAGCCTTGCTGTCCTCCCCGATCGAGGAGTTGATCGAGGGTTCTGAGGAGGTGAAGAGCGTCCTTGCCGAAATCAAGGACCAACTCCCAGTAGCATTGCAGGTGAAGCTCTGTCTTTCTACGGGTCAAGGGTGAAGCTAGCTCGTGAAAGGATCAACCTGCGTCGTGCCCAACTTCCACTGAAGGCCAACATCGCAGACAGATGTCAGCAGCTTAACGAGAAAAAGGCGTCTCTTGATGCCAAAACTGACACCTCTGTCAGTACCGCCGAGCTCGCCTCCTTAAAAAGGGAGTTGGATGATCTTGAAGAAAAGGTCCGGGTGACTAAACAGCTCATTCGCGACAAAGAAGAGTCCATCGCCCGATCCCAAGATGAAGCAGAAAGCCTCAAAGCTCAACTGAAGACCGATCTGGCAGAAATACGTGCCCTGAACAAGCAGCTAGTGACGGGCAAGGACGAAGATGACGAAGCCGAGATCGCCGAGGTGGACCGTGTTCGTGCTGACGCCCTCCACGCCTTCGAGGCATTTCTTCAGTAGCTCGTTTATGTAAACTGGCATCTGCTTGTAACAGTTGGAACCCCTAGAGTCGATGACTGTGCATCGGCTATATATTTTGTTTATTGGCCGATTTCATGTATCGGCCCCCATATCTCACTGTCCATCATCCCACATGCTTGGGAAATATTTCTTGAGATGCTGACCATTAACAGCCACTGGGAATTTCACGCCATCCAGCTCCTCCAGCATGTACGCGTTCCCCCTTAAGACCTGATCGACCCTGTATGGCCCGTGCCAATTTGGAGACCATTTACCGTATGCTGCATCCTTGGTTCCTAATGGCAATACAGCTTCCCATACCAGATCGCCGACGTGGAACTCCTTTGGTCTCACTTTCTTGTTATATGCACGAGCTACCTTGGCCTTGTTCTCTTTGATCTTCTCAAGCGACCACAGCCTGAGCTCAGTTAAATCCTCAACACTGTCACTCATCAGGGTTGCATATTCTTCAGTTGTTAGATCGTTCTGAAAAGTGACACGTCTCGATCCAGCCGTAATTTCCCAGGGCAATACGGCTTCTTGTCCATAGACTAGATGGTATGGCGAGGTTTTTATCGCTCCATGACATGACATGCGGTAAGCCCATAAAGCCTCTGACAAAACCTCGTGCCAACGCCTAGGGTACTCGTCGACCTTCCTCTTGATCAACTTGATAAGGCTCTCGTTGGACGCTTCAGCTTGCCCATTTGCTTGAGCATAGTATGGAGATGATCTAATCAGCTTAATCCCCGTGTCCTCACAGAACTTTCTAAACTCGTGAGAAATGAAGACCGAACCTCCATCGGTCGTGATAGTTTGGGGAATCCCGAATCTATGGATAACATGTTCTTTCACAAAATTGATAACATCCTTTGAGTTCACTGACTTCATAGGGACAGCTTCCACCCATTTCGTGAAATAATCAGTAATGTCCAAAATCCACATGTGGCCTTTGCTTGATGGAGGATTGATCTTGCCGATCATATCCATGCCCCAACCTCGGAATGGCCAAGGCTTGATGATGGGGTTCATTGCTGATGCGGGTACCATCTGAATTTTCCCAAATTTCTGACATGCTTGACACCCTTTGTAGTACTTGAAACAGTCCTCAAGCATGGTGGGCCAATAAAACCCTGATCGCCTGATCAACCATTTCATCTTGTGAGCCGATTGGTGGGTTCCACGGGCGCCTTCGTGTACCTCGTGTAGGAGCCGATTGGCCTCGGCTGTCCCTAGACATTTGAGCAATAACCCCTCCAGAGTCCTGTAAAACATGTCGTCGCCAATAAGCACATACTTCATGGCCTTGTACCTTATCCGTTTAGGTGCCCCCCGAGCCGAATCCTTCAAGTAATTGAAGATATCGGCTCTCCAGTCGTCTGTGTCCAGGAATTGTACCTGAACATCGGCTCCCTCTGCTATGTCCTTGTAGCCTGAAGCCATTTGTGCAAGATCATTCGCCTCGGTATTCTGCAATCGCGGGATCCAGGTGAAGTTTATGTACCGGAACTGTGCCATCAGCTCACGGCATTGAAGCCATAATGGGAAGAGCGACTCGCTCTCACACTTGTATTCCTCCGTGAGTTGAGAAATCACCAACTTGGAGTCTCCAAAAATTTCCACTGCTTCTGCTCCAGCTTCGATGAGCAACTCCATTCCCTTGCGTATCGCCTCATACTCAGCGACGTTGTTGGTGCGAGGGGTAGATAACCTGATGGAGAAGGAAAATGTTGCCCCCCGGGGCGACACGAGTAGAATGCTGATGCCGCAACCATCGTCACAAACCGATCCATCGAAAAACATAGCCCACGCTCGTATGGACAGCGCTGCTATATTGGTGTTGATCCTTTCAGCAATAAGGTCGGCCAATGCCTGACCCTTAACTGCTTTCGCGGGTTGATACCGGATGTCAAATTCCGATAACGCAAACATCCATTTGCCGAGTCGGCCTTTCAACATAGGGGCCGACAGCATGTGCTTTATGACATCTGATTTGCATATGATGATAATCTCTGCTGAGAGCAAGATGTGGCGCAGCTTGGTGCAGGTGAAAAACAGGCAGAGGCACAACTTATCGATCTCAGGATACCTTGTCTCTGCATCCAGCATCCTTCTGCTGATGTAAAATACAACTCGCTCCAGACCATCATAAACTTGCACCACCACTGAAGCGATGGACGTGTCAGCTACTGACAAGTAAATGTAGAACGGCCTATCCGGCTGGGGTGGAACCAATACTGGCGGCTTCGTCAGATATTCTTTGATCTCGTCGAAGGCTAGTTGTTGTTCTGCCCCCCAGCGGAATTCCTCGTCAGATTTAATTTTTACCAGTCCCATGAACGGCTCTATTCTTCCTGACAGATTGGAGATGAATCTTCTGACGAAGTTGATCTTGCCGATGAGAGACTGTAGTTCTTTCTTCGTGGTAGGTGGCTTCATTGTTCGCACTGCCTCCTGACTTTTCAGGCCGATCTCAATTCCGCGTTCATGGACCAAGAAACCCAAGAACTGACCGACCGTCACCCCGAAGGCACACTTCTTTGGATTCATCCGTAGCCCGAATTTTCTTGTTCGGTCCAGGACGCGTTGCAGATCGTCCAAGTGTCCTTGTACTGAAGCAGACTTGACCACCACGTCATCGATGTAAATTTCCACCAGCTTGCCGATCAGATCATGGAAAATGTAATTCATCGCTCTTTGGTACGTGGCGCCGGCATTCTTCAGTCCAAATGTCATTACTACATATTCAAACAACCCCACCGAGCCTGGGACTCTGAATGCAGTCTTGTGTATATCTTCCGGAGCCATGAAAATTTGGTTGTAGCCGGCATTGCCATCCATGAAGCTCAAGACCTTATGACCAGCCGCTGCGTTGATTAACGTTTCTGCTACCGGCATCGGATACTCATCCTTTGGAGTGGCTCTGTTGAGATCCCGAAAATCTATGGCAACACGCCAGCGGCCATCTTTTTTCTCTACAGGTACGATACTAGAAATCCACTCCGCATACCTGCATGTACTGATTAACTTGGCCGTCAACATTTTCTCGACCTCTTTCTTGACTCCTGCCAAAATTTCGGCCTTTATCTGTCGTGCTCGCTGCTGGAATGGCCGAAATCCTTTTTTAAGCGGGAGTCGATGCTCAATGATGCTCCTGTCTAACCCAGGCATCTCTGTGTAGTCCCAGGCGAAGCAGTCTGGATATTTTTTTCAACAGAGCTACCATCGGACCCCGCAGACTCGGATCTAACTTTTTGCTGATAAATGTTGGTCGTGGCTTATCCCCAGGACCGATGTCGATCTCCTCTAGCTCATCAGCGGATGTAAACCCATATCCTAGCTTTCCGTCGCCTGTTAAATCGATGCTAAACACAGGGCAAACAGTAGGTGAGGATAACAAAAATAATTTGGGCCGATTGCCTGAATCGGCCCCCTTTTTGATTGCATTAGTCAAGGACGGTTTACACCTTATTTGTGTTTTACAATGGCAGGGAACCTCCCTGCTAAGACTACATGATCTGCTTGTCGTAAGATTGCTGCTTTTTATTTTTTGTGGCCGATCGCAGGGATCGGCCGTACCACGTACGGTCGTGGACTTTGCTACTCTGTCAGGACAGTGGATAAGACCAGCCTCACCCCGTTTTTTGTAGCTTCAATGCGCTCACAGCCGTCTAGACTGATTCCAGAGATCGGCTCTTGGTCCTCTGCTTCCCAGATGTTCATGCCAGCTATGGAGATCTCTATAGAATCATCTGCATGAATGACTTCCACCTCATCTCCATCCCACTGTATTAGGCACTGGTGCATCGTGGATGGAATGCAGCAGTTGGCATGAATCCAATCTCTCCCTAGCAAGACAGCGTAGGTGCTTTTGCTGTCCACGACGAAGAATGACGTAGGGATAGTTTTTCTGCCTACGGTTAGATCCACGTTCAGTACACCCTGCGTGTCCGAAGTTTGGCCGTTGAAGTCGCTTAACGTGACGTTGGTTTTGACCAGATCTGTAGTGGAGCGTCCCAGGCGCCGTAGCATAGAGTATGGCATTATATTGACTGCTGCTCCGGTGTCAACCAACATCTTGCTGACAGGCTGCCCATTGATGTAACCTCGCAGGTACAGGGCTTTCAGATGTTTGTAGCCCTTTTCACGCGGCTTTTCAAAGATAACCGGCCGTGGGCCGCAGTCAAACTGTGCCACTGGCAGCTCGTTGGTTCTTGGCGCGCAGAACTCTGACGGAAGTATGAACACCATGTTTGTGCCAGCCGATGTCTTCGCATCGGCTTTTACTGGCTTAGGGCGCCACTCTCTCCTTCTTGGATGATCTTCCGTTTCCAATGTCTGCCGAATTTTCGCGGCTAGATCGGGCCGTGCTTTCCTTAAAGCGTGGAGGTACTGCGCTTCGGCTTCCTCCAAGTTACGTAGTCGCTGGACCCTACGCTTTTGGGTGTGTCTGAGTCCATCGGGACACCACCTTGGACGGTGATATCTGTCTTTTTCTTTGTCATCCGTTGGCTCCTCGAGATCTTTCGCTCGAGTGGACTCCCTGTGTCGGCTCTGAGGTGGGAGAGTCCCTAGACGCTTGAACACTGACACTGGCCCCGTGTCCTCCTTCTGCTGTCCACATTCCGGGAAGTTATCGATTGTAGGCAATCGGCTCATTCCTGCATCCCAGTAATACTTGAAGAAAGGACAATCCCAATGTTTGTCTGCGCCTTCCTTTTCTTTTGACGGTCCCCTAGCGAGGTGCTCATATCCTTCATCGTCTCCATCGCGCCGGCGACGTCGGTCATACTGACGCTCATACTTGTTAAGGAGATGCGTGGAATGTGGCTTCTGATATCGCACGCCCCTCACCTGTTCCTCGGTTAAATACCGCCTGTCATCGTAGCTGGGCCGGTCGCGTGGACCAGCCTCCTTTCTTTCTTTGCCCCGAGAGTGACCGCCTTCCTCCTTGTACGTGCCATGGTGGTACAGAGACCCTGCCATGTTGACATCGAACGAGAAATCCAACTGGCGCCTCGTGGCGTGGCTGTGCTCTACCATGTTGACGCCGGGAAACGGGTTGGTGTCTACTTTCATGGCGAATTGTCCCAGGATCAGACGGCCCTGCTCTATCGCCGTTTGGATCTGGCGACGTAGCTCTTTGCAGTCATTGGTGGTGTGGGTGAACGAGTGATGCCACTTGCAGTATGGTCTTCCGTTCATCTCTTGAGCCGTAGGGATTTTGTGGCCTTCGGGCAACTTCAGCTGCTTCTCCTTCAGCAGTAAATCGAATATCTGCTCAGCTTTGCTCACGTCGAAGTCAAACCCTTTGGCAGGCCCCTGCTGCTTTACCCATTTGCAGGACACGGGATCTGCCCCCCGAGCCCATTCAGCCACGGCCACCTCCTGATCTTGTGTAGGATCTTCTTCTTCTGTATCGACCAGGCCTATCGGACGTTTGAACTTGTCTTGGTACAACTCAGGGTGGCGCTGTTCATACATCGTCAGCTTCTGGGCCATGTGCGCCAATGAGTTGTACTCTACTTGGAAAGCCAGATCCTTGATAGGTGCTGAGAGTCCCAACACAGCCAGTTCGACTGCTTCCTTTTCAGTTAAACGAGCTGAGTAACATCGGTTCTTGACAGTCCTGAAGCGCTGGATGTACTCGGGTACAGTTTCTCCCCGCTTTTGCCGCACCTGTGCCAGGTCTGCAATGCCAGCCTCGGTAGCTTCTGAATGATACTGAATGTGGAACTGCTCTTCCAGTTGCTTCCACGTATGGATCGAATCAAGTGGCAGCGAGGTGTACCACCCAAAAGCTGGTCCCGTCAGAGATTGCGCAAAGAACCTCACGCGCAACTGATCCGATGCTGAAATCATGCCTAACTGCGCCAGGTATCGGCTCACGTGCTCGATCGAGCTCGACCCTTCTGATCCGCTAAACCTTGAGAACTCAGGGAGCCGATACTTGGGTGGCAGCGGAATCAGGTCAAACTCGTTGGGGTACGGCTTTGAATAGCCGATTGTCCTTCTCTTCGGCACGAAGCCGAACTGGTCTCTCAAAATGGTATGGATTTGCTCCACTGTTTGAGCTGCAGGGGCTAGATTCTCATGGCTCGTTCCAGTTGCATACTTGGCTAGCCACGCCTGTTTGTCGGCGTCCATCCCAGACATCGCTGCCCCAGAAACGCCTGTTCCTGAAACTCCCGCTCCAGGAACTCCTGCCACGGAAATCCCTGCGGTCGCAATCTGGTTGGTGCGTGTCAGGTTATTGCAGTCCGGCACGTAGGTGCACACATATCCATGGGGGATTTCTTTAGGTGGCTCAAACAGGAACTGGCAATCGCCTGGGTCGCCTCCGACCTTGTAGACGACGTACGCCGCTGCCCCTGGTGGCTCCGGAGCTGCAAGTGTAAATGGCAGCGGTGGCCTGGCTTGGAGCGGTCTTTCTCCCTGGTGAGTCCCCAGAGTAGGCCCCGACGGAGAGTACTGATGTTTCATGATCTCCTGAACTACGCGAACTGCGATCCGCTCGAAAGCGTTCACCAGGCTCTCAGAATGGCGGTGAAGAGAATGAGCCACCATGTAGTTGACTTCCTGTCGCAGAGCTCTGGTGCGCTCCTCTGAAGGAACAGACAGATCCACCTCATCAAGAGCACCCTCGGGTGAGAACCCTTTCCACCTGATGCCATGCTTACGGGTCCTCTCAAAAGAGCCGATGAGATCGGCTTCGAAGAGAGCTTTGATGTCATCATACTTCGCCTTGTGCTCCTCGGGCAGCTCGTCGTACGTGACTGGTCTGTCCCCCATCTCAGCGTCGGATGTTGATGCAGATGCTGTTGAATGTCCCACCGGGCGTGCCAGAATGTGTTGCCTATCAAAACCCACCGGCGAGCAGCGACGAGCAACACGAAGAGCCGGGAGGCTCCCAGAACTGCTGGTGGGCCCTGGTCCCTCGGGCAACGGCCCGCAAAAATCCGGCACACGTCCTGGCTTGGTTCGAGGGCGTGCCACCTGACCTATACCTGGTCAGGAAGGTGAAGGATTGCTTCGATTGGTTTCCTGCATGGTAAACAAGTATACGTAAAATTCGAGCCGTGACCGGCTCCCAGGTTTCCCTGCGAATCGGCTCCTAGAGCCGATCAACCCATGGTTCTGCATTAGATCTACGATAACATGGGGTTTTTGCTTCATCAATACAAGTTAAATCGATCTACGACAGTTTAACGTTTTCACCACATAATTGGAACATCCTACACGTAGTTGAGCCTGGTAGATACAAAAGATGATAGAAAACTAACCCTAGAGAAGGCCTAAAAACCAACATAAAGTCAATTCCCGGAACAACTCCCCCCGGATTGGCAAACCAAATCTTAAATATTACTGGATCGTTCAACCCGTTTGCAAGGCCTGATCATGTAGATATCAAACTAAACCTTGGAGAACAAGGCACAACTATAACAGATCAAATCAACTTAAATAAAGATCAAGCAAGATGCCACCCTTACACCCGGGAAAAGGTGCAAAAGGTGGCGAGATAACTAGAGGCAGCATAACTAAACAATCATAGCGAAAAGGTACCGATGCTAGCCTAAACAAATCTATGATAATAGTATTACTCTCCATCAACAAGGCTTCAGTATGAGTAACACCAAATAATCGTATAAGTAGATACTGCCTAGATCGCAAGATGCGATCTAGGCAGCATGGCACTTACCCGAGAAAAACCCTAGAAACAAGGGGTGGCGATGCGCCGAGATTGTGTTTGTTGTGAACGTGATTGTCCTCCTTTTCTCGATAACCTTAGGTACATATTTATAGTCCGGAGACTTTCTATCTTTGGAATAACTCTACAACTCTATCTTCTACCTAAACCGAAACGTAACCTATTACAATATAAGATACACGGGCAATTTAGCCCAAATCAACGTACGAGGCCGATTCAACAACACGTTGCATATACGTATCTTCTAAGCCCATCTTGATCACAGCCCATCTCCTCCTTTGGCCAAAATATGGCGATAACACAGGTACAGCTGGGAAAGGGAGGCGAGGATCTCCATATGCTCTGCATCTTCCGCGACCTCGGCGTTCTCCTCCTCCAGCAATATGGCGAGTATCTCCTCGTCGTCGGAGTCCATGGCCGAACCGGCCAAATGCCGAACACTTGGCGGGCGTGGTGGTGGAGCTCGCAGCGAAGCAGAGCTACGACGAAGTTCAGGCGGCGAAAGCGGCAGCGGAATGGGTGGAGACTACGGCGAGCATATCTAGAGGCGTGGGCATGTCTCGGCATGGAGGAGCTCCGCCGGCGGAAGTCATGGCGATAGAGGCGCTGGGAGCTCTTCGCCGTAGTCTGGGCGAGTGGAGTGGGGGGAATGAGACTGTCTCGCCGATAGAGCTGGCCCACGCCCATTTTCACTGCGTCCGGCGTCCCCAGGGCGTTCCCGAGAACCTGGGTAAGGCTTGGGAAGACCGGACCAAAATTCGCCTGAATCCGGACGAAAACAGGTTCCTGGGTACGCGACTGGGCTGATTTTCTGCATCCGGATCGGCGTCCTGGGTAGCCGAGTGGATATGCTCTTAGGAAGGTTCTAATAATACAAAGTATTTTCATTTGATGACAAATGGAAAACACCAATTAGAACACGATGAAAGAACACCAAGATAAGAAATCTTCTCACTCGATGTGCCATTGTTAATATTATTTGGGGATCGACTCTTGCCTGTCCCAGACCATTCCATCTATTGGTTCGACTCTTGGCGACTGGTGGAAATCAACCATCTCAAGACTACAAGGAGAAAGTCAAGCAAAGTTTTTACTCCTTGTTATGTTGGTCACCTGGAGTATTTGGCGCAAAAGAAACAGAAGGGTCTTCGATAACACTTACAAGCAAATCGACGCGATTATCTAGGGCTATCGCGAGCAAGGGTCGTTTCAGTTTGCCTGGCCGGTAGCTCTTGGATTTGGTTAGCAGCAATTCTAGTCTTCTAGTTCTGTTTGTTTTGGATGTTGATGAGAATGTCAGATCGTTTATTTTTTTCCTCTTGTTTTTCTTGCCTCCCATCTAGTGGCTTGTCGCTGGTTGGCTTAGTCGGGTCACTCGCTCTCTGTTATCTGTACTTTGGCCCTTTTCTGGGTCTTTTCTTCTCTTAATATATACATGCAACTCTCCTGCATGGTTCGAAAAAAATAGAACAAAATGAAAGAACTATAGCGGGAGATCACAACCTTAAGGTCTATATTACAGAATACTAATAAGTGACTTAGTTTGTCTAGATTCATGTATCTAATACTTCCATTGTGTATCATCATAATAGCACCATAGGACTAGTTTATATTGTTATTGGCATCGATCTATCATTGTTTATGCAATTTGTATATGATTACTTTCCTATAAATTCTATTATTTTGGAATTTAATTTCTAGGAGGCACAAAACCTCCTTTTTAGTATTTTTTTTGTTTCAGGGACTTTCCGAACACCAATTAATTCAAGAAAAATACCACAGAAGTTTTTCATCATGAGAAGGGCAATGGGTCTTGGAAACACGCAAGGGGATCCACAAGGTCCGACCGAGGCCTGGTGGCTCGAGGCCCGCCTATGGTCGTTTCATCTAGGCTCGTTCGGGCCTCGAGCGTTGCCTCGGGCGCCCCTTTTTACAGACATCATCGTACCATCTGAATACCTACGCCATATTTTTTCCACGATTTATAGAGGCGGTGGCAGAGGCGAAAATCTTCTCCTACTCCGAGAAAGGGTAGATCATGTTGCTCCGAGGCCTCTAGAGATGGGAAAATCGAAGCCATCATCATCAACAGTACTCCTCCTTGGCCTAGGGAATGCATCTCCGTCACCATCTACATCATCCCCAACATCAGCACCATCTCCATCTCGAAGTTCCATCTTGTTCCCCTTGCAGTTTATGATCAGATTGAACCCTGGATATTGTTTTAGTGCCTTGTGCATGATTGTGCTCAGTAACTTGTCATTATTTTATGGTGAAGTTACAAGCTCAGATTGTGTTGTATTCCATATGCCTCTGATCTATATCATGTTTCACTGTTGTGAGTAGTTTCGCATGTTCCTGAGGGTATAAGAGGAATTGGCTTTGACTTTCATATAGTATGCAATGAGTATTTGGTTAATTTTTAATCTTCTATGTGTTTCTATGATGGTATTATGTGAACGTCGACTATATATTACTTCACCTATATGGCTCATAGGGATGCACCTGAGTGTAATGGAGAGAGTAAAAAGGTTTGGAATGACGGAAACCATGTCCTGAGTCTTGAAGTTGTAGTAAGGGGTTTTTATAGTGGGGATCTTGGAACTTTATGATGTGGTTGTACTTATGTCTTAATGAATCCCTTATTTGCTCATGAAAATGGCCTTAGGACTAACCATAAGGGGTGTACTTGCTCATGTATATGGATGCACCTATTTCAAGCTCCGTCCAAAGAGAATAAAATTTGACAAAATACTTACATGCTTCTATAAAAATCTCTATGCCGAGTAAATCCATACCGCTCTCGGGAACGTGTGTCACATATAAGAACACAAATTTCAGTTTGTTCTCTTGCTACATATAGGATTGGGCTTTCTCTGGAAAGAGAATTTACTTTACTTTCAATTTACTTTGCTTACAATTTACCTTATAGTAATTTACTTTTCTGTAACTATAAACAAAAACATCAAACCTTTGCATCTTTTATTATTTTACTAGTCAAACTTACTAACCAATATCTTGAGCTCCTCGTGGCTTCGACAACCTTTTCTTATTGAAAGGTACTACAATATATTTCCTACACTTGGGAGACATCAAGATACTTTCTGGTCACCAAGGTTGTGGGCGCCATGGACATAGGCCAATTTAGACCAGACCGATCATGGTCATAAATGTGATCTGGAGGATCATATCGAAGGTATATATGTGCTCGTAGGCTGGCTCCAATTATGGAGCGCCTGACACACCCTTACCGGTCATAAAAGGCAGGTATATCCATGATGGAATTCTGGCGCTTCATGAGATTATCCATGAAGTTAAGGTTAGGCATCATAGAGACGTCTTTCCAAAGATAGACTTCTAGAAGGCATATGACCGTTTAGATTATGTTTTTCTCTGACGGGTCGGGTTCTTCAATGCCGGGGTCTCTATGATCGCATGCATGGTAGGATGAATCATGCAGATTTTTATCAGTAGGAACATGGCTATAAACATAAACGGAGAGGTGATGACTGCAAGTGCATAGATCGTTTGTAGCTAGTTTCAAAATAAAGATATCGATCCCACAGGGAGCAGGAGTCTGAAGTCTAATAACTCTTGAACTAAATACTGAAATAATAATGCTAAACAACGTTCTTAGTAACAAGATAAAATGTGAGTTTTGTATAAAATATATTTTTAGGTTTTCAAATAAGAGAACAATAAATAAACTGAAGCTATAAGTAAACAAGAGCATGTGAGTATGATTATGAAAGTCTTCAAGATGATGGAAAGAGTTCTCAGAGAGTAGTGGATCCAACGCTAGTAATTAGAAAGAGTGATCAAAATTATTATAATAAATAAGACGATTTATGATATATGTGGGAAGAGCTCCATATATGGACGAATAGGAAGCAACGACTGCCCACATCAACCATCGTAACCACAGCAGACAGATAAACGACAGCAATCGTATTATCTCGCTATTAATGGATTTCTCCTGTGGCATGGACATGGCTTGATGAGTTCTCCTTGCTTCCCCAAGTTGATACGCAAGAGAGTGTTAATAGCTTTATAGTCACTGTAAGTGCTATCACTCCTTCGTCCACCAACAAGTAGTTCCCTCCATATAGTCCTCAGTGAGGCAAATATTGAGTGGCGTGCTTCACCCAACATCAAGATAAAGGAAATCTAACACACACACATAATGAACAATATCACATAATAATCTTTATCTCAGTTCAATCACATTCTAGGGTTTCTCCATCTCCCTAAAAACAAAGGAAACTACTCACAACATCATGGATAGAATATGGATGAAGTATGATGATACAATTGAGGACAAGTGCAAATCCAAGATTCAATATATGCATACTATCTTTGCCACTAAGTTCACGGAATATGTGCCAAGTCATCATCAAATTTATCATCAATTAGATAAAGAAAGTTCACGATTTTAACATGTGTGAGAATAAGAGCTAATATGATTCAATGAACTTGGATGGGACTATCAGAACTCAATAAATTTTCAAGAAATAGGAGAAACTGACCGCCTCAAAGAATTGGAACCATAAATTCCAAACCCAATCCTAGAATGAGAGTATTTCTAAATCATTACAATTGGAAAATAATAACATGGAATTCTTAAGTCATACATTCTCATGGAAGCTACATTTAAATATGGAACCACAATAATTTACGAAGTCTTTCATGTATTCACTGGGTCATCTAGTTTCAGATAATCTTGTGAAAAAATTATTGTGTAAACATGAGTTTGAACTATAAATACCAATGTGTGTTAAATGTCACCTATAAATTGGTTTTAAAATAAGCTCAAACTTTGTCCTCATGGAAAATATTCATCGAATTTCAAATAGTCCCGTGAAAAGCGGAGGGGATCTCCTCGACAATGGAGGTGGGGGATCTGGCTATACTCGGCGGTGGTGCCCCTACAGCTGCGGACGTTGGCATGGCGCTCATTTCATGGGTCCTTCCATCTTGGGTGGGCCTGTGGGGCAGGGTCCGGCTAAGCACATAACTCGTAGAAGCACTTGGTTGGGCTCATAAAGTCATGATGCGTCTGCTTTCATAGCTCTGCGGACGTTGATGCATTGATTGCATGCACCTTCTGGAACTACCATGGCAGGATGCTCATACAGTACACTTCAAAGTCGTTCGAGAGCACATTGCAGATTGTAGGGCCGTCTGGTCCATATTAGCATTCATCGTGTAACGGCAAACTGTTCCAATATCCTGAGATAGGTATTTCCTACGATGGTGGCTTTACAGTTATACTATCTCCGTTTCAAAATAAGTGTCTTAACTCACACGTATTTTTACGCTAAAATGCATCTGAATTCATGCCTATGCGGACAAAGTTAACACTTACTTTGGAGCTATGAGAGATAGTATGTATTTTCCATGGTCTTTAATTGCTCGTCATGTATTTGACACTGGGGGGGTGGGGGGGATGGTTAGGATGTCTTCGATGTTGACGATCCTGAACGAATACGTCTCCGTGAACAGTTAATGTTGTGTGTCCGTGATGAGGAGTTGGGCCAGGTTGAGCAAGACGGTCTGGAGATGGAATCGGAGGGGGAGTCCGGCTCCGGCCTTGCCTGGTGTGGTGTGGCGGCTGCTGCCATAATACTCCCCGTGTGCCTGGAAACAAAGCATAGACAGAGAAAATAGTAGTTGAGCAAGGCCATCGACCGAAACCATAGACTCTGCCGCCGGCTCTAATAAGAGAAACTTTACAAGCAGCTAGCCCTATGTAGATTTCCACGAGACATGTGAGGTCCCACCACCAAAAAGATACACACGGGGCACATGCATGCGGTGCTCTGTCAGTACACTCTTCAGCCCAGATAAGCTGTTGCATTTTCTGTAATATTTATGCAACATAGTTTATCCATCTCTGGTCGAAACTTTCCAGAAATCATGACGAAGCAGCATGTAAACATCTGGTCCGATTATATATATCCCAACGCATTTGATACTTCTTAATAAAGGGTTGTGTGCATTCGTGGATGCAGAGGTCGGGGGTGCAACCCCATTTCGGAAAAAAAAAAGAAATTGCCATTTTAAGCCGTCATGCCCTGCTGCTAAGTCTGGCGGGGTCATCTTTTATTACCTTATTTTATATCCACCTCTTCATTGGAGAATGGAACCGAGAGAGCCTCTAGTCCCTGCCCTGGAGTGATCAGCTCTGCCACAGGAGTCTCTCTGCTGCCTTGGCGTGGAAGTACATGGTGTTTGCGTCTTCGAGCTGAGCCCAGCGTTGACTGTAACTTGTTTTGTAGTCCAGAAAACGAATGATGTGTTCCTTTTTTTTTCAGCGTTGACAGGCATGATGACTGTTCGGAAGAGTTTGTGTTTAGACAATGAAAAACTCCCTGCTGCCCTAGCAAAAATCCAGAATCTTATATATCTGAGACATCTATTTTGGGACAGAGGGAGTACTAATCACAAGCAGGCCAAGGCACCAATGATATTTATATAATCAGATTGTATATAAGTTAAGTACAAAGCAAGATATTTAAAACAATTGGCTGAACATGCTCTGCTGGTTCAGCATGCACCGGGAGTGTAACTGCCCCTGCTATTGGCTCTCTTACAGGGGCGAGGGGTTAGCTACTTGCTCTGCTTTGAAGCCTTGCACGTGCGGCTTGATTCAGGACTAGTCAGGGGCTTGAGAGATCTACTACATCATATCAAAGCAACATCTTCGTAACTCGCAGAGGAACAATAAGGGAGACGATTTACCTAGTGTCAGGACCTCGTAGAGGAAACTCTACTTTCTGCTCGTCTGCTTGTATTATCAGTGGAGAGTACAAACTCGTTGAGTCGACTAGAGTCGACTAGATGTGATCTCGGAGAGAGAGAGAGAGAGAGAGAGAGAGAGAGAGAGAGAGAGAGAGAGAGAGAGAGAGAGAGATGATGATGATGTCTATTGTCTAGAGATCTATTCTCGGACGGCGCCTATTTCTTGTTGGACCTTTCTAGCCTTTATATATTAAAAGGCTACGTCTCAGATATCAATACGAGTAGGTTACAAGTTAGACTTTATATATAGTCTAGTCTTGGACTTCATTGTCTTGTTCCACTAGGAGTTTTGTGTCCTTTTGGGCTTCGTATCAACCAAACTTTCATGGGATTTATGGATCTTGGTATATTTTTGAGTGAGTCTTTCGTTGAACCGTACCATATATTGCAATAGTCGGGCACCCAAAGGGTTACATATCATATACAAAAAGTCAATTCATGTGACCGAGTGCAACATGTTAGATCATGCATCCTAATTACTCTCGCCCTTTAAAATACAAGATAGTTTAGCTTTTTTTTTGACATATATGAACGTCTATTAGTGTGACATTTACTTATTTTGATCCATACCTATAAATTAAAAATATCTACATACATGTGGTTTAAAAAAACTGGAACATTTTATAATTTTGAATTGAAGTAGTTAGGAAACGGAGGATATGGACTGATGAGGATTGATGTGAAATCTTGTGTGAGGCCATTGCCCAATGCTCGCCCGCTACGCGTTTACAAATAATTTACTACAGAACATTGTACTCATGGTTGGCAATACGTGAGCACTAGTGCAGAATGGCCCATTGGGGTTGGTAAGGGGCTTTAGTCCCGGTTACCCAACCGGGACGGGGCAATTGGGACTAAAGCCTGAACCTTTAGTCCCGGTTGCCCCATCAACCGGGACAAAAGAGCGTACACGTGGCCGCTGCTCCGTGCGAGGGGGGGGGGAGGGAGGAGCAACCGTCCCGGTTCGTACCGGGACATATAAGCTTCTGCCGCGGCAGAGATTTGACACATTTCTCTGCCGCGACAGAGAATTCATTTTGGCAACTTTTGTTGCCACGGCAGCATTTTGGCCACTTTTTGTGCCGCGACAGAGAATTCATTTATGTTGTTTTATTGTTTATTTAGTGTTTTGCACTCATCAATGAAAGAACCATTATATTACACAAGATCATCATGACAATATTATATTCGATACACGAATCGATTTCATGCACTACATATAAAAGTTGCTCTTTGTACAATTCCTATTGTCTGTACACAGCTGAATAGTATTCCCCTTTTGGGTTTAGGACTTCTGCATCCAAAAAACCCGCCAATTCCTCCTGAATTGCTCGTACGCGATCCTTTGGCAGAAGACCGTCCCGTAGACGTTCGATCTGATTTAAAAAAGGAGTCAGCCTGTATAAATGAAACTAAACACAATTTGATTTTAATTAAAAACTATAGAAATTGTTTACGTACGTGAAGTTGCTCTAAATTTCTGCCCTTCTCATCGCACGTCTGCCGGATGAACTCACAAACATAGTATCCACATAGATTGTTACCTGGTCCCTGCGTCAGGCACTTAATGAGAACATAGTTAAATTAAAATAATAATCAAGCATGATAATAACTGTATCAAAACTAGAATCAAAGAGATGCGCGGATATAGCTAATGGTGCTTACATCTAGTGCTTGAAATGTAAGCTCCGCTTTCCAAACACCCCTAGCCTTGTTGGTGAACCGTTTCCAAGCGCTGCCCGGCGAAGAAAACGAATAAAATAAGTTATTAATTACTTGATATCTTAAAATTCACGAACGTTGCCGATATAGTGTCGTAATGATTAGAATTACCGCTGGAGAAGCATATGCATGTCCTTCCACTGCTCAAGGGGTTTATGTTTCGAGTCCATGACTAGTACACGCCCTTTGTCAAGTTGAATGATTAACAGAATATAATGAAAGCTGCGAATGCATAACTAATCAATTATATACTTAACATCGAGTAAGCGAAATAGAAAGTGTATACAAGACAATAACACTCACTCGAAGTTGTAAGGAAAAAGTATTTCCCTTTTGGTTTCTTGAAACCTTAACGCGTGTACTATATTATCCTCCGTATCCTGGGGGCTTGTTTTGAGATTAGCTTGATAAACTCAATATAGGTAAATGAAGCCAATGTTATAGATTTGTCCTCTGCTGCATTTGAGAATCTTCATTCGGCATATTACAGTATGATTATATACATGCAATAAACAAGGTGAGATAGCTGGGGACTAAATTAATTACAGAATTAGTACTTAGAGATAATAGGAACTGATGATCGATTTGTCCAAGGCGTCCTTATTGAATAATTGAAATAGTTCATCAAATTCAATGGATATCATGTCATCTATTTCTTTCCCATAATGCTTTTTGTAACCTTCAGCACTATCCAGTTAGCCCCGGCCTTTGTGGCATGCATGTACCAGTTATGCAATTTTCGTATTTTTGTTGGAAGATTATTTACCTCCTCAGGTTTGACGAGAGGTCACACACGGGGAGGTACTCTAACTGGGATAAGTACTGGGCAATACTCATACCTTGAGCAGCGGCAACTTCTCTGTAATATGCAACTACCTCTGGATCATACTGCTCTTTGGCCGCATATTTGCTCGACCCCACATTAGTATGTGAAATCACCTTGAGAGGGGCGCAAGACTGTTTTTCTTGTTCTCCGAGCTGGGCACAAGATTTCTCGCTTGAATCAGTACTGCTCTTCGAGGCTTGTTGTGCCGCATGTGACTTGAGAATAGAACGCTCATAGTCTGATGACAGCTTTGGCTCGGGTTGATCAAGAGTCTTTAGCGTTTTAAACACGCGGGCCTTTTCTTCTGTGGTGCTGAGGAACTCTGGCTCTTTCGGCCGCCTCAGCTTAGCGAAAAACGCTATCGTTTCCGCATCAACGATCGCCGCAGTCTCCTCTTCAGTACAGTCATAAGCTCTTTTGGGAGGAGCCTTTGGTATTTTTGGAAGAGGCTCTTGTTTACGTTTCGGCGATCGCTTACCATGACGGAGAGTAGCGGTACGCTTACGCTTTTTATTACCTTATTTTATATCCACCTCTTCCTTGGAGAATGGAACCGAGAGAGCCTCTAGTCCCTGCCCTGGAGTGATCAGCTCTGCCACAGGAGTCTCTCTGCTGCCTTGGCGTGGAAGTACATGGTGTTTGCGTCTTCGAGCTGAGCCCAACATTGACTGTAACTTGTTTTGTAGTCCAGAAAACGAATGATGTGTTCCTTTTTTTTCAGCGTTGACAGGCATGATGACTGTTCGGAAGAGTTGGTGTTTAGACAATGAAAAACTCCCTGCTGCCGTAGCAAAAATCCAGAATCTTATATATCTGAGACATCTATTTTGGGACAGAGGGAGTACTAATCACAAGCACGCCAAGGCACCAATGATATTTATATAATCAGATTGTATATAAGTTAAGTACAAAGCAAGATATTTAAAACAATTGGCTGAACATGCTCTGCTGGTTCAGCATGCACCGGGAGTGTAACTGCCCCTGCTATTGGCTCTCTTACAGGGGCGAGGGTTTAGCTACTTGCTCTGCTTTGAAGCCTTGCACGTGCGGCTTGATTCAGGACTAGCCAGGGGCTTGAGAGCTCTACTACATCATATCAAAGCAACATCTTCATAGAGGAAACTCGCAGAGGAACAATAAGGGAGGCGATTTACCTAGTATCAGGACCTCGTAGAGGAAACTCTACTTTCTGCTCGTTTGCTTGTATTATTAGTGGAGAGTACAAACTCGTTGAGTCGACTAGATGTGATCTCGCAGAGAGAGAGAGAGAGAGAGAGAGAGAGAGAGAGAGATGATGATGTCTATTGTCTAGAGATCTATTCTCGGACGGCACCTATTTCTCGTTGAACCCTCCTAGCCTTTATATATTAAAAGGCTACGTCTCAGATATCAATACGAGTAGGTTACAAGTTAGACTTTGTATATAGTCTAGTCTTTGACTTCCTTGTCTTGTTCCACTAGGAGTTTTGTGTCCTTTTGGGCTTCGTATCAACCAAACTTTCATGGGCTTTATGGATCTTGGTATATTTTTGAGTGAGTCTTTCGTTAAACCGTACCATATATTGCAATAGTCGGGCACCCAAAGGGTTACATATCATATACAAAAAGTCAATTCATGTGACCGAGTGCAACATGTTAGATCATGCATCCTAATTACTCTCGCCCTTTAAAATACAAGATAGTTTAGCTTTTTTTTGACATATATGAACGTCTATTAGTGTGACATTTACTTATTTTGATCCATACCTATAAATTAAAAATATCTACATACATGTGGTTTAAAAAAACTGGAACATTTTATAATTTTGAATTGAAGTAGTTAGGAAACGGAGGATATGGACTGATGAGGATTGATGTGGAATCTTGTGTGAGGCCATTGCCCAATGCTCGCCCGCTACGGCGTTTACAAATAATTTACTACAGAACATTGTACTCATGGTTGGCAATACGTGAGCACTACTGCAGAATGGCCCATTGGTCCCGGATGGTAAGGGGCTTTAGTCCCGGTTACCCAACCGGGACGGGGCAAGTGGGACTAAAGCCTGAACCTTTAGTCCCGGTTGCCCCATCAACCGGGACAAAAGAGCGTACACGTGGCCGCTGCTCCGTGCGGGGGGGGGGGGGGGGGAGGAGGAGCAACCGTCCCGGTTCGTACCGGGACAAATAAGCTTCTGCCGCGGCAGAGATTTGACACATTTCTCTGTCGCGGCAGAGAATTCATTTTGGCAACTTTTGTTGCCACGACAGCATTTTGGCCACTTTTTGTGCCGCGGCAGAGAATTCATTTATGTTGTTTTATTGTTTATTTAGTGTTTTGCACTCATCAATGAAAGAACCATTATATTACATAAGATCATCATGACAATATTATATTCGATACACGACTCGAGTTCATGCACTACATATAAAAGTTGCTCTTTGTACAATTCCTATTGTCTATACACAGCTGAATAGTAGTCCCCTTTTGGGTTTAGGACTTCTGCATCCAAAAATCCCGCCAATTCCTCCTGAATTGCTCGTACGCGATCCTTTGGCAGAAGACCGTCCCGTAGACGTTCGATCTGATTTAAAAAAGGAGTCAGCATGTATAAATGAAACTAAACACAATTTGATTGTAATTAAAAACTATAGAAATTGTTTACGTACGTGGAGTTTCTCTAAATTTCTGCCCTTCTCATCGCACGTCTATCGGATGAACTCATAAACATTGTATCCACATAGATTGTTACCTGGTCCCTGCGTCAGGCACTTAATGAGAACATAGTTCAATTAAAGTAATAATCAAGCATGATAATAACTGTATCAAACTAAAATCAAAGAGATGCGCGGATATAGCTAGTGGTGCTTACATCTAGTGCTTGAAATATAAGCTCCGCTTTCCAAACACCCCTAGGCTTGTTGGTGAACCGTTTCCAAGCGCTGTCCGGCGAAGAAAACGAATAAAATAAGTTATTAATTACTTGATATCATAAAATTCACGAACGTTGCCGATATAGTGTCGTAATGATTAGAATTACCGCTGGAGAAGCATCTGCATGTCCTTCCACTGCTCAAGGGGTTTATGTTTCGAGTCCATGACTAGTACACGTCCTTTGTCAAGTTGAATGATTAACAGAATATAATGAAAGCTGCGAATGCATAACTAATCAATTATATACTTAACATCGAGTAAGCGAAATAGAAAGTGTATACAAGACAATAACACTCACTCGAAGTTGTAAGGAAAAAATATTTCCCTTTTGGTTTCTTGAAACCTTAACGCGTGTACTATATTATCCTTCGTATCCTGGGGGCTTGTTTTGAGATTAGATTGATGAACTCAATATGGGTCAATGAAGCCAATGTCATAGATTTGTCCTCTGCTGCATTCGAGAATCTTCATTCTGCATATTACAGTATGATTATATACATGCAATAAACAAGGTGAGATAGCTGGGAACTAAATTAATTACAGAATTAGTACTTCCAGATAATAGGAACTGATGATCGATTTGTCCAAGGCGGCCTTATTGAATAATTGAAATAGTTCATCAAATTCAATGGATATCATGTCATCTATTTCTTTCCCATAATGCGTTTTGTAACCTTCAGCACTATCCAGTTAGCCCCGGCCTTTGTGGCATGCATGTACCAGTTATGCAATTTTCGTATTTTTGTTGGAAGATTATTTACCTCCTCAGGTTTGACGAGAGGTTTGCCGTACTGGTATTTGTATGCTAATTTACACACGGGGAGGTACTCTAACTGGGATAAGTACTGGGCAATACTCATACCTTGAGCAGCGGCAGCTTCTTTGTAATATGCAACTACCTCTGGATCATACTGCTCTTTGGCCGCATATTTGCTCGACCCTACATTAGTACGGGAAATCACCCTGAGAGGGACGCAAGACTGTTTTGCTTGTTCTCCGAGCTGGGCAACAGATTTCTCGCTTGCATCAGTACTGCTCTTCGAGGCTTGTTGTGCCTCATGTGACTTGAGAATAGAATGCTCATAGTCTGATGATAGCTTTGGCTCGGGTTGATGAAGAGTTTTTAGCATTTTAAACACTCGGGCTTTTTCTTCTGTGGTGCTGGGGAACTCTGGCTCTTTCGGCCGCCTCAGCTTAGCGAAAAACGCTATCGTTTCCACATCAACGATCGCCGTAGTCTCCTCTTCGGTACAGTCATAAGCTCTTTTGGGAGGAGCCTTTGGTACTTTTGGAAGAGGCTCTTGTTTACGTTTCGGCGATCGCTTACCACGACGCAGAGTAGCGGTACGCTTACGCTTTTTATTACCTTATTTTATATCCACCTCTTCCTTGGAGAATGGAACCGAGAGAGCCTCTAGTCCCTGCCCTGGAGTGATCAGCTCTGCCACAGGAGTCTCTCTGCTGCCTTGGCGTGGAAGTACATGGTGTTTGCGTCTTCGAGCTGAGCCCAGCGTTGACTGTAACTTGTTTTGTAGTCCAGAAAACGAATGATGCGTTCCTTTTTTTTTCAGCGTTGACAGGCATGATGACTGTTCGGAAGAGTTTGTGTTTAGACAATGAAAAACTCCTTGCTGCCGTAGCAAAAATCCAGAATCATATATATTCAAGACATCTATTTTGGGACAGAGGGGGTACTAATCACAAGCAGGCCAAGGCACCAATGATATTCATATAATCTTATATATAATCAGATTGTATATAAGCTAAGTACAAAGCAAGATATTCAAAACAATTGGCTGAACATGCTCTGCTGGTTCAGCATGCACCGGGAGTGTAACTGCCCCTGCTATTGGCTCTCTTACAGGGGCGAGGGGTTAGCTACTTGCTCTGCTTTGAAGCCTTGCAAGTGCGGCTTGATTCAGGGCTTATAGCTCATATACGACGTCTTTACATGGAATTGGAAGGAACACGACATCGTTGAAAAGAATAGCTCGCACGCGACACTTCTGAAGCGGCAAATAGCTCCCGTGCGACACTTCCACTTAACCCCACGAGACCGTCAACGAATTCGAATCAGCTGAGCACAGTAGGACCCACAGCCTCTCCACGTCACGGCGGAACTCACCTGATGTCCACCTCATATCGTGGGACCCACCCTGTGGTTGAAGAGAGCCGTTGGCCCCGATCCGTCCCCGCACCCGAGCACTCCCGCCACCGTTCCAGCATCTCATCCCCTTCTGTTTTCTTCTCCGGCGAGCAAGTGCGGCAACGCCGGCGAGGGATGTCGAGCTCTGCTTCCTCCCACCGCTCATGGCCTCGGTATGGTGCGGTGTCGATGAGGAGGTGCCCCGATTGCCCCCGTACCGCGCCCCTGAAGCGGCTTGTCACATCCACCGACAAGAACGGCAACATTGGTCGGGAAATTGTGAAGTGTGAGAGCAAGCCCGAGCCGGGAAAGGTGAGATCTGAGTGTTCCGAGCGCCAATTTCTTGCTTTTCTTTCGAAATTTCATGCATTTCATCGAATTTGGGATTTAGGGTTCATCTCTGCGATTTCAGGAACTGCCAAAATGTGGGCATTTTGAGTGCCTTGATGAGCACATCGAGCGAATTGGGGTGGAGGTAGCATCCCGGGAGCTCGAAAACCCGTCCGTGGTGGAGCAATTGGGATGTGGCAACCCCATTTCCGCTGGTACTACGGTGGATGCGGAAGTGAAGGCCGAGCTAAAGAAGATGAACAAGCAGCTAAGGCAAATCATCGAATTGAAGAAGCAGGACAATCTGGTGGCCGGTTTTTTTATTTTTGTGTAATTTCTCTCGGATTAGTTTATCTCCTCATCGTTAGTCATTAGACAGCGCAGTCAGTGTTCGAGTGATGCTTTGTAATGGATGTAATGGTCTATGTCTTTGGCTTGAATAAAATGCAACACAAATTCGGGCTAATTTTGAGCTGCTCTGTTTTCGAAAGCAGTGTTTCTTCAGTTTCGTCAGTTTCGTCAGTGTTCCTTTTATCAGTGTGCAGGGGGCGCCCGTGTGCAGGGGAGGGGGAGGGGTTGAAAAGTAAAAAAACAATTGACGAGGATTGAAAAAGGCCAGGCCCAAATATAACCTAGCCATGCCAAAATGGACGTATCCAGGCCCAATAGTAACTATATGTTGATTGGGCAAAAAAAAAATGGTACTCACGTTACAATCTAAATAGGAACGTGTGAATCTGCAGATACTCGTGCTCAGGTTGCAATCTTTTTTTTTTGCAAAAGTACATATATAAATGAAGTCCAAGGATATCCATTTAACTAACATAACTTGGGCGCTCCTTTAACTTATGTAAATATGTAAATGTCTTATTTGAAAATGAACCATGTGTTGTATGAACTTGTTTTTGTGTCTTTTGTTTTATACACTTGTAAATATATAAATATTGCACGAGTATTATATGAACATGTTTTTGTGTCTTTTGTTTTATACACTTGTAAATATATAAATATTGCACGAGTATTATATGAACTTGTTTTTGTGTCTTTTGTTTTATACACTTGTTGTTTTGAGTGTTTTGACAAATGACAATACAATAAAAATAAAACACAGATTGCAATGAAACAAGGGATAGATAATATTGGGGCCCGATAATATTGGGATAACATTACTTATATTAGATAGGGAGATCGATAACATTACAATAAAAATAAAAAAGTACAATAATATAGGGGAAGGGGCGGAATAGGCGCCCCGCCTAAACCCTGGGCTAGCCCCTAAACCCTAACCCCCTAATCCATTGGCGGTGGAGGCGGTGCCGGTGCAGCCGCATTCCGGGCCGCATTCCACGCCGCTAGCCTCTCCCGCTGGTTTCGCTTCCATTGCTCCTCCCGGAAGGCCCGGCCATTGGCCTCCCGTTGCTCCTCCTCCTGCCGTTTGCGCCTTTTGTTCAAGGAGCGCTGGGCCTCCTTCTCCTCCAACCTGGCGATGCGAGCCTCCTCCCTTGCCTCCTCCTTCGCCGCCTTAGCCCAGTAGGCTTCGGAGGGGAGGTCGCCGCCGTCGGGGAGGTTGGGGACGGGGTTGTGGACGATGGGGCCCTGGTCTCCCCAGGGGCAGGGCGGGGACTTCTTCTCCTTCTTGCCACGCTTGGGGCGGCGCGTGGTCTCCCGCTCGTACCACTGCTTGTGGTCCGGGTGGTTGTCCTCGTCGCTTAGTTCGCTGTCGGAAGGGAGGCGGAAGGGGGAGGTCGCCATGGTCGGAGTGTTTGGGGGGCGGCTGGGAGGAGGCAAAGGGACGGGCTCGAGGTTGAAGAGATGAGGGGCAAGATGAGATGAGGAGGCAAAGGCGTTTTGCCTATTTATTGAGGGCGGAGCGTGAAGGGCGGCGTGGGAATCCAGCGTCGCGTTGGCGCAGACGCGGAGACGAGACGCGTGCGCTGCGTTGCCCCTGCATGCATGATCAATGCGAAAGAGACGGGAAGCGGGGCAGCGGTCGTGATCAATGCGAAAGAGAGAAAAAAATAGCTAGGATGCGACGCCCCCGCCCCTGCATGCATGCATGTGCATTAATGCGAAAGAGAGAAAAAACGTCCAAGGTAGTTGTTCATTGGCAGTGAAAAATAAAAGGGAAAATATAATTTGGCCTTGATTTACTTCGGTAATAAATGCAGGAATCTAGTACCAAGGTACTCGTTCGTTTTTACACACGCAATAAAAATCGGTGGGAGTAATATTGACTTTTTGTATGGCGCATGAACCAGATGGAAGTAAATTTGACTGAAGAAAGTTGTTCGACGTACACTTATTTAATGGGGCAGCGCTGTTGCACGCAAAATAGCTAGACTGCGACGCTAGGGGCAGCTGCTGCAGGGCATGCATGGTGCAGCCCGCCCAGACGCCGAGACGAGACGCGTGCGCTGCGTTGCGTGTGGGAAGCGGGCGTGATCAATGCGAAAGAGAGAAAAAAAATAGCTAAGATGCGACGTACTGTAACCCCTGCACCGCCGTCCCCGACCCTGCATGCTGCATGCATGGTGCAGCCCGCCCCGCCCAGCCCCCTCGCATGCCACGCTCGGTCTAACGGTCTCGAGTGTGCCAACGCTGTACGTTATATTTATTACATATTTTAGATTTTGATATTTTTTCTGCTGGTCATAGTGACATGCATACTCCCTCTGTCCACAAATAAGTGTACGTTTGGCTTCAAAATTTGTCCACAAAAAATGTACTTCTACCTTTCCAATGCACTTGGGCATCCACTATGTAGTCCATAAGGCTATCCACAAGCCAAAAAGTAGTCCATAAGACTAGTCCATAAGAGTAACTTAGGTAGTAACATGCATGTACATGCAATGCCAATTAGGCAAATTGGTGACATGGCATGACAATTAATGAAGAAAGAGAGAGAGGTAGTAACTTAGCTAGTTACCATAACATCACACATAACCAAGATCATATGAGTCTACAACCTAATTAATTAGCTCTTGCATGACACCATACATATGTTATCACCCACTATGAAGGTAGTAACATCAACTAGTAACATGTGCAAGTTACTAGTCTTAGTTACTTAGCACTATGACCAGCCTAAGGCTATCCAAAAGCCAAAATAACATAGATGTGGTATCATGCAAAGTCTCATTTATTACAATGAACCTGAGGGGAGTAAGTTTGATTGGAGAAAGTTGTTACACGTAAACTTATTTACCTACAGCGCTGTTGGACGTAAAATAGCTAGACTGCGACGCTAGGGGCAGCTGCATGCCCGCATGGTGCAGCCCGCCCCGCCAGCGCCCTCGCATGCCACGCTCGCATGCCACGCTGTTGCACGTAAAAACGATGAAGCCAATCAGAATCCAGAATCATCCATCCCACGGATCGCCAAGAGCTAGCCACGAAATCCTTCTAAGAGACGCCAACCAATCAGGTTGCAGAACAAGCCCTTCCACGGATCGCCCAGAGCCACCCGCGGAATCCTTCTAGAAGACGCGATCGGACGGCCACAGTGTCGCGCTAGGGTTAGATCTACGGTCCTCATTCGGCCTTAGGGTTAGCGGGGTTTAGGATGCAGTCAACGGGGTTTCACAAGTTTGACCAAACATTCAAATGTGCATAACTAATTCAAAAAAAATCAAAAAAATACAAAACCTTCGCATGGTGTCATGTTATGTCACATAGTTGTGAGGAAAAATATCAAACTTGGTCTATTGATCATATTTCAAAAAACCCTTCACAAAATGACCTATCTCCTCCGAGGTTTTCTGGCTTTCGGGTCAAATGACCAATGATATGGCTAGAATCAAGGCATAGTTTGTGATAATGTGCCCATATTTGGCATGCATGTCTATAATGGGATGACTAACAATGTTGTAGCACAAAGTTTTCCTTTTCGACGCACAGAAAAATCATTTTCTATTTTCTGAGTGCCGAAAGAGGGGGGGATTTGTGAAGCAACCACCAAATTGAAGTTTCAAAATGGTAACATCCTATTTTTCAAAAATACTAGACCACCTAGAATGTACAATTTCCCAACCTGAGTATCTCAAACCTTTTATTCCATCCCTGGTGAAAAAGACAAATCCTGCCGAATCGGCTGTAAGTGGGTAAGATATGAACTACAGGTACATGATTCCATGCTGATGATTTTTTGTAAAAATAATTTTTAGGTTCACAACATGCTATTTCATCAGAGATCCAATGGTAGTTTTGCGAGCCTCAGCCCCTAGCTAAGAATATTTATGAAAACCCTTCAAGTTTGACCAAACATTCAAATGTGCATAACTAATTCAAAAAAAATCAAAAAAAATACAAAACCTTCGCATGGTGTCATGTTATGTGACATAGTTCTGAGGAAAAATATCTAACTTGGTTTTAGAAATGGTCGAAAAAAAACTTGCTTAGAAATGGGGTGGTTTACCCTAGCTTTGGAGCCCATTTCTACCCCATTTTGGGTGAGGGTGAGTTGTACTTCACAAAAGGGATCAGGGTGAGGATGAGTTGTATTGTACATATGAGAAAAACGTTGGAAGCTCATACAAACATAGAAAAGTGACATAGCTACATATGTTGAAATTCAAATTTACCATCATATTTGAATTTTGTCCAAATTATCAACAAGTGACAAATTATTATAATAACAAATGTTTACAACAACAAGTGCCAAATTATTACAACAACAAGTGTCAAATGTTTACAACAATAACAAATGTTTACAACAATAACAAATGTTTACAATAACAAATGTCTATTTCTTTTGGCTCTTCTTACCCCTCGTTTTCTTCTCCTTCACAAGTTTCACACCACACAATAGGTTTATGCTCTTCTTTTTCTTACCATTACCATCTGGCCTCCCCACAGCACGTCCAAGAGTCTCCTTCACCTCCTGCACCTCCTCAACAACCTCATGATCATGATCCAGAGCCTCAACAACTTGGTCAGTTTGCACCAGAGCCTCAACAACAGGCTCATTTTGCACCAGAGCCTCAACAACAGGCTCATTTTGCACCAGAGCCTCAACAACAGGCTCATTTTGCCCCTCATTTTGCACCATAGCTTCCAAATCATGATCCAGAGCCTCAACAACTTGGTCAGTTTGCACCAGAGCCTCAACAATAGGCTCATTTTGCACCAGAGCCTCAACAACAGGCTCATTTTGCACCAGAGCCTCAACAACAAGTTCAGATTGCACCTCAGCAGCACCAAACATGATCTGGTTAGTTCTCTTCTTTCTTTGGCCATTGATTCTTGCCCTTTTCACTGGCCAGCATTCGTCAACAACAAGAGGTGGGCCTTTTTCTCCACGCTTCCTCCTGAAAACAAGCAAGTTAGCTGGGGGAGAAAAATCATCAACAAGAAATGGGATAGATTTTGGATGAACATACTTTGGCTTTTCAGCAGTGTATCTGCACTTGGTAGAGCCAGCTCGGTGTCCAAGTTCTTCACAGAGTTTGCATCTATTCTTGTTACCTTTTTGGGCCCTTTTTGGCTTGGCATCTTTCTTTTCAACTTTCTTTCCCTTCTTGCTGCTCCCACCTTTCTCAAACCAAGCCTTGAATCTACTCTGCTTGGGCCTGCCAGCCTTTCTTTTCATCAAAGGAGGACACAAGGAGAACTGAATGTCCACTTCAGGCCACTGAGACTGATCTGTAAGTGCTGGAATTGGTGTTCCATATGCAGCCTTGAATTTTGCTACAGAATAATACTCATGCAAATATGGGTGCATATTTAGCTTGTGTTTGGAGGCCAAGAAAAGTATGGCATGCTCACAAGGCTTCCCAGTGTGTTGCCACTCAAGGCATGTGCATTCATGCAATTGAGTGTCAACAACATGCCTCCTGCCAGTCTTTGTATCTCTGACTTCAGCACCCCACAATGAGGATTTCTCAACACGCAAATGTGCAAGATTTCTGCTCCTGTTGACCACCTGCTGCACAACATCAGGAAGCTTATCTCCTTGAAGAACATCACCAAGCCTTCTTCTCAATTCCCACAACCTCATGATCATGATCCTGATCTGGTCAACCATGTCATGGACAGGCAAGTCTTTTAACTCCTTCACTTTGTTGTTAAAACTTTCTGCCAAATTATTGTTGATATGATCACATTTGATGGCAGTGTTAAAACCAGACCTGTACCATAAAAGAGAATGGTAGGTTTCCAACCATGTACAAAACTTGACCCTATCCTTCTCAGAGCATGCCGCCTTAATCTTCTCAAGGTGATATGAATGTGTCTGCCTGGTGTAAGATCTTGCTGCTGGCCACATGCGTCCAAAATCATCTCCTCTGAATTTTTTGATCAAATTCATCCACATATGGCCGAAGCACTCCCTCTGCTCAGCATGAGGGAAAACAATCTTCACTGCATTTTCTAAACCTTTACATGCATCTGTGTGCACTACCAATGGAGAGACTGGCCCTATGCATCTTTTCAACTGCATCATGAACCATGTCCATGATGCCTCTGTCTCAGACTGAAACATGCCAATAGCTACAGGGAACATCCAATTGTGTCCATCTAAAGCATTGCATGCTGCTAGTTGACCATTCCACTTTCCAGTCAAGAAAGATGAGTCTATACTCAAATATGGACGGCAACCTGCTTTGAAGCCATCGATGCAAGGCTTTAAAGCCATGAAGAATTTAGAGAAGAAGACTTTCCCATCAGCTGTTACCTCAGTATCTATCTCCACAACACTGCCAGGTGACCTCTTCTCTACTTCTGCTTTGAAGTTATAAAGCATTCGAAAGGTATTTGCCCAATCACCATATAGCTCTTTCATTGCCCTTTGCTTTGCCTTCCACACTGTAGTATAATTCAGCTTAATGGGGTACTGCTTTTCCAAGTCTATTTTCAGTCTCTTTGCAGTGCTGTTTGGTGTTGTGGCTAAAATGGGCTTGATCTTTTCTGCAACTCATAATTGTGATGTCATCTTTGTAACTGTTTGAGAACTTGTAATGCAAGTATGAGGTTTTGGAATTTGATTCACTCTTATTGTCCTTCCATCAGGTTGGCGTCTAGCAGATATATACCACTTGCAAGGCTTGACACCACCATCATAACCTATGCATTTTGCATAGAACTTCTTTTTATCAGTCCACATAGTCTTGGTAGCAAACTCACGTTTGACTGCATATGTCCTGAAACACATCCTGAATTCATCCATGCTTGGAAACAATCTCCCAACTTCAATAACTGGGTCCTCTTTGTCATAAACTGTTACTAGCTCATCATCATGTGCATCATCTACATGAACTGCGGCATTTTCCAACAACTCTAGATCTATATCTGCCTCTTCATCTCTTAAATGGTTGTCACCATCATTTGCAGCTTCATCCCTCTTCTTCTCCTTGTCTCTGTCATCTATAGGAATGCCAAAAAGCTTTGCCATTTCAATGTCATCTATTGGTGCAATGACCAAATCAGTGCGGTCATGTATCTCAACTGAATTCCAATCAACAGTTACAATCCTTTGTGCATTACCATCTGCAGCCTCCCCTTGTGCATTAGCATCATCATCCTCCACTGTTAACACTTCCAACTCAGTAAGTATAGGCATTACTTGCCTTTGTGCAGCCCAATCATCCTCGACCATCTGAGCAGCCAGCTTCGAGGCCACATATCCAACCCTCGAATCAGGTTTTAGATCAATGAGCTCTGCTAAAAACAGAACAGTTTTGCTTGTCCAACCGTTTCTCTCATCGATTTCATCAACTATATGTTCCCCTGTCTCAACCCTAACATAGTCACATTTGCAATCATCAAATCGTAACAAAGAAACTTCTTGCTCTGGCCCCCAAACCACATTATCCCCAATTTTTTCCACCATTTTCCTTACTGCCTCCTCTCCCATGTTTATTAGCTCTTGGGGATCAACATGTTCTAATTCCACCTCCCATTTAACAACCGTGTCTCTCTCAATGATCTGCGTGCTGCCATCAACTAAAACAGCCCTAGAGGGAAAGAAATTGATACGAAATTCGAAGGTTTGGCGCGCAACATCGTCTCCCCTGTTTTTGGCGGGCACTGTGAGCTAGCGGAAGCGAACAGAAAGCTCAACCTTAGAGAAATTAAGTGCAGAGATACGGGATATACCGATTAGAAGTCCCCTCTCCATGCTCCATATCGTTCCCCCTCGCCCCGTTCAGCACACCCTCGCCTCCACAATCTAGCATCAATGGGCACGCTCAGATCTCGAATTGAGAAGAATGGGAGAGGAATTAGCTTTCAAATGGCACTCACCACCTTCGTCGTCGAACGAAAGCGCCGCCGCCTAAATTAATTGCCGTGCCGCCGCCGCCGGCGCCGAGAACGATGGGTGAGGTCCGCCGCCACCGTCGGGGAAGCTACAGTCAGTGTTACGCGCGCTCTCGGTCGGAAGCGGTTGGTTTGACTGGCTGTCCCAACCAACCGGTTTGGCTTAACCCTAATATTGGAACAAAGTTAAATGTGTCCTTACGACCGTTTTAAGGCCCGTGTGGCCCTGGGATATTAGCTGCCTCACAACCGTCGCATGCGAGCTATTCTTTTCAACGATGTCGCTTTCCTTCCAATTCCATGTAAAGACGTCGCATAGAAGCTATAAGCCCCTTAATTCAGGACTAGTCAGGGGGCTTGAGAGCTCTACTACATCATATCAAAGCAACATCTCCATACATTAATTGGGTCTTAAGTTATTGGCTGTGTACCACACAATAATCTACTAGTATATTGGAAACTTAAAGTTCACTCCAGTGCCTCTGTGCTCAAAATCTGCTCACACATGGAGGCTGCTGCTCGAAACATGCTCATTTCTTGGCAGACTTCTCCGCAGCAGCAGCTCCTTGTGGAGTTGAATCCATGCCAAGGAGAGCAGGACGCCCAGCCCAGAGGTGTCCATATCTATTATTAGTGCGGGTGCACTGGTTTCTGGTTCTTGCGTACAGTATGAGATTGCGAAATAATAATTATATATAATGACAACACTACACGATCAAGAATCCCAGACAAATTTGAAGAGCTTTGATACGCCTGACCTATATTGGTATCCAAACAACAGTTTAACCTCCATCGCGTACAACATAGAACATATGACTAGTTATCATAATCCGGCAGCCCGACCAGGCATAAAATGATAGATATACTAGTAGGAAGGTAGATCTCGTTGTCCAATAAACGACATGTCTTCAGGTTACTACATCACATGGTGATCAGAGAAACCAAGAGCGGGCAGGCCATCAGAACAACATCTAACGCCTTATCTATGAAGTCAAATTGTTTCATCAAGCTTTGATGGTCTTGCTCATGCCGCCTATACATGGAATGGCAACTGCATTAGAATAAGCCTTATATTTTTTTTATTTTATTAAAAATAAATAAGAACAGGGTACCACTTTGCAATGAATATGTTTCGCAATATACAAATGTTATACCTCATTGTCTCATCAATGGAAGCATTAGATAAAGCCGACTCTAGTTCATACTCCAACATGGCGTTCTCGAGCCTGTCCATCTGTTGAGAATTGAGTTGTTAGTCCCCCTATAGTTTAAGTTCATGTGCAGGGTTCAGCAGTCCTCGGTGAATTCTTTGAAGTTTGGTTTCGTATTATTAGTCAAGTCACACAACTGAAAGGCAATGATGATTTATGACAACTCGAAGTATGGTAAGAGGCTTGTATGAACTCGATTTGTTTTTATTTTTATACATATACTCATAATTGTGAGCATACTTAGTCTATTCACGTGAGAAGTATGTTATTTAATGGATGCTTAGTAGTTCTTGCTTTCTTATGATTAGTTCCAACCTGCTAATAGTTTATAGCATGTCATATAAATGTTTACTTGCTTTGTTCTATTCATAACTTGGTATGACATTGTGGTATCCTCCTCTGAATTTTTTATTTGAATCAACTTGGCACATGCTAACGCATGAATATGACTAAACAAAAGTCACTTAAATCTGGATGATTTATTTTGCCTCAGAGTTTTTGTGTCACTTTTATGCCATAATTAATTTTTTTGTCGCAAGCATGATTATGACATTTACCGCTCTCTCGATTGTCGCTCTCTTTCTATTGCTAGCCTTCACTTGCACTGAGTATGAGCTCTACTCGTGCATTCAACTCCCCAAAACCAAAATTGTCAAAAAGTGTCCACCAGATCTATCTATTAGCATCATTGCTATTCCGTGATTTATTATGCTTTGTTTTCTTTCCAATAAAATGTTTGCTTGTTATGAGAAAATTAGTTAGTAAAGCTCTCACGAACTTGATGGCACACTTTATTTTTTTGCACTTAATAAACCTGAACCATTGTGATGATCTATGTAGTTATATGTTTGCAAATTATAAGTTGGGAGTTAGCAGAACCATGCTGTCATGGGGAACGCTTTAACACTTGTACATATCTATTCAGTTGATATCATGCTCTTTTGTTTATGGATGTCGGCGGTGTGAAATAAAAGGAGAGCTTGTAAGTTTATGGAGTTATGTATATGTGTTAGAGAAACGCCTAGACGACTAACCTAAGCCATGCCTAATCATGGTGGAAACTTGCAGCATAACCATAGTGAGAAATCTATAAAACATCTTCAGAAAAAATATATAGAAAAAAAAGGCACCATGCTCATGATAAATAAAAAGATCGTTGTTGCCTTGTCATTTTGATATGGGATAGCTCTTGTGTCATGGGGCAAGGGGGACTTCGTTGGCGGCTCTCTATGATACACATATATTTACAATGACAAGAACTTACCTGTGACTAAAGTTGAGTAGCATGAGGAACGGTCCTCCTACTCAAGGAACATAAGATTTTCAGCTTATGATCTGTCAAGCATATAACTCATATTTGACCTTACTTTAACCTTAAACACTTTAAAGATGCTTATGATAGGGGAAATGAGAGCTCAAAACTAATGAGTACCATACTTTTAGGAATTTGGAAGCCTTTTAAACTTGTTAATCTTTTCTTTCACTTCTATGTCGAGTCACCATTTATTTTATGAGCACCTTTCTGAGAGCATAGCTGTCATTCTTAGTGTAATATGCTTGTCTGAGAACACGGTTAATTGTGACATAACTTTGATTCTTGTATCTTTGAAATCTTTACTTCTAGTCTTCACTTGAACTTCAGAGGTGCCTTGGCATTTATATTTTGCTCCAAAAAAAAAGGCAAGCGAGATACCACTTTATCATACCTTCTTATGAGCACTACAATCTTGCATATGCTTATGCTTCATGTTGCTTATTATTATTGTGTTGGAATCTCTCCATAGCTTGCATGACTATTGAGTAGACTTATTTGTTGGAGATATGCCCAAGAGGCAATAATAAAGTGGTTATTATCATATCTTCATGCTTATGATAAATGTTTACATACCATGCTATAATTGTATTAATCGGAAACATTAATACTTGTGTGATTTGTAAACATAAAAGAGTCCCTATTAAAGCCTCTTGTTAAACTAGCTTGTTGGTTAATATATGATCATGGTTTCCTGATCATGAACATAGAGATGTTATTAACAACAGGGTCATATCATTAGGATAATGATGTGATGGACATACTCCTATAGTTAAAGTGTAGCATAAAGATCAAGTCATTTAATATAGTTCATTTGCTATAAGCTTTCTGATACATAGTAACCTAGTTCCTTCGACCATGAGATCATGCTTATCACCATCACCGGAAGGATGCTTTGATGACATCAAACACCATACCGTAACTGGGTGGCTATAAAGGTGGCATTGAGTGTTCGGAAAGTATGGGTTGAAACACATGGATCAAGAGTGGGATTTATCCATCCATATGACGGATAGATATACTCTGGGCCCTCTCGGTGGAATGTCATCCAATTAGCTTGCAAGCATGTGAATGGCTCACAAGGGATCACATATCACGGGAATGAGAAAAGAGTACTTATAGGTAACGAGGTTGAACTAGGTATGCAGCGATACCGACGATCAAAACCTCGGATAAGTAAAATATGGTGAGACAAAGGGAAATTGGTATCGTATGTAAGTGGTTCATTCGGTCGCAAAGTAATCGTAGAAATATGTGGGAGCCATATGAATTTCCAGATTCCTCTATTGGTTATTGATCGGAGAAGTGTCTCGATCATGTCCGCATAATTCACGAACCGTAGGGAGACACAATTAAGGATTCGATGTTGTTGAGTAGTTATGGAATGATGAGTAAGAGACCGAATGTTGTTCGGAGTCTCGGATGGGATTCAGGATATCACAAGGAGATCCGGAATGGTCCGGAGAATAAGATTCATATAAGGAAAGTCCTATTTCGGAGTTGGGGAATGATTCCGGTGTTTTCACCGGGAATGTTCTAGAAGGGTCCGGAAGGTCCGGCACTCCGGAGGGGAAGGTACATGAATGTGTCATGACAATGTGGAATGGTTGCATCATGTACTAGGTCACTTGGCTGGGCAAAAATAAAGGGAGAAATCAAATCCTAGTTTGAAAGTCAAATGCCAATTTGAAAAAGTCAAACGATAAGTTTACTTGGTGGAGGGAGAGTAGGAAACCTACTTAGGGAGGAAGTCCCACTCCCTCCACCCGCCGGCCAAGGAGGAGTTGGAGGAGGACTCCCTCCTCCTAGCCGCCTCCCTCCCACCTATAAAAGAAGGGGCAGGGGTGCCCCCTCTTCCCTACACCCACTCACCTCAAACCCTAGCCCCAAGCCGCCAGCCTCCTCCCAAGTCGCCGCCGCCTAGGGCCCTCCCAAGTCACCGACTAGGGTTTACCCAAAGACCACCAAGTCCTCTCTCATATTCCACCATACTCGCTCCGGCTTAAGGCGAAGCCCTGCGAGATCTCCCCTCTACTTCCGACACCACGCCGTCGTGCTGCCGGAATCACGAGGAGAGTGCTAACAACCTCCGCTGCCTGCTGGAACAAGGGAGAGGAAGGTCTTCATCGAGTGCCGAACGTGTGACCGACTGCGGAAGCGCTGCCAGAACGCAGCGCCGGAAGGATCGTCTACGCGATCTTGAGATCGGCAAGAGTACGACTACATCACCCACGAGAATCTGCTCTCGTTAAATGCTTTGGAATCTTCGAGGGTGAGTTCCTCTATCGACTCGTTGCTACAATCTAGTAGATAGATCTTGGCTTGTTTGTTTGTATGTGGTAGAAAATTTTTGTTTTCCATGCTACGAACCCCTACATTATTTGCATACTCTTTATTATGAATTTCCTAAGTATTTGATCATATGCTAAGAATATATACATCTTATGAAGCAAATGTGTTCGTGAAAGTTTCTTTTATTGCACTCATTTTTCAACTGAATTGCTTGAGGACAAGCAATAAGATAAACTTGGGGAAAGTTGATACGTCCAAAACATATCTACTTTTCGGACACTTTTTATATTGTTTCTCCTCTAATTTGTGTGATTTGGATACAACTAACACGGACTAACGCTGTTTTTAGCAGAATTGCTTTGGTGTCTCATTTTTGTGCAGGAAATCAACTTTCAGAAAAAATCCCAGAAAATATGCCGAAAATCCTATTTTCCCAGAAGAATCATGGAGCGAGAAGACGGAGGGGAGAAGAGGCCTAAGGGTCCCACACCACACCCTGGCACGGGCCAGGCTTGGCCGCGCCAGGGCATGGTGTGGGCGCCTTGGTCTCCGCCTCGACCCCTCCTTTCGCCTACATAAGCCCTCTGACCTAAAAACACCAGGGGTTCGACGTTTTTTAGATAGAGTTCCATTGCGCCGCCACCACCAAAAACCGCGATTCGGAACCAGAAACTCCGTTCTAGCACCCTGCCGGGATGGGGAATTGGAGGAGATCATTGCCATCATCATCACCAACGCCTCTCCATCAACCATCCATGAGTGAGTAATCCCCCGCAATAGGCTATGGGGATGGTAGGGATTGGATGAGATATCTCATGTAATTGTATAGGATTGTTAGGGCATGGTGCCTAGTATCTATTGTTTGTGCCTTTTGATATTGTTGCAACTTGTTGTGCTTAATGCTTGTCACTAGGGCCCGAGTGCCATGATCTCAGATCTGAATATGTTATTGATTCATAATGATATTATTGTTTATAATCTTACCTGAAAGTTGTATACACATATCATTGTTCAGAACCCGAGACCCCGAAGTGACAGAAATCGGATAACCGAAGGGGATGACCGTGATGTGAGGATCACGTGTGTTCACAGAGTGTTAATGCTTTGCTACAATACTCTATTAAAAGGAGTACCTTATTTGCCAGTAGATTCCCTAGAGGCCCCGCTGTAACGGGCTGACAGGACAAAAGATGTTGTGCAAGTTCTTATTGCGAGCACGTATGACTATATATGAAACACATGCCTATGATTACTTAGTACTCGGATGCTTCAACTTATTTATCTACAAAAGCTCTTGATCTTGATATTACATGAATTGTCTTGTCTATGCAACGCCCGTTCATCCATCCCTATGCCCATCGCCCTTAAATCCTGCTTTTTACTACAATTATTACTACTGCCTTTATTTTACTACTGATGTTACTTTTCCATTGCTACTATAAAACTGGTGATGCCGATAACCTACTGTGAGCAAGACTATTTTCAGGTGCAGCTGAATTGACAACTCGGTTGTTAAGGCTTATAAATATTCTTTGGTTTCCCTTGTGTCGAATCAATAAATTTGGTTTTACTTCCCTCGAAGACTGTTGCGATCCCCTATACTTGTGGGTTATCAATATACCTTCCCAAAATTGCATGTGCGCTTGCTCATCTCCAACTCGGTTTTGCTCATGCCACGCGAAATACAAATCGTTGTCCTCATCCTCATTCCATGGTCGTCGAATCCTACGAAATCGAATGACATGCATTTGCGTCGTTCGGCGAAATGTTGAAGCTTTCAATAAAAGTAAACAAAAATAAGGTGAACACACCTTGGCGGTGCCGGTGAAGGTGCTGCTGCCACCGTCGGAGCAGGTGCAGGTGCCAGAGCAGGTGGGGTTGCCCGCACGAGGTCCTCAAGCGAATCCGGTGAGTTGCTTCGACGCGTGGAGGAATAAGCCATGCCGGAGGTGTGGCCGCGCGAATCTGGTGAAGCTCGATGAATCCCGGCCGCGGGGACTCGATTGCGTCGGAGGCGGCGGCGGATTTGCGATGGTGACTGTGCCTCCCGATTCTGGCGAAATAGGGGGCTGTCGGGTCGGGGAAGAATGTGGGAGGGGTCGTGGGCGGCCGGATTTGGTCGATGGAGAGTCGACGGAGGATTTGCAAAGGCGCGGGACGAGAAGTGGAGGTGTAAAAATATAGTCCAACGCCCGCGGTGGGCCATATTTAGTGGCCGCGGAGGGGCTGGATTAAAATGTTTCTCGCTAACGGCCGCTTGGAGATCGGTTAGGTGCGTCCCCGGCCGTTAGCGGCCTAAAAGAAAGTCCTCTAAAGGCTGAAAGGGGATCGGTTAGAGTTGCTCTAAGTTTTGACAGACAAAGAGAGAAACCTTGATTCTTTTAGTAGTAGGTAGAGATAAGATATCAGTACTCACTATAGAATTTATGCATTAGCCAATTATCTCAAAAGACCGATCTAATGGAAAGGGTTAGGTAGTATATTTATATTCAACACTCCCCATCACGTCTAGACTATTTTAGTTCTTAGCGTGGGATAGGAATAGATAACAAAATCTTTTTTCCTTTTTTTTAAGACCTCTTGGCTCTGATACCATATAGAATTTATGCACTAGCCAATTATCTCAAAAGACCGATCTGATAGAAAGGGCCATGCAATCAACTGCAAAGGAGGATGGATGTGAGACTGCACCGGGGTCAAATTTGTCCAACTTCTCTCTAATCTATAGCTCGCCGGTGGCTCTTCTTGATATCTGTGTTTTGCATAGAACCGCAAACTGTATGTGAACATAAACGCGGGGAGACGCCATACAAACACACTTGATCCAACAACAAAGCCCTGGCCCAATAGGCAAACATGGTTTTGGCGCTCAATGCTTCTTGCTTCCGGTCGTCTTTCAATTTAGTCCAGTCGCCGTCGCTGCTCCCGGCAGCAGTCGTGATGACACCGAGGTGGAGGAATGGTATTGCTACCATTAGGCCGGACGGCCGGCCGGTGTTTGCCATTGCTCCGACGACTGCCCCTGCGCTGGCGGTTATGAGGAGGAGCCGGTCCGTGTCGGACACCTTGGCGACGCTCATGGCCAAAGGAGAGGTACGGTACAATTGTGCGTGGGTCAGTGATGGGCCGGTACGTTGTATGACTTGTAGTACTCCCTCCGACCCATATTAGTTGACTCAAATACGAATATATCTATTACTAAAACTTGTCTAGATATATCTAAATTGAATTCAACTAATATGAATGCGGAGGGAGTAGTATCTTGTAAGTTAGGCATACGTGTAGGTATATCAAGACTCTCTGACCCCGTACGTGATGAGCATGCAGAAAGCGTTCATCCCGTTTATCACCGCCGGCGATCCTGACCTTGCCACGACAGCGGAGGCTCTGCGTGTACTGGAAGCCTGCGGTGCCGACGTGATCGAGCTCGGCGTCCCCTGCTCCGACCCCTACGTGGACGGTCCGACCATCCAGGCTTCGAGCGCGAGGGCACTGGCGGGCGGGACGACGATGGACGGCGTGCTGGCGATGCTCAAGGAGGTGACGCCAGAGCTGTCCTGTCCGGTGGTGCTCTTCTCCTACTACAAGCCATTAACACTATGCCCAGGAGGGTTGGCCAAAGTCGAAGAAGCCGGGGTACACGGTCGGTAACCTATCCCTCCCTCCCTCCCTCTTCACTTGGATGATTATTCAAGTATTCACAATCTGGAATGCAGATGGTCCAGCTTCTCTAGTTAATTGTCTCCAATCTCCATCTCCCAGGTCTTATCGTGCCGGATCTCCCTTATGTTGCCGCGGATGCATTCATGAGTGATGCCAAGAAACACAACCTCGAGCTGGTAGCCTTCTCACTACATGCAGCAAGCTAGCGACTTGTTTCAAATTCTTCCAGACTATATATAGCTCTAGCTAGTACGAAAACTCTATCTGACATAAGAGGTTGTTGTATTCAGGTTCTTCTTACGACACCTGCCATGCCAGAAGAAAGAATGAAGGAAGTCACCAAAGCTTCACAAGGTTTTGTTTACCTGGTAGGATCTTTCACATGCAATCCATGTGCATTATATTCCAATTTAGCATGTCCCTTTGCCCCTCGATTTTAAGCAGGAGCTGAATAAAAATACCCCTCTTGAAGACATCCTCAAACCCCCTTTTATTCTAAACTTCGGGAACGGCACGGAGAAGTCGAGACCTAACAAAATAAGTAAATTAACCAGAAGTGTCGCCGGTTCAGTATTTGTTTTCCTTTATCTTTGGCACGGCGAGCAGCCCATCCCCCTAGTTGAAATTTGGATATTGAGGAAGCCGTGGATCTTTGGGCAACCAACCCGACACATCCAATTCCGATCAACAACTTGGAGGTATGGCTGAGGTCTAGGAGCTTCCTCTCTTCCAGCAAGCAAGACGAGATCCATTTTCTAACTTAATCAGTAGTGACCGACCTAAAAAAATTCTTAAGTTGAGGCCATATATTTGAAAATCATTAGTTACATGTTATCGAGATGATGTTTATACTTGTTTAACATCTAGGATATACTAAACTGAACATGCGTAACATTAATGCAAACCAGTCATTTCTTCTTTTGAAAATTAGTTCATTGAGTGAAACTCCAGACATCAATTCCACAATTGATAAATCATTGGAAGATTAATATGATAAAGATGTGATTTATTGTTGGACAAGATTTTGTCAAATATACAATTTTTACATGATCTACCATTTTGGTTATGAAAATTGCTCCTAGGGGCCAGGTATGGCACGGATAGCCCATGAACCTGATCAACCAATGTTAATCAAACATATATGCAGGTGAGCGTCAATGGAGTTACAGGTCCCCGTGAAAATGTGAACCCGCAGGTTCAATCTCTCATTCAAGAGGTTAAAAAGGTAGATAATTTAAAACAATTGACAAAAATATAACTGCAAATATTCTTTTGTATTACAAGTGGAGGATCCTGAGTTGAAGATCTCATGGAATGATTTTTCAAAAAAATTCAGTCATTGAACATGTGATTTTGTGTTTTGCAGGTTACTAACAAACCTGTTGCCGTTGGCTTTGGCATATCGAAACCCGAGCACGCAAAACAGGTAAAAATGTTTTCATCATTTAAAAAATTGTTTCCCGGAGTGACATGCAAGGCTCGTGGTTGTAATTTACTTCCTCAATTCATCGACATGGACAGATTGCACAATGGGGTTCTGATGGTGTGATCATCGGCAGTGCAATGGTGAGACAGTTGGGTGAAACAGCTTCTCCCAGAGAAGGATTGAAAAGGCTGGAGGTATATGCAAGAAGCATGAAGAATGCACTACCATGATGTGTACAGGGATGCTCAGAGCTGGACCAGTATATGAATTGAGATGGGAAGAAGACGTAATAAATCTACTCCCTCCGGTCCAAATTAACTGACTTAATTTTATCTAGATATATGTATCTAGACATTAAATACGGGTCGATACATATATATCTAGATAAACTTGAGTTAATTAACTTGGATTATTGGATGTAGTACTATTGTTATGGTTCAACGAGTAGATCGTTGAATTCCTTAAAAAATAAGAAAAAAAATACATTGTATCATTCGCATGTGGTGGTGTGGTCCTGAGAATGCAGTTAGGTCACCGGTTACAGCAAGTTTATCGGTATTACCAAAATGTCTCTACATCCATATGACTAAGACAGAAAGTTATATATGGTCATAGTTTTGCTGGTCCTCAACTAGTAGCTCCGTGCGTGTTGATTGTTTTGCTCATGGTTTTTGTGGTGCTCAACCAGTCGCCGCGGTAAAATCATGCAAGCGACGTGCACGGTCGATGCTCATCAGGACATCAAATCCTCGTACGGATTTATGGCTCTATTGACATGGATATTTCATCCTACTCTTACCAACTCCCTATTAGCCAACGATACTACATAAACACCCATGTGTACGTGTGCTAGCTATTCATCGTGCCATGTTTGTAACAAGAATCTGTGTTTGAAGCCGGCTTAGTTAGGTACTACACGACTCTAAGATGGTATATACTTCCTCCGTTTCAAAATAAAAGATGATTTAGGTTTATGAAGAAAATGTTTCTAGACTTCTTTTAGTAGATGTTTTAGCTTTCTGAAGCAAATGTATCTAGACTTCTTTTAGTATGTAGGTTCACTCATGTTTGGAGTGAATCTAGACACTAAAACAAGTCTAGATACATTTTCTTCATAAACCTAAAACATCTTATATTTTGAAACGAAGGGAGTACATACGTGTACACATGTTGAGTTTTGTGATGCCCGCCCTACCTTCCCTTTAAGTTATAGTTTTTGAGACCCTACTATGAGTTCAACGATTTTTTATGTGATGGATTCTTAGGTGATTTCCCAGAGTGAGGTCTAACATCTTAAGTCGAGTGCTTGCCCCCACTAGAGGAAAAAGGGCCATCCGTTCGCCACCCCTGGGAGCATTAGTCCCGGTTGCGCCACCAACCGGGACTAATGCTGGCACGCGTCCCGGTTGGAGCGGGCACGGGGCCAGGAGGCATGGGTCCCGGTTGGTAAGGGGGCATGCGTCCCGGTTGGAGCCACCAACCGGGACTAAAGGTTTGGCCACAGCCACGTGGCGTGGCACGCACCTTTAGTCCCGGTTGCTTGCTCCAACCGGGACTAAAGACCCCTTGCCCTCTATAAATGCAACGCCCCAGCCCCCTCTGCCTCCACTCTGTTTTTTCGAATGGTGTAAGGTGTGAGGGTGTGTGCTAGTTTTTTCTCATGCATGCATTGAAGGTGTTTGTTGAAATGTTTGAGTGAAAAATCCAGTTGAATTTCTCATAGAACAAAAATATAGAAGGTGTCCGAGACGCACTTGAGCTTTCTCCTCTTTATTTCCCTCGATCGAGGTTAGCAATCCTATCTTTTCTAGGTCATTGATACAATTCATGTGTCGGTGTGAATTGGTTATTTCACTATTTATGATGTCCTGTTTTTTGATAAACTTACTTATATGATGCAGATGAACGGTCGGGAATGGATGTACGGTGACCGGCGGGTAGCCGGGTATATCAAAGGCGTGGATAAATTTATCGATGTGGCTACGGCAAACAAAGAGAATGGATTTATACGTTGTCCATGTGTTCAATGTCGGAACAACAAGGAGTACTCTTCCTCGAAAATCATTCGCGGCCACCTGATTATGAAAGGTTTCATGCCCAACTATAATTGCTGGACCAAGCACGGGGAAAGAGGGGTTATGATGGAAGATGGTGAAGAAGAAGATGATGATAACAACTATCATCATATGTTTCCTGAATACGGTGATACTGCTATGGAAGACAATGGAGAGGAAAAAGGTGAAGAACGGGCATCAGATGAGCCGGCTGATGAACTTGGTAGGGTCATTTCTGATGCAAAGCGAGACTGTGAAACAGAAAATGAGAAGTTGAAGTTAGAGGGCATGTTAGAAGATCACAAGAAATTGTTGTACCCAAATTGTGAAGATGGCAGCACAAAGCTCGGTACCACACTGGAATTGTTGCGATGGAAGGCAGAGTGTGGTCTAACTGACTCCTCATTTGAAAAGATGCTGAAAATAATGAAGCCGAAGTTTCCAAAACATAACGAACTTCCCGAGAGTACCTACGAAGCAAAGAAGACTCTCTGTCCTCTGGGATTAGATGTGCAAAAGATACATGCATGCATTAATGACTGCATCCTCTACCGCGGTAAGGAGTATGAGAATTTAGATAAATGCCCGGTATGCAACGCGTTGCGGTATAAGATCAGACGAGATGACCCTGGTGATGTTGAGGGAGAGCCCCTCCGGAAGAGGGTTCCTGCTAAGGTTATGTGGTATGCTCCTATAATACCAAGGTTGAAACGCATGTTCAGAAACAAAGAGCATGCCAGGTTGTTGCGATGGCACAAAGAAGACCGTAAGAAAGACGGAGAGTTGAGACACCCTGCTGATGGGTCACAGTGGAGAAAAATTGAGAGAGACTTCCCAGACTTTGCAGGTGACGCAAGGAACTTATGGTTTGGTCTAAGTACGGATGGCATGAATCCTTTTGGGGAGCAGAGCTGCAGTCACAGCACCTGGCCCGTGACTCTATGTATCTACAACCTGCCTCCTTGGTTATGCATGAAGCGTAAGTTCATTATGATGCCAGTGCTCATCCAAGGCCCGAAGCAACCGGGCAACGACATTGATGTGTACCTTAGGCCATTAGTTGAAGAACTCTTACAGTTGTGGGGCAAACCAGGTGTATGTGCGTGGGATGAGAACAAACAGGAGCCATTTAATCTACGAGGGTTGTTATTCGTAACCATCAATGATTGGCCTGCTCTTAGTAACCTTTCAGGACAGACAAACAAATGATATAAGGCATGCACCCACTGTTTAGATAAGACCGAAGGTACATATTTGCATAAATGCAAGAAGGTTGTGTACCTAGCGAATCGACGATTTCTTCCGACCAATCATCCCGTAAGAAAGAAAGGCAAGCATTTTAAAGGTGAGGCAGATCACCGGAAGAAGCCTGAACTCCCTGCTGGTGATGATGTATTTGGTATGGTCAAGGGCATAGAAGTAATCTTTGGAAAGGGTCCCGGCGGTCAATCAGTTCCGAACGACGTCGCTACAGGACACGCACCCATGTGGAAGAAGAAATCTATATTTTGGGAGCTGCCATATTGGAAAGTCCTGCGTGTCCGCTCTTCAATCGACGTGATGCACATGACGAAGAATCTCTGCGTGAACCTGCTAGGATTCCTAGGCGTGTATGGTAAGACAAAAGATACACCTGAAGCACGGGAGGACCAACAAATTATGAAAGACCCAAAGAACATGCATACAGATAACAAGACGGATAAAGGGCGTCACTTAAGTCGTGCCAGCTATGCTCTTACCAAAGCAGAGAAGGAAATCTTTTTTGAAGTCCTTTACAGTATCAAGGTGCCGTCGGGCTTCTCATCTAATATAAAGGGGATAATAAATATGGCAGAGAAAAAGTTCCAAAACCTGAAGTCTCATGACTGTCACGTGATTATGACGCAGTTGCTTCCGATTGCATTGAGGGGGCTTCTACCGGAAAATGTTCGAGTACCCATTGTGAAGCTGTGTGCATTCCTCAATGCAATATCTCAGAAGGTAATCAATCCAGATATTCTGCCAAGGTTACAGAAGGATGTGGTACAATGTCTTGTTAGTTTTGAATTGGTGTTCCCACCATCCTTCTTCAATATTATGACGCATCTCCTGGTTCATCTAGTGGAAGAGATTGCCATTCTCGGTCCGGTATTTCTGCACAATATGTTCCCCTTTGAGAGGTTCATGGGAGTCTTAAAGAAATATGTTCATAACCGTGCTAGACCAGAAGGAAGCATCTCCAAGGGATATGGAACAGAGGAGGTCATTGAGTTTTGTGTTGACTTTATTCCTGACCTTAAGCCGATTGGTGTTTCTGACTCGCGGCATGAGGGAAGACTAAGTGGAAAAGGCACGCTGGGAAAGAAAGCAATGATATGTAGGGACGGGGATTCTTTCACTAAAGCACACTACACAGTTCTACATAATTCCACCTTGGCAGCTCCGTATATCGAGGAACACAAGAATATTGTACGCTCCAAAAACCCGGGGAAGCCTGAATCATGGATTACAGATGAACACATGAAGTCTTTCGGTGGTTGGATGCGGACACATCTCTTGAATGACACCACTGTTGGAGATCAGCTATACTTGTTGGCCGCGTCACCATCTTCTACTGTATTGAATTTCCAAGGGTACGAAATAAATGGGAATACATTCTACACGATCGCCCAAGATAAAAAGAGCACCAACCAAAATAGTGGTGTCCGCTTTGATGCAATAGACGAGAATGGACAAAAGGACACATATTATGGTTACATAGAGGAGATATGGGAACTAGACTATGGAGTCTCTTTTAAGGTCCCTTTGTTTCGCTGCAAATGGGTCAACCTGAATGGGGAAGGGGTAAAGATAGACCAGTTGTACGGAATGACAACAGTGGATCTCAACAATCTTGGTTATAGAGATGAACCATTCGTCCTAGCCAATGATGTGTCTCAGGTTTTCTATGTGAAGGACATGTCCTCCAAACCGAAAAAAAGAAAAAATATGCAAACGAATACATCATATGATGAGCCAAAGCGTCACATAGTTCTTTCAGGGAAAAGAAACATCGTGGGAATCGAGGACAAGACAGACATGTCAGAAGATTATAATAAGTTTGATGAAATTCCGCCCTTCACAGTGAAAACTGACCCAAGCATTCCGTTAAGTAAAGAAGATGCTCCATGGTTACGTCTGAAGCGGTCATAAGGAATGACATATGCCAAGAAGTTCATGCTCATATTATGTAACTCTAGTTCATGTCTTTCGCGGTTTGTGGCTTGACCGAAGGATATCTTTCGTGGTTTGTGGCCTTTAGTCCCGGTTTTGTAGTCTCAGTTTTTAAATATTAATAAATGTCTTGAGTGTTAGTCCCATTTTGTGGCTGGAGCGGGAGTGCCTCTATGACCAGTTTCTCGGAGATGCCGGACGACTGGGCTCCGTCGGCATCTCCCTGAAACTGGCCGCAGTGGTGTCCCTGCTCTCGAAAACCATCTTGCAGCTTGTAACTTCACTAACTAGATCAATACGCCTCGGAGCTAACTAATTTCACATATTAGGGCGTGCCTCTATGACCAGTTTCTCGGAGATGCCGGAGGACTGGGCTCCGTCGGCATCTCCCTGAAACTGGCCGCAGTGGTGTCCCTGCTCTCGAAAACCATCTTGCAGCTTGTAACTTCACTAACTAGATCAATATGCCTCGGAGCTAACTAATTTCACATATTAGGGAGTGCCTCTATGACCAGTTTCTCGGAGATGCCGGAGGACTGGGCTCCGTCGGCATCTCCCTGAAACTGGCCGCAGTGGTGTCCCTGCTCTCGAAAACCATCTTGCAGCTTGTAACTTCACTAACTAGATCAATACGCCTAGCAGCTAACTAATTTCACATATTAGGGAGTGCCTCTATGACCAGTTTCTCGGAGATGCCAGAGGACTGGGCTCCGTCGGCATCTCCCTGAAACTGGCCGCGGTGGTGTCCCTGCTCTCGAAAACCATCTTGGAGATGCCTCAAACTGGCTGGAGGACTGGACTCACAAGGATGCATATTTATAGTACAAGCAGCTCGGCATAATGTCGACACTCACGACATAATGTCGATAGTCACCCCTATTATTAGTGCTGACTCATCTTTAGTCCCGGTTGGTGTCTCCAACCGGGACTAAAGGTTCATCTTTAGTCCCGGTTGGTGACACCATCCGGGACAAGGTACAAGCCGCACGACATAATGTCGACACTCACCCCTATTATTAGTGTTGTCTGGCCCACTCTGCCGCAATCCCTTTAGTCCCGGTTTGTGACTACATCCGGGACTAAATGTGTGCCGAACAATGATCATGTTTCGCAAAATACCAGACTTGGTATGTTGATCATGTTTCGAAAAAACCTTCACAAAATGACCTATCATGTTCGAGGTTTCATGGCTTTCGGTCCAAATGACCGATGTTATGTGCTGAATCACGGCATAGTTTGTGATGTTGTGCCCATATTATGCATGTGTGTGGACATTGGTATGTAGAACAATGTTGCAGGAGGAAGTTTTCCTTTTTGTCGCACGGAAAATCCCTTTTCCATTTTCCGAGCGCAAAAAACGGGTCGTTTTGTGAAGTAACCACCAAAATGCCGTTTCAGAATGCTACCGTCCTATTTTCCTAAAATACTAGACCACCTTACATGGACTATATCCCAACCGGTACATCTCAAACCTTTTCGTCCATCCCGGGTAAAAAGGACAAATGTCTGCCGAATCGGCAGGAAGTGGGTCCGGTTTGTACTACAGGTACATGATCTATCGCCCGTGATTTTTTGAAAAAATCATTTTTAGACTCGCAATATGTGGTTTCTTCAGAGATCCAATGCAAGTTCTAACGATGCCCGTCCCCTATCTTCATGCACACCGGTTCGACCATAGTTAGAAATTCAGATAATTCAAAACGGGCATAATAAATTCAAAAAAAACCCGAACAATGAAAATCCTTCGCTTGGTGTCATATTATGTTACATAGTTGAAAGGAAAAATACCAGACTTGGTATATTGATCATATTTCGAAAAAACCTTCACAAAATGACCTATCATGTTCGAGGTTTCATGGCTTTCGGTCCAAATGACCGATGTTATGTGCTGAATCACGGCATAGTTTGTGATGTTGTGCCCATATTATGCATGTGTGTGGAAATTGGTATGTAGAACAATGTTGCAGGAGGAAGTTTTCCTTTTTGTCGCACGGAAAATCCCTTTTCCATTTTCCGAGCGCAAAAAACGGGTCGTTTTGTGAAGTAACCACCAAAATGCCGTTTCAGAATGCTACCGTCCTATTTTCCTAAAATACTAGACCACCTTACATGGACTATATCCCAACCGGTACATCTCAAACCTTTTCATCCATCCCGGGTAAAAAGGACAAATGTCTGCCGAATCGGCAGGAAGTGGGTCCGGTTTGTACTACAGGTACATGATCTATCGCCCGTGATTTTTTGAAAAAATCATTTTTAGACTCGCAATATGTGGTTTCTTCAGAGATCCAATGCAAGTTCTAACGATGCCCATCCCCTATCTTCATGCACACCGGTTCGACCATAGTTAGAAATTCAGATAATTCAAAACGGGCATAATAAATTCAAAAAAAACCGGCATATAAGTTCAAAATCCAAACACTTCTTATGTTTAAAGTTTTTCTAAATTCCAAATTGATATTAAAATAATATAAGTTAATTCATTTTTAATTGTAAATGGTTCATATTTTAAATGGTTACATTAATTATTTTTTAAAACAGAAAATGTTTTTGAATTATTTATTTAAATCCAAACACTTTTTATGTTTAAATTTTTTCTAAATTCCAAATTAATATTCAAAAATATAAGTTAATTCATTTTAAAAGGTAACATTAATTATTTTTTAAAAATAGAATATGTTTTTGAATTATTTATTCAAATCCATACACTTCTTATATTTAAAGTTTTTCTAAATTCCAAATTAATATTCAAAAATATAAGTTAATTCATTTTAAAAGGTTACATTAATTATTTTTTAAAAATAGAATATGTTTTTGAATTATTTATTCAAATCCATACACTTCTTATATTTAAAGTTTTTCTAAATTCCAAATTGATATTAAAAAAATATAAGTTAATTCATTTTTAATTGTAAATGGTTCATATTTTAAATGGTTACATTAATTATTTTTCAAAACAGAAAATGGTTTCGAATTATTTATTCAAATCCAAACACTTTTTATGTTTAAAGTTTTTCTAAATTCCAAATTAATTATCATTTAAAAAACATTACAAATTTAAACCCCAAAAAAAAAAAAAGGCGGGAACAGAGAGAAAATAACTGAAAAAATTTGAAAACAGGGGAATACGTCCCGGTTGGAGCCACCAACCGGGACGGAAGAGTCCCCTGCGCGCGTGCCCCTTCACCTGCTGAAAATTGGACTATAGGTCCCGGTTGGTGGCTCCAACCGGGACGTATGCCCTTTTAGTCCCGGTTGGAGCCACCAACCGGGACGTATACTCCCTCCCCTTTATATAACTTCTCTTCTTCTTCTCTGCTTCTCTGCTTCATCGACGTCGCCGCCAGGCTGCCCGCGCACTGCCCGACGACCGCCGCCCGCGCGCTCCCTGACGACCGCCGCCCGCGCGCTCCCCGACGACCGCCGCCCGCGTCTCTTCCCGCCGACGACCGCGCCGCCCGCGCCTTCCCCCACCGCCGCGCGTCAGGTACATCCCTCTGCCTCTGTCCTCCCCCTCCCTCTACAGCTGCTTGTGTGTGGCGGCGGCTGCTGCATGGTGGGCGGCGGCGGCTGCTGCATGGTGGGCTGCTGGTGGGCGGCGGCGCGGCTGCTGCATGTGGTGGGGCGGCGCTGCGGTGGGGGAGCTCTGGAGACGGTGCGGCGCTGCGGTGGTGGGCACACAGGGCGGCGGGGCCAAGGGAAGCGGGGAGGGCGAGGCCGCGAGGTGGAGGCGCGCACAGGCGGGGTCGCAGCAGCGGCGGCGGGGAAGCAAGGAGGCGCGGGAAAAAATAGAGGCAGGCGGCGGCGGTTTTCTCGCGGGCCCACAAAAAGTTCACAAATAGACCTAAATGAGATGTATCTGAGCTCCGCCTTGACACATCAGCACTTACAGTGGGCCCCATCAGTCTGAAATTGTGCTAACAGGCCTTAATTTCACAATCTGTGCATATTGGAACGAATCTACTCAAAGGTGGATTTTTACAATTTCACGCAATACCGGTAGTTTTGCGTATTTCACACTGAAATGTGGGGCGGCTGCATGGTCGAGGAATAAAACGACAGAGACGCTGACGCTCGCCCAGACGACAAACACTACGGATGCGGAAAAAAATCATATTTAGCGCGTTAGCGGTTTCCGTCGGGGGCCCATTGCCATCCCTAATCGCATCCTTATCATCGGACTATCCTCGTTTGCTATAGGAGTATCACATTTACTCAATGATAGATTTATACTCCCTCATGTCGGGTTTGTAAGGCTCGGGAAAAGGAGATGTCGGTGGCCGGTTCCGCAGGACATGGGAGGCGTGCATGGACGCGTGGGGCGGGTGTATTGTGGCAAGAGAGAGGCAGAAGCTCTGTTTGCTCGGGGAAGGTGAGGAGAGGGGGTGGAGGCGGCGCCGATGGGAGTTCCCCTGTTTGCTCACGCGTGGGCGAGACATGGGCGAAGGGGTCGCGCGGTCAAAACCATTGTGTTCGACGTAGGAAAGCTCGGTCTGGCTCCCTCTGCTGCTGCTGGTGGGCGCGGCGGCTTCGAACGGGTGGTGCACCGTCGCCGGCGCCGTTTCCTCCACCGCCGCGTCCTCCTTGTCCACAGCCACGGCGGCCGCGTCCTCCTTGACAGCGGCGGCGAGGTGGCTCCGGGCCCCACCTCTGTTTCCCCTTGACAGCGGCGGCGAGGTGGCGAGGTGGCTCCCTTTGATTGTTTCCCTTTCTTTCCGGTGATTTGGTTCTTCTCGGTAGAATACGATATCGAGATCGAGATCGAAGACCGAGATCAAGACCATAGATAGATCTAATTAAATGACAAGTTTAATTAGAACACCCTAGTAACCCTAACAGGTGATTCCGGAGTTCCTTGATTTAGGGTTTGCGCCCCTCGGAACCCCGATTAACTTGTCGAGCATGCTTTAGGGTTACATTCCAATGCACATTAACTTGTCGTATCATCATCATTGCTTGAGCATTGCATCGATGCCATGTGTTGATTGTTTCCCTTTCTTTTCGGTGATTTGGTTCTTCTCGGTAGAATACGATATCGAGATCGAGATCGAAGACCGAGATCAAGACCATAGATAGATCGAAGACCTTTTGTAGCCTTATACTCATGTTCCCCTCTCATAGCCTTAGGGTTTAGGGTTTCTCTTCATTTTTATTATTGTGTATGTATATATTAGGGTTTCACCTTTGATCCAGAAAATATTCGTTAGCCGCTTTGACTTATTCGTAACTTTCTCCTTTAGCCGCTTTGACTTATTCGTTTTTCCACCTATGCAGAAAATATGGACCCACACGTCAGAGACGAAGAAAAGGAAGAGTTGATCCAAGGTGTGATCCGTGGGGAAGATAATTTAGACGTATCAACGTTTCTGAACAACTCCGGTGAGGGTGATCCTCTTTTTACCGGAGTAGACAACTTGTTTGAGGTTGAAGGTGTTGCCTTCCGCGAGGGAGAAGGCGATGCCTTGTGTAACCGAGAAGACGACCGCTCCGGCGAGGTGCATGTAATATAAATCAATTCATTAATTAATCATCTGCTATCTATATAGAAATAGTAACGACGATCTTTCTTCTTTTAGCCCTCCGGATCGAAGGAATCTACTGAAAAGAGCTGACGAGGCCCAACCAAAAAGTTGCAAGACCATGAGAGGTTTAGGATCGAAGATGTCGCTGAAGACGGCAGACCGACAGCTCCCGAAGTTGTCGCAACCAAATTTGTGGCACAATGCGGAGTAATCGTTAGGGACTTAATCCCGATCACCATTAGAAATTGGAATAGGCCTGCTAAAGCGGATGAAGAGGGAACATGTTTATTTGTCCCTAACCACGCCAAAGATTTACTGTGGAAGAGGCTCATGGTTAATTTCAAACTACCAAAGATAGAGCTGGATCCAAATGCGGAGGATCCAGTTGAGGACGCCTTACAACATGGGAGAGCCATGGAGGCTAAGGTCAGGGAGTGGGCTTTGAAGAAGATGGCCCAGTGTTTCACCAACTGGAAGAAAAGATTGCACCTTGACTATGTCGTGAAAAAGAAGACTCCCGATTTTAAGAATATTCAGTTTGAGAAGATAAAACCATTCTGGGATGAGTTTGTGGAATACAAGAAATCAGAAAAAGCTAAGAAAATGTCTGAAACGAATAAGGTGAATGCTGCTAAGAAGAAGTATCACCATACTATGGGGCAAGGTGGCTACAAGGTTGGCATTCCTAAGTGGGAGAAACTTGAGCAGGAACTGCGTGATAAAAATATCACCCCAGAGACAGACGATTGGGTAGAACGTGCAAGGAATTGGTTTTACGGGCATGGGGGCACGTTGAACTCGGAAGGGAGGTGTATATATAACATACGACATAAAGAAGACCCCTTGCCAATCGAGAGGATGAGAAAAGCAGTAAAGGCTGTTAAAGATGGGGACTTCATTCCCGATAGAGAGAATGATGAGCTCACACTCGCCCTTGGAAATAAGGAACATGATGGACGAACACGAGGCACAATAGGCTCCCAATCATGGAGGACTGGGTTTCCCGAAGAGAGGGAGAAATATCCTGATAGAAGCCGTCAGAGGAGTAAGGACAGGGCGGCAGTTGAAGCAGAAAGTCAGAAAGAGCGAATGCGTTTAATTGAAGAACGATTAAAGAAACAACAAGATGAAATTAACTCACTTAAAGAGCAAAGTACTACCGTCCCATCTCAGCAGCACACTGCATTCGATGCTACCGGCCTATCGAATAATCGAAAAAGCAGTGTGGCTTCCACCGAGGTCCCGGGTGATGACAATGGCGATGCCGATGATGCACCGACGATGGCTCCTGTTGGCTACCCAGTGGATGATATCACAGAGATGACACACTGCGAGCTACATGTCAAAGTTGTGAACATATCAATGAAGGTGGCGGTCGGCTATGCCTTACCAATTGGACCCACACCAACTTACCATAGTCGTCCGGTTCCAGAGGGCTACGCTGTTGTCGGCGTGGATGAAATCATGCCCACCTTTGAGGTTTTGGATCTTCACTACCCTGCTGGTGAAGGGGATGTGACTGTGCTGGGTGACGCAAAAAACGTCACCATTCTATGGCCGAAGGATTGTATCGTGCTTCGAAATCACACGCCAAGGCCATCTTCGCCGCCGCCTCACCCGTCTCCAGCGAGGTCGTCGCCGCCGCGGCAGCCGTCTTCGTCGCCTCACCCGGCTCCGTCGCCTCACCCGTCTCCGGTGCAGCCATCACCGCGGGAGCCATCGCCGGCGCCTCAGGATAAAAAGCGTAAGCGTACCGCTACTGTGCGTCGTAAGCGATCGCCGAAACGTAAACAAGAGCCTCTTCCAAAAGTACCAACTGTTCCTCCCAAGAGAGCTTATGACTGTACTGAAGAGGAGACTGCGGCGATCGTTGATGCGGAAACGACAGCGTTTTTCGCTAAGCTGAGGCGGCCGAAAGAGCCAGAGTTCCCCAGCACCAAAGAAGAAAAAGCCAAAGTGTTGAAAATGCTAAAGACTCTTCATCAACCCGAGCCAAAGCTGTCATCAGACTATGAGCGTTCTATTCTCAAGTCACATGCGGCACAAAAAGCCTCGAAGAGCAGTACTGATGCAAGCGGGAAATCTGTTGCCCAGCTCGGAGAACAAGCAAAACAGACTTGCGCCCCTCTCAAGGTGATTTCTCAAACCAATGTGGGGTCGAGCAAATATGGGGCCGAAGAGCAGTATGATCCAGAGGTAGTTGCACAATACGGAGAAGCTGCCGCTGCTCAAGGTATGAGTATTGCCCAGTACTTATCCCAGTTAGAGTTCTTCCCCGTGAGTGAAGTAGCATACCAATACCAGTACGGAAAACCTCTCGTCAAACCTGAGGAGGTAAACAATCTTTCAACAAAAATGCGAAGATTGCATAACTGGTACATGCATGCCACAAGTGCCGGGGCTAACTGGATAGTGCTGAGGGTTACAAAAAAGCATCATGGGAAAGATAAGGATGACATGATATCCATTGAATTTGATGAACTATTTCAATTATTCAATCAAGACGCCTTGGACAAATCGATCATGAGTGCCTATTGTCTGTAAGTACTAATTCTGTAATTAATTTAGTCTCCATCTATATTATTTTGTTTATTGCATGTATATAATCATACTTTTATATGCAGAATGAAGATTCTCGAATGCAGCAGAGGACAAATCTATGACATTGGCTTCATTGACCCATATTGGGTTCATGAAGCTAATCTCAAAATAAGCCCCCAGGATACGGAGGATAATATAGTACACGCGTTAAGGTTTCAAGAAACCAAAAGGGAAATACTATTTCCTTACAACTTCCAGTGAGTGTTATTGTCTTGTATACACTTTCTATTTCGCTTACTCGATGTTAAGTATATAATTGATAAGTTCTGCATTCGCAGGTACCACTATATTCTGTTAATCATTCAACTTGACAAAGGGCGTGTACTAGTCATGGACTCGAAACATAAACCCCTTGAGACGTGGAAGGACATGCAGATACTTCTCCAGCGGTAATTCTAATCATTACGACACTATATCGGCAACGTTCGTGAATTTTATGATATCAAGTACTTAATAACTTATTTTATTCGTTTTCTACGCCGGGCAGCGCTTGGAAACGGTTCACCAAGAAGGCTAGGGGTGTTTGGAAAGAGGAGCTTACATTTCAACCACTAGATGTAAGCACCACTAGCTATATCCGCGCATCTCTTTGATTCTAGTTTTGATACAGTTATTATCATGCTTGATTATTATTTTGATTGAACTCTGTTGTCGTAAAGTGCCTGACGCAGGGACCAGGTAACAATCTATGTGGATACTATGTATGCGAGTTCATCCGGCAGACGTGCGATGAGAAGGGCAGAAATTTAGAGCAACTCCACGTATGTAAACAATTTCTATAGTTTTTAATTACAATCAAATTGTGTTTAGTTTCATATTCATATAGGCTGACTCCTTTTTTAAATCAGATCGAACGTCTACGGGACGGTCTTCTGCCAAAGGATCGCATACGAGCAATACAGGAGGAATTGGCGGGATTCTTGGATGCAGAAGTCCTAGACCCAAAAGGAGAATACTATTCGGCTGTGTATAGACAATAGGGATTGTAAAAATAGCAACTTTCAAGGGATTGTAAAATGTTGTCATGATGATCTTGTGTAATATAAGGTTCCTTCATTGATAAGTGCAAAACACTAAATAAACAATAAAACAACCTAAATGAATTCTCTGCCGCGGCACAAAAAGTGGCGAAAATGCTGCCGCGGCAACAAAATGTGCCAAAATGAATTCTCTGCCGCGGCAGAGAAATGGGCCAAATCTCTGCCGCGGCAGCAGGTTAATGCTCCACCCCCCTCGCGCTCTGATGCCGCCATGTGTGCCCCCATTTGTCCCGGTTGGTGGGGCAACCGGGACTAATGGTTGGAGCTTTAGTCCCGATGCCCCCGTCCCGGTTGGGCAACCGGGACTAATGGCCCTTACCAACCGGGACGCATGGGGCGTTTTCTACCAGTGCCCAGTGAGATGGCCCAGCTTTTTTTTTTGGAAATGGGCGCTTTATTACTTAACAGCAAGTTTACACCCGGCTTCTGCATAGTTAGGATGCACACAGCCGATCAATCACACAGTCTCGGTCCAAAGCAATAAAAAGCTGAATTACAAAATAGTGTAAATCAAAACATAGTTCTCCAAACTAGCTAAGGAAGATCTATCTGCAGCGATTGCTGTCATCCATGCCGGGAGAAGATATCTCGCGCCGTATATTCCAACCGCCTACAACCCTCCGCAAACAAGTCGCGGAACTCCATACGTTGTAGAGAAGTCCAGATGGCCCAGCCTACTAGCGCCTCGGGGTGGGCCATCATCGTCAACATAAAGACGAGTTGCCGTCGTCAAGATAGTGAGCGCTCTTTTAGCTAGTGTGGTACCGGATAATCATGTCAAATATTTTTGATTAATTGGGGAGAAAATGAACAAAACTGTTCCATCTTTACAAGCTGGCATATCCGATCTGCATGGTGTTTACATGAGAACCACAGAGAGTTCAAGGAGTTATGACGGTTTCCTACATGAAAGAATCAAGTTGACAGTATACAACAAATTTTGTTGCCTCTAGATTTGACTTGTTCCAGTGGTCCAGATGTTGATATGTGTGAGGTTCTGTCTGTCAGAGTCAAGCTAAGCAGATCTGAAAGCTTCATCCAAGAGTGCTCCACCTAGATCCACCAAAGGCCCCATCCCTTTGGGAATCGAAGGAGGAGAACTCAATCTTCATCATCAGCAATCAAGCGCTTCATCTCCTCTTCATTCATTTGGAGAACCTCCGATCTAGTATTTCTTGCAAATATCTAGATCCTCGTTTTTGTTTATATTGATAAACCTTGTTCTTGTGGCAGCTTGTTGTCATCTCGGGAGCCCCCAATTCGTTTGTGGGTGTGTGCCCCGATAGTGTTGTAAAAGGCACCGGTTCCCGCCTCGAAGGGATCCAATAGTGGAGAAGGTGGATCAGGCCTCTCGTGGCGAGATCCATCAGAGAATAGGGTGAGACCTATTGTGGCGTGGTGGTCTTAGAACCGCCCACCCCTCCAACGCAGATGTACTTCCCTTAACAAGGAAGGAACTGCGGTAAAACAAATCCCTGTGTCTCCGCGTGCTCCACTACGGTTTCCTCGCTCCTCTTTTACGTGCTTAGTAATTAGGGTTACATATAGGGAAATTCTCGTAGTTGCATATCTAGAGAATTTACTTTGTGTCAAGCCTAAAATTGAAAAAGTAATAAAAATTGGTTAACACCTATTCACCTCCCCTCTAGGTGCCCATACGATCCATTTCAACCGGGACGCATGCCTCCCTACCAACCAGGACACATGCCTCTGGCCCCCGTGCCCGCTCGAACCGGGACGCGTGCCAGCATTAGTCCCGGTTCGTGGCGGAACTGGGACTAATGCTGTTAGGAGGCACGAACGGATAGTCTGTTTTCTACTAGTGCCCGTAGGACCAGTCCGTGAGCAAATGGGCCATCATCGTCAAGATAAAGACGAGTTGCCGTCGTCAAGATAGTGAGCGCTCTTTTATCTAGTGTGGTACCGGATAATCATGTCAAATAATTTTGATTGGGGAGAAAATGAACAAAACTGTTCCATCTTTACGAGATGGCATATCCGATCACTACAAGAATAGGAAGCTACGCCGACGATCGGGGCCGTCGGCGTAGCCATTATTCAGACCAGCCCCGCCAAGCAGCCGTCTGTAGGGGTTCGTAGCATGGAAAACAAAAAATTTCTACCGCATGCAAACAAACAAGCCAAGATCTATCTACTAGATTGTAGCAACGAGTCGATAGAGGAACTCACCCTCGAAGATTCCAAAGCGGTTAACGAGAGCAGATTCTCGTGGGTGATGTAGTCGTACTCTTTCCGATCTCAAGATCGCGTAGACGATCCTTCCGGCGCTGCGTTCCGGCAGCGCTCCCGCAGTCGGTCACACGTTCGGTACTCGACGAAGACCTTCCTCTCCCTTGTTCCAGCAGGCAGCGGAGGTTGTAGCACTCTCCTCGCAATTCCGGCAGGACGACGGCGTGGTACCGGAAGTAGAGGGGAGATCTCGCAGGGCTTCGCCTTAAGCCGGAGCGAGTATGGTGGACTATGAGAGAGCCTTGGTGATCTAGGGTTTAGACACACCAATTAGAAGGGGCTAAACCAGCGGCTAGGGCAATTAGAATCTCTAACTCGGCGGCTTGGGAGAAATCCCTAGGCTGTGGCTAGGGTTTAGGTTTAGAGGGAGGCAACTTGTGTGTCTAGGAGGGGAGCCCTGCCCCTCCTCTTATAGGTGGAGGGAGGCGCGCCTGGGGAGGGGAGTCCCTCCCCAACTCGGACCCAAGGTGGGCCGGCGGTGGGAGGAGGAACTCCTCCCCCAAGTCGGTTTCAAACCTCCTTCTCCTCTTTCCCAAAACTAGCCGTTTGACTTTCAAACTAGCCGTTTGACTTTTCAAACTAGGATTTGAATAAACCCTCTATTTTGGTACAGCGATGACACCTAGTACATGATGCAATCATATCAACTTGATATAACACATTCATGTACCCTTTCCCCTCCGGAGTGCCGGACATTCCGGAACCTTCTAGAACATTCCCGATGAAAACACCGGAACCATTCTCCAACTCCGAAACAGGACTTTCCTTATATGAATCTTATTCTCCGGACCATTCCGGATCTCCTCGTGATATCCTGGATTCCATCCGAGACTCCGATCAACATTCGGTCTCTTACTCATCATTCCATAACTACTCAAACAACGTCGAATCCTTAAGTGTGTCTCCCTACGGTTCGTGAATTATGCGTACATGATCGAGACACTTCTCCGAACAATAACCAATAGAGGAATCTGGAAATTCATATGGTTCCCACATATTTCTACGATTACTTTGCGATCGAATGAACCACTTACATACGATACCAATTTCCCTTTGTCTCACGATAGTTTACTTATCCGAGGTTTTGATCGTCGGTATCTCTGCATACCTAGTTCAACCTCGTTACCGATAAGTACTCTTTTCTCGTTCCCGTGATATGTGATCCCTTGTGAGCCAGTCACATGCTTGCAAGCTAATTGGATGACATTACACCGAGAGGGCCCAGAGTATATCTATCCTTCATATGGATGGACAAATCCCATTCTTGATCCATGTGTCTCAACCAATACTTTCCAAACACTCAATGCCACCTTTATAGCCACCCAGTTACGGTATGGTGTTTGATGTGATCAAAGCATCCATCTGGTAAAGGTGATATGCATGATCTCATGGTCGAAGGAATTAGGTTACTATGTATCAGAAAGCATATAGCAATTGAACTATTAAAATGACTTGATCTTTATGCTACGCTTATCTATAGGAGTATGTCCATCACATCATTCTCCTAATGATATGACCCTGTTGTCAATAACATCTCTATGTTCATGATCAGGAAACCATGATCATATATTAACCAACAAGCTAGTTTAACAAGAGGCTTTACTAGGGACTCTTTTATGTTTACAAATCACACAAGTATTAATGTTTCCTGTTAATACAATTATAGCATGGTATGTAAACATTTATCATAAGTATGAAGATATGATAATAACCCACTTTATTATTGCCTCTTGGGCATATCTCCAACAGTCTCCCACTTGCACTAGAGTCAATAATCTAGTTTCAAACCTTTGTGTATTCAACACCTATGGCTTTCTGGTGTTGTAAGTACACGTTCGCTAGTGGTCAACTGATCTCCGGATCTGACACTTCCAGATCCGTGTGTAATTGCATGTATTTGCGTCTCTACGCATCACTCATTCTCTAATGAGATGGCTTTGTATAAATTTGGTCCTTTGGTGAGACCTTTAGTTCTTTGGGGTTAAAACATGTTGATAATATTGTCGTACAATATATCTTCATAGTATTATCCCGCTATGAACTACACCTAGTTTGATAACAAACTACTTGACCCAAATGCCCTCTTTAGCTGCTATAATAGTAGTCATATACTTAGCCTTTTGTTGTAGTATCTGTCACAATGTCTTAACTTTGGAACTCATCCAAATCGATTATGGAACTTACTTTCCATTATATTGTGCCACCCTTAGTTTAGATTGAGATAAACTTAATTTGTACTTTGTGACAAAACTAGTATCAATGTAGTACTTTTACAATGAACTAACCATCTATTTGTCACTTCTACAAACAATATATTCTTAGTTCTTCCAAAAGATCATAAGAATATCCTTACTATTGTCCAATGATCATCATATGAATCATTCTGGTATATGCTCACATCATTTAGAGCATAGGACATATCTGGATTTGTACATATCACAGCATAATTGATATAAATACTCTTTGTGATTTCATACATCAAGTATCAATCTATACTTGAATCTTTGTTTCACTTACCAAGTGTCAATACACTTGAATATATCATCAATATTGAACTCATTCAATCCTTTCTGTGCGACAAGAACCTTTCTTGTAGTTTCTATATTGAACTCATTCAATACATCATCTATGTACTTTCGGCACAACCATATTAGCATCTATTGATGCTAAATATTTGGGTTTTGCCTAAGCCTTTCATCGAGATGAAATTCTTATCTTGTGTTAATAAAAGATACATCATTTCCAATCAACAATATGTCTTCCACATAATGTATTAGAAACATGTCTTAGCGCTCCCACTTAATTTCTTGCAAATGCAAGCATCTTCATTATCTCCGACGAATTTAAACTCCTTTAACAGTTTCATCATAGTGAAGATTCCAACTCCGTAATGCTTACTTCAACCATTGAAATTTGCATATGAATTTAGCATCCTTTGAACTAACAAAACCCTTTGGACCGTGTCATGCACATATCCTAGGTAACCCTTCTATTAGAAGAATTTGTTTTGTTTATCCAACACATAACAAAATTATATGTCGTGGTTGCTACATTAATCCGTCTAGACTAAATATCGCTATGAAAGATCAAATCTTGTCATAGTCAACCCTTGAACATTGTTGTGAACTCTTTCCCAACATGCCGACCATATTCATGTCTATTTCTTTATAGATCCAAACACAACTGTAAGGTCTTACACCTTTCTTGAGGGTCCTTCAAGTTCAAAACTTGATTTCTCATGTATGGAACTATCACGGATTTTATGGCTTCAAGCCATTTGACGGAGTCAGGGCCCATCATCGCTTCTTTGCATGTAGTCGGTTCATTATTCTCAAATAATGATTCAACCCTCAAATCTTGGTATTTGATTGTTTATCCGACCTACTTGTTTCAATAGGAACTTAGATCTCCGTGACCACAACCTTTGAGGCACGTGAGCCATGAGCATTGTTGCTGCCTCCGGAACACTTTTCGGTGCTGCGCAACTCTGCACATATAGCTAAGGTTCCTTTAACCTTATCAAAGTTCTATTGTCCTCCCACTTTACTTTTCACGAAAAATTCCTTCTCAAGGAAACTTGACATTCTAAGCGACAAACACTTTTGTCTCTGGTGTTATGGAGGAATACTTAACAGTTATTCGAAATAACATACAAAGACAGGTTCATCCGACTTTGGTTGCAAACATCTTGCAAAGCATACCAATGTTTTAAGAAAGGACAACTTGGGTTTTATCCCAAACCATAACTTTATATGGTGTCATTTCAACGGATTATGATGAAGCTCTTTTCAGTGGAAAAACGGTAGTCTCTCAAGCTTTTAATCTTTAAAATATAATGGCATTTTATGAATTACACCTTTGATCTCACCATGTCAAACAAGGTTTAATTACATATCTCGAATGCTCCATACTCTTATGGTGTTTCGGGACATGCAAATCCACGTAACGATTCCTTAAATCTTAGGTATTATGATAAACTTGTAACTCAAATATCTTCCTTACTGATTTTATCATAAACTATTTATATTCTTGTTACAATGATCTTGCACTTCATCTTGAAAGTCTTTGAACTTTTCAAATGTTTCATACTTCATCCTTATTAAGTAAATATTCATATATTCACTTAAATTTTCGGAGAAAGCATATGAAGTTGAAATCCATCGCTCTTGACTACACATAATGGACTTCGTACAACAATATGTACAAGTTCCAATAGGCTAGTCATTCGTTCCCTTTTGGCCTATGAACGAAGTTTTAATTATCTCTAGGAAAGTTTCACAAGTGTCATGTGATCAAAATCAAAAGACCCCAAAATTCCATCCACATGGAGTTTCTTCATGTTTTCTTTCAAATATAATTTAAACGGCGATGTCACTTCCTAAGTGATCTATCAATCAATTTGTCTTTCGACATTTTTAGCACTAGTTTTATGGATGTGATTTCTCCAACGAGATTTGTGAATCATCCATCTTTTATGGATTACGGCAATTATTTGAACAACCCTTTTGTTCTCATAATACCTGATAAAACAAATCTTGAAGGCAAACTTTGATGTTTAACGAGCAACACAATAACCCTTTATTTGTTCTCGATGAACATCATCACATATTCTTTTGCTAGTTACTTAGGCCATTGTAGTTCATGAATTGTGTTGTTTCGTGTGACGATTCACACCAACAAATTCAGTATCAAATACTTAAGAACCACATTATTTAATAAGCAAAGAATATAGCCATAACATGTATATCATCTATATACTTAAACTGAACAATTCTAGTCTTTTCTTTTCTGCCATATATTTATGAGATTCTCTTTCAGTATTTCCTTTTCTGTTTGAAAGAATCTATCAACATCAATAGTGGAGTCATACATATGACACATAATCCAAAGCGTGTATAATTAAATACCAATGTCTTTGGACTTGCACTTTGAAGTAGATCACCATCATCAAATGTTTGGTGTTCTTCCAAATTCCTTTCTTTAGTAATCTCTTGGTGTAGTAAATATTTTACCTACATCAAATATTCACCCTTATCATGGAATTATCCATGATCAAGCTACTTTTAGCTTATAAAGATGAATCGTGAGTATAATGTTGCTATCCAAAACCTTTTGGTGGATTAGGACAACTAGTGTCTCCAACCCTTTGCAAATTCTCATCAAATATGAGAACATGACTTTTGCCATATTATACTCTGTCATGTTGCAGCCAAAACTTCGTTTCAGATATCACAATATCTTCCACACATCATGGTTTCTGAAACAACTCTTTCAGATCCTAGAGAACCTTGATATTAAGACAATCCTTTGAATATCAAGAATCATGGAGACAAACATGATACTTATACACTAATACTTGGAATTTTCACTCTTGTTTTAATACCAATTATTAAACTTTATGGAGTAACCGGAACTTTACTGAAAGTTTGCAATAGGACTTTTAAACTTTAGATTAACACTTCAAAACAATATGATACCAGTTCGTAAAGTAACTAACCTGAATTCTATAGTTCTATCATCTCAATTATAACTAAGCGCAAGGTGGTAAATGGATGCCAATGACTACAACAACTATGCAAATTCACTTTGATTTAATTTATGATAAATAGTGTTCAACTTTTAATCATATTTCCGTTGAACTCCCACTCAAAACAATATCCCTCACATTGTTTTAGTGATCACACGAACCAAATCCACCACATCAAAACCGATCATCACAAGAGTTGATGTAGCTTCAATGGCGAACAATCAACATGTTCATCATATCTACTATATGACTCATGCTTTACCTTTCGGTGATCCGTGTTCTGAGACCATGTATGTACATGCTAGGCTCGTCAAGATCAAACCTTAGCTTCTGCATGAGCAAATCTGGCTTGCTCACGTTGTATACACTCGCAGAATCTAACACACCCGATCATCACGTGGTGCTTCGAAACAACGAGCTTTAGCAACGGTGCTTACTAAGGATGAACACTTTAAAACTTGAAATTGTGTGCTTGAGGGATCATCTTATAATGCTACCGTCGTGAACTAAGCAATACAAGATGCATAAAAGGATTAACATCACATGCAATTCATAATATGTGATATGATATGGCCTTTCTTCTTGTCCTTCCGATCTCCATCTTCAAGCACGAACATGATCTCCATCATCACCGGCATTTCATCAAGGTCAATGACGCTGCTCCATGGTTGAGGTCCACAAGCTTCAACTATTACAACTACTTTGAATAGACACGCGGGTCTTAACAGAATTTAAAGACAACCATATGGCTCCTGCCGGTTGCCAACTTACAATAAGGAACATTGCATACATCAAATATAATCACAATCATGGCCATATCACATCACAGCACACCCCTGCAAAACAAAGTTAGACGCCTCTAATTTTCTTTGCATATTTTACGTGGTTTGGGGCTTTCAATAAGTGTCGCTCTAACTTACGAACAAGAACCACAACATTGATACTAGTATTGTCAATCACCCGTTGTAAATTGAATCTTAACTATGTTGGGAGAAACAGGCACCCGCAAAGCCACTTATGCAATACAAGTTGCATGTCAAGCGTGGAGCAAGTCTCATGAACGATGTCATGTAAGGTTAGCCCGGGCCGCTTCATCCCACCATCCCGCAAGATGCAAAGTACACAAGAAGCAATCGACAACAAAAGCATCAACGCCCACAATGACCATTGTGTTCTACTCGTGCAACAGATCTACATATAGACACGGCTCTGATACCACTGTAGGGGTTCGTAGCATGGAAAACAAAAAAATTCTACCGCATGCAAACAAACAAGACAAGATCTATCTACTAGATTGTATCAACGAGTCGATAGAGGAACTCACCCTCGAAGATTCCAAAGCGGTTAACGAGAGCAAATTCTCGTGGGTGATGTAGTCGTACTCTTGCCGCTCTCAAGATCGCGTAGACGATCCTTCCGGCGCTGCGTTCCGGCAGCGCTCCCGCAGTCGGTCACACGTTCGGTACTCGGCGAAGACCTTCCTCTCCCTTGTTCCAGCAGGCAGCGGAGGTTGTAGCACTCTCCTCGTGATTCCGGCAGCACGACGGCGTGGTACCAGAAGTAGAGGGGAGATCTCGCAGGGCTTCGCCTTAAGCCGGAGCGAGTATGGTGGACTATGAGAGAGCCTTGGTGATCTAGGGTTTAGACACACCAATTAGAAGGGGCTAAACCAGTGGCTAGGGCAATTAGAAGCTCTAACTCGGCGGCTTGGGAGAAATCCCTAGGCTGTGGCTAGGGTTTAGGTTTAGATGGAGGCAACTTGTGTGTCTAGGAGGGGAGCCCTGCCCCTCCTCTTATAGGTGGAGGGAGGCGCGCCTGGGGAGGGGAGTCCCTGCCCAACTCGGACCCAAGGTGGGCCGGCGGTGGGAGGAGGAACTCCTCCCCCAAGTCGGTTTCAAACCTCCTTCTCCTCTTTCCCAAAACTAGCCGTTTGACTTTCAAACTAGCCGTTTGACTTTTCAAACTAGGATTTGAATAAACCCTCTATTTTGGTACAGCGATGACACCTAGTACATGATGCAATCATATCAACTTGATATAAAACATTCATGTACCCTTTCCCATCCGGAGTGCCGGACATTCCGGAACCTTCTAGAACATTCCCGATGAAAACACCGGAACCATTCTCCAACTCCGAAACAGGACTTTCCTTATATGAATCTTATTCTCCGGACCATTCCGGATCTCCTCGTGATATCCCGGATTCCATCCGAGACTCCGATCAAAATTCGGTCTCTTACTCATCATTCCATAACTACTCAAACAACGTCGAATCCTTAAGTGTGTCTCCCTACGGTTCGTGAATTATGCGGACATGATCGAGACACTTCTCCGAACAATAACCAATAGAGGAATCTGGAAATTCATATGGTTCCCACATATATCTACGATTACTTTGCGATCGAATGAACCACTTACATACGATACCAATTTCCCTTTGTCTCACGATAGTTTACTTATCCGAGGTTTTGATCGTCGGTATCTCTGCATACCTAGTTCAATCTCGTTACCGATAAGTACTCTTTTCTCATTCCGTAATATGTGATCCCTTGTGAGCCAGTCACATGCTTGCAAGCTAATTGGATGACATTACACCGAGAGGGCCCAGAGTATATATATCCGTCATATGGATGGACAAATATCATTCTTGATCCATGTGTCTCAACCAATACTTTCCAAACACTTAATGCCACATTTATAGCCACCCAGTTACGGTATGGTGTTTGATGTCATCAAAGCATCCATCCGGTAAAGGTGATATGCATGATCTCATGGTCGAAGGAATTAGGTTATTATGTATCAGAAAGCATATAGCAATTGAACTATTAAAATGACTTGATCTTTATGCTACGCTTATCTATAGGAGTATGTCCATCACATCATTCTCCTAATGATATGACCCTGTTGTCAATAACATCTCTATGTTCATGATCAGGAAACCATGATCATATATTAACCAACAAGCTAGTTTAACAAGAGGCTTTACTAGGGACTCTTTTATGTTTACAAATCACACAAGTATTAATGTTTCCTGTTAATACAATTATAGCATGGTATGTAAACATTTATCATAAGTATGAAGATATGATAATAACCCACTTTATTATTGCCTCTTGGGCATATCTCCAACACCGTCGGCATATAATTTCCCTTGGCGTATCCTATGCTACGCCGACGGCTGCCCTCGACGTAGCTATTTTTTCTTTTACCTCATTAAACTTTGAAAAATTATAACTAAATCATTCTAATTTAGAAAAATACAAATAATATATCAAAATTTGCAGAAATACAAGACTTATCTATCTACACTCAAATATTATACATTTGTAAATAAAAATTAAGTGAAACATAAAACATTATATATAGTTTAAAACGGGCATAAAAAATTCAAAAACGACCGAAACAATGCGAAACCTTCGCCTGGTGTCATATTATATGACATAGTTACAAGGAAAAATATCAAAATTGGTATATTGATTATGTCTGAAAAAACCTTCACAAAATGACAAATCTCATTCAAGGTTTTTTGGCTTTCGGATCAAATGACCAATGTTATGGCTAGAATCGAGGCATAGTTTGTGATAATATACCCATATTATGCATATATGTGCATCATGGGATGGCGAACACTATTGTATTAGGAAGTTTTCCTTTTTGTCGCACCAAAAAGCTATTTTCCATTTTCCGAGCACAAAAACAGACGGTTTTGTGAAGCAACCACCAAATGGCTAACTCAAAATGCTACCAACACATTTTACAAAAATACTAGACCACCTTGTATGGACAATGTACCAACAGGGGGATCCGAAACCTTTCCGTCCACCTCTAGTGAAAAAGACAAATTCCTGCCGAATCGGTAGGAAGTGGGTCATATATGGACTACAGGTACATGATCTGATGCTCATGTTTTTCTAGAAAATCATTTTTAGGTTCACAATATGCTATTTTATCAAAGATCCAATGCAAGTTTTATTTTAATCGCACCAAAAAGGCATTTTTTATTTTCTAAGCGCAAAAAGGAGGATTTTCTGAAACAACCACCAAATAGCTAATTCAAAAACGGAGGGTTAGTGTTTAGTTGATATGGATATCATATTTGGATTCCTCTCATTTTTCTGATCAATTTAGACATATTATTTGTCGAATTCCGATTTACGGGTTTAAAGATATTAATTATTCCATATTAAATAGAAAAATACAAAAAAGTAGAATTGTTATATTTTTATTTGAATTCAATAATACTTTTACTTATTCATTAATGTTTACTTAAATAATTATTTGTAATTTCAAAAAATACAAACATGTGACATGATGATATAAAAGTTAATAGGATTGATATCATAGTATTGACAACAATGTATGAATTACTTTGCGGAAACAGATTCTGAAGGAATAAGGAAGTTAAGCGTGCCGGAGATGGAGTAGTATTAGGATCGGTGACTGGCCGGATAGTTTAATCAAGACTGCAATTTAATCAAATATTAAGTGTAATTAGTATTAAAAATGTTTAAAGTGAGAGATTAACAATTCTAACAATTCAAAGATTAAAAAAAATGAGAAAAAAATATTTTAAAAAAAATGTTTTTGCAACCGGCTGACAGGCTATGCCGACGGTCGCTAGCCGTCGGCGTAGTGTATCAACAGCATTTCTATACGCCGACGGCTTGTATGTGCTCCGCCGAGGAAGACCTTTGCTGAGAAGGCTATGCCAAGGACAGCCGTCGGCATACCATACATCGAGGGCATTTTGGCGTACGCCGACGGCTTTTTGTCCTCGGCGTACCGCGCGTCCTGTAGTGGATCTGCATGGTGTTTACATGAAAATTACAGAGAGTTCAAGGAGTTATAGCGGTTTCCTAGCTACACGAAAGAATGAAGTTGACAGTATACAACAATTTTTGTTGCCTCTAGATTTGACTTGTTCCAGTGGTCCAGGTGTTGATATGTGTGAGGTTCTGTCTGTCAGAGTCAAGCTAAGCAGATGGCATACCCGATTTTTAGCGACTTGACATGGTGTGATGGTGTGCCCACGTGTTGGTTTGTGTGAGGCACATTGCAGCTGAAAAACATCATGTTTGAGTGATTGTTTGGTGATATGTATCTCCGAGGGCGAAGATAGTGCAAAGAAGAAAAGATAAAGATTGAGTGGCGTGAAGCATTCAAGTTGAATTCCTAAATGAGGCTAATTTGGTCAGGTTAATTAGAAGGTTTGGTCAGATAGATGTGCACATCATGTTTGTTGTGTACAGGTGATATAGCTGCGAGAAGTGCACGTCATGTACAGGGAGTGTCCATGTCTAATTTTGTTAGGTTGATTAGCATGTGTATGACACATGCATGATGTCTCGCCGTGGGACCGTCCCGTGATGTAACTAGGTACTATGCGAGACTATGCTTATATATACATGTACAGAGGTTGAACCTAGTGGTAACCATGGTTAGCAAACTCATTCTATGTATTTATCTACTAAAAGCAATATATGTATGTTTAATAGAGTCACTAGATTGATCACCGTCACCATAATTTACTACTAAAATAGTTAGACCTAAATTAATGTCTGAGAATTTCTATAGCTCTCTATCTATACCTAATTATTAATCACTTGGTTAATTAAGCCTAACTGCCAGGTTCATACATGTAACCGCCAGGTTTAAAATCGCCTAATTGCCAGGTTCAAAATGCCTAAACTGCCAGGTTCAAAACCGCCTAAATTGCCAGGTTTAAACTGCCCAAACTGACAGATTAATCAGGACCGGGTTCATCTTTTGCTAGATCGATTAGGCAAAAGCGGTCTTCTCACATGCGAGCTCTGGGACAGAAGCCTCTTCCTCGTGGCCGTCGAAGGTGGTCTGGCAGAGCCCTTCCCGTGTCACGCCGCGCCCGTCGGCGGCCTGTAGCTGGCTGTGTCGCGCCGCGCTCGTCGGCGGCCTGGAGCAGCCCTCCCTGCGTGGTGCTCGTTGGTGGAGGCCTGGAGGAGACCGCGTCACGGCGATGGCCTGGATCAGCCCCCTTGCGTCGCGCTGCCCTCCTAAGCAGCGGCCTGGAGCAGCCCTCCCGCCTTGTGCCGTGCTCATCGGGGATTTCAAGAGAGAGATAATGAGTGGTCATGAAAAACTGGTGAGGAGATAATAGGGAAGAGATAAGGATATGTAGGTTCCATCGCATGCCGATGCTCTTTCACGGATCCTGACGCACCGCTGTACGCATGAGTAAATCGTGCGGCGCTTCTCTTTAGATTTTTCCATTAATAAAAGATAGAGTGTTACTTACACGTTTCCAAAAATAAATCGGTGCCCGGTTAAGCACGGTTAGGGCAAGGTAGAAGCTCGTGTCTAGATCCAGCTTACGTCTTGTGATTGGATCCAGCTTGCATCTAGGTGCTCGAGGCTGGGTAGAACTCTGTGTCTGGAGCTAGCCAACTTATTAAGTCGGGGTGCGTGTTTGGTCGAGGGCGTTTGGTAGAATCCCATGTCATCTCCACGCGCGCGCGCGCCCGGAACTCTGCAAGTGCATCCTCTGAACTACGTCGATCCTACTTCTGAATTCTCGAGTTGAGAGGACTGGTCACGCGCGTGGAACTCTACTAGCGCAGCCTCTGAACACCACCGATCCTATCGCTGAATTACCATGTTGAGATGACTGCCTGACGGCACGAGCCATCCGCCCTCAAAATTGTGTCAAGGCATGATGGTTCTAAATTACGAGAAAATGATCTTGTCATGTTGGTGATTACTAATTTATATATTTTGCTGTCTAGTTTTTGGATATACATAAATTAAATTTTGTGATGTGGATTGTTTTCCCATAAGATTAGATGGACAGATGAGAAGATAAGGGAGCCGATTGTAGCGGCATTTAAAGAATTGAGGAAAAAACTGTGTGGTTCAGTTGTGTAAATCGTTGCATAGTCATTCGAGACTTGATACTAGCTCTCTTGCTTAACGTGGGGTTATTTCTCAGGTATTGTAGAAACAGTTCAATATTTCTGTTGCCTATTTACAGGAAATTTCTCACAATTTTGTACACACACATGTACCTATCATTTACTGCCAATTGTTGCTGACTTCTGTTCCGTTTTCTCCATGATTAGGTTATTTATTGTTCAAGGCTGAGTATTTGGTAGGTTAATCTTAGTGCAGGAATTCATCTCTTTAAATGTTCTGTTTGTTAGGTCAATTTTAGTGCAGAATTCATGGTTGAATTGTGTTTGTAACTGAAGATTAGTAGCAAGGTAATATGAGGGTAGATATTTTATGAATTTATTATCCCGGTAAGACTAAATATATGCACGGCGTTGCGGAAGTCGGAGATTCACACTGCGGCAATATCCGTCTGACTCCAGGTGCTACATGAATTGCGCGCCAACAACGACTGATGCACTCCTCCTTAAGCCTCAAGGTATCTCTCTTTGTTCTCTATATGTGATGTAGCCCGGCCAGATGCAGCTGCATGTTTCTATAATGGAATGATGACCATATGTCTGATTCCCATGTTCTGGAAATTTCTCACCATTGTGTACATACACATGTACGTATCATTTACTGCATGCTAATTGTAGTTGACTTCTCTTCCAATTTTCCCCTTTATTATATTATCTATTGTTTAAGGCTGAATATTTTATTTGTTAGGTTAATCTTAGTGCACAAATCAATCTTTCAATGTTCTTCTAGGTAATATCAATTTTACTGCGGAATTTGTGGTTGAATGGTGCTTGCTATTGCGGAAGTCGGAGATTCACACTGCGGCAATGTCCCTCTGACTCCAGGTGCTACATGAATTGCGCGCCAACAACGACTGATGCACTCCTCCTTAAGCCTCAAGGTACCTCTCTTTGTTCTCTATATGTGATGTAGCACGGCAGGGATGGCAATGGAGCGGGTTTGGACGGATATAGCAAAACCAAATCCAAATCCAAATCCAAATCCATAAAACTCACTCTAGCCCGTCCACGAAGATATTCATGGGTATGGATTTCGCTCCAGATCCAAACCCGCCGGATATCCAGTATCCATGGATATCCATTGGTTTACACACTATATACAGTAATCATAATAACATTCAGCATAACTACGATATAATAGCAATTTCCGACAGCATTGCAGTAGCATTTCAACAAATATTATATGAGTAATACATAGGAATATCAAAGCAATAATATTTTAACCACATAGTACTTAAAATATCACACGGTAACATCACAAAGTACATAGATGTCTCATAACAGTCTTAGAGAATGCTTTTTATTAGAAGTTTTCAATACAACATCTCATACATTTAATACATATAACAATGCATAGTAGAAATGTTGAGTTGAAACTTGGATGATTAGAGCCTCATTCCTTGGTGACAATGGATTTATTGGCATCCTACAATTGAAGAAACACTAAAGCTTATCAAAGTTACACATCACAAGAATGAATAATGGAAGTAAGTAAATGACTACAGAAATAGTACCATTTCTTCTTGTTCATCTTCAAGAACATTTTGTACAGCAAGGAGGTTACCATGAATATCACCTAATGCAATTGCTAAAAATAGGAACAACTTAGATTTCATATTTCACAAGAGAAGTTAGAAACAAAGGTGGAAATGTATAAATGAATTACCTAACATGTCCGCTCGAGACCATGATTGCATACATATGAGAGCTTCTGATATTGTTGTTGCAAGTCGACTATGATGTGGACTAATTAGTCTCCCGCTCGAGACCATGAAATTTGGGGTCATTTATTTAGTAAATATTGCATACATAAAAAAATAATATCACTGACATATGGGTCCCACGTGTCAGTCGGGTATCCATTGGATATCCGTGGAGCGAAACTACTACCCATGCCCGCCCCATGAATTAGCGGATATCCGCCCCACGAAATTCGTGGATGTAATTTGGACTCCTTACCCTTGCCCACCGGGTCGGATATCCGTGGATACCCGGATCCATGGATAAAATTGTCATCCTTAGGCCAGATGCAGTTGCATGTTTCTATAATGGAATTGCATTAACGACCATATGTCTGATTCCCATGTTCTGGGAATTTCTCACCATTGTGTACATACACATGTATGTATCATTTACTGCTAATTGTAATTGACTTCTCTTCCAATTTTCCCATTTATTATATTATCTATTGTTCAAGGCTGAATATTTTATTTGTTAGGTTAATCTTAGTGCACAAATCAATCTTTCAATGTTCTTCTTGGTAATATCAATTTTACTGCAGAATTTGTGGTTGAATGGTGCTTGTTAGCTGTAACTAAGATCAATAAGTTTATTTGAGGGCAGATATTTTATAGATTTATTATCCTGGTAAGAGTACATATATGCGCGGCGTTGCGGAAGTCATAAATTCACACTGCGGCTACTGTGGCCCTGACTTTAGTCCTTGTTCGATACCATCATGTTGACGTGGTCGACCTCATCGCCTAGAACACCTTTGGCCATTCGCTGAAAAAACGTTTTTGAGGCGGCATGCCATGGCGTCGATCATATTGCTAGGAAGACGTTTCTTGCAAAATAGTGAGTCCTTTTTGTTTGGGTATAAATGTTATACAAAAATGATGCTGAGATGATGGTTTGATGCCTTGTATTAGATGATTAATTTGTAATTGTGTCAAGGCATGATGATTATGGATTATGAGAAGATGATGTTCTCTTACTGCATAGATGATTGGGCTTTCTCTGAAAAGAGCATTTACTTTATTAAGTGCAAATTACTTTACAGTAATTTACTTTTCTGCAAAGTATAAACCCCAAAAACTTCAAATTTGTATCTTTTATTGTTTTACTTGTCAAACTTACTAACCAATACCTTCAGCTCCTCGTGGGTTTGACAACCTTTTCTTATTGAAAGGTACTACAATAGATCTCCTATATTTGGGAGACATTAATCCCACCCGGATCTAAAGTCCTGAGGTCGCCTGCCCCATAGTGGGCGCCAACTATCATCGTATTGATAAATGGTACGCCATGAGGGGGTCCTCAAGGTGTGGAAAGAGAGGGGTTGTGAGACATGAGGATATCCTGGACGGGGAGCACATAAGTTTACCTAGGTTCAGATCCGACTGTGGTGTGTTGGATCCTGCTTTTGCAATCAATCCACTATAATTGGCAAAAGCTGAATGTTGCGAAGGGTTTGATTACGATTCACCTATGCGAGTTGAGGTTGATCGTGCTCTATGGTTTACCCGTATGCCGACTTCTATAGTCATCCGGCATAGGGCTTATAGGGAGAAATTCTATCCGGCTACGGTACAGACTACAACATAGTCGGTAACTACTACATCTTGTACTCCAAGTCTTTAGGTGTCAGGCCCTAGTCGATTATCCTTCTGAGTCTTCTCGTAGCTAGACGATCCTATGTTTGTCGGATTATCGCTTGGTGAAGAGGGAGCCGCCGAATCCATGGATCTAGCGCTCATATTTTCCCCGGACGACGCCAATTGACGAGGGGTAACCTCGGCAATGCCCATGGTAATGGACTTAGTGTTTTGGGGGGAAGAGAGAGCGCTAGTCATTTCGTCGGCTTAAAGAAAAATAAGGGAGGTGATTTACCCAGTATCAGGACCTCGTAGAGGAAACTCTACTTCCTGCTCGTCTGCTCGTATTATCAATGGAGGGTACAAACTCGTTGAGTCGACTAGATGTGATCTCGATGAGAGAGAGAGAGAGAGAGAGAGAGAGAGAGAGAGAGAGAGAGAGAGAGAGAGAGAGAGAGAGAGAGACGTGATGTCTATTGTCTAGATCTATTGTCGGGTGGCGCCCATTTCTTGTTGGACCCTCCTAGCCTTTATATATGGAAAAGGCTAGGTCTCGGATCAATACGAGTAGGTTACAACTTAGAGTTTGTTATAGTCTAGACTTGGACTTCCTTGCCTTGTTCCACTAGGAGGTTTCTGTCCTTTTGGGCTTCGTATCAACCAAACTTTCATGAGCTTTATGGATCTTGGTATATTTTCGAGTGAGTCTTTTGTTGAACCGTACCATATATTGCAATATGGGGCACCCAAAGGGTTATATATCATATACAAAAAGTCAATTCATGTGACCCGGTGCAACATGTTACATCATGCATCCTAATTACTCTCGCCCTTTAAAGTACAAGATAGTTTATCTTTTTCTGACATATATGTATCTAAACGTCTTTTAGTGTGTCATTTACTTATTTTGCTCCATGCCTATAAATTAAAAATATCTACATACATGTGGTTTAAAAAAAGCTGGAACATTTTATAATTTGGAATTGAAGTAGTTAGGAAACGGAGGATATGGACTGATGAGGATTGATGTGGAATCTTGTGTGTGAGAGAGAGATAGAGAGAGAACATTGTACTCATGGTTGGTAATACGTGAGTGTCCACGTCAAGCACAACTTGGAAAGTCCTAGTTTTCGAGAAGTAGGCCAGCTTCAATTATTTGTACGAACTTCCTCAGAGCTAAAAAAAACCATGTGCACTGCAATTTTGAATTAGGGCATGTACAAGGTCCGATGACATGCATAATGACTATAAATACATCCATATTATTCCCTCCAATCTAAATGCATTGTCCTTGATTTAGTACATTTGCAACTTTGCAGAAATAAGTAACTTGCATTTGTCTTGATTCACAAATATCCACACACTAAAACACGTTTAGATACATGTATACGAATCTAGACAAATTCAAACTATTTATTTTCGGACAGAGAGAGTACTAAATCAGCGACAACTAATATATATAGGATGGAGTAATTAGAGTGCAAAATGTGGAAATTCATACACAAGTTTTGAAAATTGTATAGCTTTCCATTCAAGTATTCATGTTTGTTGATAAGAAACCATGAAAGTGTTGATTGTTTTTTTCATGGTTTTGCTGGTGCTCAACAAGTTGGCCCGGCAACATCATGCAAGCGGCGTGCATGCTTAAAACTCATTAGGGCATCATATCATCATACGATTTCTGGTTATATAGACATGGATATTCCATCCTACTCTTACAAGAATAGTTATTCTACACCCACACTCTATCTTTAGAACCGTATATTATTTTTACGTCACGTAAATTTTGTATTACTTCGTAAGTCGAGAAGAATATAATAAAATTTATAAATAACATAATTTTTTTTGTTTACATGCCGTAAAAAATTCGACGTAAAAGACATATTTTTGGTGTTTTTTACACTATAATGACTCATAAACTTTATTTTTGTGTCAATTTTTTTGGTTATGATGAATATATGAACATAATTATTCGTATACAAAACATAATTTTTTAAATCTAACAGCGTAAAAATATGTTGGGTGCAAAATAACTATTCTGCACCGTGGGTGTTGAATAGGGTTCCTATATATATATATATATATCGACGCGGATTTGCTACACACAGACGTATCTGCGCATAGGCTTAGGACTGTTGGATAAAGAGATCACATACACTACTAGTTTAGATGGTAATGGCTGGCTCTTGAAAGTAGTAACGGTCTCTAACGGCGTTTGCAGCACCGCGTGTGTGTACATGCAATGCCTAGGGGCTCGTGAAAACCCTAAAAAATTTATCTCGCTGTTTGGCAAAGAAACTTTTAGCATCTAAAATGGAAAGATAACTCAACAAGGCTTAAAATGAGTTCTACATAGTATGCAAACCCTAGTGAAGGTTTGTGGTACTATGCAAACCCTAAATTTTCATCTAAGTTCTACATAGTATGCAAACGAAATTAGGCAAGCTTTGTTTTGCATGTTGCTCGTTAGGGTTTGCCTCATGCAAACGAAATTAGACAAGCTTTGTTTTGCATGTTGCTCGTTAGGGTTTTCCTCATGCAAACGAAATTAGACAAGCTTTGTTTTGCATGTTGCTCGTTAGGGTTTGCCTCATGCAAACGAAATTAGACAAGCTCTGTTTTGCTACGGCTTCATGCATGCATTCCAAAGGAACACTAACGGCGTTAGTTCTTAAATAAATCCTGGGTCTGGATACATGTGCTCCCTATATCAAAAGAGGATAGAATCAACGGTGGATAGGCTATGCGCAGCTATGCCCCGTGTTTAGCAGGCTATTTCCCATATATATATATATATATATATATATATATATATATATATATATATATATATAATTTGGTTACATGAAGATCACAACCGGGATTAGAGCATGTATATTCGATTACATGGAGATCATTAAATCACGGGAGTCTCGTGGTATGGAATTTCCCCCCGGGTCTATGACATGGTCAACCAAAAATCCCGCCAATTGCTCTGATGTGCACCTTCGGTTGGAGATTCTCCCGCAATCTTAACAACGATATATAAAATAAGGAGATTAATATAAATATCAATCGTCATAACAAATATTATGAATGACACTCAACATAATTGATGATAATAATTGCGAATATATTGTGAATATAATTGATGGTAATGACACGTGGCAGGTATAGAAGAGGGTCTTATAGGATTTTTTTTCCGCCTACTAGCGCCTTGGACTGGGCCATCATCGTCAAGGTAGGGACGAGTTATCGACGCCAAGATAGTGAGCGCTCATTAGTGTGGTACCGGCCGGATAATGATGTCAAGTAATTTGTCTTGGGGAGAAAATGAACAAAACTGTTCCATCTTTACGAGCTTGCATATCCGATCGGCTTGGTGTTTACATGAGAACCACGAAGAGTTCAAGGAGTTATGGTACATGTACGAAAGACACAAGATGACAGTATATAACAAGTTGTGTTGCCTCTCTGGATTTGAGTTGTTCCACCGGTACGGTCCAAGTGTTAATACTACGCGTGAGGTTGTGTTTGACAGAGTCATGCTAATGATGGTATACCGCACCCTACTGATTCTGATTGCGAATTGACATGATGGTGTGATGTTGTGTCCACGTGTTGGTTTCTGTGAGGTCCATTGCAGCTGAAGGACATCATGTTTGAGTGATTGTCGGGTGATATTATCACCGAGTGCGAAGATAGTGCATGAAGAAAAGATGGAGTGGCGTGAAGATAGACATGAACCATTCAAGTTGAATTCCTAAATGAGATTAATTTGGTCAGGTTGATTAGCTGGATTGGTCAGATAGATGTGCACATCATGTTTGTGTAACATGTGCGTGCTAGGATTATGCGAGAAGTGCTTACATGCACGTCACGTACACGGAGTCTTTAGGTCTAACTAGCAAACATACCTGTGCGTTGCACCGGAAGATAAAACTTTTCGATAAAACTGATGCGACCCAAATTTTAACTAAAATAGATCGACCATGATAACCCTAGCCAATGAAAGTCTAATGGTTTGAGTCTTAGGTTTGCATTTTTCATCAGATAAAAAAAAGAGCAAAATCCAACAGTACATTTTATTTTCAACACCTCTCCGAATTTGTTAGTATTAATATCTACCGCATATTTATTGATGCAATTGCATCAATAAATTACCTACAGGGAGAAATTGATCAGCATTAAATTACCACATAATCAATTAGCATTAGGCGAACATGTAGATTCTGTGTAGCTATAGACAAATCCTGTGCAGAACACTGCAGCTAAATGCAGAATATATATAAACAACATCAGTAACCAAGAGACACTGTATCTACCCAGAGACACGCCAACATGCTTACTGACAGCCTCATCGCACGATGTAGAAGCTCGGTGCACTGCTGAAAAGTCACGTTCAAGGGAGAAATTGTTCGATGCTCGAGTTTCAATTGCTCTACATGAATACAGGATGCCGGAGAGGAGGATAAGATTGTTGTGTTGATCCTCCACATCTGCATCCCTGTAACCAGAAGACTAGTTGCAGTTAGTTCTACTTCCTCCGTTTAGAAATATAAGATGTTTTAGGTTTGTTAAGAAGATGTATCTAGACATCTTTTAGTGTATAGCTTAAAATAAATCTAGAAACTAAAAGATGTCTAGATACATCCCATTCACAAACCTAAAACATCTTATATTTTCAAACGGAGGGAGTACATAAAAAACAAAGCAGCAACAGCAGTCCTAGAAAAGCAAAGCTCAGTGGTGATATTTTTTTTTTACAGGGGATTTCCTCTAAAGGACATGCCTGAAAACTCTCTTCTCTCCCTTCGTTACCTCTGCAAGACACCCGGGGACTGGATCAAGCGAGCTCGCCCCCATCAGCCACTGCCTCCAATGCTAAGATCTGGACCTAAACCCTAAACCCTAACCCCCTCCCCCCCCCCCCCCCCCCCCCCCCGGGAGGGCTGCGCTGTGGAGGAGGACCTCCGCGCGGAGCATGCGGTCACATCTGGAAGCGCCATCCCAGGTGTGTACCTGGCTTTGAGCAACGCATGGGAGTAGGGCCCCAGAGGTAGGAGGACCGAGCCTGCAGCTGCAGCTCGCGGCATGCCGACACCATCCCGGACTTGAGTAGGCGTTTGGCGTGTAGACGTCAAGGCCAACTCGGCGGCCGGGAAGGAGGAGGAGGGGATTGGGATTTGGTTGGTAGAGGACGTCAACGAAACTGTTATGTCCACTTAGTGGTGGCACCCTCTGTAATTTGCTCTAACTTCAGTGGCAAAAAAGTCAACGGACCGTGGACAGATACGTTGTGTTCTTTATTATTAGTAAGATAGATATAGATTTGGCCAGGTGGTAGAGGGGTGTGGCGGCTCCTCCTCTCCCTCTAACGGTGGTGGTGTGGGTGGTGACGACCAGAGCGTCCTCAACGGACGACGGTGGGGCTGGTAGGGGTGGCGAGGATCCAGGCTAGATCTAGCTCCGGTGGGGCTAGATCGTCCATGGCATCTGCACAACTGTTGTTGCCCGTCGAAGATGTGGATAGACTTCCTAGGCTACTTTTGCATGACTGAGGGCGTCCGGGGCAGCAGCTCCGGGCATGGTAGTGGTAGTCGTCTTCTTCGCCGATGAAAACCCGTCTACGACAACGGTCAAGGAAGACGATGGCGGCGCTTTCGCGTCGTAACCTTGGTGAAGGCATTGTCCTGCAATCATCGTCTAACCACTCGTGCCGCTCAGAGGGAAACCCTAAGATCATCCTATCGGACGATGGTGGCGCTGCGGTATCACGATCCCTCTTGGGGACATTATTTGTGGAGCGGCGCCGGATGGTAGAGACAGGAGGTGGAGCGGCTTCGTCTTGCAACAGAGATGTCAAGTCATGCCTAGCCACCAGGTGCTACGCTCAGTCATGCATGGTTCGGTAGGTGCTACGCACGACAGATATTCTGGAGGTCTCTAGTTGCGTCTGTTGAAGGGACCCAGCGGCATGGTGCCGAGAGGTCTAGGTGGCGATCACGTGTTCTTGGATGGATGCGCGCATGACGGTGGCGCCATATGGCATCGTGGTGGCGTCGATGGCAGGCCTCACAAGGTCAGTGCATTAATCTCTCCAGAAGTTGGGTATGCGGAAGAAGGCGGCGGCTAGGACTTTTTGGAGCGTGTATGCTGGTACGCACTGAGGGTAAGACTGGACGCTCGGGGGCGAGCTTTTGGCTCGGCCCGGTCTAGGAGCAGCTCGCCCCGAGCTGGGCTCGGCCCATATGGGAACGGACCGAGTCGAGCCCAAAAATCTAGACCACGACGAGCTTTTGGCTCGGCCGGCTCGGCTCGGTCTGGCCCGTTGGCTCGCGTAATTTTTTTAGGGAAGGAGATGGACATTATCGTGTTTGCAGATCATGCGGGGCAGGATCCGCTCGGGTTGGTTTGTCTCTCTGGCATCGACCACTCACCCATAACTCTCAGTAAATTGTGCAAAAGCTTCAAAACCTCAGTTTGATGTGCAAAAGTTAAATACCTCTCTTCCACTGCCTATGTTCCGCCACCTTTTGCATATATTCTATTAACATGCATTGTTAATTCTTTTCATTACAATGGGTTCTGCCATAGTTAAATTGTTACGCTGCAAATTTTTATGGCCAAATTTGAACATATGCATGCTGAATTTGAGTGGACAAATGCACCTGAAGAGAGGCAGGTTGTCCTCATTACATGTCTTGTTACATTAAGGTTAATGTAAGTCAAAATACATGTGACATTTTTAGGTTCTTAATTGTTTACTTTTTTCATTGGAATGGATTCATAGATTGTTGAATTATTACTCTGTGAATTTTTATGAAATTTTTTGAATGTTTGCTTGATCAATTTTCTTAGACAAATTTGAACTGCAGAGTTCCTGCGTGTCACGGGATAGATCGGACCGAGTTTATGCCCAACTCGGGCCTGAGCCATTTTTGTTGGACCAAAGGCCCAACGAGCCAGCCTAAGCCGAGCCAATTTATCTCAGGCCAATAGGCAGCTTAGACCGAGCCCAACCCTAGCTGGCTCGTGTCCAGCCTTAACTGAGGGTCTGCCGGATCGGTTGTGCACTTGCTCGTCATTGGGCGACATGTCGAGGCCTTCTATTTTAGATGACACGCGTTGGTGGAATGTCAGAGATATTGACCCTATTCATAAACACCTCCATCATCAGGATTGTAGGATTAGCGAGTTGTCTCTTTGTTTTGGTGGGTTTCAGTTTTATCTTTGTAATCCCTCTTGAAAGGTTTTTGAGAATAATCTAATAAAATAGGATGTGTGCATCTCTTGGATGTAGAGGCCGGGACGATCTTTCCCCATTTTGAAAAAATGGTACAAAGAGGACCATGTGCCAAGGTTCCATGGAATCCCGACAATCAAATAGAGGTTCTTATTATTTTTGTACTCATCAATATTAAATATTTATTAGCATGAAACATGTCTTAGATGATCTACTTCAAGTTCATATAAAAAGGGATGAATGGATATGACATATCCAATATTCCATATGTTACTATTAGGAGCTGATGCAAACCTACCATAAAATAGTATGATACATGATGCAAACATAAGCATGGATGGCATATTCATGTTATTTGCATTTTTTTGATAAACTTTCATATATATAATAATTTTTATTTCTAATTACGGTTTATAAGATATTAATGATGCAAGTTTTATGTACTTATAGAAGAATTTAATGGAATTTTAAATTTTAATTATTCATATAGCAAAACAAATGTGATACTATCAATCCTCGCATTTTTCAGATCCATTTATATATATATAATACCTTCTTTTATATTAACATTTAAAAGATATGGATTTTTTAAGATACGACATGGTGATTTATTTTTTTAATATGGAACACTCGTATTTCATTAAGACACAACAATATCGTCACCAGAAAGGTTATATTGATAGGGAAACTTCAATTTCCTCATGGTATGTAGATCTTGAACTCTGTCTACACCCATAGCCGCAAGCTAATGAGCCAGCCTATTACAAACTCTGGGAGTGTAAACCACTCTAGCCTCTAAAAAATTCATCTGAAGCTAAAACACTACAGAAACGGCACGCTGCACCGAGGGCAAAAAGCCGTCGGCGTAGGCCAAGATGCCCTCGGCGTATGCTACCCTCGGCATAGCCTCCTTGGCAAAGGTCTCCCTCGGCGGAGGCAATTTTGTCCGTCGGCGTAGCTCTAGCCATCGGCATATGCTACGCCGACGGCCTTGTCCTCGGCATAGACCCGTCGGCATAATAACGGCAGGTTATAAACAAATCTAAGAAAAATCATTTTTTATTTGTTTTCCAGCTTTTTTAAAACTTTGAATTGTTTGAATCGTTAATCTCTCACATGAAATATTTTTAACACTAATTACATTTAATCTTTGATCAAATTGTAGTCTTTATCAAACTTTCCGCTCGGTCACCCATCCAAACACTACTCCAGCTCCAGCATGCTTAACTTCTCAGTTCCTTCCGAATCAGTTTCCACGAAGCAATTTGTACCTAGTTGTCAATACTATGATATCAATCCTATTAACTCTTATATCATTATGTCACATGTTTTTATTTTTGGAAACTACAAACACTTATTTAAGTAAACAACAATAAATAAGTAAAAATATTACTGATTCAAATAAAAATACTATTGAATTCAAAAAATAATATAATAATTTTACTTTTTTGTATTTTTCTATTTAATATGGAATAATTAATATATTTAAATCCGTAAATCGGAATTTGATAAGTAATGTATCTAAATTAATCAGAAAAATGAAAGGAATCTAAATATGATACCCATATCAACTAACTACAAACCACCCGTTTTTGAATTAGCTATTTGGTGATTCCTTCAGAAAATCCCCTTTTTTGCGCTCGAAAAATGAAAAATGGTTTTTTTGTGCGACGAAAAGGAAACTTGCATTGGATCTTTGAAAAAATATCATATTGTGAACCTAAAAATGAATTTTGTAAAAAAATATGAGCATCGGATCATGTACCTGTTGTTCATATCTGACCCACTTCCTACTGATTTGACAGGAATTTATCTTTTCACCAGGGATGGACGGAAAGGTTTCGCATCCGCCTGTTGGGACATTGTCCATATAAGGTGGTCTAGTATTTTTGTAAAATATGGTGATAGCATTTTGAATTATCCATTTGGTGGTTGCTTCACAAAACTGTCCGTTTTTTATGCTGAGAAAATGGAAAATGGCTTTTTAGTACGAAAAAAAGGAAAACTTCCTCCTGCAACATTGTTCGCCATTCCATTATGCACATGTATGCACAATATTGGCACATTATCACAAACTATGCCTCGATTCTACCCATAACATTGATCATTTGACCCGAAAGTCAAGAAACCTCGAATGAGATAGTTAATTTTGTGAAGGTTTTTTCTAGACATAATCAATATACCAAGTTTGATATTTTTCCTTGTAATGATGTCACATAATATGACACCACGCGAAGGTTTCGCATTGTTTCGATTGTTTTTAAAAAAATTTAATGCCCGTTTTAAACTATCAACAGACTTTATCGAACGGCGGGTATGAAGATTCTTAGCTCGGGGTCGAGCCTCGCTAAACTTGCATTGGATCTTTAATAAAATAGCATATTGTGAACCTAAAAATGATTTTTTTTTTAAAAATGAGCATCGGATCATATACTTGTAGTTCATATCTGACCAACTTCCTATCGATTCGGCAGGAATTTGTCTTTTTACCAGGAGTGGACGGAAAGGTTTTAGATCCCCCTATTAGAAAATTGTCCATATAAGGTGTTCTAGTATTTTTGTAAAATATGGTGGTAGCATTTTGAATTAGCCATTTGGTGATTGCTTCACAAAACCATCTGTTTTTTATGCTCGGAAAATAGAAAATAGCTTTTTAGTGCGACGAAAAAGAAAATTTCCTCCTGCAACATTGTTAGCCATCCCATGATGCACATATATGCACAATATGGGCACATTGTCACAAACTATGCCTCAATTCTAGCCATAACATTGGTCATTTGACCCGAAAGCCAAGAAACCTCGAATGAGATAGGTCATTTTGTGAAGGTTTTTTGAGACATAATCAATATACCAAGTTTGATATTTTTTCTAACTATGTCACATAATATGACACCACATGAAGGTTTCGCATTGTTTCAATCGTTTTTGAATTTTTAATGCCTGTTTTAAACTATATATAATGTTTTATGTTTCACGTAATTTTTATTTAGAAATGTGTATTATTTGAGTGTAGATAGATAGATATTATTTTTCTGCAAATTTTGATATATTATTTGTATTTTTGCAAATTAGAATGATTTAGTTATGATTTTTCAAAGTTTAATAAGGTAAAAGGAAAAATAGCTACGCCGAGCGCAGACGTCGACGTAGCATAGGATACACCGAGGACAATTATACCCAGACGGCTGCTTGGCGGGGCTGGCCTGGTCACGGTCTACGCTGACGATCTCGACGTTTGGCCGTCGCCATATACACCCATTCCTGTAGTGAAACTTCCTATCACCGATTAAATTAAAGTAGCAATTGGTGAGAGGGAGTATCGAGACGTCGTCATATGGCATGTTTCACGTTAACACAGTCTCTCTCAAAAATAACTTTGCGCATCCCCATATATAGGCGAGAAGATGTAGATATAGATAGTAGACAATTTCATAACAATGAATCCATGTTGGCCGGGCTATAAATAATACGAACCCATCGAGAGATCAGGTTGAGAGGTTGAGGACGTTCTCTCTGCGCGGCGGTTTAGCGGCGTACGTTGCCATGGCTGACGTAGTACATGTATTAGGCGAGATGTTGATCCAGGATCCACGAGCTCTGATGACTAGTATGCTCGTGGTTCTGCTGCTGATCCGAATAATGATTACCGGCGGCAAGCAAGGAGATGATGCCAAGCTTCTGAGCCTGCTCCCGACTCCCCCGAGTAAGCTCCCCATCATCGGCCACCTGCACTTGATGGGGGATCTCCCCTACGTCTCCCTCGCCGGCCTCGCCACCAAGTACGGCCCCGACCTCATGCTGGTCCACCTCGGCGCCGCGCCCACCGTCGTGGTGTCCTCGCCGCGCGCCGCCGAGGCCGTCCTGCGCACCCACGACCACATCTTCGCGTCACGGCCGCGGTCCAGGGTGTGGGACGTGATCATGTACGGGCAGACGGACTCGTGCTTCTCACCCTACGGCGACTACTTCCGCAGGGCCAGGAAGCTGGTGACTGTGCACCTTCTCAACGCCAGCAAGGTGCGTGCCCAGCGCCCTGCCCGGGAGGAGGAGGTCCGGGGCGTGATGGGGAAGATCGGGAAAGCCGCGGCGGCCGGCGAGGCCGTGGACATGAGCGAGCTCCTGCACGCCTTCGTCAACGACCTCATCTGCCGTGCTGTGTCAGGCAAGGCGGAGGGGCTGAGCAAGCTGTTCCGTGAGCTCACCGACGTCAACGCCGCGCTCCTAGGAGGGTTCAACATCCTCGACTTCCTCCCGAGCCTTGGGAGGCTCGAGTTGGTGAGAAAGGTGGCGTGCGCCAAGGCCCTGCGGGTGAGGAACCGCTGGGACCAGCTCCTCAACAAGCTCATCGACGACCATAGCCGCCGTGAGGATGAGGATGAGGATGAGGATGAGGATGAGGCGGAGCAAGACTTCATCGACGTCTTGTTGTCGCTTCAAGAGGAGTATGGCTTCACAAGGGACCATATCAAGGCCATCTTGATTGTAAGTTTCCACCCTTATTTGTTTACATGTCTCTTCCTTCTTTTGGTACTATAACTATATAATAATATCCACATCCGATGCGCAATCACAGGACATGTTCGAGGCCGGCACCGACACCTCGTACATGACACTGGAGTTTGCCATGGCCGAGCTCATACGGAAGCCACACCTGATGAACAAGCTGCAAGAAGAGGTGAGGAGGAACGTGCCCAAGGGCCAAGAAATGGTGTCCGAAGACGATCTCCCCAACATGACCTACCTCAAGGCGGTCATCAAGGAGACACTCAGGCTCCACCCGCCTGTACCTCTCATGATCCCACACTTCTCCCTGGATGCCTGCGCCGTTCATGGCTACACCATCCCAGCAAACACTCGTGTCGTCGTCAACGCCTGGGCGATCGGCAGGCACACGAGCAATTGGGAGGATCAAAATGAATTCCAGCCAGAGAGATTTATCAAGACCGGAGCCAGCGTTGATCTCAAGGCACCAAATGAGTTCCATTTCTTGCCCTTTGGCTTTGGACGAAGAATGTGCCCTGGCCTTCAGTCCGCATCGGCAACAGTCGAGATTATGCTGTCAAACCTCATGTACCGATTTCACTGGAAGCTGCCACCAGGACTCAAGGAAGAGGACGTAGATATGACTGAGGTGTTTGGAATATCAGTTTCAAGAAAAGAAAAGCTTCTCCTAGTCCCCGTCAAGGCATCAGAGTAGTGCATGTAGCATGTATGTAGCGTCCCATGCTATATATTTCGTGCATTTGCAACTACACAAATAAATTTGAACTTTCCACTAGTAGAAAAAGGCCCTTTCATACAACCGGGACTAATGCTCGCGTTCGAGTGTGTGTGTGTGTGGGGGGGGGGGGGGGGGGGGGGGGGGGGGGGGGGGGAGGCTCTGTTCCTGTTCATATAGGAGCACGCGTCTCGGTTTGTAACATAAACCGGGATTAAAGGTATCGCGTCAGGCACATGGCCCATCGCATACCTTTAGGACGAATAACGCCGGCCTCCTATTAATATGCCGCCCCAGCCCTCTGTCATCCCTCCTTTGTTTTTTCTTGGTGGAAGGTGTGAGAGATGTGTGCTAGTTTATTTTATTTTCCTATGCATGCGAGGTGTTCGACAAAATATTTGAGTGAATGATCTCGTTTGATTTTTCACAAACCAAAAATATAGGAGGTGCCTAAGCCACACTTGAGCTTTTTCCTCTTTCTTTCCTCCTCGATCGAGGTTAGCAACCTTATCTTTTCATCTGCCATTGATACAATGCATGAGTCGATTGTGAATTGGTCATTTCATTGTTTGTGATGTTTTGTAATGGTTTTTGATAAACTTAATTATATGATACAGATGAACAGTCGGGAATGGATGTACGGTGACCGGCGTGAACCCGGGTACATTAAGGGCGTGGATACATTTATCGATGTGGCTACAATAAACAAAGAGAATGGTTTTATGCGTTATCCATATGTTCAATGTCGGAACGACAAAGAGTTCTCTTCCTCGAAAATCATTCGCGGCCACCTGGTTATGAAAGGTTTCATGCCCAGCTATAATTGCTGGACCAATTATGTCAAAAAATAATAATAATTGTTGGACCAAGCACAGGGAAAAAAGGGTTATGATAAAGACAATGAAAAAGAATAGGATGATGATAACAACTATCATCATATGTTTTCTAAATACGGTGATACTGCAATAAAAGACAATAAAGAGGAAGGAGGTGAAGAACGGGTATCAGATGAGCCCGCTGATGATCTTGGTCGGGTCATATCTGATGCAAAGCGAGACTGTGAAACAGAAAGAAAAAGTTGAAGTTGGAGGGCATGTTATAAGATCACAAAAAATTGTTGTACCCAAATTGCGAAGATGGAAGCACAAAGCTTGGTACCACACTGGAATTGGTGCGATGAAAGGCATAGTGTGGTCTAGCTGACTCCGCATTTGAAAAGTTGCTGAAAATAATGAAGCTGAAGCTTCCAAAGCATAACGAATTTCCCGAGAGTACGTACGAAGCAAAGAAGACTCTCTGCCCTATAGGATTAGATGTGCAGAAGATACATGCATGCATTAATGACTGCATTCTCTACCGCGGTGAGGAGTATGAGAATTTAGATAAATGTCTGGTATGCACTACATTGCGATATAAGATCAGACGAGATAACCCTGGTGATGTTGAGGGAGAGCCCCCCGGAAGAGGGTTCCTGCTAAGGTTATGTGGTATGCTCCTATAATACCACAGTTGAAATGCATGTTCAGAAACAAAGAGCATGCCAAGTTGTTGCGATGGAACAAAGAAGATCGTAAGAAAGACGGGAAGTTGAGACATCCCGTTGATGTGTCCCCTTGGAGAAAAATCGAGAGAGACTTTTCGGACTTTGCAGGTGGCGCGAGGAACTTATGATTTGGTCTAAGTACAGATGGCATGAATCCTTTTGGGGAGCAGAGTTGCAGCCACAGCAACTGGCATGTGACTCTATGTATATCTACAACCTTCCTCCTTGGTTGTACATGAAACATAAGTTTATTATGATGTCAGTGCTCATCCAAGGCCCGAAGCAACCCGGCAACGACATTGATGTGTACCAAGGCCATTAGTTGAAGAAATCTTATAGCTGTGAGGCAAACCAGGTGTACATGTGTGGGATGAGAACAAACAGGAGCCATTTGACCTACGAGGGTTGTTTTTCGTAACCATCAATGATTGGCCTGCTCTTAGTAACCTTTCAGGATAGACAAACAAGGGATATACGGCATGCATGCACTGTTTAGATAAGACTGAATGTACATATTTGCATAAATGCAAGAAGGTTGTGTACCTGGGGAATCGACGATTTCTTCCGACCAATCATCCCGTAAGAAAGAAAGGCAAGCATTTCAAAAGTGAGGCAGATCACCGGAAGAAGCCTGACCTCCCTGCTGGTGATGATGTATTTGATATGGTCAAGGACATTGAAGTAATCTTTGAAAAGGGTCCTGGCGGTCAATATATTCCGAACGTCGTCGCTACCGGACACGCGACCATGTGGAAGAAGAAATCTATATTTTGGGAGCTACCCTATTGGAAAGTCCTACATGTCCGCTCTTCAATCGATGTGATGCACGTGACGAAGAATATTTGCGTGAACCTGCTAGGATTTCTGGGCGTGTATGGGAAGACAAAAGATACACCAGAAGCACGAGAGTACCAACAACTTATGAAAGACTCAAAGAACATGCATACACAGAACAAGACGGATAAAGGGCGTCACTTAAGTCGTGCCATCTATGCTCTTACCAAAGCAGAGAAAGAAATCTTTTTTGAAGTCCTTTACAATATCAAGGTGTCGTCTGGCTTCTCGTCTAATATAAAAGGGATAATAAATATGCCAGAGAAAAAATTCCAAAACCTGAAGTCTCATGACTATCACGTGATTATGACATAGTTGCTTCCGATTGCATTGAGGGGGCTTCTACCGGAAAATGTTAGAGTACCCATTGTGAAGTTGTGTGCATTCCTCAATGCAATATCTCAGAAGGTAATCAATCCAGATATTCTGCCAAGGTTACATAAGGATGTGATACAATGTCTTGTTAGTTTTGAGTTGGTGTTCCTCCCATCCTCCTTCAATATTATGACGCATCTCCTGGTTCACCTAGTGGAAGAGATTTCCATTCTCGTTCCTGTATTTCTACACGATATGTTCCCCTTTGATAAGTTCATGGGAGTCTTAAAGAAATATGTTTATAACCGTGCTAGGCCAGAAGGAAGCATCTCCAAGGGCTATGGAATAGAAGAGGCCATTGAGTTTTGTATTGACTTTATTCCTGACCTTAAGCCGATTGGTGTTCCTGACTCGCGGCATGAGGGGAGACTGAGTGGAAAAGGCACGCTGTAAAAGAAAGCAATGATATATAGGGACGGGGAATCTTTCACTTGAGCACACTACACAGTTCTACAGAATTCCACCTTGGCAGCTCCGTATATCGAGGAACACAAGAATATTGTATGCTCCAACAACCCAGGGAAGCCTGAATCATGGGTTAGAGATGAATACATGAAGTCTTTCGGCGGTTGGTTGTGGACACATCTCATGAATGACACCACTATTGGAGATCATCTATACGTGTTTGCCGTGTCAGCATCTTCTATTATACTGAATTTCCAAGGGTACGAAATAAATGGGAATATATTTTACACGATCTCGCAAGATAAAAAGAGCACCAACCAAAACAGTGGTGTCCTCTTTGATGCAACAGACGGTAATGGGCAAAAGGACACATACTATGGTTACATAGAGGAGCTATGTTGACTATGAAGTCTATTTTAAGATCCCTTTATTTCGCTGCAAATGGGTCAACCTGAATGGGGAAGGGGTAAAGGTAGACTAGTTGTACGGAATGATAACAGTGGATCTCAACAATCTTGGTTACAGAGATGAACCATTCGTCCTAGCTAATGATGTGGCTCATGTTTTCTACGTGAAGGACATGTCCTCTAGACTGAAAAAGGAAAAATAAGCAAACGAATAAATCATACGATGAGCCAAAGCGTCACACAATGGCGGCCTCAGGAATTTCACAGCGGGTATTCATAGTAAAAGAATGAAGAAAAAATAACAAAAAATGGTGTGGAAGTAGCACTTGATCTTGTGATCAATTGGGTTTGTAAGCATTTGACCTAACCAACTACTCCTACGTGTACTTGTGACAGAATTTCAATCAGCTTTCTATACAAGCAGACTAAAATATAAGGCACTGCCATATAATTTAGAAATTTTGGCAAAACTTTTGGGTATTCAGCTGAATACCTTTGATACAAGATGGGCCTGCCCTTGGCGTCACATAGTTCTTTCAGGGAAAGAAACATCGTGGGAATCGAGGACAAGACAGACATGTCAGAAGATTATAATAAGTTTGATGAAATTTTGCCCTTTACAGTGAAAACTGACCCAAGCATTCCATTAAGTAAATAAGATGATCCATGGTTACGGCCGAAGCGATCATAAGGAAGGGACATACGCCAAGAAGTTCATGGCCTTATATTGTGTACCTCTAGTTCATGTCTGGCCGGATGGCCGCATATTGTGAACCTAAATGTCACGAGACATGATAGCTCATTTTGTGAAGGATATTTTATAATGTTTGCAATTTTCAAGTTTAATATATTTCCTTGCAACTGTAACAAATAACATGACAACACGCGAAGGGTTTTGTATTTTTTGATAAATGTGAAACTTTAATTCGGTTGTTGCTTCACAAACTATATATTTCCCACCCTTCCCGCCAAGTTTTCCCGCCCTTTCCCTCTGACCAGAGCTTTTAGTCCCGGTTGTATTCACTAACTGGGACTAAAGATATTTTCCGCTATTTACCACCGCTTCCCGCCGAGTTTTCCCGCCCTTTCCCTCTGACCGGAGCTTTTAGTCCCGACTGTAGTCACTAACCAGAACTAAAGATATTTCCCGCCATTTCCCACCGCTTCCCGCCAAGTTTCCCTCCCTTTCCCTCTATATCTAGGCCAACCGCGCCATGGCTATCCACACATCCACAGTTTCGTCTCTCACAACAAGGAGACTGAGGCGTTGTACGCCTCCAGCTACCCATGTGTGCCAGGCTACCGGCTGCCTGCCGACTGGATGTTGAGCGCTGGACGGGTTCCTGTCCCTCCTGTGCCTCAAGGTTTCGCATGCTAGGTGGCCATCATGAACCACTTCTACCTCGAGCTCACGACGGATCAGCGGATGGATTCCCATTGGGATCCCGACAAATACGACACCTGGAATGCCTTCTTCACTAACCGGCAAGAAAGGGAGCTCGCCAGGTACGAGGGTGACGACCCTGCCTCGGTGAACCACAACGAAGTCAGACGCCTCCTGTGGTGGGCAAACCGGACTATCGTCGGCGTGATGCGCTACATCATGCAGGGAGATCATCCTCGCCTGTGGTGCCTGCATCCGTCGCAGAGCCATAAGAAGGGTGGTGGTGGTGAAGCTCGCGGGTGTAGCGTCGTCGTCATCCGGGAGCCCCCTTCCCATAGGTCGTGAATCCAAGGACGGAGTGGCAGGTGCCCCCAGAATATGCCATGGCTGGGCTGAGGATCCAGTCACATACGCCTAGCAACGACGACAAAGACGAAGACGAAGACAACCCTGAAGTTGTGTACTATAGGGCTAGATATGAGCATGAACAAAGGGGGCATTTAGTCCCAATTTCGTAGTCTCGGTTTTTTAATATTAATAACTGTCTTGAGTGTTAGTCCTGGTTTGTGGCTGGACCGGGACTAAAGGGGTCCCGTAGTCCCGATTCGTACTACGACTTTCCTGAACTATGAAGATGGTGTCCAGATTCGTATTGACCATGAAGATCTGATCTCCAAATGCGCGTGGTCACATATTAGGGAGTGCTTCTATGAACAACTTTAGGGACATGCCGGAGGACTGGGCTCCGGCGGAATATACCTAAAGCTGGCCGTAGTGGTGTCCCTTCTCTTGCACACCATCTTGCATCTTGTAACTTCTCTAACTAGATCAATACGCTTGGGAGCTAACTAATTTCACATATTAGGAAGTGCATCTATGGCCAGTTTTTTGGAGATGCTAGAGGACTAAGCTACTCTGACATCTCCATCAAACTGGCCATAGTGGTGTCCCTTCTCTCGCAAACCATTTTAAAGATGCCTCAGGACTCACAAGGATGCCTATTTATAGTACAAGCAGCACGACATAGTGTCGACACTCACGACATAATGTCGACACTCACCCGAGACTCATGTTTTGTCCCAGTTGGTGTCTACAATCGGGACTAAAGGTTCATCTTTAGTCCCGGTTGGCGACACCGTCGGAGACAAGGTACAAGCAGCACGACATAGTGTCGACACTCACGACATAATGTTGACACTCACCCCTATCATTAGTGCTGCCTGCCCGAGCCTGCCGCAATCCCTTCAGTCCCGGTTGGTTTCTCCAATCGGGACTAAAGATGAACCTTTCCTGCCATGTTTTCCCTTAAGTTCGGGACAAAAGATATTTCCCGCCATGATTTAGTCACCCGTACAAGCCATTTTCCATTTTCCGAGCGCAAAAAATGGGTCGTTTCGTGAAGCAACCACCAAAATCCTGTTTCAGAATGCTACCATCCCATTTTTCTAAAATACTAGACCACCTTACATGGACGATCTCCCAACCAGGAGATCTCAAACCTTTTCGTCCTTCCTGGAATGAAAAAGACAAATGTCTGCCGAATCGGTAGGAACTGGGTCCGGTTTGAACTATAGGTACATGATCTAATGCCCGTGATTTTTAGAAAAAATCATTTTTAGATCCATAATAGGTTGTTTCTTCAGAGATCCAATGCAAGTTCTAACGAGGCTCGTCCCGTATCTGAAGGGAATATGCCCCGAGAGTCAATAATAAAGTGTTTATTATGTGTATTCCAAGTATATGATAGATGTTTATTTTGCATGCTATAATTGTATTAATAAGGAAACCTTAATACATGTGTGTTTAATAAACAAACAGAAAGTTCCTAGTTATGCCTCTCTCATAAACTAGCTCGTTGATTAATAAGATGATCAAGGTTTCCTGATCATAGACATTGGATGTTGTTAATAACGAGGTCACAACATTAGTGTAATGGTGTGATGAACATTCATACGAAGTATAGCATTACGATCAAAAGTCATTGATTTTATATTGCTATAACCACTTACGAAGTGATCCTAATCCTTAGACCATGAGATAATGTCAATCACTAACACCGGAAGAGTTTCTTGATAACATCAAACGTTACACCGTAACTGGGTGATTATAAAGATGGGTTCAGAACTACTAAAGTGTTATGTGGAGGCCCATGGATCGACAGTGGAATTTGTTCATTCCAATGACGGATAGATATGCTCTGGGCCCTCTCGGTGATATCACATTGGTTAGCTTGCAAGCAACTGATTTGATCACTAGAATGTTATATCACGGGAACGAGAAAAGAATACATGTCGGTAAAGAGATCAAACTAGGTATGGAGATACCGATGATCGAATCTCGGACATGTAATATATCGCGGAACAAAAGGATTAAGATACTAGCATAAAAGGTTCCGGCGATCACAAGAAAGTCATCGTTGAATGTGTGGGAGTCAGTATGGGTCTCCAGATCCCGCTTCTGATTATTGATCGGAGAAGGTCTCGATCATGTCCGCATTATTCGCGAACCGTAGGGTGGAACACTTAAGAGACATAGACACCCATTTGGAGCAAAATTTTCATGCTGGAAAGAATAACAAGCGCAGGAATTTATTTCACTAGATACTGAAACAGGTTTTCGGGTGAAATTGCAGAAAGTGTTTTTGCATGTGAAATGAAATAGTACCAAGGGGTTATATGTGAATGTTTGTCATTAAAGTAATTGTCAAAATTCTGAATAAATAAAAGGAGTTTTATTTAATGAGAGTTTGCATTAAATTTGGTGGAAATTTAATGGGATTTTGAGTGGAGGGAATTGAAAGGATTTTTGTGAGTGGAGTGTCCACCCACATGAATGAGGGGAGGACAAGGGGGCAGCCCCCATGCTCCGGCCACCCCCTTGGGGTTCCCCCCTCTCCTATAAAAGGCACCCCTCCTCACTTCTCATACACACCTCCTCGTGAAGGATCTCTCTCCCTCTCTAGTATGTATCCTCCATGGTCTTGGACTAGCGTGATACATGTTCCCGGTGGCTATTCGGAAAGAAAGAGTTGTGCTTCCAATGCATCTCTAGAGCAAGGAGGCGGAGGTTGCTCGGTGCCTCGAACGTGTGTGCGAGCACGGATGCACTGCTAAGTTGCGGTGCTAAGGACTTCCTCTCGATCTTGAGATCGGCAAGAGATCATCTACATAACCACGAGTTTGACTCATTAAGCTTTGTCGGTCTTCAAGGGTATGTTCTCAACGGATAAACATCCGCCCGTTGTTTGTATCTAGTAGATAGATCTTGGTACATAGTTGTTCCCATCGTAGGAATTTTTTTGGTTTCTATGCTGCGAACCCTACAGTGGTATCAGAGCCGGATCTATGCGTAGATGCTTTACACGGGTAGCACACATATGAGTATGTGGGCGATGATGATCATGGTATTGATTATTAGTTGTATTTTGGATATTGGTGGCATAGTGGAATGAAGTGGCCCGGACAAACTTTACATGTCCTCGCACATGAGACCTGTTCCACGCTTGACATGCAACTAGTTTGCATAAGTGGCTAGCGGGTGTCTGTCTCTCCTACTATAGTCAATATCTAATTTGCAACGAGTTGTCAAGAATTTGGTTATCCTCGTTGTAGTTCATGTTCGTAGGTATGAACGGTTCTATCTTCAAAATCCCTAAGCTACGTAAAACTTGCAATGGATAAATTAGACGCTTCTAGTTTAGATTGTTGTTGGTCTAGTGTTATGATATGGTGATGTTGTAAGTAGAAGTCTGAGATGATACTCTTACAACACACATAACGTGTGAGTTCCATAGACTTTGGCCTTACACATAGAGGTATGATGGTGATCATACCACAGTGCACATGATGGACATCATATGCGGGAACCATATCATTTCACTTATAAACATGTGATGTTTGATTGCATCTTATATTGCTTGTTTGGCGTTTTATTAGCATAATAAGACGATCCCTTATTTGAATATCAAGATAAGAATGTGTTCTTCCTGAAGTATGCACCGATTATGTTTCGTCGCTCCAAGACATCACGTGATGATCGGATGTTCTTAGATCCACGACCATATTTTGGGTGTAAGACAATTACACACGTGAATACTAAGGTTCTTACTTGGCGAGCCTAGCATGTACATACATGGCCTCGGAACACGGACCGAAAGGTTAAGCATGAGTCATATGGTAGATATGATGCCCATTTGATGCTCTCCTTTGAAGCTACACCGACTCACGTGATGATCGGACTTGGTGTAGTGGATTTGGTTCATGTAATCACCAAAAGGGCACGAGGGGTGTCGTTTTTGAGTGGGAGTTCATTCGTAATGTGGATTAGTTGAACTCAATTTATCATAAACTTAGTCTAAAACTTTACAAAGTCTGTTGTAGATTGCACCACCTTCTTTTAATTTCAATGTGTTCATGGAGAAAGAGAAACTTGCAACGAACGGTAGCAACTTTACCGAATGGGCCATGAATTTGAGGATTCTCATCTCTGCTTCACAAAAGAAATATGTGCTAGAAGCGCCGCTAGGCCCCCCCCCCCACCGTTCGATGATGCCCCTGACGAGGAGAAGAATGTCTATCAGACTCGTCAGGAGGACCACAACTTAGTTCATTGCAGCATATTATGGGCTAGAGCCAGAACTTCGAAAGCGTTTCAAAAATGGCAATGCATTTGATACAATGGGTGAGTTGAAAATGATTTTCGACACACATGCTGCTGTAGAGAGCTACAATGCTTCAGAAAAGTTCTTTAGCTGCATGATGGAAGAGAAAAGCTCAGTAAGTGAGCATGTACTCAAGATGTCGGGTTGCCGATAAGCTTGTGTCCTTGGGAATATCGATTCCCATTTACTTAGGAATCCGTCGTGTTCTGCGGTCTCTGCCACCTAGCTATAAGAACTTCATGATGAACTATAATATGCAAGGCATGTATAAGTCCCTCCCCGAGCTTTTGTCAATGCTTAAAACTGCAGAAGTGGAGATCAAGAAAGAACATCAAGTGTTGATGATCAATAAGAACACTAGTTTCAAGAAAGACAAGAAGGCCGTAAAACGGAAGAGAAGTAATGGCGGAAAGCCGGTTGGCCGTGCCTGAAAAGAAACCCCGAGTTGGACCTAAGTCTGATACCGAGTGCTATTATTTTAAGGGGACTAGCCACTGGAAGCGCAACTGCCCCAAGTATTTGGCAGACAAGAAGGCCGGCAAGGAAAACAAAGGTATATATGATATACATGTTACTGATGTGTACTTGACTAGTACTCGCAGTAGCACCTGGGTATTTTATACCGGTTCAGTTGCTAATATTTGTAACTCGAATTAGGGCCTGCAGAACAAGCGACCGCTAGCAAGGGGTGAGGTCAAGATGCATGTCGGCAATGGATCAAGTGTTGATGTGATCGCCGTCGGAACGCTACCTCTCCACTTACCATCAGTATTAGTAATAAACTTGAATAATTGTTATCTAGTGTCTGCACTGAGCATGAACATTATATCTGGATTGTGTTTGATGCGAAGTGGTTATTCATTTAAATCCGAGAACAATGGTTGTTCTATTTATATGAATAAAATCTTTTATGGTCATGCACCGATGATGAATGGTTTATTTCTATTGGATATCGGTAATAGTTTTACACATATTCATAATGTTGATGCTAAAAGGATTAAACTTAATGATGATATATCCGCATATATGTGGCACTGCCGTCTAGGTCATATTGGCGTTAAACGCATGAAGAAGCTCCATTCGGATGGACTTTTGGAATCACTTGATTTTGAATCATTTGATACATATGAGCCATGCCTTATGGGCAATATGACTAGAACGCCGTTTTCCGGTTCAATGGAACGGGCCACAGATTTATTGGAAATCATACATTCTAATGTATGTGGTACAATGAGTGTGTCGGCGCGAGGTGGATATTGTTATTTTGTTACTTTCACGGAAGATTTGAGTAGATACGGTTATATCTACTTGATGAAACACAAGTCTGAAACCTTTAAAAAGTTCAAGGAATTTCAGAATGAAGTGGAAAATCATCGTAATAGAAAGATCAAATTTCTATGGTCCGACCGTGGAGGATAGTATCTAAGTTACGAGTTTAGCACTCATATGAAAGAGTGTGGAATTGTTTCACAACTCACAGCTGCCGGAACACCACAGCGAAATGGTGTGTCGAAACATCATAATCGTACTTTATTGGATATGGTTCGATCTATGATGTCTCTGACGGACTTGCCGTTGTGATTTGGGTTATGCACTAGAAACTGTTGCATTCACTTTAAATCGGGCACCATCTAAATCCGTTGAAAAGACACCGTATGAATTTTGGTTTGGAAACAAACCTAAGCTGTCATTTCTTAAAGTTTGGGGATGTGATGTTTATGTGAAGAAACTTCAACCGGATAAACTCGAACCCAAAGTGGGAAAATGTGTCTTCATAGGATACCCTAAGGAAACAATTGGGTATTCCTTCTGTCACAGATCCAAGGGCAAGGTTTTTGGTGCCAAGAATGGATCCTTTCTAGAGAAAGATTTTCTCGCGAAAGGTGTGAGTAGTCAGAAGGCAGAACTCGAAGAGGTTATTGAACCTTCTCTTCAAAGTATGGCGAGTAGCGCAGCACCGGAAGTCGTTCTAGAGTTGGCTTCACCAGTTGAAGAAGGAACTAATGATAAGGATCATGAAACTCCCAAAGAGAGTACTACCAAACCACGCAGGTATAGCAGGACGCGTGCAGCTCCCGAGCTGTATGGAAACCCTGTTATGAATTTCATGGTTGATGAAATTGATGATCCTACGACATATGAAGAAGCGATGATGAGCCCGGATTCCAACAAATGGTTAGAAGCCATGAAATCCGAGATGGAATCCATGTATGAAAATCAAGTTTGGAACTTGGTGGACATACCTCATGACCGGAAGGCCATGGAGAATAAATGGATTTTCAAAAGGAAAACTGATGTTGATGGTAGTGTGACCGTCTATAAAGCTCGACTTGTTGCAAAGGGGTTTCGACAAATTCAAGGAGTTGACTACGATGAGACATTCTCTCCCGTAGCGATGCTAAAGTCAGTTAGGATTATGTTAGCAATTGCTGCATATTTTGATTATGAGATATGGAAGATGGATGTCAAAACCGCGTTCCTCAATGGTAATATTGAAGAAGAGTTGTATATGATACAACCAAAGGGTTTTGTCGATCCTAAGGATGCTAACAAGGTGTGCAAGCTTCAACGATCCATCTATGGACCGAAGCAAGCATCACGAAGTTGGAATCTCCGCTTTGATGAGGTGATCAAAGAGTTTGGATTTGTCCAAACTTATGGAGAAGCTTGTATTTACAAGAAAGTGACTGCGAGCAATGTGACATTTCTGATATTATATGTGGATGACATATTATTGATTGGAAATGATATAGATATTTTAAACAGTTTTAAAAGTTATCTAAACAGCAAATTTTCAATGAAGGACGTAGGTGAAGCGTCATACATATTAGGCATAAAGATCTATAGAGATAGATCTAGGCGCCTAATAGGGCTATCGCAAAGTACATACCTTGATAATATTTTAAAGAAGTTTAAAATGGACGAAAGTAAGAAGGGGTTTTTACCTATGTTGCAAGGCAACACATTGAGTAAAACTCAAAGTCCGGCTACGACGAAAGAAAGAGAGATAATGGACAAAGTCCCATATGCTTCAGCCATAGGCTCTATAATGTACGCCATGCTATGTACACGACCGGATGTGGCACATGCTATTAGTTTGACTAGTAGGTACCCATCGGATCCAGGTTCGAAACACTGGATAGTGTTCAAGAATATCCTTAAGTACTTGCGAAGAACTAAGGATGTGTTTCTTGTGTACGGAGGTGAAGAAGAGCTCTTCGCTAAGTGTTATGTCGATGCTAGATTTGACACCGATCCGGATGACTCTAAGTCTCATTCCGGATACATATTTCTCATGAATGGCGGAACGGTTAGTTGGAGGAGTTCCAAACAACCCGTCGTGGCGGGATCAACAACGGAGGCCAAATATGTTGCTGCTTCGGGCTCAAGAAGCGGTTTGGATGAAGGAGTTCATATCCGAACTAGGTGTTGTTGCAAACGCGTTGGACCCAATGGTGATCTATTGTGACAACAATGGTGCCATTGCCAATGCCAAAGAACCAAGGTCTCACAAGTATTCCAAGCATATTAAGCGCCGGTTACACTCCATCCGTGAACATGTCGAGGATGGAGATATAAAGATTTGTAAAGTACATATGAATCTCAATGTAGCAGATACATTGACTAAAACTCTCCCTAGAGCAAAGCATGATCAACACCATAACTCCATGGGTGTTAGATTCATCACTATGTAACTAGATTATTGTGTCTAGTGCAAGTGGGAGACTGAAGGGAATATGCCCTGAGAGGCAATGATAAAGTGTTTATTATGTGTATTCCAAGTATATGATAGATGTTTATTTTGCATGCTATAATTGTATTAATACGGAAATGTTAATACATGTGTGTTTAATAAACAAACAGAAAGTTCCTAGTTATGACTCTCTCATAAACTAGCCCGTTGATTAACAAGATGATCAAGGTTTCCTGATCATAGACATTGGATATTGTTAATAACGAGGTCATAACATTAGTGTAATGGTGTGATCAACATTCATCCAAAGTATAGCATTACGATCAAAAGTCATTGAGTTTATATTGCTATAACAACTTAGGAAGTGATCCTAATCCTTAGACCATGAGATCATGTCAATCACTAACACCGGAAGAGTTTCTTGATAACATCAAACGTCACACCGTAACTGGGTAATTATAAAGATGGGTTCAGAACTACTAAAGTGTTATGTTGGGGCCCATGGATCGAGAGTGGAATTTGTTCATCCCAATGACAGATAGATATGCTCTGGGCCCTCTCGGTGATATCACATTGGTTAGCTTGCAAGCAAGTGATTTGATCACTAGATGTTATATCACGGGAACAAGAAAAGAGTACATGTCGGTAACGAGATTAAACTAGGTATGGAGATACCGATGATCGAATCTCGTACATGTAATATATCTTGAAACAAAAGGATTAAGGTACTAGCATAAAAGGTTCCAACGATCACAAGAAAGTCATCGTTGAATGTGTGGGAGTCAGTATGGGTCTCCAGATCCCGCTTTTGATTATTGATCGGAGAAGGGTCTCGATCAAGTCTGCATTATTCGCGAACCGTAGGGTGCCACACTTAAGATACACTGACATCCATTTGGAGCAAAAGTTTCATGCCGGAAATAATAACAAGCGCAGGAATTTATTTCACTAGATACTGAAACAGGTTATCGGGTGAAATTGCAGAAAGTGTTTTTGCATGTGAAATGAAATAGTATCAAGGGGTTATATGTGAATGTTTGTCATTAAAGTAATTGAAAAAATTCTAAATAAATAAAAGGAGTTTTATTTAATGAGAGTTTGCATTAAATTTGGTGGAAATTTAATGGGAATTTGAGTGGGATTTTGAGTGGAGGGAATTGAAAGGATTTTTGTGAGTGGAGTGTCCACCCACATGAATAAGGGGAGGGCAAGGGGAAGCCCCCATGCTCCGGCCACCCCCTTGGATCCCCCCCTCCTATAAAAGGCACCCCCTTGTCACTTCTCATACACACCTCCTCGTGAAGGATCTCTCTCCCCCTCTATTATTTATCCCCATGGTCTCGGACTAGCGAGATACATGTTCCCGGTGGCTATTCGGCAAGAAAGAGTTGTGCTTCCGCTGCATCGCTGGAGCGAGGAGGCGGAGGTTGCTCGGTGCCTCGAACGCGTGTGCAAGCACGGATGCACTGCTAAGTTGCAGTGCTAAGGACTTACTCTCGATCTTGAGATCAGCAAGAGATCGTCTACATCAACCACGAGTTTGACTCATTAAGATTTGTCGGTCTTCAAGAGTATGTTCTCTACGGATATACATCCGTCTGTTGTTTGTATCTAGTAGATAGATCTTGGTACATAGTTGTTCCCATCGTAGGAACATTTTTGTTTTCTATGCTGCGAACCCTACAGTATCTTCATGCACGCCGTTTTGACCTTAGTTCCAAATGGAAAAAATTCAAAACGGGCATAATAAATTCAAAAATGGTCCGAACAATATAAATCCTTCGCATGGTGTCATATTATCTGACTAGGGTGTCAAGTGGGATCCCACCAAAGTCCCACCTTTAGTTCATTTTCCAAAATCTAGTTCAAATTTTGAGTAAAAATTTACACTAGATTTTGGCAAATAAACTAAAAGTGGTATATTGATTATGTATCGAAAAAAACTTCACAAAATGACCTATCATGTTCGAGGTTTCATGGGTTTCGGTCTAAATGACCGATTTTATGTGCAGAATCATGGCATAGTTTGTTATACTATGCCCATATTATGCATGCATGTGGATCTTGGGATGGGGAACAATGTTGCAGGAGGAAGTTTTCCTTTTCTTTGCATGGAAAAGCCATTTTCTATTTTCCGAGTGCAAAAAGAGTCGTTTTATGAGGCAACCACCAAAATGCTGTTTTAGAATTCTACCATCCCATTTTTATAAAATACTAGACCACCTTACATGGACGATCTCCCAACCGGGAGATCTCAAACCTTTCCGTACTTTCCGGGTGAAAAAGACAAATTCCTGCTGAATCGGTAGGAAGTGGGTCCGGTTTGAACTACAGGTACATGATCTAACGCCCGTGATTTTTTTTAAAAAATCATTCTTGGACTAACAATATGTTGTTTCTTCAAAGATCCAATGAAAGTTCTAACGAGGCTCGTACCATATCTTCATGCACGCCGTTTTGACCTTAGTTCCAAATAGGAAAATTCAAAACGATCATAAGAAATACAAAAACTGTCCTAACAATGTAAATCCTTCGTGTGGTGTCATATTATCTGACATAGTTGCGAGGAAAAATATCAAACTTCATATATTGATCATGTCTCGAAAAAACTTTCACAAAATGACTTCGAATCCATGTCAGGGCTAAAGATCAACTTCGACAAGAGCGAGTTTATGATTCTTGGGTACTCAGAGGAGGATAGATGGCGGATTGCTGATAATCTTAATTGTAAGTTGGCGGATTTCCCTATTACGTACCTAGGGATGCCCATTCGGGAGACTAGGGTTCTGTTCAGGGACCTTTCCCCCTTGGTCACGAGGGTTCACTCAAAATCTGAGCCCTGGAGAGCACGACTCATGACTAAGGGGACAAATACGGTTCTGATCAACTCTTTCCTCTCGAGTCTGCCATGTACCATATGGGATTGTACCTGCTGCCGGAAGGGACCCATGCCGACTTTGCTAAGGAGTTGTCTAGATTCTTTTGAGTAGCTAGGGATGGCCATCAGAGATACTATATGGTTAAATGGGCGGACGTTTGCACCCCCAAGAGCCTTGGGGCATAAGGATCCTAGACTCGTGTCGCTTTAACATGGCATTGATGCTGAAATGGGTCGGGTGCATCCTTACGGACGAAGGGGGTCTTTGGCTTCAGCTCATCATGGCCAAATACCTCCGGGGCCACCCCTTATAGGCGTGTGAGCGTCGGGAGGGTTCTCAATTCTGGAGAGCCATCCAGGATATTAAACACTTCATTGGTTTGGGCATCTCCTTTGTCACTGGCAGGGCCAGGGGGTGCGGTTTTGGCTAGACCCTTGGCTTCTGCCAGTCACTTTGGGGGTGCAGTTCCCCGCCCTCTTCGCCATCATCACCTTCCTGTCATCCCTCGCTGTCGAAGCCTTCTAAGAGGGCCGCTGGAACATCTTATTTCGCCAAACCTTTAGTGCGGCCGAGACGGGGGATTTCCAGCATTTGATGGAGGCTCTTCCGGCTTCTTTGTCAGAGGCTCCGGAATAGGCCGCTTGGTAGATGCATCCGTCAGGGGAGTTCTCGGTGAGTTCGGCATACCGGGCCCTTTTCCAGGGCCCAGAGTTGCGTTGGACGTCGCCCCTTTGGAAAGCCCCTTTCCCCTTAGTCTTCGCATTTTCGTCTGGAAGCTGCTCTGTGACCACTTACACCTTCAGGAGTGGAGGTGACCAAGCGCAATGGCCCGGGTAATGGCCTCTGTACCCTATGTGGGACACCGGAGACCTATGCCCATATTATGTTCTCCTGCACGGCGGCTTCTTTTTTGTGGAGGTTTGTTCGGGAGGCACTGGGAACTCCATGGCAGGCGCAGGAGCTCGGGGAGTTCCTGCAGACCCAGGCAAACAGGGCCGGAGGGGGGTGCCGTCTCTTCTGGCTCGTGTTTTCGGCCATCACCTAGACTTTGTGGAATGTGAGAAACAAGATGATGATTGAGAGGAATTACCTACCCGTGTGTCTGACTCTATTTTTCTCTTCTTGCCTTCCTCTAGTAGTGGTCCCCTTTGGTGAGACAGCGTGACCGGGCGTCCTTCGACGATACTCTTCGGGCCTTGAGGACGGCGGCGCTTCCCTTCTCGGCTTTGTCTACTTCTTGATCCCTATGGCGGCCTAAGTGTTGTCTCCCCCCCCCTGTCAACACCCAGATTTTTAATCACAGATGCCTGTTATGCCATACATCGCAATCCCAGGATTACCATTTTTGCGAGACATAACAGATTTGGATATCACAGTACATCATCCATTACAAACCATACATAAGGTCTTACACAAATAAGGATCTCATGATCCAGTTCTTAATACAAATCAAGCAGCGGAATAACGTAAAGATAACGATAGCATGGGCAAAGCTCCATATTAATGGTCACAGGCAATACTGACGATGGGAGATGATCCTAGTTGTCGTAACCTTCCTGCGGTTCGTCATCCTGATACTCCTCTTCATAGTCTGGACACGGGAATAGCCATGGACAAAGCCATGATTACTCTTTAAGTACTCGCAAACTAATACTAACAAGTTAAGGGGGTTTTTGTAGTAGGATACTAAGCTCTAGGGTTGTTTTGCAAAAAGCCATATTTACCTCTACTAAGTTCAGAAGCAAGGAGAACTAGTTGAAGGTTTTATAATACCTAAGTGGGAACTTGAATTTCATATCACAACTCTGTTGTGGTCAAGTAAAAGTCACAAATTATTTCATAAGTCATTTTGAAAACATCTGACGATAGAACAATATGGCCACTCCAATTGTCCATAACCGCGGACGCGACTATTCGAATAGTTTGACACTCTTCAGAGATTGTACACTTTCACCATAACATTCGATACATCCGTCAGGAACAAATCCTGAATTCACCATACTCAGTATGCAGATAATCAATCATAACCTCTCAATTACACGCCCTAGTATAGGAACCTCTCCTGTGAGCTTGGCCTCCCAACCATGACCAACTGTCATCTTGGGTACTACACAGGTGGACAATCTTCACAAGGTTGCGTCAACTCAGACCTTGGCCGCAAGGGAACCCATACTAAGGTATATAAATTTCCAGTCAAGCCCTATCCAAATTTCGGGTATTGTGGTTGTACGGTAAAATTAGAATGGTATCGCATCGAGACAACCATCAGTTTTGTAAAGGGCTAAGGCTCATGCCTCAACATTTTCATCATCAAAATCATCTGGTGTTCGGAAACACATGTAAAAACATTTCAGTAGAATGACTCATCATTCTAAGGTTTTGATAACCATTTTCACCAAGTATTCCCATCTAAAGTTGATCAAGTTTTATGCTTAGCACTGGCATCTACAAGTGGGGGTAAATACTAATGAGGGGTGGTAAACCAGTGGGGATTAGCGAAGTTCAATCTCATGCCTTAGGATGACATCAAGATTATCTAACTTAAGCCAAATTTTATGCTCTTTATGCTACCTTCCAATATCCTTCTAATATCTACAATTAGCTAAGTAAACTCTAAGAGAAAGCTTTGATGAAGAATTAAAATACTTAAGCTTGCAAGTAAAACTAGGATTGGGTATCAAGTGGGTGTAATCACATATGCTTAATGCATATAGTTGACATAGTAACAATCAAGTTGTAGCTTGCTAAGATATCAGTATAAACTTGCTAAGTTGCAAGTGTTAGCTTGCAATTATTGGCTTGCCTTGTGTAGAGCAGTGGTTGCATTTCTCCTCGGATTCTTCCTCGTAGTATCCTCCTTCCTCCTCGTATCCTTGGTTGGTACTAGCGTCTATATATAAATACGAGGTACACAATCACCAAACAATACTTAACTATTTCTAAATATCACACAAAGGTTCACACTAGATGATCTATCATCATCACTAACATTACAAGATTAAAGCACTTGTCTTATTTATTTTATTTTAGAAAAGTAATTTATACTCATTAAAGAAAACTACTTATGATTTAATATTCCCCAACTCAAACATTGGATCATGTTGACACATGTCATCACAACATATTTCAGTACATGGGAATGTGATTTAAAGTGGTGTCACTGTTTAATAAGGTTTAACCTTTTTATTTTATTTAATTAAGGTGACTAGAAATGCCTATGTGGCATTCTTTTATTATTTGAACAATATTTCTGTAAGTAAACCTATATATTTTTATATATTCTGAAAGGTATGATCAAATGTGATTTTTGGGAGTTGGAATCAACTCAAAAGCTTTTATGGTTGAATTTTGCAAAATGTTTGAATGCAGAAAAGCTTCTGCCTTGTTATTTTTACCATGGTTGATCTATAATTCCAAATGATTTGAATCCAACGGGCTTGGATTAAGAATTTCAGTACCTTTCTAAAAAAATTGGTTTCATGCATTTTGGTTCAGTGAATCGAGCTGGGTTGATTTTTGAATCTAGGTACAAAACTGTGTTTGAAATTAAATGAATAAAACTAAATTTGAATTGTTGGGTCGCGCGGGAGGTTTAACTGGGCCGGCCCACTACGCAAAGCGCACGCGCGGGCTGGTTAAGTGTCTTTCCCCACGCGTGAGTGAGACGGTGAGGCGTGAAGCGGTACGAGGAAATGTGGACCGTGGGATCTGGTTCTAATCGAACGGCTCTGGTTCATCGTCCACGTCGGGCAGCGCCGGCAAGAAAGAACCCTAGCGCGGCAGGTGGGGGTCGTGGGAGGCTCACCGGGGCTCAGGCGAGGGTCGGCGACGGGGGCGAATGACGAAGTTGACGACGGCGATTCTCCTGGTACCGGCAGCTTCTCCTAGGGCGGCTCCAATCGACGGCTCCCTTCTCCTCCAGCAGCGGCAGGCTCCGGCCAAATTCCGGCGATGCGCTGCTCTCCTTGCTCCGGGAGTGAGGTGGGGTGGTTCTGAGGGAGAGGGGAGTGAACTAGTGTGAAGAAAACGAGCGGTGGAGGCCTCTATTTATACTGGCTGAAGGGTACCGACGGGCGCAGGCTGAGCTCGTCGTGGTCGACGGCACAGAGTGCTACTGGCATGGGAGACGGTAGGGGGCGGTGCTGTGCTCCCTGGCGAAGCTCAACGACATGGTGGCGAGGCATGGGGCGGTGCTGATCGGTCGGAACGCATCGATGCCCTGGGCGGGTCCGACGGGAATTTTAATGGCTCACGGGTGCTCCTAGTCGCGCAGCGGCAAACGGGCATGTCTGCGGAGTTGCTGGGGCGGTGGTGATCACGCACGTGGCGAGGGCGGCGCGCGGTCTGTGGGTGCTGGTCGAGGGTGGCGCACTGGCGCGCTCTCGGCTCACATGCAGAGAGGTTTGTCATGGTCTTGTCGTGTGGTCCAGGGACTAGCAGTGCTCGAGGCTGGGATAGGGAGCGGTGGACGGTGGAGTGCCTGCTAGACATCCTTGCTAGGCTTGGTGCTACTCCTAGCTTGCTGTCGACAATGGGGTGGCAAGGTGAGGCTCGGCCTGCTTGCCATTGATGTCATGGTCTGGTTTACAGTAAGCTAGAGGGGTTAAATAAGTTAGATGATCTACTGAGGGTGTAGTGTGAGCTAGATAGGGAACAAGTTAGGCCAAAATTACTGCACACTATAATGTTTGATGTTTGTTTGATTTGTATCTACAAGGTGTTTGATGAAATGGCCGCAAGAACTTTAAATTTGAATTTTGGATTCAAACTTGGTGGGTTTGCTAGGCACATGCTAGGGAGTATCTGGTTGGTTCGATTAGTCAAGGGGCACTGGTTTGGTTGGGTTTTGAAAAATGTGTGATCTTCACATGTGATAAAGATTCAATTTTGATTTGTGATTTGAATGAGATTGCCAAATATTTCTGCAAGTTTGAAAGGTGGGCTTTGATTCACTTTTACTTGGTCTAGCAAGGGGTGAAAAGATTTGGAAAAGTTTCTGTTTGAAATCTTGAACTAGAAACACTCAAAGTGACCTAGTGAGCAAGATTGGCAAAAATGACCATTTGCCTTAATTGATTTGTTTTTGGATTTTCTTTTTATTTGTTTCTGCATGAAATTGTTTTAGATGATGTTATTTTCATTTTTAAACCATTTCTTGCTATTTAGATTAATCACACAAGTCCATTCATGCATTTATTAAATCATCCCATTCACACATGCATGCATATGGTTTTAATTTATCAAAGTTTTTGTTAACCCTAATTTTAGTGATTAGAGTTTGATAATCATTGGTTTATATTTTTGGGATGTTACACCTTCCTCCTTTTTTTTATTTCTTGGGCTTTGTTGTGCTGTGGCCCCAGCGGATGCTCGGACTTTTCCCTTTTCGTTTCGGCTTCGGCCGATGAGGTTGCTTGTCAAACCTATGTACTTGGATTTTGCTTTATCTATAAAGCGGGGGAAAGCCTGTTTCCAGAAAAAAAAATGCATAAAATTTATGCAACACAATCTATCCATCTCTCGTCAAAACTTTTGTCACAAAGAATGTAAGGATAGTGAGATGTGGAATGTTTTCTCAAAATCGAGTTTGATGATGACACACATTCTCTCTCCCTGATGACTTGCATTGGTGAAAAAGATACTTTTTTAACTGGGTGAAAAAGATACTTAGAAGACCATTGGAGACAGTTGCGTATTGTGCTTTCCTTAAATAAAAGCCGTATGAAAAATGTACTTTTGAAATCTAGACCTACTAATAAAAGAAAAATAGTTTTTTTTGTTTGGTCTGTATTGGACAATTTTACCCCACGAGTCTAGACATATGGCTCGACCACAGGTCGTCCCTGACCTTGGTCGCTCCTCCGGTCCCCGCCGCTAAGGATCTACAAGCACCACCACAGGGACTCGCCTTCACGCTCTCCAACAATCCCGCGCTCCCCTGCTCTCCTACAATCGCCATTGCACCAGCCACGCTGCTCCACCCCGAGCCTTGCAGTTCCAGGCCGCCAGCTCGCCACGTCCATGTCCCGACGACGCCGTATCCCGTCCCCATCAACGAACGCGTCGCTCCGGAGCCCCTAGACCACACTGCCTCGTTCACGGACCCCGCTCGGTCGTGTGGGCACCTTCTTTCAGCTCCAGTTCAAACACGCCTACATCCCCGTACCTCAGGGCCTGCCTCCGACGGTCATTATTGTGCTTGGATTTTTCCACTGCTTTTTCCTGCTCGCTGCATCCTTGCATCGTCAGCAAAGCCAGCTCCTATGTGTATGTGCATTCTCTGCTTAGTTGATTTTTCCTACTTCTCATCTCGGTGTCTTATGCACACTAACTGTTTGTGTTAATGCCTCTATGAGCACTGCTATTCATGTTCGAGTTGTTGGCGCACTATCTCAGTTCAGTTGGTGCCCCTCTCTCTACCTTCAATGCCCGATTCAATGAAATCTTTCACTATACTATTTAAGGGCAGCCAATTTTTTATTTTTAAAATGATTTATGTAATCTTCTCTCTCAAATTCGTTTGATCTTTTATAGGTTGGAATATAAGTAAAAACCTGGTTTTGTTTGTCTCTGAATTAGAAAAAAAATTTGGTTATATAATCTAATCAGAAGAATGAACAGGTTGATTATATCCTTAAGTTGTCTCGCAACTCGTAGCAACGCGCGAGCATTGTTCTGGTAGTAGAAAAACAGAAAACGGGAGGAAACGACTCGTCTGCGTTGTCCCCCACCGGCGACCGGGCGGGTGTGCTCGCGACCTTCTCCGCCTCCGCCGTCTTCCTTCCCTCCCTCCCTTTGGCGGCGGGAAGAAGAGCATCGCAAGGAGGGGAGAACCGGCCGTGGAGATAGGTGTCCGCCCGGTGCGGCCGCACGGGGACGGGAGGAGACTCAATGACCACGTCTTAGTCCTCGTAGTCCTCATTCCGACCTGTTGTAGCCGTATTGGTTTCTTGGTGATCCACTTCTGTAGCCGCTCTGCTAAGAGTTTCGTCAGAACTTTCAGAACATAGTCCAAAAGTGAGATCGGGCGGTAGTCCTTGACTGTTTCTGGAGATAAGCACTTGGGGACTAGAGAGTAATCACAGGATATCTGAGACCTTGGGGACTGTTTCTGGAGAGATATATAAGCACTTGTGTATCTCTGTTGCCTTGGCGTGGAAGTAGTTAGTGTTTTCGTCTCCGACCTGAGCCCGGCGTTAACAACAACACGTTTCCTCCAATACATGATGTGTTTTTTTCTTCAGAGAAGAATCTTACGGAAGTTCTTCTCAGGGACACTCAATGTCCTTTTTCTGCTCCAAACTGTCCAGTTCAGCTAGCACTCTGTTGGGAATGTTGTCAATAAGGAGGCCAGCTCCAGTGTTTCAAGTGCACCAGTAGGCACCGAGATAGAATACAATGTGAAGGAATTCAAAACGATGAGAGCGATCCAAATTCGTAAACGAGTGATCCAACTGAACCTTTTCATCATCAGCTTCCTAAAGACAAGACAGGAAACTGAATATTCCAAGAGAAGAGAGGAAAGACCAAAGTCTTTGATCATTGGAACGCTAAAGAAAGGAGAGGGGTAGATCGAGGTGGAAGAGAAAACACACGACACACCCAACAAAGAAACTGAACAAGAGTGTAACAGCCTATGCCATTGGGGATTGGTTAGAGATGCCCTTAGCTAGTACTTGTTCTGCTTTCAAACCTTGGGAACGAGTGTGGAAAATTGATATTGCGAGTGTTTGATTCAGGAATAGGAAGGGGCTTGTAAGTTGTACATCACACACACAGACATCTTGAGAGATTGCACACGAATGCATGCAATCCCACATCCTATATTCCCCCAATGCAACAAAGAAAGGAAGAAGACATCAGCCATGATCAGGAAGAAGGCACGGAGATTTTCACAGCCTCTCCATTGGTAAGAATCGTAAATCCCTTCGTCTGGTAGATGTTGACCCCTAAGATTGTTTGAAGGACATAATATCTGTTAGACTTAATCTTGTCATTAAGGAAATTATTAGTATTACATTAGGGAAGAGTGCACGATAGAGTTTGCATGTGTGAGTTTGTTAGTTAGTTCCTTGAGAAAAGGTCCTAGAGTTAGTTGGATGGCCAGGTCGTGTCCTGTCTAGAATGATTCTAGGAGGAAGAAGTGGTCAGCTTAGCTAGTGCCTGAGTGCATGAGTGGAGTTAGTGGCCGGTCATTTAGTGGTTAGCTGGTTCAGAGTCCCTTGTATAAATATGGTATTCAGTAATGAGAAAAGGAGCCGTGAGGCACCAGCAAACACAATGTAGCCATTCTGATCACCAAGGAAGTTTCATGGCAAAGCTGTGTCTTCTTCCTTGGCCGAGTGTGTGCGTGTGCGTAGAGTTTCTAATGGTGTTTGTGCTTGTGAGCTAGAGAAACAATGAGAGATGGAGCGATTGTGAGAGTTAAGAGGTAGAAGAAGATGGGGCTGTGAGATGCAGCCCTAACAATATCTCACATCTTAATTAGCAGTCATCTTTTTGGTGCAGTTATTTTTGTTTGCAGCCTATTTGTTAGTACTAGAATTTCATCCACAAGTTATTTTTCCAAGTCCTGGGAAAAACACATACTAGGATATCTGAGACATTTGAGCTTTATATATATATATATATATAAAATCTTTCCTATTCCTGCACAGAGATCATCACGGAGCATGTAAAAATATGGTCCCATTATATATCCTAGCACAGCTTAAGGAATTGCCCATTTGAGCTTAATCTTTCCTTACAGAATGGAACCGAGAGAGCCTCTAGCCCAGCTGGCTGCACTGGAGTGATCAGCTCTGCCAAGGTAAAGTATGTCTGTTGCCTTGGCGGCGTGGAAGTAGTTACTAGTGTTTTCGTCTCCGATCTGAGTCCTGCGTTAACAACAACGCATTTCCTTTCCACCAATACTTGTTTTTGTAGTCGAGCAAACGAGTACGTATGATGTGTTTTTTTCTTCAGAACATTCTTATGGAAGTTCTTCTCCGGTACACAGTCACTGTTCTGGTAGTATTTCTGTTCCAAACTGTCCAGTTCAGCTAGCACTCCGTTGGGAAGGTTGTCAATAATAAAGGAGGCGAGCTCCAGCATTACCAGATCGCGACAAGCTCCCCCGTTTCCTTCCAGTAGGTTGGTACCCACCATCTCTCTGAAGTCTGAACCTGGGTCGGGTGCCAAAAAATCTCAAAACGGAGCAGCTAGCAGCTTACATTTGGGGATGGATGGAGCAATACAGACTAGGCAAGGCACATGATCCAAGAAAGGGTTTGCAAGAGGTTTATTTATAGTATGTACTTATAAGAACCAAAAGTGGGGGAGTACTCATGTCCATTCAACCGAGTTGAAGAACCAATAAAAGTGGGGCAGGCCACCCGAGGCACCAATGATATCCAGATTACATTAATCTTGCAAGTGCGGCTTGATTCAGGACTAGTCAGGGGCTTGAGACTCTCAAGTTGAGAGCTCTACTACATCAAAGCAACATCTTCATACATTAATTGATCCCGTGCGGCGGCTGTCTCCTGTGGTACGGCCCATGTAACCAAGAATGATGATGGGCCTTGTTAGACTGAAACAATGTTCTGGTTTTTTATTTTGATTCATGATTTTGAAAATTTGTTCATGACAGTGAAAAATTGTACATGATTTTTAAATATGGTTCATGAATTTTAAAATTGTTCATGAATTGAAAAAATGGTTCATGATTTTGAAAATTTGTTCACGACACTGAAAACTTGTTCATGATTTATTAAATTTGGTTTACGAGTTCTAAAATTGTTCATGACATCAAAAAAATATTCGTGTTCTTTATTTTTGGTTCATGATTTTGAAAATTTGTTCATGACATTAAAATTTTGTTCATGAGTTTTAAATTTTGGTTTATGAGTTCGAAATTTTTCATGGAATTGAAAAATCTTCACGTTTTTTATTTTGGTTCATGATTTTTAAATTTTGTTAACGACACTAAAAAGTTGTCCATGACTTTTAAAATTTTGGTTCATGATTTTGAAAAATTATTCATGTTTTTTTGAAAAAATCTTAATTTTTGAAAAAATGTTCATGATTTGGAAATTTTATTCATGATTTTAAAAATTTCCATGAATAAAAAAATGTTTTGATTTTAAACGTTCAGACTTCTAAAATTCATGATTCAAAATTATTATCTTTTAAATAAAGAAATGAAAATAAAAGCAAAAATGAAACATACTACAAGCGTAGTCGCGGTTGAGTATGAACGCGGTCTAGAGCTTTGAGTTCATCTCCTAGCGTCGTCACAGTCTAGAGCTCTGACTTCATCTCCTTTTTTTGAGAAACCACCCCTCTCTTTATTATTCAATCATAACATTATAAACATTATCGGGTGGAGAAATAAACCAGACATGCCTCTCCAGGTTGGAGTATAGAGAACACCTCTTGCTAGGTTGTGAGCATCGCCATTGGACTTCCGGTTTTCATGAGCAAACACAGAAAGCCCCAAACTGTGCACAATTCGCTTTCATAACCTGAATCAGCTGGCCATATGATCCCATCAGCCCATCTGATATCATTGCCTTGATCACATTAGCACAGTCACTTGCAAGCTTCATACGTGCCAGATAAAGATCAGATGCTAATTGTTAGGGTTATAGACTTATTGTATTACCAGAGGGCCAAAGGCCACAATATATAGTACATGTACATGTGCAAATAGACAGGAAACCCCCTAACACACGGGGAAACTACAATATACAAATATATACTCTAACACCCCCCTTCTCTCAAACTCATGGTGGATCCACAACACTGAGTTTGGAGAGTACGAAGTCATGCTGCGCTCGAGTTTGTGCCTTTGTAAAAAAATCCGCCAACTGCAAATCTGAAGGCACATAATGAAGCGCAACAACCTGATCATGCACCTGAGCACGTGTATAAAAAGCATCAACACCAATATGCTTAGTCAGCTCATGCTTGACCGGATCACGTGCAATACTGATAACACATGTACTGTCAGACAAGAGTGGAGTGGGTGTCATAACAGAGACCCCAAAATCTGCAAGCAACCACCGTAACCAGGTCACCTCAGCAATCAACAAAGCCATAGCCCGCAGCTCAGCCTCAACACTCGAACTAGGCGGCGGCGGTCGGGCGATGGCCGGGAGGCGGCGGCGGCCGGGCGGCGGGCGGGCGGCGGAGGCGACAGGCCGGCGGGGGGGCAGGGCGGTCGAGCGGCGGCCGGGGCGGATCGGACGGGCGACAGCGACCGGGGAGGACGGGGCAAGCTCGCAGGAGGCGAGGGAGAGGCAGCGGCCGGGCGCGGCGGCAGGAAGCCGGGGCGGGCGGCGGCGGCTGCGAGGAGAGGAGCTACCTTACAGCTCTGATACCATGTTAGGGTAATAGACTTATTGTATTACCAGAGAGCCAAATGCCACAATATATAGTACATGTACAGGCGCAAATATACAGGAAACCCCTAACACACGCAATATACTAATATATACTCTAACACTAATGACATCCCTTCTATACACGCAGCTGCCTCCAGGCTTGCAACAACCGCCAACGCCCCAGGAACCTACCTCTCTCATCCCGAGCAACTGTTGCCACCGATGCGCGCTTTCTATTCTTAGATAGAGCAGCATCCACATTAACCTTTGACATCCCTGCCGGTGGTGGAATCCAACGCGGATAGGCCACAGTCCCGACCTTGGGCGGCTGTTCGGGGATCTTCTGAACAGCAAGGTCTGCCCAGATAGCCCACAATGAAGCAAAAAAGTTGACAGCACACTATGGAAAGACTCCTCATGCAGTGCCTTTCGCCTCGCATACCAGATAGCCCACAATGTTACAACTGTGAGAGTAGTTCCTCATGCGTTAACACCTCGATCACAGCCGCTAACCAGCTCCTGGCACCTGGTTCTTGGATGTGAACAACCACCTCTGTCAATTCTTCAGGGAGAAGCGCCCACACACTAGTCCTGGCCATGTTGCATTCCAGCAACGCATGTCTCCACGAGTCGGGTGCCCCACACAAACCGCATGAGTCACTCGTCGCCATATGCCTATGGTGCAGCAAGTCCCTAGAGAGGGAGTTTGTTTAGCGAGCCTCCAAAGAAAAACTCTTAACTTTGATGGAACCCGGATGCCATAAGGCCGTCCACTCCTTCTCCTCACTTTACGTTTCTGAACTCCATGCGTGTTTGTCCAGCCACGTAGTCCTCCTCTCGGGGGTGTTTACCAGCATTCTGTAAGCAGATCTTACCGTGAACACACCGCACTTCTCATAATGCCAAGCCCGGTGGTCCTCATGTTGCCTCGACTGTAACTAAATGTTGAGGATAGTGTCAGCATCCATCGGTGACATCGCTTGCTTCACCTTAGGTATGTCCTAGGATCTTGTATGAGGGTCAATCAGCTCACTGACCTCTTGGGGTGGCTCCTCTAGAGGGCAGCAGATCGACCTTAGTAAAAAGTCCCGCGGGAGCCAGTTAGAATTCCAGATGTTTGTGCCAACACTCGTACCAATGCTCCGAATTAGCCCCTTCTTTAGAACTTCCTTCCCTTCCCTAATGGCTTTCCATACCCGCAATGGGGAAGATCCAACCTTTGCGTTCAACAGATCACTAGTTGGGAAGTAAACTGCTTTGAGGATTCTAGCACTCAAACTGCCAGGGTCTTCCAGCAACTGACATGCCTGCTTAGCTAGAAGTGTCAGATTGAAAATCTCTATGTCCCTACACCCCATCCCTCCGGACCCATTGGGCTTAGTCATTTATTCCCATGCCACCCAGCATGTTTTATTATTCCTTCCTTGCTGCCCCACCAGAAGCTACGAGAATTAAACCATTTATGTGTTCACACAGTCCTCTTGGTAGATTAAAGCATGACATACAGTATGTTGTCAGTGCCTGATCAACAACTTTAATCAAAACTTCCGTGCCTCCGAGGATAACAACATTTCCATCCAGCCTTGATGTTTCTGACTTCATGCGGTGACCCAGCATACCACTGCATGTACACTATAGTCTTTGACATAACACCAATGAAACACCGTTCACTAGTATTACATCCCTCAGAGTGGTACAACAGAAGCACAGCAGGTCCAAGACATGACTATAGGTTACAACTCAACTCTTTACACAAGATCCAGAGAACACTCTAGGTTAAAGAGAGAGAAAGAAACATCTTATAAAGAAGAATCAGAAATAAACAACTCAAAAACTATCACACTACTATGACTATTATTTTAACTAGTGGCCTCGCATTGCTGCTATTGCAATACTCTACGGAAATAGGTTATATGGCTAGAGATTATATTCCTATCTAATCAGTAACTTCGTCTCCACTCGAGTCGATGTATATGTTGACTTCCTTGACTTCATTGAAGAGCTTTATTTTCTGGTGATGATTCCTGGAGCATATCGTGATGTAGACGTCGTCTGTACTGGCTTCAGAATCTAGCAAGGGTTAAGAAGATACGTTGAGTACGAGCGTACTCAGCAAGTTCACTAGAAAATGAGTGTTTGATGCACTATATCTACAACCACAGACCATAAGTCATAGGAAATGCAAGTTTTCGTAAACATTTCTTCAAAGGTTGCTTTTATTCTGAAAAGCTATGTCCGTCAGTCTTCACGGGTTTACCAGAACTTTCATGGAGTTCCTTTCCCGCCGCGTTCGCATCTCCTTCCCGGAATAGGGAGTAACAAGTTACAGTTCTTACACTCTGCAGAGGTGCGTTACTTTACCCATGAGAGATCTTAAGCTTTGCTGCACGGCCGGGGATATGTTCCCATTCAAACTTCCATGGTTTGAGGCCCAACCTAAGATCCAAGCCAATCACTGCCCTCTCCGCGACCTCATATGTCTACACGATCCTTCGGGGCCGGCTCACCTCCGTTAAGCCCCCTTGCGGGCAGGCTAAAACCCTGATGAGTTCCCGAAGACTCTATGACCTGGTGATGCCCGGACGAGTACCATTTAAATGGACTATATCCCTAAACACCATTCATGGATAATCTAGACACCAAAAGTGTGGGGCGTAAGGGTGCCCACCCATATGTTGGATCCGCACAAGGAATCATAACGTCACGTTAAGGTCGTCTTGCCTCCATACGAGGAAAAGGATACAGCTGACTTCTCCGTCCCATTCCAAATCTCATGGTCAACGCGTAATATACGGCGCAAGAATCTTTGGCGACATTGGATGTTAAGTCCTAGAGGACATATTCCTGAGCAGTGGTATTCCAACTGCCAGATTTCATAGATTAGCTGATCACCCTAGATCAGTAACTAATAGTTCACATTATTATAAAAAATAGTGTTTTCTGACCTTTTAGGAGTGCAGGTGATGGCAACACTTGATTTGCAAAATACTTTACAGAAAATAACCAAAGGACATGAGCAAGTGTGAACTTGCCTTTTATGATTGCAAGATTATGCACTCACGGTCTTCAGGACAATATAAGATCCAATATCTGAAATCAGCATCATTGGTCTGATAAGGACTAATGTTTAAAGAAGCAAGATGCTATTATGCATGAGTAATGTAATGCAATTGATAAACGCGAATCCCGAGATAAATGTTGTTCTAGGGTTTGGATACTAGGAATGATGTCTTTGAAATGTGTTATACTTTTAGATAAGTTTCACACTTGTGTTTCTTGTTAAGGCTTGTGAGTGTGTGTGAACAACATGTATTTATACAACAATAAGATACACACATATGGAATGCTACTAGAAGTTGCTTACACTTTAATTGTTTATCTTCAAATTTTACTTTACAAGTAATGTCACTTACAAAGAACTTAAGTTTTATCGATCCTAAGTATACAAGTAAAGTATAAAGTAATGTGGTTACGATTAATTGTCATCTATTGACTTAAGTGGCAAAACGAATAACTTTTGAAAAAAAGATTTCTTTATTAAAGTTTAAACAATCCTGATAGTTTCTAGAATAGGATTAATAGAATGTGATTGATGTTGTTTATGCTTGCTTGAATAGTTTGGACTTGAGATGCTTTAACTTAATTACAATAGACCAAAGTTAACTATAAAATACATAATAAGGCCTTTAGCATTACACTTAAAGTTTTGTAGACTAAAGTTAACTTTAAAAGCATAGATGAACTTGGGGTGTAAAGCTTATGATATTTGTATTTTTCTCACTTCATAATGTTTCTTTAAAGTTATTTAAGCATGGCATTACTTTATTTGAGTAGTGGTTTCCTAACATTATAATGGAATAGAATCATTTTCCTTTTTATAGATGAGTGGCTATAGTTTGTAAACAAGGAAGTAATATTACTTAACTACTTATGGATTCAATGTAGTGTTTTGGTATGTTTGTACTTGTAGTTGAAATAATGGAAAAGATTTAGTTTAGTCACAAATTATTCTTGGAGATTTTATATTGGATAAGAATCTTTTTAGAAAGTAATCTACACTTATGGTTGAATGATAATTAAATAAAATTGTATTTAAAATGGGTTGACCAATTTTGAATCTATATTATAAATATTTAAGACTAGTATTACTTATTAGACCTAATATGGCAATTTTAGGAATATTAACAAATTTTATTTACCTTTATATGAATTTTCAATTAAGGAAATAGGTTTAAATTCAAGTTTTTAAAGTATTTAAATTTTTATTTAACTCAAACGTGGAATATTATATTTTTAACATGTAAGTATTATTTTTGTGATCAATTTGGTATATTACATTTATTTTTGTGATTTATAAATAATAAGATATTATTTTTATAAGATTTATTACTTTATAAATACTTAATATTTAATTAAATGAAATAATAGTGCATGGTTGTAGTTTTAAATTATATAAGATTTTTGTTATTTTATTTATATTTTTTTAACATTTACCCTTATTAAAATATGAATTATCAAAGTTCTAATACTTATAAAATCTTTATGAAATAATAATTATTTAAATTGTTAACAAAATAATTTTTGATAATAGTTTAATGTTATAGATTTTATTTTTCTGAAAGTTTTCAAATATTACACATATTTTTCTGATTTATAAAACAACAGTTATTAAATTTACAAGATTTAATCATTTTATTTCTTTTCTGGAATACTAATATTTGAATTTATATTGTTTTAATTATTTCCTAAACAGACACTAACTTTTTATACAGCAAACCCACCTAGCCCCAGTCACTGACTATTGGGCCCTAGGCCACGTCACACTCCACCTCAGCGAAGACTCGTCAAACAAGTTGAATAGGTCAAAGATGACGTGGGCCTGACGTCACAGTGATGTGCTGGGAGATTGAGAGCACGCGGGACGCCGTGGATGGTTTTATTAGGAAGCGGAGACGAAGGAGAACCGAGGGGTGGCTGAGCCGCTCGTTTTTGGTCGTCGGAAAGCAGTGCACGGCGGCGACAGGCGGCGATGCACGGCAACGCGCGGTGATGGCTCGGTATAAGAAGCAATTGAATCAACAGAGGATAGTAGCGTGATCAACAGCTCACCAAGAAGTCGTCGGTGGGCTCGGGATGGATCGGAGTAGCCGGAATCGATGACGAGGACGGTGGCCAGAGTTGGGAGTGGAGGTCTTAATCCGAGCGTTTGGGACCTCACCGGCTTGTGCTGACGGGGCCAATCGACAGAGTCCAGCATGGCGAGCCTTCCAGGCATTGTGGCGAGGCTCGGGACAGCCGGAAACGTCGACGACGGACAGCTTTGACCGGATCTAGGGTTCAGGCAGAGAGGAAAATGGGGAAGAGAAGGAGATAAGGCTCTCCGGCGCGACGGTGGCCTTCTTATATGCAACGAACAGCGGCGGCGCGGATCTTGGCGACAGCGGGCATCGCGGCGACAGTGGACGACCGACGTGGTGCCAGGAAGCTGCTTCGCCGGTGTGCTTTCTGGCGAGAGGAAGAAGAAAGGAGGAAAAAGATCGAAGGGGTACGTGGGCTGACTTTGGGCCGACGTGGGCTGCTGCGGAGCGAGCGGAAAGGTTTGGCTATGGCTCGCGAGCGACGAATAGAGCGAAGGAAAGATGGGCCGTGGGCCAGATCTGGTCTCTTTCTATTTTTCCTGGGTTTTTTTCCTTTTCTATATTCTGTTTTGTTTTCATATTTGAATTTGCACAATGCATTTGAATTTTCTTTATAGAATTTACTTGCTGGATATTTGTAGCAATAATAGAATGTGTTTAATAGCATAATCTTATATTTCTTATTTTGTTTATATAGATCATTCTAATATTTGGTAAGGGACTTTGTTATTAATTTTCTTTCCATAATAAACCATGGCTTTATTATATGATATTTCCTTATTTGTTTATAAAATTGGTTTATTTTAACTTGTAGTTTGTAGAAAATTTAATATAATAATCCTATATCATTTCTTGATGCATGATATTCTAAGGAATTAATATGGCTACTATTATTCCCTTAAATCTAGAAAATTCCAAGGTATATATTTATTATACCCAATTTAGGGTTAGGGTTTTAGGGATTGGTTAATTATATTATACCCTTATAAAATGATTTTTATTTCCTCCTAGTGAATGTAATGATAATGGTTTAATATAGCTAAGGATATGCATAGGGTATAACCATTTTTATTACTATATAGCAATCATTATATAAGATGGTTTAATAATTAAGATTCTTAAAATGGTAAATTCTTTTACTCATAATTCAATAATAGGTGAATCCTAACCACCCTTCTTATTTAAAATATGCATAGTTGTTTTCTGAAACTAGCTATTCATTACTTGCATAAGTATGATTAATATATGGATATAATATTGGGCATAAGGGTTTTATAGTAATTTCCAATTATGTGGTACCCATGATCTAGAGATTTGAAAGTGTTAAAGATATGCTTGAGTGATTTGCTATAGGAAAATATTCCTATAAGGCTTTGTGTAAGTAAGATGATAGATCAATCAGATGAATTGAATACTGTGCTTGGTTAAAGATTTAGGGTTTAGTGTTTACCAAGAATTCTTATTTTCCATAATTCACAATCCTGGACTTATAATTGAGGAATTCCTTTCCTAGATATTCTACTTCTTCCTATCCATCATCATGTGTTAACATGATGAGCTTTACTTCACAAGAATATCCTTATCCATCTATTCTTCTTCTAAATTCATTTATAAATCCAATAAGCTTGACACTAAAGCTTTCATAATGTTTTTATATCTATACCTGGTTATATCAACTACTCTACTGTTGATAACCTCCAATCTAACAAGTAGTTACTTTTAACTCCATTCATACTCTTTCTTAATCATCCACCAGTAGTATTACTCTAGTAGATGTATATATCAAAATACTCTCCTCAAAAGCTTACTATTCTTTAAGAGGAAGAACACTACTTTAATAACCCCATGTTACTCTAGCTTCAGCTTAGACATACTATCTTATCTCTACTTAACTCTAGTATCTTATATTAAAATGGTGACTTGTCATGTATAACCTAGAATAACATATCTATACTAGGGTTCAATCATGTCCTATCCACCAATGTCACTTATACATGATATGAGCATTCAATCTTGGTGAATGAAGCATGATCATTATAATCCTTTGATCATTTATGGTTTAGGTTTCCAGTTGGCTAATCAAGGCTTCATCAATACAACATTACAGTTGTATTGAAATTATCTTCTTAGTAACACTATTGGATTAAGGGATATTGTTCATTGACTATACCTACTTGATCCAATAGAATTACTCCTGGTAACTATCTTCAATATTCATCCTTGGAATCCTCTTTGTTACCATATGAATATATATTCCAATTAACTCTTCTATCATTATAGGAGTGAATTAACTCCATCAATTATCACATTGATCTTATTCTCTTCCAACTCTCCCATTCTATAGATGCTAATTAAAGCTAGCATAACTATTTACCTCTTCTTACTTCTTTCTTTATAGGCCTTAAGTGAATGCTATGATATGGACAAGAGTTGATAGATCAAGATTTGATAGGTTAAGAATTGGTGAATCAATAGTTGATTTCTCAACATTGATGAACAACAGATATGAGAATAAGGTTTAATAGAGATGATAAGGATTGATATGGAAGGAAAGATATATGGTGAATGATCTTAACTTGGTTTCTTTCCTACTCAATCTCACTAAAGGGTTAAGGTCAGGTATTACCATGGGACTCATGGTATAAGTAGATAAAATTAAGATATATCAAGATTTAGTTATTACACTCTCATTACTTAAGTTATATTTATAGCTTTGTATTCCTGGATTGTGTAATGAATACTAGGATATGATTACTTAAGGATCAAATATAAATCAATTAAGTTATATGTGGTGGTTTAGTTTTAGTACATTTGATCTACCCTTAGATCAAATCATGATTACCCAAAATAAGGTTTTAACAAAGGTCATATTGAAACTTATCGCAGTCAACTTGATGATCTACGTCAATTCCATCAAGTTGAGAAAAGCTTCAAACACTTTGACAAGTTTTGTTCAAAAGCGCGAAAATTATTCGGATTTTTTATGCATGAATGCAATGCACACATCTTTATTTAGCTTATTTTTAAGCTCTAATGCTGGGATGTTACACTTCATCTCCTCAAACAGTAGAATGAAAGCGGGCCAATAGGAATTCATTTTATTGGGCCCTGATAGTGCAACCCATGAATACAGTGTTTTCAGGCGTTGCGGCCGACTGGTGCCCCTTTGAGCTGTGTATATCATCTCCAGTCATCAAAGCATAAGGAATAAGCTCTTGTTACTTTTTTCTATGTGATTCTTTTTTCCTCTTTAGACAGAAAGTGTAGAGTTTGCTATTGTTACATCCAAGAAGAAACTGGTGGCCTAAGAGTAAGGGCAATAGTAGAGCCAACAGCGGACTACAAGGCATGTCCATATCATATAGAGTCAATCAAATAGCTAACATATACAATAGCTAGAGATAAAAATATACTACTCCCTGCGGTCCGGTTTATTAGGCGCGCACGTAGTTTAAGAACAACTTTGACTATTAATTTGGTCAACAAATTTTACATAATATATCACAAAAATTATATCATTAGATTCATCTTCAAAAGTAGTTCCCAATGGTATATTTTTTGGAACATATATTGCATATTTTATTTCTTAAAATTGATGGTCAAAGTTTTTTTTAAACTTCGCGTGTGCCTAATAAACTGGACCGGAGGGAGTACTGTATTTATGTATGAGCCACTTTACACTCTCACATAGTGTCTAGGAGCACGTTTTGCAGCTGGCTCTTAACTAAGAGCACACTCATCTTCTGTCTCCTCTTATCTCTTATCCAACTAAACACAAATATTGTAGGGTTCGAAGCATAGAAAACAAAAAAATTCCTACGATGTGAACTATGTACCAAGATCTATCCATTAGATACAAACAACTGGCGGATGTATATCCGTAGAGAACATACCCTTGAAGACCGACAAAGCTTAACAAGTTCAACTCGTGGTTGATGTAGACGATCTCTTGCCGATCTCAAGATCGAGAGTAAGTCCTAGCGCCGCAAATCAGAAGCGCATCCGTGGTCGCACACACGTTCGAGGCACCGAGCAACCTCCGCCTCCTCGCTCCAGCGATGCAGCAGAAGCACAACTCTTTCTTGCCGAATAGCCACCGGGAAGATGTATCTCGCTAGTCCGAGACCATGGGGGATAAATTCTAGAGGTGGAGAGAGATCCTTCACGAGGAGGTGTGAGTGAGAAGTGAGGAGAGGGGTGCCTTTTATAGGAGGAGGGGGGAACCCCAAGGGGGTGTTGTAGGGTTTCGTAGCATGGAAAACAAAAATTTTCTATCGCATACAAACAAACAAGCCAAGATCTATCTACTAGATTGTAGCAACAAGTCGATGGAATAACTTACCCTCGAAGATTCCAAAGTGTTTAACGAGAGCGGATTCTCGTGGGTGATGTAGTCGTACTCTTCCCGATCTCAAGATCGTGTAGACGATCCTTCCGGCACTGCGTTCCGGCAGCGCTCCCGCAGTCGGTCAGACGTTCGGTACTCGACGAAGACCTTCCTCTCCCTTGTTCCAGCAGGCAGCGGAGGTTGTAGCACTCTCCTCGCGATTCCGGCAGCACAACGGCGTGGTACCGGAAGTAGAGGGGAGATCTCGCAGGGCTTCGCCTTAAGCCGGAGCAAGTATGGTGGAGTATGAGAGAGATCCTCGGCGGTCTAGGGTTTAGACACACCAATTAGAAGGCTCTAATCCGGAGGCTAGGGCAATTAGAAGCTCTAAACCAAAACGGCTCTAAACCGGAGGCTAGGGATAGGGTTTAGATTTAGAGGATAGGAACTTGTGTGTCTAGAGGAGGGAGCCCTGCCCCTCCTTATATAGGTGGAGGGGCCGGCCGCGCCATGGGGAGGGAGGGGAGTCCCTCCCCAACTCGTCTTGGAGGAGGCGCGCCGGTTGGAGGAGGGTCTCCCTCCCCAACTCGGTTTCCCTCTCCTTCCTCTTTCCCTCTTTCCAATTTTAGCCGTTTGACTTTTCAAACTTGCTATTTGACTTTTCAATTTAGGATTCAATTTAATCCTTTATTTGGAACAGCGAGAACACTTAGTACATGATGCAATCATCCCAATATGCAATGACACATTCATGTACCCCTTCCCCTCCGGAGTGCCGGACATTCCGGAACCTTCTAGAACATTCCCGATGAAAACACCGGAATCATTCCCGAACTCCGAAACGGGACTTTCCTTATATGAATCTTATTCTCCGGACCATTCCGGATCACCTCGTGATATCCCGGATCCCATCCGAGACTCCGAACAACATTCGGTCTCTTTCTCATAATACCATAACTACTCAAACAACGTCGAATCCTTAAGTGTGTCTCCCTACGGTTCGTGAATTATGCGGACATGATCGAGACACTTCTCCGAACAATAACCAATAGAGGAATCTGGAAATTCATATGGCTCCCACATATTTCTACGATTACTTTGCGATCGAATGAACCACTTACATACGATACCAATTTCCCTTTGTCTCACGATAGTTTACTTATCCGAGGTTATGATCGTCAGTATCTCTGCATACCTAGTTCAACCTCGTTACCGATAAGTACTCTTTTCTCGTTCCCGTGATATGTGATCCCTTGTGAGCCAGTCACATGCTTGCAAGCTAATTGGATGACATTCCACCGAGAGGGCCCAGAGTATATCTATCCGTCATATGGATGGACAAATCCCACTCTTGATCCATGTGTCTCAACCAATACTTTCCGAACACTCAATGCCACCTTTATAGCCACCCAGTTACAGTGTGGTGTTTGATGTCATCAAAGCTTCCATCCGGTAAAGGTGATATGCATGATCTCATGGTCGAAGGAATTAGGTTACTATGTATCAGAAAGCATATAGCAATTGAACTATTGAAATGACTTGATCTTTATGCTACGCTTATCTATAGGAGTATGTCCACCATATCATTCTCCTAACGATATGATCTTGTTGTTGATAACATCTCAATGTTCATGATAGGGAAACCACAATCATTTATCAACCAACAAGCTAGTGATGTATAGAGGCTATACTAGGGACTTCAAATTAAGTTTACAAATCACACAAGTATCAATGTTTCCTTGTTAATACTATTATAGCATGAATGTAAACATTTATCATAAACACAAAGATATAATAATAACTACATTTATTATTGCCTCTAGGGCATATCTCCAACAGTCTCCCACTTGCACTAGAGTCATCTAATCTAGATTACATGGTAATATACCGAACACCCATGGCAGTTTGGTGTTGGTCATGTTTTGTCCTCGGGAGAGGTTTAGTCAACGGATCCGCCACATTCAGATTTGTGTGTACTTTGCAAATCTTTATATCCCCATCCTGGATATGTTCTCGAATAGCCTGAAAATGCAGCTTGATGTGCTTCAGCTTCTTGTGTGACCTTGGTTTTTGCGCATTGGCTATGGCGCCCATGTTATCACAGTAGATAGACATTGGGTCCAGCGCACTAGGAACCACACCCAGCTCTGTAATGAACTCTTTCATCCATATCGCTTCTTGTGAAGCCTCCGAAGCAGCCATGTATTCCGATTCAGTTGAAGATCTCGCCACAACGCTTTGCTTTGCACTCCTCCAGCTAACTGCTGCACCATTCAAAATAAATACGTATCCAGATTGTGATTTAGAATCATCCGGATCGGTGTTCCAATTAGCATCGGTGTAACCATTAACAACGAGCTGTTCATCACCTCCATAAGAAAGAACCATATCCTTAGTTCTTCTTAAGTACTTAAGGATGTTTTTGACCGCTGTTCAATGATCCACTCCTGGATCACTTTGATATCTGCTAGTTAAACTAACAACATATGCAATGTCGGGTCTAGTACATAGCATGGCATACATTAGAGATCCTATGGCTGAGGCATAGGGAGTCTTACTCATCCTTTCTCTATCTTCTGCCGATGTCGGACTTTGAGTTTTACTCAAGGTCGTATTGGGCAACATGGGCAAGAACCCTTTCTTGCTTTCTTCCATTCCAAACCTCTTTAGAACTTTGTCCAAATATGTACTCTGTGACAATGATATTTGGCGTTTCGATCTATCTCTGTAAATCTTTATGCCTAATATGTAAGCTGCTTCGCCAAGATCCTTCATTGAAAAACTATTATTCAAATATTCTTTGACACTATTAAGAAGGTCTACATCATTCCCAATCAACAATATGTCATACACATATAGTATTAAGAATGCTACAGAGCTCCCACTCACTTTCTTGTAAATACAAGCTTCTCCATAAGTTTGATAAAACCAAAACTTTTGATTACCTTATCAAAACGTTGATTCCAACTTCGGGATGCTTGCTTCAATCCATAGATGGACCGTTGAAGTTTGCATACCTTGTTAGCATCTTTAGGATCGACAAAACCTTTGGGTTGCATCATATACAACTCTTCATCAATATCTCCATTGAGGAATGTTGTTTTGACATCCATCTGCCATATCTCATAATCATAATATGCAGCGATTGCTAACATAATCCTCACAGACTTTATCTTCGCTACTGGTGAGAAAGTCTCATCGTAGTCAACTCCTTGAATTTGTCGAAACCCTTTTGCGACAAGTCGAGCTTTATAGACAGTAACATTACCATCAGCATCTGTTTTCTTCTTGAAAATCCATTTGTTCTCGACAACCTTCCGGCCATCCGGTAAGTCCACCAAAGTCCATACTTGGTTTTCATACATGGATCCAATCTCGGATTTCATGGCTTCTTGCCATTTATTGGAATCTGGGCTCATCATCGCTTCCTCATATGTCTCGGGATCATCGGTGTTGTCCACCAACATGACACTCATAACGGGATCATACCAATCTGGAGTGGTACGAGTTCTCGTTGACCTCCGAGGCTTTGTAGCAACTTCAACCGAAGTTTCATGATCACCATCATTAGCTTCCTCTCTTATTGGTGCAGGCACCACAGAAACTTCTTCCGGTGCTGCGCTACTCGCAATTTCGAGAGAAGGTTCGACAACCTCGTCGAGTTCTACTTTTCTTCCAGTCACTTCTTTCGAGAGAAATTCCTTCTCTAGAAAGGATCCATTCTTAGCAACGAATATTTTGCCTTCGGATCAATGATAGAAGGTATACCCAATAGTTTCCTTTGGGTATCCTATGAAGACGCATTTTTCCGCTTTGGGTTCAAGCTTGTCCGGTTGTAACTTCTTTACATAGGCTTCGCACCCCCAAACTTTAAGGAACGACAATTTAGGTTTCTTCCCAAACCATAATTCATACGGTGTCGTTTCAACGGATTTAGACGGTGCCCTATTTAAAGTGAATGCGGCTGTTTCTAATGCATAACCCCAAAATGATAGCGGTAAATCTGTAGGTGACATCATAGAACGAACCATATCTAAGAGAGTTCGATTACGACGTTTGGACACACCATTACGCTGTGGTGTTCCCGGCGGTGTCAAATGTGAACGTATTCCGCATTTCTTCAAATGCTCGCCAAACTCGTAACTTAGATATTCACCTCCACGATCAGAACGTAGAAATTTAATCTTCTTGTTACGTTGATTCTCTACCTCACTTTGAAACTCCTTAAACTTCTCGAAAGTTTCGGACTTATGTTTCATGAAATAGATATACCCATATCTACTCAAGTCATCCGTGAAGGTAAGAACATAACGATAACCACCGCGCGATGCTACACTCATTGGGCCACACACATCGGTATGTATGATTTCTAACAAGTCCGTAGCTCGCTCCATCATACCAGAAAATGGAGTCTTAGTCATTTTTCCCATCAGACATGCTTCGCATCTTTCAAGTGATTCAAAATCAAGTGATTCAAGAAGTCCATCGGAATGGAGTTTCTTCATACGTTTCACTCCAATGTGACCAAGACGACAGTGCCACATATAGGTCGAATTGTCGCTTGATTTCAAACGTTTAGCCTCAATGTTGTTGATATGTGTATTTCCACTATCGAGATTCAATAAGAATAGACCATCTATCAAAGGTGCATGTGCATAAAACATATTACTCATATAAATCGAACAACCATTATTCTCGGACTTAAACAAGTAACCGTCTCGCAATAAACAAGATCCCGATATAATGTTCATGCTCAACACAGGCACCAAATAACAATTATTTAAGTATAAAACTAATCCCGATGGTAGATGAAGGGTAGCGTGCCGACCGCGATCACATCAACCTTTGATCCGTTTCCCACGCGCATCGTCACCTCGTTCTTCGCTAGCTTCCGTTTATTCTGCAGCACCTGTTTCGAGTTACAAATATGAGCAACCGAACCAGTATCAAATACCCAGGCACTACTACGAGTACTAGTGAGATACACATCAATAACATGTATATCAGATATACCTTTCTTCTTGATGTTGCCGTTCTTCAGATCCGCCAAGTACTTTGGGCAATTCCGCTTCCAGTGACCTTCTCCCTTGCAGTAAAAGCACTCAGTATCAGGCTTGGGTCCAGCCTTGGTCTTCTTCGCCGGCGTGGTAACTTTCTTACCACCCTTCTTGAAGTGTCCCTTCTGCTTAGACTTGCCTTTCTTGAATTTGGTGGTCTTATTGACCAACAACACTTGGTGCTCTTTCTTGATCTCCACTTCTGCAGATTTCAACATGGAAAAGAGTTCTGGCAACGTCTTGTTCATGTTCTGCATGTTGTAGTTCATCACAAAGTTCTTGTAACTTGGTGGTAGTGATTGGAGGACACGGTAAATCCCCAAAGCATTAGGAATCACTATACCCAAGCTTTGAAGTTTGTTTGCGTGCCCAGACATCTTAAGCACATGCTCACTGACGGAGCTGCCTTCTTCCATCTTGCAGTTAAAGAACTTTTCAGAAGCCTCATAGCTTTCAATTGCCGCATGAGTCTAGAAAATCAATTTGAGATCCTCGACAATATCATATGGGTCTGACTCTTCAAACCTTTTCTGAAGCTCCGATTCCAAACCATACAAGATAGCACACTGAACTATGGAGTACTGATTCTTCCGAGCGAGGTAAACATTCTTTACTTCATCGGCAGCATCAGCTGCAGGTGGGTCACCTAGCGGTGCATCCAGCACATAGGTCAAATTACCAGATGTGAGGATAATCCTCAAATTGCGGAACCAATCCGCGAAGTTGCTTCCATTGTTTTTCAACTTTTCTTTCTCTAGGAACGCATTAAAATTGATGGTAGGGGCTGCCATTGATCTACAACATATTTGCAATAGTTTAGACTAAGTTTATGACAAATTGAGTTCAAATTAATAATGAAATTAACCTAGGTGAACTCCCACTTAAAACAACATCCCTCACATTGATTTAGTGATCACACGAACCAAATCCACTACATCAACACCGATCATCACGAGAGTTGATACAGTTTCAATGGCTAGGGCAATTAGAAGCTCTAAACCAAAACGGCTCTAAACCGGAGGCTAGGGCTAGGGTTTAGATTTAGAGGATAGGAACTTGTGTGTCTAGAGGAGGGAGCCCTGCCCCTCCTTATATAGGTGGAGGGGTCGGCCGCGCCATGGGGAGGGAGGGGAGTCCCTCCCCAACTCGGCTTGGAGGAGGCGCGCCGGTTGGAGGAGGGTCTCCCTCCCCAACTCGGTTTCCCTCTCCTTCCTCTTTCCCTCTTTCCAATTTTAGCCGTTTGACTTTTCAAACTTGCTATTTGACTTTTCAATTTAGGATAAAATTTAATCCTTTATTTGGAACAGCGAGAACACTTAGTACATGATGCAATCATCCCAATATGCAATGACACATTCATGTACCCCTTCCCCTCCGGAGTGCCGGACATTCCGGAACCTTCTAGAACATTCCCGATGAAAACACCGGAATCATTCCCGAACTCCGAAACGGGACTTTCCTTATATGAATCTTATTCTCTAGACCATTCCGGATCACCTCGTGATATCCCGGATCCCATCCGAGACTCCGAACAACATTCGGTCTCTTTCTCATAATACCATAACTACTCAAACAACGTCGAATCCTTAAGTGTGTCTCCCTACGGTTCGTGAATTATGCGGACATGATCGAGACACTTCTCCGAACAATAACCAATAGAGGAATCTGGAAATTCATATGGCTCCCACATATTTCTACGATTACTTTGCGATCGAATGAACCACTTACATACGATACCAATTTCCCTTTGTCTCACGATAGTTTACTTATCCGAGGTTATGATCGTCAGTATCTCTCAATACCTAGTTCAACCTCGTTACCGATAAGTACTCTTTTCTCGTTCCCGTGATATGTGATCCCTTGTGAGCCAGTCACATGCTTGCAAGCTAATTGGATGACATTCCACCGAGAGGGCCCAGAGTATATCTATCCGTCATATGGATGGACAAATCCCACTATTGATCCATGTGTCTCAACCAATAATTTCCGAACACTCAATGCCACCTTTATAGCCACCCAGTTACGGTGTGGTGTTTGATGTCATCAAAGCATCCATCCGGTAAAGGTGATATGCATGATCTCATGGTCGAAGGAATTAGGTTACTATGTATCAGAAAGCATATAGCAATTGAACTATTGAAATGACTTGATCTTTATGCTACGCTTATCTATAGGAGTATGTCCACCATATCATTCTCCTAACGATATGATCTTGTTGTTGATAACATCTCAATGTTCATGATAGGGAAACCACAATCATTTATCAACCAACAAGCTAGTGATGTATAGAGGCTATACTAGGGACTTCAAATTAAGTTTACAAATCACACAAGTATCAATGTTTCCTTGTTAATACTATTATAGCATGAATGTAAACATTTATCATAAACACAAAGATATAATAATAACTACATTTATTATTGCCTCTAGGGCATATCTCCAACAAGTGTCTGGCGCATGGGGGCTGCCCCCTTGCCCTCCCCTCTTCATGTGGGTGGACACTCCACTCACAAAAATCCATTCATATCCCTCCACTCAAAATCCCACTCAAACTTGCCATTAAATTTCCACCAAATTTAATGCAAACTCTCATTAAATAAAACACTTTTATTTTATTCAGAATTTTGTCAATTACTTTAATGACAAACATTCACAAATAACGCCTTGCTAGAATTCTATTTCACATGCATAACCACTTTATGCAATTTCACCCGAAAACCTGTTTCGGTATCTAGTGAAATAAATTCCTGCGCTTGTTCATTCTTTCGGCATGAAACATTTGCTCCAATTGGATGTCGGTGTCTCTTAAGTGTGTCACCCTACGGTTCGTGAATAATGCAGACATGATTTAGACCCCTCTCGGATCAATTATCAGAAGCGGGATCTGGAGACCCATACTGACTCCCACACATTCAACGATGACTTTTCTTGTGATCGTCGGAACCTTTTATGCTAGTATCTTAATCCCTTTGTTTCACGATATATTACATGTCCAAGATTTGATCATCGGTATCTCCATACCTAGTTTGATCTCGTTACTTACATGCACTCTTTTCTCGTTCCCGTGATATAACATTCTAGTGATCAAATCACTTGCTTGCAAGCTAATCAATGTGATATCACCGAGAGGGCCCGGAGTATATCTATTCGTCATCGGGATGAACAAATTCCACTCTCGATTCATGAGCCTCAACATAACACTTTATTAGTTCTGAATCCATCTTTATAATCACCCTGTTACGGTGTGACGTTTGATGTTATCAAGAAACTCTTCCGGTGTTAGTGATTGACATGATCTCATGGTCTAAGGATTAGGATCACTTCGTAAGTTGTTATAGCAATATAAACTCAATGACATTGATCGTAATGCTATACTTCGGATGAATGTTCATCACACCATTATACTAATGTTGTGATCCCGTTATTAACAACATCCAATGTCCATGATTAGGAAACCTTGATCATCTTGTTAATCAACGAGCTAGTTTATGAGAGCGGCATAACTAGGAACTTTCTGTTTGTTTATTAAACACACATGTATTAATGTTTCCGTATTAACACAATTATAGCATGCAAAATAAACATCCCATATACTTGGAATACACATAATAAACACTTTATTATTGCCTCTCAGGGCATATTCCGTTCAGTCTTCCTCTTGCACTAGAGACAACAATCTAGTTACATAGTGATAAATCTAACACCCATCGAGTTCTGGTGTTGATCATGTTTTGCTCTAGGGAGAGATTTAGTCAACGGATCTGCTACATTGAGATCCGTATGTACTTTACAAATATTTATATCTCCATCCTTGACATGCTCGCGGATGGAGTGAAACCGGCGCTTAATATGCTTGGAATGCTTGTGAGACCTTGGCTCTTTGGCATTGGCAATGGAACCATTGTTGTCACAATAGATCACCATTGGGTCCAACGCGTTTGCAACCACTCCTAGTTCGGATATGAACTCCTTCATCCAAACTGCTTCCTGAGCCGCTTCTGAAGCAGCAACATATTCGGCCTCCGTTGTTGATCCCGCCACCACAGGTTGTTTGGAGCTCCTCCAACTAACCGCTCCGCCATTCATGAGAAATACGTATCCAAATTGAGACTTAGAGTCATCCGGATCGGTGTCAAAGCTAGCGTCAACATAACACTTAGCGACGAGCTATTCTTCACCTCCGTATACAAGAAACATATCCTTAGTTCTTCGTAAATACTTAAGGATATTATTGACCGCTATCCAGTGTTCCGAACCTGGATCCGATTGGTACCTACTAGTCAAACTAATAGCATGTGCCACATCCGGTCTTTTACATAGCATGGTGTACATTATAGATCCTATGGCTGAAGCATAGGGGACTTTGTCCATTATCTCTCTTTCTTCCGCCGAAGCCGGACTTTGAGTCTTACTCAATGTCTTGGCTTGCAACATAGGTAAGAACCCCTTCTTACTTCCGTCCATTTTAAACTATTGTAAAATCTTATCAAGGTATGTACTTTGCGATAGCCCTATTAGGCGTCTAGATCTATCTCTATAGATCTTTATGCCTAATATGTATGACGCTTCACCTAGGTACTTCATTGAAAATTTGCTGTTTAGATAACTTTTAACACTGTTTAAAAGATCTATATCATTTCCGATCAATAATATGTCATCCACATATAATATCAGAAATGCCACATTGCTCCCACTCACTTTCTTGTAAATACAAGCTTCTCCATAAGTTTGGACAAATCCAAACTCTTTGATCACCTCATCAAAGCGGAGATTCCAACTTCGTGATGCTTGCTTCAATCCATAGATGGACCGCTGAAGCTTGCACACCTTGTTAGCATCCTTAGGATCGACAAAACCATTTGGTTGTATCATATACAACTCTTCTTCAATATTACCATTGAGAAACGCGGTTTTGACATCCATCTGCCATATCTCATAATCGAAATATGCAGCAATTGCTAACATAATCCTAACTGACTTTAGCATCGCTACGGGAGAGAATGTCTCATCATAGTCAACTCCTTGAATTTGTCGAAACCCCTTTGCGACAAGTTGAGCTTTATAGACGGTCACATTACCATCAGCATCAGTTTTTCTTTTGAAAATCCATTTGTTCTCCACGGCCTTTTGGTCGTGAGGTAATTCCACCAAGTTCCAAACTTGATTTTCATACATGGATTCCATCTCGGATTTCATGGCTTCTAACCATTTGTTGGAATCCGGGCTCATCATCGCTTCTTCATACGTCGCAGGGTCATCATTTTCATCAACCATGAAATTCATGACAGGATTTCCGTACAGCTCGGGAGCTGCACGCGTCCTGCTAGACCCGCGCGGTTCGGTAGTACTCTCTTTCGGAGTTTCATGATCATTATCATTAGTTCCCTCTTCAACAGGTGAAGCCAACTCCGGAACAACTTCCGGCGCTGCGCTACTCGTCATACTTTGAAGAGAAGGTTCAATAACCTCTTCGAGTTCTACCTTCCGACTACTCACACCTTTCGCGAGAAACTCTTTCTCTAGAAAGGATCCATTCTTGGCAACAAAAACCTTGCCCTCGGATCTGTGATAGAAGGAATACCCAATAGTTTCCTTAGGGTATCCTATGAAGACGCATTTTTCCGTTTTGGGTTCGAGTTTATCCGGTTGAAGTTTCTTCACATAAACATCGCATCCCCAAACTTTAAGAAATGACAGCTTAGGTTTGTTTCCAAACCACAATTCATACGGTGTCTTTTCAACGGATTTAGATGGTGCCCGATTTAAAGTGAATGCAGCATTTTCTAGTGCATAACCCCAAAATGACAACGGCAAGTCCGTCAGAGACATCATAGATCGAACCATATCTAATAAAGTACGATTACGATGTTCTGACACACCATTTCTCTGTGGTGTTCCGGCAGGTGTGAGGTGTGAAACAATTACACACTCTTTCATGTGAGTGCTAAACTCGTAACTTAGATACTCACCTCCATGGTCGGACCGTAGAAATTTGATCTTTCTATTACGATGATTTTCCACTTCATTCTGAAATTTCTTGAACTTTTCAAAGGTTTCAGACTTGTGTTTCATCAAGTAGATATAACCGTATCTACTCAAATCATCCGTGGAAGTAACAAAATAACGATATCCACCTCGCGCCGACACACTCATTGGACCACATACATCAGAATGTATGATTTCCAATAAATCTGTCGCCCGTTCCATTGAACCGGAAAATGACGTTCTAGTCATCTTGCCCATAAGGCATGGCTCACATGTATCAAATGATTCAAAATCAAGTGATTCCAAAAGTCCATCTGAATGGAGCTTCTTCGTGCGTTTAACGCCAATATGACCTAGACGGCAGTGCCACATATATGCGGATATATCATCATTAAGTTTAATCCTTTTAGCATCAATATTATGAATATGTGTAATATTATCATCGAGATCTAATAGAAATAAACCATTCATCATCGGTGCATGACCATAAAAGATTTCATTCATATAAATGGAACAACCATTGTTCTCGGATTTAAATGAATAACCACTTCGCATCAAACACGATCCAGATACAATGTTCATGCTCAGTGCAGGCACCAGATAACAATTATTCAAGTTTATAACTAATCCCGACGGCAAATGGACAGGTAGCGTTCCGACGGCGATCACATCAACGCTTGATCCATTGCCGACACGCATCTTGACCTCACCCCTTGCTAGCGGTAGCTTGTTCCGCAGCCCCTGATTCGAGTTACAAATATTAGCAACTGAACCGGTATCAAATACCCAGGTGCTACTGCAAGCACTATTCAAGTACACATCAATAAATGTATATCATATATACCTTTGTTTGCCTTGCCGGCCTTCTTGTCTGCCAAATATTTGGGGCAGTTGTGCTTCCAGTGGCCAGTCCCCTTACAATAGTAGCACTCGGTATCAGACTTAGGTCCAACTCGGGGTTTCTTTTCAGGCACGGCCACAGGCTTGCCGCCCTTACTTCCCTTCCGTTTTCCCTTCTTGTCTTTCTTGAAACCAGTGTTCCTATTGATCATCAACACTTGATGTTCCTTTTTTATCCCTACTTCTGCAGTTTTAAGCATTGACAGAAGCTCGGGGAGAGACTTCTTCATGCCTTGCATATTATAGTTCATCACAAAGCTCTTATAGCTAGGTGGCAGAGACTGCAGAACACGATGGATGCCTAAGTCAATGGGAATCGTTATTCCCAAGGACACAAGCTTATCGGCATAACCCGACATCTTGAGTACATGCTCACTAACGGAGCTGTGCTCTTCCATCATGCAGCTAAAGAACTTTTCTGAAGCGTTGTAGCTCTCTACAGCAGCATGTGTGTTGAAAATCATTTTCAACTCACCCATTGTATCAAAATCATTGTCGTTTTCGAAACGCTTTCGAAGTTCCGGCTCTAGCCCATACAATATGCCGCAATGAACTAAGTTGTGGTCCTCCTGACAAGTCTGATAGACATTCTTCTCCTCGTCAGGGGCATCCTCAAAGGTGGGGGGCCTAGTGGCGCTTCTAGCACGTTTGCTTTTGTGCAGCAGAGAGGAGAATCCTCAAATTCATGGCCCATTCGGTAAAATTGCTACCGTTCGTTGCTAGTTTCTCTTTCTCCATGAACACATTGAAATTAAAAGCAGGTGGTCCCATCTACAACAGAATTTGTAAAGTTTAGACTAAGTGTATGATAGATTGAGTTCAACTAATCCATATTACTAATGAACTCCCACTCAAAAACGACATCCCTCGTGCCTTTTTGGTGATTACATGAACCAAATCCACTATACCAAGTCCGATCATCACGTGAGTTGGTATAGCTTCAAAGGCGAGTATCAAATGGGCATCATATCTACTATATGACTCATGCTTAACCTTTTGGTCCGTGTTCCGAGGCCATGTCTGTATATGCTAGGCTCGCCAAGTTAGAACCTTAGTATTCGCGTGTGTAACTGTTTTACACCTGAAATATGGTCGTGGATCCAAGAACACCTGATCATCACGTGATGTCTTGGAGTGACGAAAACATAATCGGTGCATACTAAAGGAAGAACACATTCTTATCTTGATATTTAAATGAGGGATCATCTTATTATGATAACAAAGCGCTAAACAAGCAATATAAGATGCTATCAAACATCACATGTTTATTAGTGAAATGATATGGTTCCCGCATATGATCTCTATCATGTGCATCTTGGTATGATCACTATCATACCTATATGTGTAAGTCCAAGGTCTATGGAGATTACACGTTATGTATGTTGTAAGAGTATCATCTCATACTTCTACGTACAACATCACCATATTATAACACTAGCCCAACAACAATCTAAACTAGACGCCTCTAATTTATCCATTGCAAGTTTTACGTGGCTTAGGGCTTTCGAGATAGAACCGTTCTTACCTACGAACATGAACCACAACGAGGATAACCAAATTGTTGACAACTCGTTGCAAAATAGATATTGACTATAGTAGGAGAGACAGACACCCGCTAGCCACTTATGCAAAATAGTTGCATGTCAAGCGTGGAACAGGTCTCATGTGCGAGGACATGTAAAGTTTGTCCGGGCCGCTTCATCCCACTATGCCACCAATATCCAAAATTACAACTAAGAAGCAACAACATGATCATCCTCGCCCTCATACTCATATGTGTACTACCCGTGTAAAGCATCTACGCATAGATCCGGCTCTGATACCACAGTAGGGTTCGCAGCATAGAAAACAAAAAATTTCCTACGATGTGAACTATGTACCAAGATCTATCTATTAGATACAAACAACGGGCGGATGTATATCTGTAGAGAACATACCCTTAAAGACCAACAAAGCTTAATGAGTTCAACTCGTGGTTGATGTAGACGATCTCTTGTCGATCTCAAGATCGAGAGGAAGTCCTAGCGCCGCAAATCAGCAGCGCATCCGTGCTCGCACACACATTCGAGGCACCGAGCAACCTCCGCCTCCTCGCTCCAGCGATGCAGCGTAAACACAACTCTTTCTTGCCGAATAGCCACCGGGAACATGTATCTCGCTAGTCCGAGACCATGGGGGATAAATTCTAGAGGGGGAGAGAGATCCTTCACGAGGAGGTGTGAGTGAGAAGTGAGGAGAGGGGTGCCTTTTATAGGAGGAGGGGGAACCCCAAGGGGGTGGCCGGCGCATGGGGGCTGCCCCCTTGCCCTCCCCTCTTCATGTGGGTGGACACTCCACTCACAAAAATCCATTCATATCCCTCCACTCAAAATCCCACTCAAACTTGCCATTAAATTTCCACCAAATTTAATATAAACTCTCATTAAATAAAACTCTTTTATTTTATTCAGAATTTTGTCAATTAATTTAATTATAAACATTTAAAAATAACCCCTTTCTAGAATTCTATTTCACATGCATAACCACTTTATGCAATTTCACCCAAAAACCTGTTTCGGTATCTAGTGAAATAAATTCCTGCGCTTGTTCATTCTTTCGGCATGAAACTTTTGCTCCAATTGGATGTCGGTGTCTCTTAAGTGTGTCACCCTACGGTTCGTGAATAATGCTGACATGATCGAGACCCCTCTCGAATCAATAATCAGAAGCGGGATCTGGAGACCCATACTGACTCCCACACATTCAACGATGACTTTCTTGTGATCTTCGGAACCTTTTACGCTAGTATCTTAATCCCTTTGTTTCACGATATATTACATGTCCGAGATTCGATCATCGGTATCTCCATACCTAGTTTGATCTCGTTACTGACATGCACTCTTTTCCCGTTCCCGTGATATAACATTCTAGTGATCAAATCAATTGCTTGCAAGCTAATCAATGTGATATCACCGAGAGGGCCCAGAGTATATCTATCCGTCATAGGGATGAACAAATTCCACTCTCGATCCATGAGCCTCAACATAACACTTTATTAGTTCTGAATCCATCTTTATAATCACTCTGTTACGGTGTGACGTTTGATGTTATCAAGAAACCTCTTCTGGTGTTAGTGATTGACATGATCTCATGGTCTAAGGATTAGGATCACTTCGTAAGTTGTTATAGCAATATAAACTCAATGACTTTGATCGTAATGCTATACTTTGGATGAATGTTCATCACACCATTACACTAATATTGTGATTCCGTTATTAACAACATCCAATGTCCATGATCAGGAAACCTTGATCATCTTGTTAATCAACGAGCTAGTTTATGAGAGAGGCATAACTAGGAACTTTCTGTTTGTTTATTAAACACACATGTATTAATGTTTCCGTATTAATACAATTATAGCATGCAAAATAAACATCTGTCATATACTTGAAATATACATAATAAACACTTTATTATTGCCTCTCAGGACATATTCCCTTCAAATATACTATTTTAAGTCCTATAGGCTGTTGACTAGATTTTATTGTGCTTGCTCTAAAAACACCGAAAGTATGATACAACCCATATACAATTGCGATATTAATTAGAAGTACTACCTGACTCATTAATAGTATTGATTGCCAGGTTAATTACTACAGCTGTCTGATTAATTTGCAGTAATTAATTGGCCGAATTAATTAGGTCCTACTTCATGCATTTATAAATAAGATGTTTTTATGAATTAAATGTATCTAGACGTATTTATGAACGCGGCATTGCTCCTCGCGCTCTCACCTGTGAGAGAGATGACGAGGGAATTGTGTGGCTAGTAGGGAATTGTGTGGCCAACGCGGGAGCAATCGACCATCCCATGGTGATCGGCCGCACGAGCCTACACACTAATGCTGCTGCATGGAACGGGCAATTACCAGCTCCATCTCTATCTCGAACTGCGCGTCCTTCTGGGCTTTCTTCGCGTTGGTAGTAATTTTTGCCTACGTTGAAGTACTACGGCAGTAACACGCGCCGCTATTCATTACCGCCTCATGGAACAATTATATGTCGGTGTGGGATCTGCCTCGGTATAAAGCTGGCCGCCGCGACAAAATGGTGTCGTGAATGCCCAACTGCCGGCTCTGACTTTTGCTGATTCTTTTCGTTTATGCCGCCACAAAAATCAGCCGGGTATAAGGGGTATTTTTGTAGCGTAATTGCATATCAGGCGATGATGAAAACCATAGGCTCTTTTTAGTAGTAGAGATAGAGATTAATGTTGGCAACTTGTGCATTAAAAAGGATCTTGATACAACTTGTACATTTATTAATTAGAATGATATCTTTTGCATTAAAAAAGGATATTGATACAACTTGTGCAATGATGTATGTTAGGTGATATATCTAATTCCCTTACATTTATTATGTCGGCAAATCCATAGGTAAACCATAAAATCAAAATTTCCTGGCATGCGAAGAAAGCGAAACAAGAAGGGAGGGTGATAAACAAAAACAAGTAGGTTGGTCAGTAATTATCAAAAAAAGAAGTGCATAATTGTAGATTCACATACTTACTTTTGTCGGCAAATTTAACATATTTCTTCATGAAGTCTTCTAAGAACATACCTATATGCATTTGTTGAAAACATTTTATATTCTTTTGAACCCTAGATTGTGTTTTTCGAATCTATAAAAAGCCAAAAGCGGAAGCAATTATGTTGCCTTCCTAAGCATCCCTCTCTATGCCGTATCATCAATTAGTTGATTCCGTTGGTGTTGGACACGATAAGTGAAGGGAATTTAATATCGGACCAGAGAGAGATGGGTTAAGGGACCAGACAGACGCAGGACACCTGCCGATTTAATGTTGAAGGGAATGTCGCAACCATACTATAAACTTCATACAGCATATATATATAAATAAATCCCACATAAATAAGTAGGGTAGGTGTAGCAGGCAGCAACTAATTTCCTAGTACTATAAATAGAGGGTGACAATAGAGCAAGATACTTCATCAGAAACAACCATAGTATATACTGTACCAATCAACCTTCTCTGTGAGCTAGCTAGAGCATACTAGTAGAGAAGAGATGGAAAGCAAAGGTCTTAGGGTTGTGGCTGTGGGTCTACTTATGCTAGGTCTCGTCGGCCTGCAGCACGTCGCTCAGGCGGCGCAGGTCGGCGGCCGTTGTGCCACGGGTCAGTGCGTTAGCCACTGCATCGCCCAGGGACACGACAGTACACAATGCTATCTCGCATGTGGTTGCCGTGACATTGCAGGCTGCAGGCTGGGTTGCTCCTCCAAGTGCAACAACGCAAACAAATGTACGTAACATGTCTCTGCTGCCCTCTCTTCTTAATTTTGCGACTCGAGGTTTGGTGCTAATATATACGACCTGTTTTTCATCTGATATATCAGACGTCGGTAGCAGCGAATACATGAACGGTGCAACGATGTGTGCTACAGCCTATGCGCAAAGGGCATTGACATCACTACCACTGCTGCTGTTGCTGCTGCTTAAGGATAGATGGACTTCTCTGCTTACAAGGAAGGAAACGGTTGTTGTTTGTGAAATAAGTGGACACCATATATACCCATTTTCCTTCTTAACTAAGCCATCATGTTTGTGTGTGTCTTCCTTTCCATTTCAATTTCTCAATTAAGGGTGATGCACCTCTCATTAGAGATAGTGCTTATTTGGTGTGTGATTTTGTATCTCGATTTCGCTTAAATGTATGAAAACGTTATGTTTGAATTACACGTTATCCTGTGAGAAAATCATGTTTTCGACTGGTCCGAAGCCAGAGCTCTCATATGACTAAGAATACTTCCATCCTGCCATCCTGGCATCAAAACATGTTTAGAGCTCTCATATGACTAAGAATACTTCCATCCCTGCATCAAAACATGTTTAGATGGCTTCATCTGAGTCCACGAAGCAAAGAGCTATTGACATATTTATTGTTAGGATTTTGATGATGTATCAGCCATTGCTGATAGAAGACGATGGCGAGACAACGTCTGAAGACAGAGTTCAGCGGTTTGCATCTCCGAGACCCCTTATTGATGATTTTTCACCAGTACATATCAATCCTTCACACATGGTGGAAATGGGCCAACGCACATGACTTTTTAATGAACGCAATATATGAGTGTGTGATGGGCCTCTAATGTGCACATGGTCATACAGTTCGTTGGTTTCAACCGTCTGCGAAATTTTGGAACATCGCAAACACTTAATCCCTCTTGATCATCTATGTTTCCTAGATATTATAAATGACTAGCATTGTTTCATCGTATGTGTTCGTGTCAATTCGCAAACGATAAGTCCGAACCACCGATATAATTATTTCACATATCCCAAACATTTTTACTCTAAACCGTATCTACGCAGGATGCTATTAGATGTATGCAAATACATTACCAAAACCTCAGTTTTACTTTATTGCGCATCGGATACACCATATGATTATATACATTTGTGGCATAGCTTTATTTGGTAGCTATACAAAGGAGAATGATACACAAAAAGAAGAGAACATGTAGCTTTTCTTGATTACGACTTTGTCTTCGTGGCGATGGTGCACCTTGCAAGGCTAAAATGGACATGTTTCTCCACTTATCCTTGAGTCAACATCACCGTGCACCACGTTGCAGCTAGATCACACTAGTCACGATATTGCTTTCTCCGTAAAGGGTAGAAGCCACGGATTGCAGGATGGGCCGCTCTGCAGTATTGCTCAAAATATCTATAAATATTGTACAACATGTTCTTCAATGTGAGAAATGTAAACACATAGAAAAGATTGTTAGATGTGTAAATTGAAATAATTATTCACTTACGTGCAGCCATGGATGTCATGAGAGAAGGCAAAGGAAGGTGAACCTCCTTCTTTTCTTACAGCCACGATGTTTTTAGCTTGCTAAACACCGGGTAGCCCTTGCCCTTTCCTTGTCGTCGTACTATAGTGTTACCAAAATAAGATTTCTATTAGAATAAAACATATTAATATAGATAGTTATACACATTCACCATTTATTAGAAGGAATTTAAAAAACCCAACATAAATAGAAAAATTCATACGTGTAGATCTTAAGTGCACAGCCACACTAACAACAAATGTATCGTGCATTTGAAGAATTAAAAATACCAACACGAGATCATCCTAATGCATATGTAAATCTAAATACACAACCACACTAAGAGGAGAGTAATTAACAAATCCACTGTGCATTTTATGTATTAAATAAGACAAACACAAAGTCGGCCTAGTCCATATATATGTATATCTAAAGTATACAACCATACTAAGAGAGAGTAACTAACAAATCCACCATGCATTTGAATGTGTTAAAGAAGACAAACACAAGGTCGGCCTAGTGTATATATAGATCTAAAGTACAGAACCACACTAAGTGGAGAGTAATTAATAAATCCACCGCGCATTTGAATGTACTCCCTCTGTCCAGAATTAAATGACTTGGTTAATCTAGATTCGAACGTATCTCGACATGTTTTACTGTATAGATGCATTCGAGTTTAGACAAAGCCAAGTCACTTATTTCTATATGGAGAGAGTATTAAAGCAGACAAAGACAAGGTCGGCCTAGTTCATATATATATATATATATATATATATATATATATATATATATATATATATATATATATATATATATATATATATATAATATATATATATATATATATATATATATATATATATATATATAGATATATATATATATCTAAAGTACACAACCACACTAAAACAAGAGTAATTAACAAATATATCATGCATTTGAAGGGATTAAAAAAATACCCTCATATGAAGTGCACGTGAAGGATTTAACAGCCATTGGTAGGGAGCAGCCGCGGCTTCGTTGAAACCTTCCAAAGTGCACAATAGGTCTAGAGGCCGACCATTCAATGCCGTGTGGCTGAAGAGGACGTGTCGACGCAGATGTAGTGCCTCGGTGACGTGGATGAATGATGTCTATGCACTTCTATTCTTGTAGACAGTTGTTGGGTCTCTAAGTGCAGAGGTTTGTAGAATAGCAATAAGTTTTCCTTAAGTGGATTACCCAAGGTTTATCGAACTCAGGGAGGAAATGGTCAAAGGTATCCCTCTTAAGCAACCATGCAATCAAGATACGAGAAGTCTCTTGTGTCGCCAACACACCCAATACACTTGTCAGGTGTATAGATGCACTAGTTCGGCGAAGATATAGTAAAATACAAGTAGTATGGATGATTATAAGACAATGGTGCCAGAAAAGAGCTTGATGGTGCGGAAGAGATAGTGAAGGCAATCTGAAATAAAGATGGAAGCAAGCAAACATGTAGCAGGACTAGTTGTAAATGATGTTTCAATGTTTAGAAACAAGGCCTAGGGATCATACTTCCACTAGTGAACACTCTCAATAAATATATTCTCTTCATTATTCTACTCTTAACTACTCTCCGGTTGGATAACTCTAATCCATGTTAGGGCTACAAAAGCACTCCTTAAAGTTCGTATTCACCATCTAGATAACCTCACACTGTCACCTTGAGCGCTAGATGGTTCCAACAAACACCATAATTTCATAGAGACAACCAACTCAAAATATAACTCATGATAAGTATTTATGTAATCTTTAGCCTAAGTGCCACACTGTGCGCACACTGTCAACTTCACACACGTGGGGAAAAGCAGAGATTGATTAAAGAACTTGAGTAGCAGAGTTGATCTACTTGATTACAAAGCTCATGATCACAATAAGATCACGCATAGAGAGAGATGAACACATAGCTACCGGTAGAGCCCTTAGCCTTGAGAGAGAACTACTCCCTCCTCATCATGGGAGTCAGCGACGGCGATGGAGATGGTGGTGGAGATCGATGGAGATGGATCTGGGGGCAATTCCCCGTCCCGGTAGGGTGCCAAAACAGAGACTTTTGTCCCCCCGAATCTCCCCTTCGGTGGCGGCGGCGCCGCGTTTTCATGGAATTCTGCCCCTGTTTTAGGGTTTCTACATCGGGGGCTTCTTATAGGCGAAAGGGCAAGGTCGGTGGAGCCTCGAGGAGTCCACACCTAGGACTAGCACGGCCAGGGGGACCCGCGCCACCCTAGGGTGTGGCCACCTCCTGCCCCCCTTCGGGTGTCCTTCTGGCTCCGTGTTCACTCCGGGAAAATATTGACTTTGGCTTTTGTCCCATCTAATTTCGAGAATATTTCTTTTCTGGCTTGTCTGAAACCAAAAACAGCAGAAAACAAGCAACTGGCACTACGGCATCTTGTTAATAGGTTAGTCCACGAAAATGTATAAGAATATCTCAAAGTGTAGACAAAACATAAGAAAGTTGATAAAAACAAGCATGAAGCATCAAAAATTATAGATACGTTTACGACGTATCAAGCATCCTCAAGCTTAACTCCTGCTCGTCCTCGAGTAGGTAAGTGATAAGAAGAATAATTTTTGAGGTGACATGCACCATCACAATTTTGATCAAGGTATTTGTAAAGCATTAATAGCTGGGATTAAAGTACTCTAAACATGAACATGAAAGATGAAGTTCTAACAATAAGACATTGCAACTATATTGTAACATGAAAAGGTACAACCAAAGGTTATGAATAACAATGCATTGAAATACGTTTGTTTATTTTACATATAGAAAACATAGTATAGTGGTATTCAGCTTGTCCTTCATGGAATAGCAAAACATAAATGCATAGGACACCTTCAAAGTTCATAAGGGTGACTAGATACAAATAATTTAAGAACAAGCAATATCAAAGTTATGTATCAATCAACAAGTTTTGGGACAATGCACATTAAACTAAGAATGATAACTATGCTCTTTTAGTAGGTGCATAGAGATAGAAGATGGAGACTCAACATAAAAGTAAAAGAAAGGCCCTTCACAAAGGGAAGCAGCAATTTCAAGATTTATAAAGAGCTTCCAAAAATTATGGTACTTTTTAGCTTTCAGCTCTCATTGTCCCTATTATAGGCGTCTCGAAGTGATTAAGGTTAAAGTGAACAAAATATGGATTATATGCTTGACAAAGTATAAGTAGGCAATCTCATGTCCGTTGAATACGAGAGTCGTTCCTCATGCTACTCAACTTTAGTTACCGGTAAGTTCTTGTCATTGTAAGTATATGTGTATCATAGAGGACCGCCAACGGGATACCCCTTTGCTCCATGACATAGGAGTTATCCCATATCAAAATGATAATGCAACAGACAGTGAGCATCTCAGCAATCCTTTTATTTACCATGAGAATGATGCATTTTTTCTCTCTCTATTTTTTTGTATATATTTTTTCTGAGAATGCTTCATGGATTGCTCACTATGGTGATGCTGCAAGTTTCCACCATGATTAGGCATGGCTTAGGCTAGTGGCCCAGGCGTTCACTACAAGGAATCTGGCTATATATGACCCTCCATTTTTGTCACAAAATCGTCATAGTAGTTCGTTTATGACGATTTTGAGATCGTCGAAAGCTGGGCATCGCAAATGGACTATAACGACGATTTTTGTGAAATCGTCATAACCCTCTATGTCGATGTTGGATCGTCATAACCTCTATGACGATTCAATATCGTCACGGACCATCTAGCCAGGCCAGGTCAAATCCTACGTGGTTGATCCGACGTGGCAAAACTATGACGAAATGAGATCGTCATAATTTAAATTCAGCCCGGTCCATTACGGTGATGTATATGGGCTAGCCAATAATGCTGGACTTTTTAAGTTTTGTGCCTAGGCCATTTGCAAAGCATTTCATTTTATGTCGTGTCTATGGGCCATGGCCTTTTTAGGGTGTATTCCCTTTTGGGCCTTTGTTCTTTACAACCGATTTATTTTTTATTTTCAACCCTTTTCTGTGGACTTTTTAGATCCAGTACAGAACCAAATGTACAAACCAGCCCAACAACATTTCCAAATATATAGTTCACACAACACAATAGTATATCATCCAGAATTTGAACATGACAGCCATGAGGCTAATAAGTAACACTATCACAGATACAGATATCTGATACAACAGATATAAACATGACAACAAATACATCAGCCAAATTTGAGACATAGTAACCAAATAGACAACAAATACAACAGATGTAAACATAATAGATTCGCTACTCGTTGTCAATGCCTGGAGCAGAGCTCCCTACTACTTATGGCGCCGTTGTTGCTGGCCTAGATATAACACATCCAAGAACTTCCAATATCCTCCTTCGACCTTCTTATTTCTCAAACAGAAAAACTAGCATACGTGATATGAATTGGATAAATAAATAGCAGCATATTACCTATAGTAAGTCCATTTCCATAAAAGCTTGCAAGTACCAAAATCCAACAGACTACTGACTACATACTTTGAATTTCTAATTGTTGAATTGACTGACTTTTTACACATGATACAGTAACCAATATATGCATTTGTATCACTAGCTGATGCAAGTCCTACTAGTAGGCTACAAGATAGGCACTCGACAGATCAAATAGGCTAGTGGCGAGATAGGCTAGATCATTGATGACTTGCAATTCCACAAACTACTAAAGCAACTAGATTGCTGTAAGCGAAGCATACCACACAGTATTAAACTGAACATCAACCAAACCTTGCAACCAACATAGTCATATCTTAATATGCATCCCTCACATGCGAGCTCATAAGTGGACTAGGAAGATAAATAGATAGGCATATTATACCTTGGAGGTGTGAGTGAGGCGATCTCTGATGACACCAACGGAGATGTTGAGGACGAGCTTCTGCACCTTGATCTCCCACATGGGGTTCAACTGCTTCTTCTATGTCGACTGCGAGCGCCAAACAGAAAAGGTTCAGGTTCAAACATCTCGATGCGGATTAACAAGTCTGATGATGCCATATACAGTACCAATAGGACATTTGAAGAAAGAAAAAATGCATCTATTGATGAATCAATAATACCATTGCTCTCCTATTAAGCTTAAGACATGTTTCTCCTAGATCTAGTAAAACTACTAGTACCAAACCATCCATGTAGTTGTACTCGAAAGAGGAAACAAGAAGTAAAAGTACCAGAACTGAACACTTGCAATGGAGACTCCAAATGGAATGTAACTCAAGCAAAGGGATTAACTAGATCCTAATAAAAATCTATTCAGAAGTTTCATGGCAGTAAAACTTAAACAAGTAAATCACAACGCTCATTTGGCTTTGGGATGTGAGGCGATGAAGTCCACCGCAACTTTGATGGAGTCAATCTTGGTCAGCTTCATCATCAGGTATCTCGAAACCGTATTCCTCTTCCAAGGATATCACAACCTCCACTGCGTCCAGACTATCCAGGCCAAGATCATCATTGAAGTGGGCATCTGGTTTCACCTATAGGACAATGTAAAGAGACCGATTAGTTACATAGAAAGATGAAAAACTGAGCATATTCGAAAGAATTCACAAGGTGTTAAGACCACTGAGCAGTTCGGTGCACCCCCACTGAAACCCAAAGAAGGACCTTCTGGTGGATGCAGTTCTGTAGGAGAAATCTCAGTTGAAGAAGACATAATCAACAAGGGATAGTGGATGTTGGCAGGAGCAGCTTGGTGACTTACAACTACACCTATGACGGCTGCAACTCCACCTTCACAGGCTCTTGTGCCGCCATCTCCCTGCCATTTAAAATGAGACCAAATTAATTTGTTGCGTCTTATAATGTACATGCTAGGAAGACAGGGGAGACGACAAAGCTGAAGAAGAACAGACCTAGACACCCTCCATCGTGCTTTTAGGCTCGAGGCGGCGCCTCGCTCGTGGAGGAGGTGTACGCGAAGCCGGAGGAAGCGGGACTAGCCATGGGCCGCGAATCCGGGGTCGACGGGCTCGAACCTGGTGTCCAACGGTAGGACCCCCACATCCTCGAAGTCGTTGGTGCGGCCAGCGTCCTCGATGGAAGCTATGGTCCAGTTGGTTTCCGTGCTGATACACCACCACCCGGCGGTGTGTCTCCCGCCGCCATGGACGGAAAGGTCAAAAGGCGACCTCTACTCCTCTCTGTAGATCCGAGGCTTAGGCTAGGGTTCGGTTGGAGGCAAGGTTTGGTGGTTCCACGAGGTAGATGGCGGGGATTCGAGGGAGGTGGATGGCGGGGCAGTGTGTATCCGGATTTGGCCGAGATCTAGCCTGGCGGCGGAGGTTGGGGCGTACAGGAATGACGAAGGAGAGGATGCAGCGCTAGGAGGTCAGGATGCTAGGGTTCGCTAGTATGGGTTCCTCTCGCGCCTATTGCCAGGTCATCCACCGGTGGTGTGCCAGGTCATCGATCCATGGCTGGTGTTCCACAGATCACCATCTCATCCCTCCATGTTTGATCCAACGACTAGAATTTCCTTCGTCTTATATCTTGTCCTTCCTAGAACTATGACGATTTTATCTTATGCAATTACGACGTTTCTGAGAAAAAATCGTCATGATTTTGCTAGGTTTCGACTCTCCCAACAGCCCATGGCCATCTAGTCTAGAATCGTCATAAATTTATGACGATTTCATACATGGTCACTACCAAAAGGTCATAGGTTAACACATTTCTTGTAGTGGTTTCTCTAACACATATACATAACTCTATGGACTTACAAGCTCCTCTTTTATTTCACACCGCCGACATCCATAAACAAAAGAGCATAATATCAACTGGGTAATATGTACAGGTGTTAAAAGCGTTCCCCATGACAGCATGGTTCTGCTAATTCCTAACTTATAAGCACAAGCATATACAACATAGATGACACAATGATTCAAGTTTATTATGGGCAAGAAAAATAAAGTGTGCCATCAAATTTGTGAGAACTTTAATCACTAATTTTCACATAACCAAAACTCTCCCGGCGAAAGCTCCCTGGTATCTTTCACGACATCAAGTCTGAAAATGACAGTGTGTGCGATCGCAATCTTCAGCTTGACATGGCAAACACTTCTCCGCTTCAATGCTTGCAGGGAGATCGTTGTATTGCGACACAGATCACCCCAAGTGTTTGAAGGGATCCACAATCTCCGGATCGCACACCCAAGCTTTTTCAGCAGCCTACGCAAACCCCTCCAATTTTATCCAAAAAAGCTCAAACTTGGAACCCCTTTTTAGGCCTCAAGGCTGCATACAGAGACAGGTGTAGTGCGGCATGGTCAGACACGGACGAAGATAGGGCCTGCAGCACACTGTCTGGATTGTTTAAGTCCCAGCACCAAGGCATGGTCGATGCTGGTCATAGTTGGCCTTTCTCTTTCAGGTTGCTCCAGGTAAGGGTATGGCCATTGAGACATAAGTCTTTCAGTTCATGCGAGTCGGTAAAATTTCCGAATCCTGCCATCGAATTGTGATCAAGGTTTGGATTGTTTTTCTCTGAGGCCCTTAAACTCATGTTAAAGTTCCCAGCCACCATACACGCTCCAGAGCATAGTGATCTGCAATCAGCAAGCTCGGCGAGGAACTGAACCTTGCTCTCCGTGTTTTGTGGAACATAGACTATAGTAAGCCACCAGTACACACTTGGCCAGTGGTGGCAAATGTGTCCAGGGTGACATTAGTCATATCAAGCACTGAGGAATTCCAAGCGTTCAGGATCCCAGCCCTAGTCTCCTTTGCAGGAAGAGAAGCAAAGATGTCGAACGACGGGCCTAAACATTGCATTTTATAGTGAACGAGCCAATTATATCGATTTTAATCTCCTGAAGGCATACTAGGTTAAACATGAACCAAGTCTAGAAACTCTTGCACCGCATCCCACTTACTCTTGTCATTCAACCCGCGGATGTTCTAGTCCAAGATTTCTGGGTTATATCTATAAAACCATCACAGACCAGCACCAATGCAGAAGATCGCTGCATGCTAACAGTAACTGACTGACCCCCGTTGAGCTCAGCCGCACTAGGCAGGGTTCTGCCAAAGATGGACGCGATCACTCTCAGTTGCGGCTCCTTACATGCAACAAGGTTACATGCATTATTTAATTCTGCTCTGATTTCCCCTCGGATCGAAGATGCAAGGTTTGTCGAATTCACTTGACGTTAAACTGTTGGCATGCGTTATTTGTTCACTTCATTACATTTGTTTGGATTCTGACATTTGTGATGTTTACACATGCCCTTCATTTGCAGGGGGCAAGCTGTCTACTCTGAAGAAATGCTGTGGGAGAAGAAAGCAGATCGTGCAGACACAGAGTTCTAGAAGGAGATAAAGGTGATACAGGAACAGAGGGATGAACTTTGGAGGTAATGCTGCTAATGTGTTGTTTTACTCTTTTAGCTTGATTGATATTCATTTGCTTCATGCATGTGTGTTGCTTCATCGGAATTAAAACTGTACTCCCTCCGGTTCATATTAATGGCCTCAACTTTATTTAGATTAGTATGTATCTTGTTAAGTATTTAGACTAGATGCATTCGTATGTAAATAAAGTTAAGACCAATAATATGAACCGGAGAGAGTAGTATTTGTTGTGTGAGCCTTGATACTACATGCATGTAACTATGTATAACTGGAGTAAAAATTAGCAACTTGCATGTTTAGTTTATTTTTAAACATGGCAATGGAAGTGAATAATAACAATAGCTTGATCCTTTTATTTATATAAAAGAATAACCAAACATGTAACCCTGTATACTTTTGCTTAGCCAAAGCTGTTCATCTGGATCTTAGATAACTTCGTTAGCTATATAACAATATTTTTGGATTCTCTGAAAACCACCACTTCTGGGTGAGGAGTTACCAAATGTAAATATCTGATGGATGTAGTACCACCTACGGGAGCTAGAACGTCACCTCAAGCCCCTCCACAAAGTCTTGCTCAAGCACCACCTATGAGAGCCTTTTATTTTTGTCATGAACATGTCTGATACTATCATACTAGTGTTCTTTTCTCGTAGATGAACCTGACTTAACCGTTTGAATTTGATGGACATAGTTCATTTTAGTGTTCTTACATTGCGTTGAACAGCTATAAGAAACAACTTATTTATCTGTTTGAGCTTCACCCTCGGTTTCTGAATCTTCTTCTCAAAATATCACGTTTACCCATTCAAGCATTATTTACTCTTTAACGGAATCGCCCTTCTGTGCGCAGGCTTGAAGATGAGTGCCAGGAAATTCTTCACTAGCAGCTTGATACAATTGAGAAGGGATGCGATGGTATCACCATGTTCTGTCTGTCCAATCTTATTCTGCAGATGGCCAGTATGTACTAGTTTGATTGAGTCTGCTGGGTTTAGCGTGACATGGCTGTAGCATGTATGTGCCAGATTCTAAGTACTAAGTAGTAATAAGTTATGTCCTGCACCGTAACTGATATTTAGTGTTGTGGTAAGCACAAGTGATGTGGAAACTGATATGTAATATGGATGTATTTATTATGCTAGGCACTCGTGTACTTTCTATATAGTACATCTGAAAATTCTTTTGACCGTGCAATGGATAAAGAAAGGATAAAAGGAAAATAAAGGTTTGATATTGGACCTAACAAAGTAATGAGAATTCAGGGTAGCAACCAGCAAGGGCGCGGATGTACAAACCCGACACCTGAGTTCAAATCCTCACAGAAGCGAATTAAGGTTCCTATTTATACTTGAGGACCAGGCTCTTCTAGTACTCATGCAATTTATCTTGAGGACCGGGCTTGGTGCTTAACCAAGTTTAAAAATCCTGGTACTCGTGCTTAATGGCTGTGTGCATCCCTAGTTGGACCAGAGGCCAGGGAAGTAAAATCCTCCCTCCATTTAGGCACGTTAGAGCTGAGGTGTGTGGGGAACAGACCGCGATCTCCTCCCGGGTCCTCTCGCGCGAGAGGGCTCCGGAGGCTCCCCACCTTCTAACCCTAGAAGTCGCCGCCGACCTTCCTCCCCGGCCGCTGCCCCCCTGCTGCGGGTGGTGGCGGCCACGCCTGGACGGCGAAGACGGTGGGCGTCGGCGGTGGCGTGCCCTGAGGCCGTCCCTTCACGCGGAGGTGGGTCCTCTCCTGGGCGGCTGCGTCCCGCAAACCAGAGCACTGATCTCGTTCTAGTACTCATGCAATTTATCTTGAGGACCAGGCTTGGTGCTTAACCAAGTTTATCTATCAGCGGGAGGCGGTGTCGCGGGACGCAGCGGCGGCGGCGACGGAGCGGGTGGAGGAGGCTCTCTGCGGCGGTGCCATGCGGGCTGGCAGGGTGTCGTGGCCTGGCCCTCTCCCCGACGAGCTCGAGCGGTCCTCCTCGCGCGCTGGCTGCTTGTGCTCATCGGCACCGATGGTCGCCCTGCTCGATCCGTTCTCCGGAAACAGGCCGAAGGTGTGGGGATCGCCGTGTCGGATCTAATAAAGGAGGTGGTCCTTTGGTTTCTTTCACACGATGATGAAGGTCTGCTTGATGTCTGTCCTTGTTGATCTGGTTTGAAGCGGCGGGTTCTGAAAGGCTCCGCCGGCGAACTCCCATGAATGTATCATGCCTGGAGATTGCTGGATCGGAAGGTATTCGGTCGTGCGCATCTTGTTTTTCTGGCCGTTTGGTTTCAGCGGGAGCGTTGCGAAGCTCTGTTGTTTGTTCCCACCAAGTGTCATTCTTAGAGCCATGGTGAAGTCAGATGTGGAGAATGTCAGGAAAGCAGAAATATGAGGGTAGCGATGCTGATTTTAGTTCTTATGGCGATGGAGACCTGACTGCGTGATTTGGGACTCGTTGCAGCGACTGTTGGTGCGGGAAGACAACACAGGGGGAGTTTCCAGTTTTACCTTGCAGGGTGAAAATTTAAGGTCTGGCCTTAACTGGTTGTGTCTGGCAATGACCTTGTTGAAGCCATTGTTTTGTGAGCGAGGACTTTCTCCAGGGTGAAAACCTATGATTTTTGATCGGGCAACGACGACGCTTGGTACTGTTTCCTTCTTGAAGGCGTTGTTATTGGAGTGGAGGACTACTGGTGTTGGTCTGGTGGTGTTTTGAGGATTAGTTCTCTGTAACGGGATTTTTTTGTAATTCTTTTTTTCTGGGCTGTGTGTATCCGTACGGCCGCTAGGGCATATGTTGTTGCAGAGGCTGGATGTAATTAGTACCCCTGTGATATTAATATATACTTTTTAAAAAAAAAACAGGAACGCGGATTTACCGTCCGGTCACCCTGTGGACACGTTGGCGTGAAGCTGAACAGAGGTGAGCTGTAGTAGCGATTAGGATCGATGTTCTAGCGGGAAACACTTGTCTGAGCTGAGATAGATTTTTCTATTTTTGAGAATTTTGGCAGCTCTTTGTTGCGCAATAATGTCCATGGGGATGCAAATGGCATCAGGGGCTAAAGGCGACAGGCCTGACACCCGATCTATACTTTCTTATAAAACAAAACTCCACTAACTAGCAATTACTATCTCAACATGCAAGCTATTCACGTCGCCAGCTATTTTATGTCAACTGGTACCACGTCCCAAGATGTCGCACAACTTGTTGAAACTTGGATCCAAATTTAGCATAGTCACATCCATCACTTAGATAAAAAATTAGTAGTCAAAGCACGGGCACTTGGATCCAAATAATTTAAAAAGTTTATCTTGACAGATCCTCCTTACTCGAGGAGCCTGGGAAAGTGTATACGGTCACGGGGAGTGTGTTAATTAATACTAGTACTAGCTGAATGGCCGTGCTTTGCTACGGAATAGAAGATACACAAATCAAACAATTTCTCCCGTCAAAAATTTTGTGCGAAACATATAGCATGTGGTTTCCATTCAAACAGCAACAAATGACAATTCTCCCTCCCTCTCTCTCTCTCCTTTTGTCATCGCTTCAAAAGTCTGCCGTCTCATCCTACCCATTGCTTGGACACCTTTTTCAAAATTTAGCAAATCAATCAAGTGATCCTTCGGTAGCGCAAGAAATGGTGAGGTATTGTATGTCAAATTTTAAAATAAAAAGCTTCTCATATATATATAGAGAGAAAATGTTGTGAAATGTCTGATTTACAAATTAATGAAATTTGCACGTGGTGCAACGACAATGTTTGTCTCTTCTTATCTTTTGAAGAAAATGATTTTCTGAAGGCAATGTTTGCATGGATGGCATGCTGAAATCAATTTGAATTATATTTGGTTGTCTTACATGAATTTTCACATATTTAATATTGACAACAGCCATGCAAAGTACAGACCTGCGTGAGACCATACCCTACCGAAATGTCATGAAAGGACCGTGTTATCTCTGTATGCAGTTACCAAGTACGTCAACCTGGTGTATTCTCAGACAAAAAAAATCAGAGCTTAAGATAACACAATACCATGGACTCTTATTTTTTCCATGTCTCAAACTCCAACATTTAAAGAAGAAAAAATGAGCTACCATATCGTGTTACCACATTGAATTTCAGTTATGTCAACGGTGTGCATAGCTCTAATCTCTTCCATGTCTCAAATTCCTACATGTTCGGTGATGGCTGAACTTAATTAGTGCATAACAGGCGCAGTGGGTGACATAACAAATGTGTACAAACTGATTCGCTGGTTCGCAGACTCGGATTTACATTGCAGATCCCTTTTGATGGTGGGTGCATGTTTCTTCACGGGAATAATTGCAGAGGACACGCGGCGTGGTGGATTCTGCGAACACGCGTGCAATTGCTGATTTGATCAGAGATGGTCAGCGGGTTCCAATTCTTTGATGGGCAGGATCGTGGTGGCCGCACAGTGCGCGTGATCGACATGCCGCCCTGCTCCGCTATCCCATGTTCATTACCTTCTTGAGAGATCCCCTATCCCTCCATGGAATGGAACACACAGCTGTTTTTGGATGCGAATGATTGTGTGCGGGACATTTTTTTGGGACGGGAGCGAAGGACGAACCAAGGGGCGAAACAGGACTCTTGCAGACCTGAGATTTTTAGATAGTCAAGGTGTTTTTATTTCCGTGATTGTGGGGCATTCCTAATCGCTTGATTGCATTTTTCGTGAACCATTTTGTGGGACATATTTATTACCTAATCGATTTTCCTTCGATATTGTTTTTCCTTTCCATGTGTTGACCTGGTAGACAATTGTTTAGTGGACGTTCCGGATTGATCTAATGTTTGATGTTGGTGTTAGATGGCCCGAATGTTCTCAATGTTTAATCTCAAAGTGAGCCACCAACTCGGTTTTAATAGTAAAGATATCAAACCTTTACTATAAGCACTGGTAGAAAACGACCCATGCGTCCCGGTTGGTAAGGGCCATTAGTCCCGGTTGCCCAACCGGGACGGAGCAATCGGGACTAAAGCTCCAACCATTAGTCCCGGTTGCCCCACCAACCGGGACAAATGGGGGCACACGTGGCGGCATCAGAGCGCGAGGGGGGTGGAGCATTAGTCCCGGTTCGACTAATAACCTGCTGCCGCGGCAGAGATTTGGCCAATTTCTCTGCCGCGGCAGAGAATTCATTTTGGCACATTTTGTTGCCGCGGCAGCATTTTCGCCACTTTTTGTGCCGCGGCAGAGAATTCATTTAGGTTGTTTTATTGTTTATTTAGTGTTTTGCACTTATCAATGAAGGAACCTTATATTACACAAGATCATCATAACAACATTACATTCAATACACAGATCGAGTTCATGCAGTACATACAAAAGTTGCTATTCGATGCTACCGGCCAATTTCTTGAAAGTTGCTATTTTTACAATTCCTATTGTCTATACACAGCCGAGTAGTATTCCCCTTGTGTGTTTAGGACTTCTGCATCCAAGAATCCCGCCAATTCCTCCTGTATTGCTCGTATGCGATCCTTTGGCAGAAGACCGTCCCGTAGACATTCGATCTGATTTAAAAAAGGAGTCAGCCTATATGAATATGAAACTAAACACAATTTGATTGTAATTAAAAACTATAGAAATTGTTTACGTACGTGGAGTTGCTCTAAATTCCTGTCCTTCTCATCGCACGTCTGCCGGATGAACTCGCATACATAGTATCCACATAGATTGTTACCTGGTCCCTGCGTCAGGCACTTTACGACAACAGAGTTCAATCAAAATAATAATCAAGCATGATAATAACTGTATCAAAACTAGAATCAAAGAGATGCACGGATATAGCTAGTGGTGCTTACATCTAGTGGTTGAAATGTAAGCTCCTCTTTCCAAACACCCCTAGCCTTCTTGGTGAACCGTTTCCAAGCGCTGCCCGGCGTAGAAAACGAATAAAATAAGTTATTAAGTACTTGATATCATAAAATTCACGAACGTTGCCGATATAGTGTCGTAATGATTAGAATTACCGCTGGAGAAGTATCTGCATGTCCTTCCACGTCTCAAGGGGTTTATGTTTCGAGTCCATGACTAGTACACGCCCTTTGTCAAGTTGAATGATTAACAGAATATAGTGGTACCTGCGAATGCAAAACTAATCAATTATATACTTAACATCGAGTAAGCGAAATGGAAAGTGTATACAAGACAATAACACTCACTGGAAGTTGTAAGGAAATAGTATTTCCCTTTTGGTTTCTTGAAACCTTAACGCGTGTACTATATTATCCTCCGTATCCTGGGGGCTTATTTTGAGATTAGCTTCATGAACCCAATATGGGTCAATGAAGCCAATGTCATAGATTTGTCCTCTGCTGCATTCGAGAATCTTCATTCTGCATATTAAAGTATGATTATATACATGCAATAAACAAAATATTATAGATGGAGACTAAATTAATTACAGAATTAGTACTTACAGACAATAGGCACTCATGATCGATTTGTCCAAGGCGTCTTGATTGAATAATTGAAATAGTTCATCAAATTCAATGGATATCATGTCATCCTTATCTTTCCCATGATGCTTTTTTGTAACCCTCAGCACTATCCAGTTAGCCCCGGCCCTTGTGGCATGCATGTACCAGTTATGCAATCTTCGCATTTTTGTTGGAAGATTGTTTACCTCCTCAGGTTTGACGAGAGGTTTTCCGTACTGGTATTGGTATGCTACTTCACTCACGGGGAAGAACTCTAACTGGGATAAGTACTGGGCAATACTCATACCTTGAGCAGCGGCAGCTTCTCCGTATTGTGCAACTACCTCTGGATCATACTGCTCTTCGGCCCCATATTTGCTCGACCCCACATTGGTTTGAGAAATCACCTTGAGAGGGGCGCAAGTCTGTTTTGCTTGTTCTCCGAGCTGGGCAACAGATTTCCCGCTTGCATCAGTACTGCTCTTCGAGGCTTCTTGTGCTGCATGTGACTTGAGAATAGAACGCTTATAGTCTGATGACAGCTTTGGCTCGGGTTGATGAAGAGTCTTTAGCATTTTCAACACTTTGGCTTTTTCTTCTTTGGTGCTGGGGAACTCTGGCTCTTTCGGCCGCCTCAGCTTAGCGAAAAACGCTGTCGTTTCCGCATCAACGATCGCCGCAGTCTCCTCTTTAGTACAGTCATAAGCTCTCTTGGGAGGAACCGTTGGTACTTTTGGAAGAGGCTCTTGTTTACGTTTCATCGATCGCTTACGACGCACAGTAGCGGTACGCTTACGCTTTTTATCCTGAGGCGCCGGCGATGGCTCCCGCGGCGATGGCTGCACCGGAGATTGGTGAGGCGACGGAGCCGGGTGAGGCGACGAAGACGGCTGACGCGGCGGCGACGACCTCGCTGGAGACGGGTGAGGCGGCGGCGAAGATGGCCTTGGCGTGTGATTTCGAAGCACGATACAATCCTTCGGCCATAGAATGGTGACGTTTTTTGCGTCACCCAGCACAGTCACATCCCCTTCACCAGCAGGGTAGTGAAGATCCAAAACCTCAAAGGTGGGCATGATTTCATCCACGCCGACAACAACGTAGCCCTCTGGAACCGGACGACTGTGGTAAGTTGGTGTGGGTCCAGTTGGTAAGGCATAGCCGACCGCCACCTTCATTGATATGTTCACAACTTTGACATGTAGCTCGCAGTGTGTCATCTCTGTGATACCATCCACTGGGTAGCCAACAGGAGCCATCGTCGGTGCATCATCGGCATCGCCATTGTCATCACCCGGGACCTCGGTGGAAGCCACACTGCTTTTTCGATTATTCGATAGGCCGGTAGCATCGAATGTAGTGTGCTTCTGAGATGGGCCGGTAGTACTTTGCTCTTTAAGTGAGTTAATTTCATCTTGTTGTTGCTTTAATCGTTCTTCAATTAAACGCATTCGCCCTTTCTGACTTTCTGCTTCCACTGTCGCCCTGTCCTTACTCCTCTGACGGCTTCTATCAGGATATTTCTTCCTCTCTTCGGGAAACCCAGTCCTCCATGATTGGGAGCCTATTGTGCCTCGTGTTCGTCCATCATGTTCCTTATTTCCAAGGGCGAGTGTAAGCTCATCATTCTCTCTATCGGGAATGAAGTCCCCATCTTTAACAGCCTTTACTGCTTTTCTCATCCTCTCGATTGGCAAGGGGTCTTCTTTATGTCGTATGTTATATATACACCTCCCTTCCGAGTCCAACGTGCCCCCATGCTCGTAAAACCAATTCCTTGCACGTTCTACCCAATCGTCTGTCTCTGGGGTGATATTTTTATCACGCAGTTCCTACTCAAGTTTCTCCCACTTAGGAATGCCAACCTTGTAGCCACCTTGCCCCATAGTATGGTGATACTTCTTCTTAGCAGCATTCAGCTTATTCGTTTCAGACATTTTCTTAGCTTTTTCTGATTTCTTGTATTTCACAAACTCATCCCAGAATGGTTTTATCTTCTCAAACTGAATATTCTTGAAATCGGGAGTCTTCTTTTTCACGACATAGTCAAGGTGCAATCTTTTCTTCTGGTTGGTGAAACACTGGGCCATCTTCTTCAAAGCCCACTCCCTGACCTTAGCCTCCATGGCTCTCCCATGTTGTAAGGCGTCCTCAACTGGATCCTCCGCATTGGGATCCAGCTCTATCTTCGGTAGTTTGAAATTAACCATGAGCCTCTTCCACAGTAAATCTTTGGCGTGGTTAGGGACAAATAAACATGTTCCCTCTTCATCCGCATTAGCAGGCCTATTCCAATTTCTAATGGTGATCGGGATTAAGTCCCTAACGATTACTCCGCATTGTGCCACAAATTTGGTTGCGACAACTTCGGGAGCTGTCGGTCTGCCGTCTACAGCGACATCTTCGATCCTGAACCTCTCATGGTCTTGCAAATTTTTGGTTGGGCCTCGTCTGCTCTTTTTAGTAGATTCCTTCGATCCGGAGGGCTAAAAGAAGAAAGATCGCCGTTACTATTTCTATATAGATAGCAGATGATTAATTAATGAATTGATTTATATTACATGCACCTTGCCGGAGCGGTCGTCTTCTCGATTACACAAGGCATCGCCTTCTCCCTCGCGGAAGGCAACACCTTCAACCTCAAACAAGTTGTCTACTCCGGTAAAAAGAGGATCACCCTCACCGGAGTTGTTCAGAAACGTTGATACGTCTAAATTATCTTCCCCACGGATCACACCTTGGATCAACTCTTCCTTTTCTTCGTCTCTGACGTGTGGGTCCATATTTTCTGCATAGGTGGAAAAACGAATAAGTCAAAGCGGCTAAAGGAGAAAGTTAAGGAGAAACCCTAATATATACATACACAATAATAAAAATGAAGAGAAACCCTAAACCTAGCTACAAAAAGGAAACTGTGTAGTAGATAGGTAACTCTAGCTAAAATCAACTAAAATCAATATTCCGGAGTTCCGAGGGGTGTAAAACCTAGTTCGGAGAAACCTCGGATGCATATGAGAGGGGAACATGAGTATAAGGCTACAAAAGGGAAACTATCCAGCAGATAGGTAACACTAGATACTAACAAAATACCATATTGGAATCGATCTCGATCTCGATATTGTATTCTACAGAGAAGAACCAAATCACCGGAAAGAAAGGGAAACAATCAACACATGGCATCGATGCAATGCTCAAGCAATGATGATGATACGACAAGTTAATGTGCATTGGAATGTAACCCTAAAGCATGCTCGACAAGTTAATCGGGGTTCCGAGGGGCGCAAACCCTAACTCAAGGAACTCCGGAATCACCTGTTAGGGTTACTAGGTTGTTCTAATTAAACTTGTTATTTAAGTTGTTGAACAATGCATGATTATGGCATAGATAGATAGTTCTCATTTTTCTGAACATTTTGGTATAAATATTTGTATTTTTCTGAATTACAGATTAAAAGTTATTGAATTTACAAGTTTTACTCAAATTCTGAAATTATTAAATCAAATGTTTAAACATTTTGCACCATAGTATGACAAGGATAATGATATGACAAGTTAATTTGTATTAAAAAGTAACCCTAAGACATGCTCGGCAATTTAAACGGGGTTCCGAGGGGTGAAAACCCTAACTCGGCGAAACTCCGGAGTATATGAGAGGGGTTGATTTTGTTTTCTAATTAAACTTGTCTTGAAAGTTGTTGAACAATGCATGATTATAGGTTAAATAGTTAGATCTCATTTTTCTGAACATTTTGATATATTATTTGTATTTTTCTTTGTTATAAATAATTAATTATTGAATTTACAATATTATATAAATTTATGGATTTAATTAAACCATTTCTGAATTTAAACAAAACAGAAAACAGAAAACATTTTTGCTTAGAGACATGGCTCTCATATTTCTGAACATTTTGATACATTATACATATTTTTATGATTAAATATGAATTAGTTATTGATTTTACAAAATTATATTAATTTCTGCTATTTTTAAACATTTCTGAAAAGGATTAAGCCATTACTGCATCACCCTGACGTCATCAACCCTATCCCTAACTTTCTACACCGGGGCTGCTCCTACCCACAACCACTGACTAGGGGGCCCTAGGCCGATCTGGGTCCACCCCGTGGCCACGTAGGCGCCACGTCAGACGCGGCGGCGCGGGAGGCGTCAGGCGGTGGTCGCCGGTGACGATCTGGGCCACCCCACCGCACCGCACCGCTGACGCCGCCGCCGCACCGCTGACGCCGCCGCCGCACCGCTGACGCCGCCGCCACACATCTCGCGCCGATGTCGCCGCCGCCGCACATCTGGAGGAGGGGGAGGACAGAGGCATGATGTAGAGGGGGAGGACGGAGGCAGGCCGTACCTTCTGGCGGCCGGTGACGACGCGCGGCGACGGTCGTTGGAGGTGGTGGCGACGGACGTCGTTGGGCAGCCTGACGGCGGGGCGGCGGCGCGGGAAGCTTAACGAAGCGGCGGCACTGACGACCACGGGCAGCTGACGGTGAGGCGGCAGCGCAGGCAGCCTGACGGCGTCGGGGGCGGCGAGCTCGGGCAGCCTGCCGGCGTCGGGGGCGGTTGTGCGCGCGTCGGTGAAGCAGAGAAGTGATGGGGAAGGGAAGAAGAAGAAGAAGAGGCGCCCAGTTATAACCAAAGGACCTTTAGTCCCGGTTGGTGGCTCCAACCGGGACTAAAGGGTCATATGTCCCGGTTGGAGCCACCAACCGGGACCTATACTCCAATATTTTCAGCTTGTCGCGCAGGGGCTCTTTAGTCCCGGTTGGTGGCTCCAACCGGGACATATTCCCCTGTTTTCAAAAAATTTCAGGTATTTTCTCTCTGTTCCCGCCTTATTTTTTATTTTGGGGTTTAAATTTGTATTGTTTTTTAAATGATAATTAATTTGGAATTTAGAAAAACTTTAAACATAAGAAGTGTTTGGATTTGAATAAATAATTCAAAAACATTTTCTGTTTTCAAAAATAATTAATGTAACCATTTAAAATATGAACCATTTACAATTAAAAATGAATTAACTTATATTTTTTTAATATCAATTTGGAATTTAGAAAAACTTTAAACATAAGAAGTGTATGGATTTGAATAAATAATTCAAAAACATATTCTATTTTTAAAAAATAATTAATGTAACCTTTTAAAATGAATTAACTTATAATTTTGAATATTAATTTGGAATTTAGAAAAAATTTAAACATAAAAAGTGTTTGGATTTAAATAAATAATTCAAAACATTTTCTGTTTTAAAAAATAATTAATGTAACCATTTAAAATATGAACCATTTACAATTAAAAATGAATTAACTTATATTTTTTTAATATCAATTTGGAATTTAGAAAAAATTTAAACATAAAAAGTGTTTGGATTTAAATAAATAATTCAAAAACATTTTCTGTTTTAAAAAATAATTAATGTAACCATTTAAAATATGAACCATTTACAATTAAAAATGAATTAACTTATATTTTTTTAATATCAATTTGGAATTTAGAAAAACTTTAAACATAAGAAGTGTATGGATTTGAATAAATAATTCAAAAACATATTCTATTTTTAAAAAATAATTAATGTAACCTTTTAAAATGAATTAACTTATATTTTTGAATATTAATTTGGAATTTAGTAAAATTTTATACATAAAAAGTGTTTGGATTTAAATAAATAATTCAAAAACATTTTCTGTTTTAAAAAATAATTAATGTAACCATTTAAAATATGAACCATTTACAATTAAAAATGAATTAACTTATATTTTTTTAATATCAATTTGGAATTTAGAAAAAATTTAAACATAAAAAGTGTTTGGATTTAAATAAATAATTCAAAAACATTTTCTGTTTTAAAAAATAATTAATGTAACCATTTAAAATATGAACCATTTACAATTAAAAATGAATTAACTTATATTTTTTTAATATCAATTTGGAATTTAGAAAAACTTTAAACATAAGAAGTGTATGGATTTGAATAAATAATTCAAAAACATATTCTATTTTTAAAAAATAATTAATGTAACCTTTTAAAATGAATTAACTTATATTCTATTTTTGAATATTAATTTTTAAAACGACCCGTTTTTTGCGCTCGGAAAATGGAAAAGGGCTTTTCCGTGCGACAAAAAGGAAAACTTCCTCCTGCAACATTGTTCTCCATACCAATGTACACACACATGCATAATATGGGCACAACATCACAAACTATGCCGTGATTCAGCACATAACATCGGTCATTTGGACCGAAAGCCATGAAACCTCTAACATGATAGGTCATTTTGTGAAGGTTTTTTCGAAACATGATCAATATACCAAGTCTGGTATTTTTCCTTTCAACTATGTAACATAATATGACACCACGCGAAGGATTTTCATTGTTCGGATTTGTTTTGAATTTATTATGCCCGTTTTGAATTATCTGAATTTCTAACTATGGTCGAACCGGTGTGCATGAAGATAGGGGACGGGCATCGTTAGAACTTGCATTGGATCTCTGAAGAAACCACATATTGCGAGTCTAAAAATGATTTTTTCAAAAAATCACGGGCGATAGATCATGTACCTGTAGTACAAACCGGACCCACTTCCTACCGATTCGGCAGACATTTGTCCTTTTTACCCGGGATGGACGAAAAGGTTTGAGATGTACCGGTTGGGAGATAGTCCATGTAAGGTGGTCTAGTATTTTAGGAAAATGGGACGGTAGCATTGTGAAACGGCATTTTGGTGGTTACTTCACAAAACGACCTGTTTTTTGCGCTCGGAAAATGGAAAAGGGCTTTTCCGTGCGATAAAAAGGAAAACTTCCTCCTGCAACATTGTTCTCCATACCAATGTCCACACACATGCATAATATGGGCACAACATCACAAACTATGCCGTGATTCAGCACATAACATCGGTCATTTGGACCGAAAGCCATGAAACCTCGAACATGATAGGTCATTTTGTGAAGCTTTTTTCGAAACATGATCAATATACCAAGTCTGGTATTTTTCCTTTCAACTATGTAACATAATATGACACCACGCGAAGGATTTTCATTGTTCGGATTTTTTTTGAATTTATTATGCCCATTTTGAATTATCTGAATTTCTAACTATGGTCGAACCGGTGTGCATGAAGATAGGGGACGGGCATCGTTAGAACTTGCATTGGATCTCTGAAGAAACCACATATTCCGAGTCTAAAAATGATTTTTTCAAAAAATCACGGGCGATAGATCATGTACCTGTAGTACAAACCGGACCCACTTCCTGCCGATTCGGCAGACATTTGTCCTTTTTACCCGGGATGGACGAAAATGTTTGAGATGTACCGGTTGGGAGATAGTCCATGTAAGGTGGTCTAGTATTTTAGGAAAATGGGACGGTAGCATTGTGAAACGGCATTTTGGTGGTTACTTCACAAAACGACCCGTTTTTTGCGCTCGGAAAATGGAAAAGGGTTTTTTCGAAACATGATCATTGTTCGGCACAAATTTAGTCCCGGATGTATTCTGAAACCGGGACTAAAAATATTTTCCGCCATTTCCCACCTCGTCCCGCCAAGTTTTCCCGCACTTTCCTTTCTACTAGAGATTTTAGTCCCGGATGTAGTCACTAACCGGGACTAAAGATATTTCCCGCCATTTCCCAAAGCTTCACGCCAAGTTTTCCCGCCCTTTCCCTCTATATTTAGGGTGATCGTGTCATGGCTATCCACACATCCACACCTTCCTCTCTTAGAACAATGGACAACGCCTACTGGGCCATTCTGACCCTCGAGGAGACCGAGGCGCTGTGCGCCTCCAACTACCCTTGTCCACCGGGGTACCGCCCGCCCGCCGGCTGGATGCTGAGCGCTGGAGGGGTTCCTGTCCCTCCTGTCCCTCAAGGTTCCGCACGTCAGGCGGCCATCACAAACCACTTCTACCACGAGCTCACGCCGGAGCAGCGGATGGATCCCAAGTGGGATCCCGACAACTATGACACCTGGAATGCCTTCTTCGCTAATAGGCGTGAAAGGGAGATCGCCAGGTACAAGGGTGATGGCCCGCCACCGGTGAACCACAACGAAGTCGGCCGTCGTCCGTGGTGGGAGAACCGTACTATCATCGAAGTGATGCGCTACATCGCCGGGGGAGACCATCCTCACCTACGGTGCCCACGAGTCCACCCGCCACAGGCCCCACACTGTCCCGGCGGTAGCGGCATCGTCTTCCAGGAGACCCCTCTCCCACCCGCCGTGAATCCGAGGCTGGAATGGCCCCTGGTATATGCCATGGATGGGCTGAGGATCCCCGGAGTGGCAGGTGACGATGACGATGATGATGACGACGACGATGAAGACCCTGAAGCTGCGTACTATAGGACTAGGCATGATTATGACTAAAGGGGGCGGCTTTAGGCCTGAGTGTTAGCTAGTCCCGATTTGTCCCGGTTTTTAATATTAATAAATGTCTTAAGTGTTACCTAATAAATAGAGGGAAATGCCTATATAAAGAGAGGGTTCATATTTAGTCTCGGTTGGAGAAACCAACCGCGACTGAAGGGATTGCGGCAGAGTGGGCAAGACAACACTAATAATAGGGGTGAGTGTCGACATTATGTCGTGCGGCTTGTACCTTGTCCCGGATGGTGTCACCAACCGGGACTAAAGATGAACCTTTAGTCCCGGTTGGAGACACCAACCGGGACTAAAGATGAGTCAGCACTAATAATAGGGGTGAGTGTCGACATTATGTCGTGAGTGTCGACATTATGCCGAGCTGCTTGTACTATAAATATGCATCCTTGTGAGTCCAGTCCTCCAGCCAGTTTGAGGCATCTCCAAGATGGTTTTAGAGAGCAGGGACACCACTACGGCCAGTTTCAGGGATATGCCGACGGAGCCCAGTCCTCCGGCATCTCCGAGAAACTGGTCATAGAGGCACTCCCTAATATGTGAAATTAGTTAGCTCCGAGGCGTATTGATCTAGTTAGTGAAGTTACAAGCTGCAAGATGGTTTTCGAGAGCAGGGACACCACTGCGGCCAGTTTCAGGGAGATGCCGACGGAGCCCAGTCCTCCGGCATCTCCGAGAAACTGGTCATAGAGGCACTCCCTAATATGTGAAATTAGTTAGCTCCGAGGCGTATTGATCTAGTTAGTGAAGTTACAAGCTGCAAGATGGTTTTCGAGAGCAGGGACACCACTGCGGCCAGTTTCAGGGAGATGCCGACGGATCCCAGTCCTCCGGCATCTCCGAGAAACTGGTCATAGAGGCACTCCCTAATATGTGAAATTAGTTAGCTCCGAGGCGTATTGATCTAGTTAGTGAAGTTACAAGCTGCAAGATGGTTTTCGAGAGCAGGGACACCACTGCGGCCAGTTTCAGGGAGATGCCGACGGAGCCCAATCCTCCGGCATCTCCGAGAAACTGGTCATAGAGGCACTCCCGGTCCAGCCACAAAATGGGACTAACACTCAAGACATTTATTAATATTAAAAACTGAGACTACAAAACCGGGACTAAAGGCCACAAACCGCGAAAGATATCCTTCGGTCAAGCCACAAACCGCGAAAGACATGAACTAGAGTTACATAATATGAGCATGAACTTCTTGGCATATGTCATTCCTTATGACCGCTTCAGACGTAACCATGGAGCATCTTCTTTACTTAACGGAATGCTTGGGTCAGTTTTCACTGTGAAGGGCGGAATTTCATCAAACTTATTATAATCTTCTGACATGTCTGTCTTGTCCTCGATTCCCACGATGTTTCTTTTCCCTGAAAGAACTATGTGACGCTTTGGCTCATCATATGATGTATTCGTTTGCATATTTTTTCTTTTTTTCGGTCTGGAGGACATGTCCTTCACATAGAAAACCTAAGACACGTCATTGGCTAGGACGAATGGTTCATCTCTATAACCAAGATTGTTGAGATCCACTGTTGTCATTCCGTACAACTGGTCTATCTTTACCCCTTCCCCATTCAGGTTGACCCATTTGCAGCGAAACAAAGGGACCTTAAAAGAGACTCCATAGTCTAGTTCCCATATCTCCTCTATGTAACCATAATATGTGTCCTTTTGTCCATTCTCGTCTATTGCATCAAAGCGGACACCACTATTTTGGTTGGTGCTCTTTTTATCTTGGGCGATCGTGTAGAATGTATTCCCATTTATTTCGTACCCTTGGAAATTCAATACAGTAGAAGATGGTGACGCGGCCAACAAGTATAGCTGATCTCCAACAGTGGTGTCATTCAAGAGATGTGTCCGCATCCAACCACCGAAAGACTTCATGTGTTCATCTGTAATCCATGATTCAGGCTTCCCCGGGTTTTTGGAGCGTACAATATTCTTGTGTTCCTCCATATACGGAGCTGCCAAGGTGGAATTATGTAGAACTGTGTAGTGTGCTTTAGTGAAAGAATCCCCATCCCTACATATCATTGCTTTCTTTCCCAGCGTGCCTTTTCCACTTAGTCTTCCCTCATGCCGCGAGTCAGAAACACCAATCGGCTTAAGGTCAGGAATAAAGTCAACACAAAACTCAATGACCTCCTCTGTTCCATATCCCTTGGAGATGCTTCCTTCTGGTCTAGCACGGTTATGAACATATTTCTTTAAGACTCCCATGAACCTCTCAAAGGGGAACATATTGTGCAGAAATACCGGACCGAGAATGGCAATCTCTTCCACTAGATGAACCAGGAGATGCGTCATAATATTGAAGAAGGATGGTGGGAACACCAATTCAAAACTAACAAGACATTGTACCACATCCTTCTGTAACCTTGGCAGAATATCTAGATTGATTACCTTCTGAGATATTGCATTGAGGAATGCACACAGCTTCACAATGGGTACTCGAACATTTTCTGGTAGAAGCCCCCTCAATGCAATCGGAAGCAACTGCGTCATAATCACGTGACAGTCATGAGACTTCAGGTTTTGGAACTTTTTCTCTGCCATATTTATTATCCCCTTTATATTAGATGAGAAGCCCGACGGCACCTTGATACTGTAAAGGACTTCAAAAAAGATTTCCTTCTCTGCTTTGGTAAGAGCATAGCTGGCACGACTTAAGTGACGCCCTTTATCCGTCTTGTTATCTGTATGCATGTTATTTGGGTCTTTCATAATTTGTTGGTCCTCCCGTGCTTCAGGTGTATCTTTTGTCTTCCCATACACTCCTAGGAATCCTAGCAGGTTCACGCAGAGATTCTTCGTCACGTGCATCACGTCGATTGAAGAGCGGACACGCAGGACTTTCCAATATGGCAGCTCCCAAAATATAGATTTCTTCTTCCACATGGGTGCGTGTCCTGTAGCGACGTCGTTCGGAACTGATTGACCGCCGGGACCCTTTCCAAAGATTACTTCTATGTCCTTGACCATACCAAATACATCATCACCAGCTGGGAGTTCAGGCTTCTTTCGGTGATCTGCCTCACCTTTGAAATGCTTGCCTTTCTTTCTTACGGGATGATTGGTCGGAAGAAATCGTCGATTCGCTAGGTACACAACCTTCTTGCATTTATGCAAATATGTACCTTCGGTCTTATCTAAACAGTGGGTGCATGCCTTATATCCTTTGTTTGTCTGTCCTGAAAGGTTACTAAGAGCAGGCCAATCATTGATGGTTACGAATAACAACCCTCGTAGATTAAATGGCTCCTGTTTGTTCTCATCCCACGCACGTACACCTGGGTTGCCCCACAACTGTAAGAGTTCTTCAACTAATGGCCTAAGGTACACATCAATGTCGTTGCCCGGTTGCTTCGGGCCTTGGATGAGCACTGGCATCATAATGAACTTACGCTTCATGCACAACCAAGGAGGCATGTTGTAGATACATAGAGTCACGGGCCAGGTGCTATGACTGCAGCTCTGCTCCCCAAAAGGATTCATGTCATCCGTACTTAGACCAAACCATAATTTCCTTGCGTCACCTGCAAAGTCTGGGAAGTCTCTCTCGATTTTTCTCCACTGTGACCCATCAGCAGGGTGTCTCAACTCCACGTCTTTCTTACAGTCTTCTTTGTGCCATCGCAACAACCTGGCATGCTCTTTGTTTCTGAACATGCGTTTCAACCTTGGTATTATAGGAGCATACCACATAACCTTAGCAGGAACCCTCTTCCGGAGGGGCTCTCCCTCAACATCACCAGGGTCATCTCGTCAGATCTTATACCGCAACGCATTGCATACCGGGCATTTATCTAAATTCTCATACTCCTTACCGCGGTAGAGGATGCAGTCATTAATGCATGCATGTATCTTTTGCACATCTAATCCCAGAGGACAGAGAGTCTTCTTTGCTTCGTAGGTACTCTCGGGAAGTTCGTTATGTTTTGGAAACTTCGGCTTCATTATTTTCAGCATCTTTTCAAATGAGGAGTCAGTTAGACCACACTCTGCCTTCCATCGCAACAATTCCAGTGTCGTACCGAGCTTTGTGCTGCCATCTTCACAATTTGGGTACAACAATTTCTTGTGATCTTCTAACATGCCCTCTAACTTCAACTTCTCATTTTCTGTTTCACAGTCTCGCTTTGCATCAGATATGACCCTACCAAGTTCATCAGCCGGCTCATCTGATGCCCGTTCTTCACCTTTTTCCTCTCCATTATCTTCCATTGCAGTATCACTGTATTCAGGAAACATATGATGATAGTTGTTATCATCATCTTCTTCTTCACCATCTTCCATCATAACCCCTCTTTCCCCGTGCTTGGTCCAGCAATTATAGTTGGGCATGAAACCTTTCATAATCAGGTGGCCGCGAATGATTTTCAAGGAAGAGTACTCCTTGTTGTTCCGACATTGAACACATGGACAACGTATAAATCCATTCTCTTTGTTTGCCGTAGCCACATCGATAAATTTATCCACGCCTTTGATATACCCGGCTACCCGCCGGTCACCGTACATCCATTCCCGACCGTTCATCTGCATCATATAAGTAAGTTTATCAAAAAACAGGACATCATAAATAGTGAAATAACCAATTCACACCGACACATGAATTGTATCAATGACCTAGAAAAGATAAGATTGCTAACCTCGATCGAGGGAAATAAAGAGGAGAAAGCTCAAGTGCGTCTCGGACACCTTCGATATTTTTGTTCTATGAGAAATTCAACGGGATTTTTCACTCAAACATTTCAACAAACACCTTCAATGCATGCATGAAAAAAAACTAGCACACACCCTCACACCTTACACCATTCAAAAAAACAGAGTGGAGGCAGAGGGGGCTGGGGCGTTGCATTTATAGAGGGCAAGGGGTCTTTAGTCCCGGTTGAAGCCAGCAACCGGGACTAAAGGTGCGTGCCAGGCCACGTGGCTGTGGCCAAACCTTTAGTCCCGGTTGGTGGCTCCAACCGGGACACATGCCCCCTTACCAACCGGGACCCATGCCCCCTGGCCCCGTGCCCGCTCCAACCGGGACGCGTGCCAGCATTAGTCCCGGTTGGTGGCGCAACCGGGACTAATGCTCCTAGGGGTCGTGAACGGATGGCCCTTTTTCCTCTAGTGAAGGAAGTCTATTTTCATGAATTTTATGTTGACAGAACCTCCCCGAAATTAAAAAGTTTATTATCTCGACAGATCCTCCCTACTCGAGGAGTATGAGAAAGTGGACACGGTGACGAATACGTTGATTAATATATCTTTCTTAAAAAGAGTACATAATTATATCACGAATATATCAATGCATCTACAATAACATGTTATCCTAACAGATGCACATAACCTAAAAAAATATTTATTTTTTTCACTACGGTGATCTATTCCTTATAGCAGCAGTACTACTACCACTAAGATAGCACCAAAAGTCAATCTTCTCTAAAAAATGATGTCTCCATTAAGGAAATAATGCACAAGTGTCTATCATCGTTCGATTTTAGATCATAGATTTTTACCCTAAAGAAAGTCTTTGCTCACAAAATAATGTATTCAACAAGACTATTGTCAGACACAACCAATTAAGCCAGATCTTGGATTTTCACTTTGACTTTGAACTTCTCATGTGCTATTATCCCTACTTACAATTGCGCTGCTCAAAGTCACGAATCACCAAGCCAATGTCTCCTCTTTAAAAAGACTCAAATCACCATTGCTAATCCTTATATCTTGGTTTTCATGACATTTTTGTTGAAATTTTTGCCTAAATTGGCCCAGCCCATTTATTATATGTCAATAAATTCCTGAAATCCTAGAGGCCCATTTGGCCCATTCATGCAAGGCAAGAGCTGGGACAAATGTTTAGTCCCACATTGCTAGTTGAGTGGAAGTTGGACCAGCTTATAAGATGAGCTCTCCTACCACTTGGTAAAAGAATGAGAAGGAGAAGGAGAGAGTTCCACACGCGCGCAACAAAGAGCTGCCAAAATTCTCAAAAATAGAAAAATCTATTTTGCCACGCCGAGCCGAGCTTTATTTTGTCACGCATGAATGGTATATGAACAGTCGTACAGAAGTTGAAACGTTTTGCTCGCCTGTTCGCTTCAACTCCCGTCCGTTCGTTTCATCTTCTGCGCAGCCTGTCTTCCTACCTTTCTTTGTCTATATAAGAGAGAGGTCGCGCCTCTTCTCAGACACACTGCAACACATCGTCGCATACTCCTTTGCGCCTCAAGTTCCAGAGCACTACGCTACCTAGATCTTTTCCATCCCGTCTTACGGCGTGCACCGCGAGCCGGGACAGTAGGCCTCCGAGACCCCGCTGCTTCGAGTCCTGTACGGGAGAAAGGCGATAAGGTTTTTGGGGAGCGCTATCGGCGCGACTACTGGATTCATCACGAACTCCCTCTCGGATACCAATTGCGCCGACGTCTTCCCCAACGAGGACTTCTTCCCCGATATCAGCACCCTCTTCCTCGACGACATGGCTAACGACGGTGCCAACACGAACACCGGCAGTTCCTCTTCTGCTGCCGCTGCCGTGTATGTTTTCTTTATCAATATTGTTCTGATCGCATCTTGAGACTTATGTTTTGCAGTCTGTTTGGTTACCTGTCTTAATATGTTTTCGCTATTTCACATGATTAGTATTTTGTCTTTTATTCTAATCATGTTTTATCTAGCGTTTATTACGGGTAATTCGCTTGGTAAATTGCTCTATTATTCAACAATCCAAAAACCTTATTTCAGGCAATTTGCCCCAAGTGGCTTTGTTGCTTCTATGAAGCCACCTGTGTTCGAAGGTGTGAATTACAAACGATGGCGTGAGAGATCAGTGCTCTGGTTTCATACCATGAGCTGCTATAACGCCATCTATGGCGCATCTGAGGGAGAACTTAATCCCGCTCAGGAAGAGGCGTTCCAAAAACTTGATACCACTTTCAAGGCTGCCTTGATCAGCAATCTTGGCGACAATATTGTCGATTCATATCTGTCATTTAGCAATGGCAAGGATATGTGGGATGCGCTCGAAAGAAAATTTGGAGTCTCCGATGCTGGCACTGAACTGTATGTCATGGAACAATTCTATGACTATAAGATGGTTGAGGACCGCCCCATTGTGGAGCAGGCTCATGAGATACAGTTACTTGCCAGGGAGCTTGAGCACTTAACTTGTGTGTTACCGGACAAGTTTGTTGCCGGAGGCATCATTGCCAAACTTCCCCAGTCATAGAGGAATTTTTCTACTTCTCTGAAGCACAAGAGACAAGAGTTCTCCGTGACGGATCTCATTGGGACTCTTGATGTGGAAGAGAAGGCGAGAGCAAAAGACACACGTGCTCGAGGTACCGAGGGAGGTTCTAATGCCAACCTGGTACATAAAAGGAACTTCCAGCCTCACAAGTTCAAGAACAAAGGCAAGTTTGATGACAAAGGAAAGTTCGATGGAAAGAACAAGGCCTCACAGTCCACCAGCTTCAAGAAGAAGACTGATAAGAGGAAAGGTGCTTGTCATGTGTGTGGTGATCCTAATCATTGGGCTCCTGCTTGTCCCAACCGCTTTGACAAACGCCAGCATGGGAAGGGCAGCAAGACTGCTAATGTTGTCATGGGCGACGTTGAGATAAAAGATGTTGGGTATGGTATATTACCTACTGTTCTTTCATTATGTCATTCTCCTGATTGGTGGATTGACACGGGCACTAATGTACATGTCTGTTCTGATATTTCCATGTTTTCTTCATATCAGGTCAGAGGGACTCAAACTGTGCTGATGGGGAACGACTCGCATGCTTCTGATCATGGTGTTGGTACGGTCGATCTGAAGATCACTTCGGGAAAGACAGTGCGCCTGAAGAACATGCATCATGTTCCCTCAATAAATAAAAATCTTGTTAGCGGATCTCTTCTGTGTCGAGATGGCTACAAGATTGTATTCGAGTCCAATAAATTTGTAATTTTGAAGTATGGAACCTTTGTTGGTAAAGGATATGAGTGCGGAGGCTTGTTTCGCTTATCTCTGTAGACATTTGTAATAAAGTTGTTAATCATATTTACACGAATTTTGAATCAAATGTCTGGCACTCTCGTCTTTGTCATATTAATTTTGGTTGTATGACGCGGCTAGCCAAAATGAATTTAATCCCTGATTTCTCAACTGTTAAGGGATCTAAGTGCCAAGTCTGCGTGCAAGCTAAACAACCTCGCAAGTCACATACGACTGTAGAAATGAGAAATTTAACACCACTAGAGCTCATACATTCTGATCTTTCTGAGATGAATGGTGTGTTGACAAAAGGTGGAAAGAAATATTTCATGACTTTGATCGATGACTCTACGAGATATTGTCATGTGTATCTTCTGAAATCAAAATATGATGCTTTGAGTTTCTTCAAAATCTATAAAGCTGAGGCAGAAAATCAACTTGATCGAAAGATTAAGAGGCTTAGGTCTGATCGTGGTGGAGAGTATTTTTCCAACGAGTTTGATTCCTTTTGTGCGGAACATGGCATAATTCATGAGAGGACGCCTCCCTACTCACCCCAGTCAAATGGAGTAGCCGAAAGAAAGAAGCGTACTCTAACAGATTTGGTTAACGCCATGTTACACACATCGGGTCTTTCTAAGGAATGGTGGGGGGAGGCACTATTGATCGCGTGTCATGTCCTAAACCGAGTTCCCACAAAGAACAAATAAATTAATCCATTCGAAGAATGGGAGAAGAAAAGATTAATACTCTCTTACTTACGTACTTAGGGTTGTTTGGCAAAGGTTAATGTACCAATCCCCAAGAAGCGCAAGCTTGGACCAAAAACCATTGATTGTGTTTTTCTGGGCTATGATTTTCATAGCATTGGTTATAGATTCTTGATAGTAAAATCTGAAGTGCCTGACATTCATGTCGGTACAATCATGGATTCAACTGATGCGACTTTCTTTGAGGATATCTTTCCAATGAAGGATAAACCTAACTCATCAAATCCGGAGATACCTAGTTCATCTAATCTGGATTTTGCTATATTCTCTGAACCTACCATTCCAATTGAACACTCTGAAAGTCCTAAGGAGGATGAGAATGAAATTCCTAAAAGGAGCAAGAGACAAAGGACTGCAAAGTCTTTTGGTGATGATTTCATCGTGTACCTTGTCGATGACACTCCCACTTCCATTTCAGAAGCTTATGCATCTCCTGATGCTGACTACTGGAAGGAAGCTGTTCATAGTTAGATGAATTCCATCTTAGCTAATGAAACATGGGAGATCACTAATCGTCCTTATGGGTGCAAACCTGTAGGATGTAAATGGGTGTTTAAGAAGAAACTAAGGCCTGATGGTACTATTGAGAAGTACAAGGCAAGGCTTGTGGCCAAGGGTTATACCCAAAAGGAAGGTGAAGACTTCTTTGACACTTACTCACATGTAGCAAGGTTGACCACCATTCGAGTACTACTTTCTCTGGCTGTCTCACACGGTCTTCGCGTTCATCAAATGGACGTTAAGACGACTTTCCTAAATGGAGAGTTTGATGAGGAAATTTATATGGATCAACCAGATGGTTTTGTAGTAAATGGTCAATAAAGAAAAGTGTGCAAGCTACTGAAGTCCTTATATGGTCTTAAACAAGCACCTAAGCAGTGGCACGAAAAATTTGATAAAACCTTAACCGCTGCAGGCTTTGTTGTAAACGAAGCTGACAAGTGTGTATACTATCGCCATGGTGGGGGTGAGGGAGTCATCCTTTGTTTGTATGTTGATGACATACTGATTTTCGGAACCAACCTTAATGCAATTAAGGAGGTCAAAGATTTCTTATCTCGTTCCTTTGAGATGAAGGATCTGGGAGTAGCTGATGTCATCCTGAACATCAAGCTATTGAGAGATGATGATGGTGGGATTACACTGCTTCAGTCCCACTATGTGGAAAAGATCTTGAGTCGTTTAGGGTATAGCGACGTCAATTTTTCTCCTACACCGTATGATCCTAGTGTGTTGCTTCGAAAGAATCGAGGAAATGCTAGAGACCAACTAAGATACTCTCAAATCTTTGGCTCGCTTATGTATTTAGCTAGTGCCACGAGGCCTGACATCGCCTTTGCTGTTAGCAAACTCAGTCGATTTGTTTCAAATCCAGGAGATGATCACTGGCATGCTCTTGAGAGAGTTATGCGATATCTAAAAGGCACTGTGAGCTATCGCATAAACTATACCGGGTATCCGAGGGTACTAGAGGGTTATAGTGATTCAAATTGGATATCTGATGCTGACGAGATAAAGGCCACGAGTGGAAAGATATTTTGACACTTGGTGGTGGCGCTGTTTCTTGGAAGTCTTGCAAGCAGACCATCTTAACGAGGTCAACTATGGAAGCAGAATTCACAGCACTAGACATGGCCACTGTTGGAGCAGAGTGGCTTCGTGAACTCTTGATGGACTTATCTGTGGTTGAAAAACCTATACCCGCAATTCCAATGAACTGTGATAATCAAACTGTGATTATTAAGGTGAACAGTTCTAAGGATAATATGAAGTCCTCAAGACATGTGAAGAGGACACTAAAATCTGTCAGGAAAATGAGAAACTCCGGAGTTATTGCATTAGGTTATATCCAAACATCTAAGAACCTGGCAGATCCCTTCGCAAAGGGACTATCACTCAATTGTTGGAGATATGCCCTAGAGGCAATAATAAATGTAGTTATTATTATATCTTTGTGTTTATGATAAATGTTTACATTCATGCTATAATAGTATTAACAAGGAAACATTAATACTTGTGTGATTTGTAAACTTAATTTGAAGTCCCTAGTAAAGCCTCTATATAATACTATCTTGTTGGTTAATAGATGACTGTGGTTTCCCTATCATGAACATTGAGATGTTATTAACAACAAGATCATATCGTTAGGAGAATGATATGGTGGACATACTCCTATAGATAAGCGTAGCATAAAGATCAAGTAATTTTAATAGTTCAATTGCTATATTCTTTCTGATACATAGTAACCTAATTCCTTCGACCATGAGATCATGCATATCACCTTTATCGGATGGATGCTTTGATGACATCAAACACCACACCGTAACTGGGTGGCTATAAAGGTGGTATTGAGTGTTCGGAAAGTATTGGTTGAAACACATGGATCAAGAGTGGGATTTGTCCATCCATATGACGGATAGATATACTCTGGGCCCTCTCGGTGGAATGTCGTCCAATTAGCTTGCAAGCATGTGACTGGCTCACAAGGGATCACATATCACGGGAACGAGAAAAGAGTACTTATCGGTAACGAGGTTGAACTAGGTATGCAGAGATACCGACGATCATAACCTCGGATAAGTAAACTATCGTGAGACAAAGGGAAATTGGTATCGTATGTAAGTGGTTCATTCGATCGCAAAGTAATCGTATAAATATGTGGGAGCCATATGAATTTCTAGATTCCTCTATTGGTTATTGATCGGAGAAGTGTCTCGATCATGTCCACATAATTCACGAACCGTAGGGAGACACACTTAAGGATTCGACGTTGTTTGAGTAGTTATGGAATGATGAGAAAGAGACCAAATGTTGTTCGGAGTCTCGAATGGGATTCGGGATATCACGAGGAGATCCGGAATGGTCCGGAGAATAAGATTCATATAAGGAAAGTCCCGTTTCGGAGTTGGGGAATGGTTCCGGTGTTTTCACCGGGAATGTTCTAGAAGGTTCCGGAATATCCGGCACTCCGGGGGGAAGGGTACATGAATGTGTTATATCAAGTTGATATGATTGCATCATGTACTCGGTGTCATCGCTGTTCAAAATAGAGGGATTATTCAAATCCTAGTTTGAAAAGTCAAACGGCTAGTTTGAAAGTCAAACGACAGTTTTTGGAAAGAGGAGGAGGAGTGGGAAACCGAGTTGGGGAGGAGTTCCCTCCTCCAACCGGCGGTGCCCACCCAAGCCGAGTTGGGGAGGGACTCCTCTCCCTCCCCTTGGCCGGCCGGCCCCCTCCACCTATATAAGGAGGGGCAGGGCTCCCCTCCTTGACACACAACTTCCACGCCTCAAACCCTAGCAGCTGCTGCCCACCATAGCCGCCGCCGCCCCCTAGGGTTTCTCCCTAGCCGCCGACTTGGGCACCTCCAAACCCTAGCCGCCGGCTCTAGAACCTCTTCCTCGGCGTGTCTAAACCCTAGATCGTCGGGGGACTCTCTCATACTCCACCATACTCGCTCCGGCTTAAGGCGAAGCCTTGCGAGATCTCCCCTCTACTTCCGGTACCACGCCGTTGTGCTACCGGAATCGCGAGGAGAGTGCTACAACCTCCGCTACCTGCTGGAACAAGGGAGAGGAAGGTCTTCGTCGAGTATCGAATTTGTGACCGACTGCGGGAGCGCTGCCGGAACGCAGCGCCGGAAGGATCGTTTATGCGATCTTGAGATCCGGAAGAGTACGACTACATCACCCACGAGAATCCGCTCTCGTTAAACACTTTGGAATCTTCGAGGGTGAGTTATTCTATCGACTCGTTGCTACAATCTATTAGGTAGATATTGGCTTGTTTGTTTGTATGCGGTAGAAATTTTTTGTTTTCCATGCTACGAAACCCTACAGTGGTATCAGAGCCGTGTCTATATGTAGATCTGTGGCACGAGTAGAACACAATGGTCATTGTGGGCGTTGATGCTTTTATTGTCGATTGCTTCTTGTGTACTTTGCATCTTGCGGTATGTTGGGATGAAGCGTCCCGGGCTAACCTTACATGACATCGTTCATGAGACTTGCTCCATGCTTGACATGCAACTTGTATTGCATAGGTGGCTTTGCGGGTGCCTGTTTCTCCTAGCATAGTTAAGATCCAATTTACAACGGGTGATTAACAATACTAGTATCAATGTTGTGGTTCATGTTCGTAAGTTAGAACGACACTTATTGAAAGCCCCAAACCACGTAAAACATGCAAATAAAGTAGAGGCGTCTAACTTTGTTTTGCAGGGGTGTGCAGTGATGTGATATGGCCATGATTGTGATTATATTTGATGTATGCAATGTTCCTTATTGTAAGTTGGCAACCGGCAGGAGCCATATGGTTGTCTTTAATTTATGTTAAGACCCACGTGTCTATTCAAAGTAGTTGTAATAGTTGATGCCGGTGGACGACAACCATGGAGAAGCGTCATTGACCTTGATGCAATGCTGGTGATGATGGAGATCATGTTCGTGCTAGAAGATGGAGATCGGAAGCACAAAGAAGAAAGGTCATATCATAGCACATATTATGAATTGCATGTGATGTTAATCCTTTATGCATCTTGTATTGCTTAGTAGACGACGGTAGCATTATAAGATGATCCCTCATGCACACGAATTTCAATTCATAAAGTGTTCACCCTTAGTTAGCACCGTTGCTAAAGCTTGTTGTTTCGAAGCACCACGTGATGATCGGGTGTGTTAGATTCCGCAAGTGTATACAACGTGAGCAAGCCAGATTTGCTCATGCGGAAACTAAGGTTTGATCTTGACGAGCCTAGCATGTACAGACATGGTCTCGGAACACGGATCACCGAAAGGTAAAGCATGAATCATATAGTAGATATGATGAACATGTCGATTGTTCGCCATTGAAACTATATCAACTCTCGTGATGATCGGTGTTGATGTAGTGGATTTGGTTCGTGTGATCACTAAAACAATGTGAGGGATATTGTGTGGGAGTTCACCTAGATTAATTTTATTATTAATTTGAACTCAATTTGTCATAAACTTAGTCTAAACTATTGCAAATGTGTTGTAGATCAATGGCAGTCCCTACCATCAATTTTAATGCGTTCCTAGAGAAAGAAAAGTTGAAAAACAATGGAAGCAATTTCGCGGATTGGTTCGGCAATTTAAGGATTATCCTCACAGCTGGTAATTTGACCTATGTGCTGGATGCACCGCTGGGTGACCCACCTGCAGCTGATGCTCCCGATGAAGTAAAGAACGTTTACCACCTACGGGAGCTAGAACGTCACCTCAAGCCCCTCCACAAAGTCTTGCTCAAGCACCACCTATGAGAGCCTTTTATTTTTGTCATGAACATGTCTGATACTATCATACTAGTGTTCTTTTCTCGTAGATGAACCTGACTTAACCGTTTGAATTTGATGGACATAGTTCATTTTAGTGTTCTTACATTGCGTTGAACAGCTATAAGAAACAACTTATTTATCTGTTTGAGCTTCACCCTCGGTTTCTGAATCTTCTTCTCAAAATATCACGTTTACCCATTCAAGCATTATTTACTCTTTAACGGAATCGCCCTTCTGTGCACAGGCTTGAAGATGAGTGCCAGGAAATTCTTCACTAGCAGCTTGATACAATTGAGAAGGGATGCGATGTTATCACCATGCTCTGTCTGTCCAATCTTATTCTGCAGATGGCCAGTATGTACTAGTTTGATTGAGTCTGCTGGGTTTAGCGTGGCATGGCTGTAGCATGTATGTGCCAGATTCTAAGTACTAAGTAGTAATAAGTTATGTCCTGCACCGTAACTGATATTTAGTGTTGTGGTAAGCACAAGTGATGTGGAAACTGATATGTAATATGGATGTATTTATTATGCTAGGCACTCGTGTACTTTCTATATAGTACATCTGAAAATTCTTTTGACCGTGCAATGGATAAAGAAAGGACAAAAGGAAAATAAAGGTTTGATATTGGACCTAACAAAGTAATGAGAATTCAGGGTAGCTACCAGCAAGGGCGCGGATGTACAAACCCGACACCTGAGTTCAAATCCTCACAGAAGCGAATTAAGGTTCCTATTTATACTTGAGGACCAGGCTCTTTTAGTACTCATGCAATTTATCTTGAGGACCGGGCTTGGTGCTTAACCAAGTTTAAAAATCCTGGTACTCGTGCTTAATGGCTGTGTGCATCCCTAGTTGGACCAGAGGCCAGGGAAGTAAAATCCTCCCTCTATTTAGGCACGTTAGAGCTGAGGTGTGTGGGGAATAGACCGCGATCTCCTCCCGGGTCCTCTTGCGCGAGAGGGCTCCGGAGGCTCCCCACCTTCTAACCCTAGAAGTCGCCGCCGACCTTCCTCCCCGGCCGCTGCCCCCCTGCTGCGGGTGGTGGCGGCCACGCCTGGCCGGCGAAGACGGTGGGCGTCGGCGGTGGCGTGCCCTGAGGCCGTCCCTTCACGCGGAGGTGGGTCCTCTCCTGGGCGGCTGCGTCCCGCAAACCAGAGCACTGATCTCGTTCTAGTACTCATGCAATTTATCTTGAGGACCAGGCTTGGTGCTTAACCAAGTTTATCTATCAGCGGGAGGCGGTGTCGCGGGACGCAGCGGCGGCGGCGACGGAGCGGGTGGAGGAGGCTCTCTGCGGCGGTGCCATGCGGGCTGGCAGGGTGTCGTGGCCTGGCCCTCTCCCCGACGAGCTCGAGCGGTCCTCCTCGCGCGCTGGCTGCTTGTGCTCATCGGCACCGATGGTCGCCCTGCTCGATCCGTTCTCCGGAAACAGGCCGAAGGTGTGGGGATCGCCGTGTCGGATCTAATAAAGGAGGTGGTCCTTTGGTTTCTTTCACACGATGATGAAGGTCTGCTTGATGTCTGTCCTTGTTGATCTGGTTTGAAGCGGCGGGTTCTGAAAGGCTCCGCCGGCGAACTCCCATGAATGTATCATGCCTGGAGATTGCTGGATCGGAAGGTATTCGGTCGTGCGCATCTTGTTTTTCTGGCCGTTTGGTTTCAGCGGGAGCGTTGCGAAGCTCTGTTGTTTGTTCCCACCAAGTGTCATTCTTAGAGCCATGGTGAAGTCAGATGTGGAGAATGTCAGGAAAGCAGAAATATGAGGGTAGCGATGCTGATTTTAGTTCTTATGGCGATGGAGACCTGACTGCGTGATTTGGGACTCGTTGCAGCGACTGTTGGTGCGGGAAGACAACACAGGGGGAGTTTCCAGTTTTACCTTGCAGGGTGAAAATTTAAGGTCTGGCCTTAACTGGTTGTGTCTGGCAATGACCTTGTTGAAGCCATTGTTTTGTGAGCGAGGACTTTCTCCAGGGTGAAAACCTATGATTTTTGATCGGGCAACGACGACGCTTGGTACTGTTTCCTTCTTGAAGGCGTTGTTATTGGAGTGGAGGACTACTGGTGTTGTTCTGATGGTGTTTTGAGGATTAGTTCTCTGTAACGGGATTTTTTTGTAATTCTTTTTTTCTGGGCTGTGTGTATCCGTACGGCCGCTAGGGCATATGTTGTTGCAGAGGCTGGATGTAATTAGTACCCCTGTGATATTAATATATACTTTTTAAAAAAAAAAACAGGAACGCGGATTTACCGTCCGGTCACCCTGTGGACACGTTGGCGTGAAGCTGAACAGAGGTGAGCTGTAGTAGCGATTAGGATCGATGTTCTAGCGGGAAACACTTGTCTGAGCTGAGATAGATTTTTCTATTTTTGAGAATTTTGGCAGCTCTTTGTTGCGCAATAATGTCCATGGGGATGCAAATGGCATCAGGGGCTAAAGGCGACAGGCCTGACACCCGATCTATACTTTCTTATAAAACAAAACTCCACTAACTAGCAATTACTATCTCAACATGCAAGCTATTCACGTCGCCAGCTATTTTATGTCAACTGGTACCACGTCCCAAGATGTCGCACAACTTGTTGAAACTTGGATCCAAATTTAGCATAGTCACATCCATCACTTAGATAAAAAATTAGTAGTCAAAGCACGGGCACTTGGATCCAAATAATTTAAAAAGTTTATCTTGACAGATCCTCCTTACTCGAGGAGCCTGGGAAAGTGTATACGGTCACGGGGAGTGTGTTAATTAATACTAGTATATCAAACCTTTACTATAAGGAAGTCTATTTTCATGAATTTTATGTTGACAGAACCTCCCCGAAATTAAAAAGTTTATTATCTCGACAGATCCTCCCTACTCGAGGAGTATGAGAAAGTGGACACGGTGTCGAATACGTTGATTAATATATCTTTCTTACAAAGAGTACATAATTATATCACGAATATATCAATGCATCTACAATAACATGTTGTCCTAACAGATGCACATAACCTAAAAAAATATTTATTTTTTTCACTACGGTGATCTATTCCTTATAGCAGCAGTACTACTACCACTAAGATAGCACCAAAAGTCAATCTTCTCTAAAAAATGATGTCTCCATTAAGGAAATAATGCACAAGTGTCTATCATCGTTCATTTTAGATCATAGATTTTTACCCTAAAGAAAGTCTTTGCTCACAAAATATTGTACTCAACAAGACCATTGTCAGACACAACTAATTAAGCCAGATCTTGGATTTTCACTTTGACTTTGAACTTCTCATGTGCTATTATCCCTACTTACAATTGCGCTGCTCAAAGTCAAGAATCACCAAGCCAATGTCTCCTCTTTAAAAAGACTCAAATCACCATTGCTAATCCTTATATCTTGGTTTTCATGACATTTTTGTTGAAATTTTTGCCTAAATTGGCCCAGCCCATTTATTATATGTCAATAAATTCCTGAAATCCTAGAGGCCCATTTGGCCCATTCATGCAAGGCAAGAGCTGGGACAAATGTTTAGTCCCACATTGCTAGTTGAGTGGAAGTTGGACCAGCTTATAAGGTGAGCTCTCCTACCACTTGGTAAAAGGATGAGAAGGAGAAGGAGAGAGTTCCACACGCGCGCAACAAAGAGCTGCCAAAATTCTCAAAAATAGAAAAATCTATTTTGCCACACCGAGCCGAGCTTTATTTTGTCACGCATGAATGGTATATGAACAGTCGTACAGAAGTTGAAACGTTTTGCTCGCCTGTTCGCTTCATCTCCCGTCCGTTCGTTTCATCTTCTGCGCAGCCTGTCTTCCTACCTTTCTGTGTCTATATAAGAGAGAGGTCGCGCCTCTTCTCAGACACACTGCAACACATCGTCGCATACTCCTTTGCGCCTCAAGTTCCAGAGCACGGCGCTACCTAGATCTTTCCCATCCCGTCTTACGGCGTGCACCGCGAGCCGGGACAGTAGGCCTCCGAGACCCCGCTGCTTCGAGTCCTGTACGGGAGAAGGGCGATAAGGTTTTTGGGGAGCGCTATCGGCGCGACTACTGGATTCATCACGGACTCCCTCTCGGATACCAATTGCGCCGACGTCTTCCCCAACGAGGACTTCTTCCCCGATATCAGCACCCTCTTCCTCGACGACATGGCTAACGACGGTGCCAACACGCACACCGACAGTTCCTCTTCTGCTGCCGCTGTCGTGTATGTTTTCTTTATCAATCTTGTTCTGATCGCATCTTGAGACTTATGTTTTGCAGTCTGTTTGGTTACTTGTCTTAATATGTTTTCGCTATTTCACATGATTAGTATTTTGTCTTTTATTCTAATCATGTTTTATCTAGCGTTTATTACGGGTAATTCGCTTGGTAAATTGCTCTATTATTCAACAATCCAAAAACCTTATTTCAGGCAATTTGCCCCAAGTGCCTTTGTTGCTTCTATGAAGCCACCTGTGTTCGAAGGTGTGAATTACAAACGATGGCGTGCGAGATCAGTGCTCTGGTTTCATACCATGAGCTGCTATAACGCCATCTATGGCGCATCTGAGGGAGAACTTAATCCCGCTCAGGAAGAGGCGCTCCAAAAACTTGATACCACTTTCAAGGCTGCCTTGATCAGCAATCTTGGCGACAATATTGTCGATTCATATTTGTCATTTAGCAATGGCAAGGATATGTGGGATGCGCTCGAGAGAAAATTTGGAGTCTCTGATGCTAGCATTGAACTGTATGTCATGGAACAATTCTATGACTATAAGATGGTTGAGGACCGCCCCATTGTGGAGCAGGCTCATGAGATACAGTTACTTGCCAGGGAGCTTGAGCACTTAACTTGTGTGTTACCGGACAAGTTTGTTGCCGGAGGCATCATTGCCAAACTTCCCCAGTCATGGAGGAATTTTTCTACTTCTCTGAAGCACAAGAGACAAGAGTTCTCCGTGACGGATCTCATTGGGACTCTTGATGTGGAAGAGAAGGCGAGAGCAAAAGACACACGTGCTCGAGGTACCGAGGGAGGTTCTAATGCCAACCTGGTACAGAAAAGGAACTTCCAGCCTCACAAGTTCAAGAACAAAGGCAAGTTTGATGACAAAGGAAAGTTTGGAAAGAACAAGGCCTCACAGTCCACCAGCTTCAAGAAGAAGACTGATAAGAGGAAAGGTGCTTGTCATGTGTGTGGTGATCCTAATCATTGGGCTCCTGCTTGTCCCAACCGCTTTGACAAACGCCAGCATGGGAAGGGCAGCAAGACTGCTAATGTTGTCATGGGCGACGTTGAGATAAAAGATGTTGGGTATGGTATATTACCTACTGTTCTTTCATTATGTCATTCTCCTGATTGGTGGATTGACACGGGCACTAATGTACATGTCTGTTCTGATATTTCCATGTTTTCTTCATATCAGGTCAGAGGGACTCAAACTGTGCTGATGGGGAGCGACTCGCATGCTTCTGTTCATGGTGTTGGTACGGTCGATCTGAAGATCACTTCGGGAAAGACAGTGCGCCTGAAGAACATGCATCATGTTCCCTCAATAAATAAAAATCTTGTTAGCGGATCTCTTCTGTGTCGAGATGGCTACAAGATTGTATTCGAGTCCAATAAATTTGTAATTTTGAAGTATGGAACCTTTGTTGGTAAAGTCTATGAGTGCGGAGGCTTGTTTCGCTTATCTCTGTCAGACATTTGTAATAAAGTTGTTAATCATATTTACACGAATTTTGAATCAAATGTCTGGCACTCTCGTCTTTGTCATATTAATTTTGGTTGTATGACGCGGCTAGCCAAAATGAATTTAATCCCTGATTTCTCAACTGTTAAGGGATCTAAGTGCCAAGTCTGCATATAAGCTAAACAACCTCGCAAGTCACATACGACTGTAGAAATGAGAAATTTAACAGCACTAGAGCTCATACATTCTGATCTTTGTGAGATGAATGGTGTGTTGACAAAAGGTGGAAAGAAATATTTCATGACTTTGATCGATGACTCTACGAGATATTGTCATGTGTATCTTCTGAAATCAAAATATGATGCTTTGAGTTTCTTCAAAATCTATAAAGCTGAGGCAGAAAATCAACTTGATCGAAAGATTAAGAGGCTTAGGTCTGATCGTGGTGGAGAGTATTTTTCCAACGAGTTTGATTCCTTTTGTGCGGAACATGGCATAATTCATGAGAGGACGCCTCCCTACTCACCCCAGTCAAATGGAGTAGCCGAAAGAAAGAACCGTACTCTAACAGATTTGATTAACGCCATGTTACACACATCGGGTCTTTCTAAGGAATGGTGGGGGGAGGCACTATTGATCGCGTGTCATGTCCTAAACCGAGTTCCCACAAAGAACAAAGAAATTACTCCATTCGAAGAATGGGAGAAGAAAAGATTAAAACTCTCTTACTTATGTACTTGGGGTTGTTTCGCAAAGGTTAATGTACCAATCCCCAAGAAGCGCAAGCTTGGACCAAAAACCATTGATTGTGTTTTTCTGGGCTATGATTTTCATAGCATTGGTTATAGATTCTTGATAGTAAAATATGAAGTGCCTGACATTCATGTCGGTACAATCATGGATTCAACTGATGCGACTTTCTTTGAGGATATCTTTCCAATGAAGGATAAACCTAACTCATCAAATCCGGAGATACCTAGTTCATCTAATCTGGAATTTGCTATATTCTCTGAACCTACCATTCCAATTGAACACTCTGAAAGTCCTAAGGAGGATGAGAATGAAATTCCTAAAAGGAGCAAGAGACAAAGGACTGCAAAGTCTTTTGGTGATGATTTCATTGTGTACCTTGTCGATGACACTCCCACTTCCATTTCAGAAGCTTATGCATCTCCTGATGCTGACTACTGGAAGGAAGCTGTTCATAGTGAGATGAATTCCATCTTAGCTAATGAAACATGGGAGATCACTAATCGTCCTTATGGGTGCAAACCTGTAGGATGTAAATGGGTGTTTAAGAAGAAACTAAGGCCTGATGGTACTATTGATAAGTACAAGGCAAGGCTTTTGGCCAAGGGTTATACCCAAAAGGAAGGTGAAGACTTCTTTGACACTTACTCACCTGTAGCAAGGTTGGCCACCATTCGAGTACTACTTTATCTGGCTGTCTCACACGGTATTCGCGTTCATCAAATGGACGTTAAGACGACTTTCCTAAATAGAGTTGTATGAGGAAATTTATATGGATCAACCAGATGGTTTTGTAGTAAATGGTCAAGAAAGAAAAGTGTGCAAGCTACTGAAGTCCTTATATGGTCTTAAACAAGCACCTAAGCAGTGACACGAAAAATTTGATAAAACCTTAACCGCTGCAGGATTTGTTGTAAACGAAGCTGACAAGTGTGTATACTATCGCCATGGTGGGGGTGAGGGAGTCATCCTTTGTTTGTATGTTGATGACATACTGATTTTCGGAACCAACCTTAATGCAATTAAGGAGGTCAAAGATTTCTTATCTCGTTCCTTTGAGATGAAGGATCTGGGAGTAGCTGATGTCATCCTGAACATCAAGCTATTGAGAGATGATGATGGTGGGATTACACTGCTTCAGTCCCACTATGTGGAAAAGATCTTGAGTCGTTTAGGGTATAGCGACGTCAATTTTTCTCCTACACCGTATGATCCTAGTGTGTTGCTTCGAAAGAATCGAGGAAATGCTAGAGACCAACTAAGATACTCTCAAATCTTTGGCTCGCTTATGTATTTAGCTAGTGCCACGAGGCCTGACATCGCCTTTGCTGTTAGCAAACTCAGTCGATTTGTTTCAAATCCAGGAGATGATCACTGGCATGCTCTTGAGAGAGTTATGCGATATCTAAAAGGCACTGTGAGCTATCGCATACACTATACCGGGTATCCGAGGGTACTAGAGGGTTATAGTGATTCAAATTGGATATCTGATGCTGACGAGATAAAGGCCACGAGTGGAAAGATATTTTGACACTTGGTGGTGGCGCTGTTTCTTGGAAGTCTTGCAAGCAGACCATCTTAACGAGGTCAACTATGGAAGCAGAATTCACAGCACTAGACATGGCCACTGTTGGAGCAGAGTGGCTTCGTGAACTCTTGATGGACTTATCTGTGGTTGAAAAACCTATACCCGCAATCCAATGAACTGTGATAATCAAACTGTGATTATTAAGGTGAACAGTTCTAAGGATAATATGAAGTCCTCAAGACATGTGAAGAGGACACTAAAATCTGTCAGGAAAATGAGAAACTCCGGAGTTATTGCATTAGGTTATATCCAAACATCTAAGAACCTGGCAGATCCCTTCGCAAAGGGACTATCACTCAATTGTTGGAGATATGCCCTAGAGGCAATAATAAATGTAGTTATTATTATATCTTTGTGTTTATGATAAATGTTTACATTCATGCTATAATAGTATTAACAAGGAAACATTAATACTTGTGTGATTTGTAAACTTAATTTGAAGTCCCTAGTAAAGCCTCTATATAATACTAGCTTGTTGGTTAATAGATGATTGTGGTTTCCCTATCATGAACATTGAGATGTTATTAACAACAAGATCATATCGTTAGGAGAATGATATGGTGGACATACTCCTATAGATAAGCGTAGCATAAAGATCAAGTCATTTTAATAGTTCAATTGCTATATGCTTTCTGATACATAGTAACCTAATTCCTTCGACCATGAGATCATGCATATCACCTTTATCGGATGGATGCTTTGATGACATCAAACACCACACCGTAACTGGGTGGCTATAAAGGTGGTATTGAGTGTTCGGAAAGTATTGGTTGAAACACATGGATCAAGAGTGGGATTTGTCCATCCATATGACGGATAGATATACTCTGGGCCCTCTCGGTGGAATGTCATCCAATTAGCTTGCAAGCATGTGACTGGCTCACAAGGGATCACATATCACGGGAACGAGAAAAGATTACTTATCGGTAACGAGGTTGAACTAGGTATGCAGAGATACCGACGATCATAACCTCGGATAAGTAAACTATCGTGAGACAAAGGGAAATTGGTATCGTATGTAAGTGGTTCATTCGATCGCAAAGTAATCGTAGAAATATGTGGGAGCCATATGAATTTCCAGATTCCTCTATTGGTTATTGATCGGAGAAGTGTCTCGATCATGTCCGCATAATTCACGAACCGTAGGGAGACACACTTAAGGATTCGACGTTGTTTGAGTAGTTATGGAATGATGAGAAAGAGACCGAATGTTGTTCGGAGTCTCGAATGGGATTCGGGATATCACGAGGAGATCTGGAATGGTCCGGAGAATAAGATTCATATAAGGAAAGTCCCGTTTCGGAGTTGGGAAATGGTTCCGGTGTTTTCATCGGGAATGTTCTAGAAGGTTCCGGAATGTCCGGCACTCCGGGGGGGGGAAGGGTACATGAATGTGTTATATCAAGTTGATATGATTGCATCATGTACTCGGTGTCATCGCTGTTCAAAATAGAGGGATTATTCAAATCCTAGTTTGAAAAGTCAAACGGCTAGTTTGAAAGTCAAACGACAGTTTTTGGAAAGAGGAGGAGGAGTGGGAAACCGAGTTGGGGAGGAGTTCCCTCCTCCAACCGGCGGTGCCCACCCAAGCCGAGTTGGGGAGGGACTCCTCTCCCTTCCCTTGGTCGGCTGGCCCCCTCCACCTATATAAGGAGGGGCAGGGCTTCCCTCCTTGACACACAACTTCCACGCCTCAAACCCTAGCAGCTGCTGCCCACCATAGCCACCGCCGCCCCCTAGGGTTTCTCCCTAGACGCCGACTTGGGCACCTCCAAACCCTAGCCGCCGGCTCTAGCACCTCTTCCTCGGCGTGTCTAAACCATAGATCGTCGGGGGACTCTCTCATACTCCACCATACTCGCTCCGGCTTAAGGCGAAGCCTTGCGAGATCTCCCCTCTACTTCCGGTACCACGCCGTTGTGCTGCCAGAATCGCGAGGAGAGTGCTACAACCTCCGCTGCCTGCTGGAACAAGGGAGAGGAAGGTCTTCGTCGAGTACCGAACGTGTGACCGACTGCGGGAGCGCTTCCGGAACGCAGCGCCGGAAGGATCGTCTGCGCGATCTTGAGATCAGGAAGAGTACGACTACATCACCCACGAGAATCCGCTCTCGTTAAACACTTTGGAATCTTCGAGGGTGAGTTATTCTATCGACTCGTTGCTACAATCTAGTAGATAGATCTTGGCTTGTTTGTTTGTATGCGGTAGAAATTTTTTGTTTTCCATGCTACGAAACCCTACATCAATGTGATAGAAAATGCATCGAAGGAGATGGGTATGAGACCCACACTATGAGTTTTCCACAGTGGCAAACCAATCTATGTGATCGGAGATCCCGTGAATTAGAATTGGGATACAAGCTGTTGGTATACTGAGAGGAAAGTATTCCCACTTTAATGAACACCACTCTGTGAAGATGCAATACTTTCCGATTCTGCACGGCAGGTTGATTTTATCTTAATGTGTTCTAAATGGCTTAATCTTAAGCAGAGATGTTGTCCTGCAGAACATCTATTGAAGAACACACCTATATGAGTCTGACTGTCAAACGTCATAGTCTATGAGAGTTTTGGGTGCTCTCTAATAAACTCATGAAAGGTCATGGAGTATGACGTATATGTAGGGTTCGCAGCATAGAAAACAAAAAATTTCCTACGATGTGAACGATATACCAAGATCTATCTACTAGATACAAACAACGGGCGGATGTATATCCGTAGAGAACATACCCTTGAAGACCGACAAAGCTTAACGAGTTCAACTCGTGGTTGATGTAGACGATCTCTTGCCGATCTCAAGATCGAGAGGAAGTCCTAGCGCCGCAAATCAGCAGCGCATCCATGCTCGCACACACGTTCGAGGCACCGAGCAACCTCCACCTCCTCGCTCCAGCGATGCAGCGGAAGCACAACTATTTCTTGCTGAATAGCCACCGGGAACATGTATCTCGCTAGTCCGAGACCATGGGGATAAATTCTAGAGGGGGGAGAGAGATCCTTCACGAGGAGGTGTGAGAGACAAGTGAGGAGGGGGGCTCCTTTTATAGGAGGAGGGGGGCACCCAAGGGGGTGGCCGCCGGCCATGGGGGCTGCCCCCTCCCCTCCTTCATTCATGTGGGTGGACACTCCACTCACAAAATGCCCTTTAAAATCCCTCCACTCAAAAGTCCACTCAAATTTCCATTAAATTTCCACCAAATTTAATGCAAACTCTCATTAAATAAAACTCTTTTATTTTATTCATAATTTTGTCAATTACTTTAATGACAAACATTCACAAATAACCCCTTGCTATAATTCTATTTCACATGCATAACCACTTTATGCAATTTCACCCGAAAACCTGTTTCGGTATCTAGTGAAATAAATTCCTGCGCTTGTTCATTCTTTCGGCATGAAACATTTGCTCCAATTGGATGTCGGTGTCTCTTAAGTGTGTCACCCTATGGTTCGTGAATAATGAGGACATGATCGAGACCCCTCTCGGATCAATAATCAGAAGCGGGATCTGGAGACCCATACTGACTCCCACACATTCAACGATGACTTTCTTGTGATCGTCGGAACCTTTTACGCTAGTATCTTAATCCCTTTGTTTCACGATATATTACATGTCCGAGATTCGATCATCGGTATCTCCATACCTAGTTTGATCTCGTTACCGACATGCACTCTTTTCTCGTTCCTGTGATATAACATTCTAGTGATCAAATCACTTGCTTGCAAGCTAATCAATGTGATATCACCGAGAGGGCCCAGAGTATATCTATCCGTCATCGGGATGAACAAATTCCACTCTCGATCCATGAGCCTCAACATAACACTTTATTAGTTCTGAATCCATCTTTATAATCACCCTGTTACGGTGTGACGTTTGATGTTATCAAGAAACTCTTCCGGTGTTAGTGATTGACATGATCTCATGGTCTAAGGATTAGGATCACTTCGTAAGTTGTTATAGCAATATAAACTCAGTGACTTTGATCGTAATGCTATACTTCGGATGAATGTTCATCACACCATTACACTAATGTTGTGATCCCGTTATTAACAACATCCAATGTCCATGATCAGGAAACCTTGATCATGTTGTTAATCAACGAGCTAGTTTATGAGAGAGGCATAACTAGGAACTTTTTGTTTGTTTATTAAACACACATGTATTAACGTTTCCGTATCAATACAATTATAGCATGCAAAATAAACATCTATCATATACTTGGAATACACATAATAAACACTTTATTATTGCCTCTCTGGGCATATTCCCTTCAGTCTCCCACTTGCACTAGAGACAATAATCTAGTTACATAGTGATAAATCTAACACCCATTGAGTTCTGGTGTTGATCATGTTTTGCTCTAGGGAGAGTTTTAGTCAACGGATCTGCTATATTGAGATCCGTATGTACTTTACAAATCTTTATATCTCCATCCTTGACATGCTCTCGGATGGAGTGAAACCGGCGCTTAATATGCTTGGAATGCTTGTGAGACCTTGGCTCTTTGGCATTGGAAATGGCACCATTGTTGTCACAATAGATCACCATTGGGTCCAACGCGTTTGCCACCACTCCTAGTTCGGATATGAACTCCTTCATCCAAACTGCTTCCTGAGCCGCTTCTGAAGCAGCAACATATTCGGCCTCCGTTGTTGATCCCGCTACCACAGGTTGTTTGGAACTCGTCCAGCTAACCGCTCCGCCATTCATGAGAAATACGTATCCGGATTGAGACTTAGAGTCATCCGGATCGGTGTCAAAACTAGCGTCGACATAACACTTAGCGACGAGCTCTTCTTCACCTCCGTATACAAGAAACATATCCTTAGTTCTTCGTAAGTACTTAAGGATATTCTTGACCGCTATCCAGTGTTCTGAACCTGGATCTGATTGGTACCTACTAGTCAAACTAATAGCATGTGCCACATCCGGTCTTGTACATAGCATGGCGTACATTATAGAGCCTATGGCTGAAGCATAGGGGACTTTGTCCATTATCTCTCTTTCTTCCGCCGAAGCCGGACTTTGAGTCTTACTAAATGTCTTGCCTTGCAACATAGGTAAGAACCCCTTCTTACTTCCGTCCATATTAAACTTCTTCAAAATCTTATCAAGGTATGTACTTTGCGATAGCCCTATTAGGCGCCTAGATCTATCTCTATAGATCTTTATGCCTAATATGTATGACGCTTCACCTAGGTCCTTCATTGAAAATTTGCTGTTTAGATAACTTTTAACACTGTTTAAAAGATCTATATCATTTCCGATCAATAATATGTCATCCACATATAATATCAGAAATGCCACATCGCTCCCACTCACTTTCTTGTAAATACAAGCTTCTCCATAAGTTTGGACAAATCCAAACTCTTTGATCACCTCATCAAAGCGGAGATTCCAACTTCGTGATGCTTGCTTCAATCCATAGATGGATCGCTGAAGCTTGCACACCTTGTTAGCATCCTTAGGATCGACAAAACCCTTTGGTTGTATCATATACAACTCTTCTTCAATATTACCATTGAGAAACGCGGTTTTGACATCCATCTGCCATATCTCATAATCGAAATATGCAGCAATTGCTAACATAATCCTAACTGATTTTAGCATCGCTACGGGAGAGAAAGTCTCATCGTAGTCAACTCCTTGAACTTGTCGAAACCCCTTTGCGACAAGTCGAGCTTTATAGACGGTCACATTACCATCAGCATCAGTTTTCCTTTTGAAAATCCATTTGTTCTCCACGGCCTTTCGGTCGTGAGGTAATTCCACCAAGTTCCAAACTTGATTTTCATACATGGATTCCATCTCGGATTTCATGGCTTCTAACCATTTGTTGGAATCCGGGCTCATCATCGCTTCTTCATACGTCGCAGGGTCATCATTTTCATCAACCATGAAATTCATGACAGGATTTCCGTACAGTTCGGGAGCTGCACGCGTCCTGTTTGACCTGCGAGGTTCGGTAGTACTCTCTTTCGGAGTTTCGTGATCATTATCATTAGTTCCCTCTTCAACAGGTGGAGCCAACTCCGGAACAACTTCCGGCGCTGCGCTACTCGCCATACTTTGAAGAGAAGGTTCCACAACCTTTTCGAGTTCTACCTTCCGACTACTCACACCTTTCGCGAGAAACTCTTTCTCTAGAAAGGATCCATTCTTGGCAACAAAAACCTTGCCCTCGGACCTGTGATAGAAGGAATACCCAATAGTTTCTTTAGGGTATCCTATGAAGACGCATTTTTCCGCTTTGGGTTCGAGTTTATCTGGTTGAAGTTTCTTCACATAAACATCGCATCCCCAAACTTTAAGAAATGACAGCTTAGGTTTGTTTCCAAACCATAATTCATACGGTGTCTTTTCAACGGATTTAGATGGTGCCCGATTTAAAGTGAATGCAGAAGTTTCTAGTGCATAACCCCAAAATGACAACGGCAAGTCCGTCAGAGACATCATAGATCGAACCATATCTAATAAAGTACGACTACGACGTTCCGACACACCATTTCGCTGTGGTGTTTCGGCAGGTGTGAGTTGTGAAACAATTCCACACTCTTTCATGTGAGTGCTAAACTCGTAACTTAGATACTCACCTCCACGGTCGGACCGTAGAAATTTGATCTTTCTATTACGATGATTTTCCACTTCATTCTGAAATTCCTTGAACTTTTCAAAGGTTTCAGACTTGTGTTTCATCAAGTAGAAATAACCGTATCTACTCAAATCATCCGTGAAAGTAACAAAATAACGATATCCACCTCGCGCCGACACACTCATTGGACCACATACATCAGAATGTATGATTTCCAATAAATCTGTCGCCCGTTCCATTGAACCGGAAAACGGCGTTCTAGTCATCTTGCCCATAAGGTATGGCTCACATGTATCAAATGATTCATAATCAAGTGATTCCAAAAGTCCATCCGAATGGAGCTTCTTCATGCGTTTAACGCCAATATGACCTAGACGGCAGTGCCACATATATGCGGATATATCATCATTAAGTTTAATCCTTTTAGCATCAACATTATGAATATGTGTAATATTATCATCGAGATCTAATAGAAATAAACCATTCATCATCGGTGCATGACCATAAAATATTTCATTCATATAAATGGAAAAACCATTGTTCTCGGATTTAATTGAATAACCACTTCGCATCAAACACGATCCAGATACAATGTTCATGCTCAGTGCAGGCACCAGATAACATTTATTCAAGTTTATAACTAATCCCGACGGCAAGTGGAGAGGCAGCGTTCTGACGGCGATCACATCAACGCTTGATCCATTGCCGACACGCATCTTGACCTCACCCCTTGCTAGCGGTCGCTTGTTCCGCAGCCCCTAATTCGAGTTACAAATATTAGCAACTGAACCGGTATCAAATACCCAGGTGCTACTGCGAGCACTAGTCAAGTACACATCAATAACATGTATATCATATATACCTTTGTTTGCCTTGCCGGCCTTCTTGTCTGCCAGATACTTGGGGCAGTTGCGCTTCCAGTGGCCAGTCCCCTTACAATAGTAGCACTCGGAATCAGACTTAGGTCCAACTCGGGGTTTCTTTTCAGGCATGGCAACAGGCTTGCCGCCCTTACTTCCCTTCCGTTTTCCCTTCTTGTCTTTCTTAAAACCAGTGTTCCTATTGATCATCAACACTTGATGTTCCTTTTTTATCTCCACTTCTGCAGTTTTAAGCATTGACAGAAGCTCGGGGAGAGACTTCTTCATGCCTTGCATATTATAGTTCATCACGAAGCTCTTATAGCTAGGTGGCAGAGACTGCAGAACACGATGGATGCCTAAGTCAATGGGAATCGATATTCCCAAGGACACAAGCTTATCGGCGTAACCCGGCATCTTGAGTACATGCTCACTAACGGAGTTGTGCTCTTCCATCATGCAACTAAAGAACTTTTCTGAAGCGTTGTAGCTCTCTACAGCAGCATGTGTGTCGAAAATCATTTTCAACTCACCCATTGTATCAAATGCATTGCCATTTTCGAAACGCTTTCGAAGTTCCGGCTCTAGCCCATACAATATGCCGCAATGAACTAAGTTGTGGTCCTCCTGACGAGTCTGATAGACATTCTTCTCCTCGTCAGGGGCATCATCAAAAGGTGGGGGGCCTAACGACGCTTCTAGCACATATTGCTTTTGTGCAGCAGAGAGGAGAATCCTCAAATTCATGGCCCATTCGGTAAATTTGCTACCGTTCGTTGCTAGTTTCTCTTTCTCCATGAACACATTGAAATTAAAAGCAGGTGGTGCCATCTACAACAGAATTTGTAAATTTTAGACTAAGTGTATGATAGATTGAGTTCAACTAATCTATATTACGAATGAACTCCCACTCAAAAACGACATCCCTCGTGTCTTTTTGGTGATTACATGAACCAAATCCACTACACCAAGTCCGATCATCACGTGAGTCGGTATAGCTTCAAAGGCGAGCATCAAATGGGCATCATATCAACTATATGACTCATGCTTAACCTTTCGGTCCGTGTTCCGAGGCCATGTCTGTACATGCTAGGCTCGTCAAGTTAGAACCTCAGTATTCGCGTGTGTAACTGTTTTACACCCGAAATATGGTCGTGGATCCAAGAACACCCGATCATCACGTGATGTCTTGGAGCGACGAAAACATAATCGGTGCATACTAAAGGAAGAACACATTCTTATCTTGATATTTAAATGAGGGATCATCTTATTATGCTAACAAAGCGCTAAACAAGCAATATAAGATGCTATCAAACATCATATGTTTATTAGTGAAATGATATGGTTCCCGCAGATGATCTCTATCATGTGCATCGTGGTATGATCACTATCATACCTATATGTGTAAATCCAAGGTCTATGGATTTTACACGCTATGTGTGTTGTAAGAGTATCATCTCATACTTCTACTTACAACACTACCATATCATAACACTAGCCCAGCAACAATCTAAACTAGACGCCTCTAATTTATCCTTTGCAAGTTTTACGTGGCTTAGGGCTTTCGAGATAGAACCGTTCTTACCTACGAACATGAACCACAACGAGGATAATCAAATTGTTGACAACTCGCTTGCAAAATAGATATTGACTATAGTAGGAGAGACAGACACCCGCTAGCCACTTATGCAAACTAGTTGCATGTCAAGCGTGGAACAGGTCTCATGTGCGAGGACATGTAAAGTTTGTCCGGGCCGCTTCATCCCACTATGCCACCAATATCCAAAATTACAACAAAAAGGAGCAACAACATGATCATCATCGCCCACATACTCATATGTGTACTACCCGTGTAAAGTATCTACGCATAGATCCGGCTCTGATACCACTGTAGGGTTCGCAGCATAGAAAACAAAAAATTTCCTACGATGTGAACGATATACCAAGATCTATCTACTAGATACAAACAACGGGCGGATGTATATCCGTAGAGAACATACCCTTGAAGACCGACAAAGCTTAACGAGTTCAACTCGTGGTTGATGTAGACGATCTCTTGCCGATCTCAAGATCGAGAGGAAGTCCTAGCGCCGCAAATCAGCAGCGCATCCGTGCTCGCACACACGTTCGAGGCACCGAGCAACCTCCGCCTCCTCGCTCCAGCGATGCAGCGGAAGCACAACTCTTTCTTGCCGAATAGCCACCGGGAACATGTATCTCGCTAGTCCGAGACCATGGGGGATAAATTCTAGAGGGGGAGAGAGATCCTTCACGAGGAGGTGTGAGAGACAAGTGAGGAGGGGGCTCCTTTTATAGGAGGAGGGGGGCACCCAAGGGGGTGGCCGCCGGCCATGGGGGCTTCCCCCTCCCCTCCTTCATTCATGTGGGTGGACACTCCACTCACAAAATGCCCTTTAAAATCCCTCCACTCAAAAGTCCACTCAAATTCCCATTAAATTTCCACCAAATTTAATGCAAACTCTCATAAAAAAAACTCTTTTATTCTATTCAGAATTTTGTCAATTACTTTAATGACAAACATTCACAAATAACCCCTTGCTAGAATTCTATTTCACATGCATAACCACTTTATGCAATTTCACCCGAAAACCTGTTTCGGTATCTAGTGAAATAAATTCCTGCGCTTGTTCATTCTTTCGGCATGAAACATTTGCTCCAATTGGATGTCGGTGTCTCTTAAGTGTGTCACCCTACGGTTCGTGAATAATGAGGACATGATCGAGACCCCTCTCGGATCAATAATCAGAAGCGGGATCTGGAGACCCATACTGACTCCCACACATTCAACGATGACTTTCTTGTGATCGTCGGAACCTTTTACGCTAGTATCTTAATCCCTTTGTTTCACGATATATTATATGTCCGAGATTCGATCATCGGTATCTCCATACCTAGTTTGATCTCGTTACCGACATGCACTCTTTTCTCGTTCATGTGATATAACATTCTAGTGATCAAATCACTTGCTTGCAAGCTAATCAATGTGATATCACCGAGAGGGCCCAGAGTATATCTATCCGTCATCGGGATGAACAAATTCCACACTCGATCCATGAGCCTCAACATAACACTTTATTAGTTCTGAATCCATCTTTATAATCACCCTGTTACGGTGTGACGTTTGATGTTATCAAGAAACTCTTCCGGTGTTAGTGATTGACATGATCTCATGGTCTAAGGATTAGGATCACTTCGTAAGTTGTTATAGCAATATAAACTCAATGACTTTGATCGTAATGCTATACTTCGGATGAATGTTCATCACACCATTACACTAATGTTGTGATCCCGTTATTAACAACATCCAATGTCCATGATCAGGAAACCTTGATCATCTTGTTAATCAACGAGCTAGTTTATGAGAGAGACATAACTAGGAACTTTCTGTTTGTTTATTAAACACACATGTATTAACGTTTCCGTATCAATACAATTATAGCATGCAAAATAAACATCTATCATATACTTGGAATACACATAATAAACACTTTATTATTGCCTCTCTGGGCATATTCCCTTCAGTATAAGCTCCACCCGCGGGGAAGTCCCACGTTAGCCTAGTATCGGTCAAGACTTTTTGTGAAGCTAGGTTCGCAGCAAATTTGCAGTTCAAGGCATAGTCCACTGTACAAGTTTCAGCCTAGTATAACATAAAGTTCTAGGTGGAAGTTCAACTTAACAGTCTCCACTACAGTACCGGTATATAAACAATGTTTTGGAACCAAAGGCAAACTTCATGTGCCTCTGGGATCCGGTGGCGGATTGTTGGAATTTTTGCCTAAATAGGCCCAGCCCATTTATTATATGTCAATAAATTCCTGAAATCCTAGAGGCCCATTTGGCCCATTCATGCAAGGCAAGAGCTGGGACAAATGTTTAGTCCCATATTGCTAGTTGAGTGGAAGTTGGACCAGCTTATAAAGTGAGCTCTCCTACCACTTGGTAAAAGGATGAGAAGGAGAAGGAGAGAGTTCCACACGCGCCCTCCTCCTCCTCGCTCGCCTCGCCACGCCATGCCATGCCATGCCATGCCACGCCACGCCTCGCCTCGTCACGTCACGACACGACACGACACGACAATCTCGCCGAGCCGAGCTTTATTTTGCCACGCATGAATGTTATATGAACAATCGTAAAGAAGTTGAAACGTTTTGCTCGAGTGTACTTTTAATACGAACTGAGTGGAGGCTGTCCGATGGGCTGCCGCCTGTTCGCTTCAAGTCCCGTCCGTTCGTTTCATCTTCTGCGCAGCCTGTCTGCCTACCTCTATCTGTCCATATAAGAGAGAGGTCGCGCCTCTTCTCAGACACACTGCAACACATCGTCGCATACTCCTTTGCGCCTCAAGTTCTAGAGCACTGCGCTACCTAGATCTTCCCCATCCCGTCTTGCGGCGTGCACCGCGAGCTGGGACAGTAGGCCTCCGAGACCCCGCTGCTTCGAGTCCTGTATGGTAGAAGGGCGATAAGGTTTTTGGGACCTCTCGGATATCCCCCACAATTGCCTAAATTTAGGTATCGATACAATAAGGTTTTTGCCTAAGAAGTCCTCGTTGGCAATTTTCTGCATCTTACTTCACCATGGAACGTCGAAGACATGTCCCATCATGGTAACGGACAGCAGATCTTCGCAATGTTTTCTCTGAAACCAAACGGTCAGAAAAAATACGAGTGCGCATGAATGAATTACATCCAATTCAGCAATCTCCATGCATAAGGCGTCCATGGGAGTTCGCCGATGGAGCCTTCGAGAAATCGCCACTTTAGGCTAGATCAACATGGGCAGGCAGCAAGCAGATCTTTGTCTTGGCGCCGAAGGAACCCCAGGACGGCCTCCTTTATTCAGGCCGATCCAGCAGCTCCCACACTACCGGACGACTTGCAATGATCAAATCGAGTTAGTTGGTCCCTTCCAGCCCAGATTGTAACACCACGTACTCTTCGGACGAGTGGTTGTCACTCATGGCAGCTCAATAGAATGTCTAGACTAACCTACCTCATAGACCAATACTAGTCTTTTCTACGCACTTTGTCATCACTCGTGTGCATCCGATATCCACTTCCTGGTCGGTCACCTGTCTCCAGGCCAAGCACGCTTAACCCGGTTGTTTTTTTACCCAGGATGCAACGAAAGTAATTTCCTAGAAAAATATTTTTATACAAGTAGCATACATGGTCATCTTTAATTTCCAAAAAAAATCATTTTTAATCTTTTTACTTATTTTTTAATTTTTTCAGGTATGGGGTGTGTAGCACCCTCGAGTAGCAGTCCTTATATTGGTGCGTGGGTTTACTTCTTATACTTGAAACTTGTAAAATTTTAGTCGTGTACTTATTATTTGGATTTGATTTTGTTCCAAATTAATTTATCGTCAACATTGAGCGACCGGAATACACGTGGACGTTATCCCCTTCCGCATCTAGTACTTAGAAATGCACTCTCAACTGTTTGCAGATTACCCCCTCCACATCTAGTTCATTAACCAGTGCCCGTTTCAGTTTCAGACAGTTTTGTTCTGTTCGAGCAAGGGAAAAATGACGACATAGCACTAGTAAACAAGGCTTCGGTTCGGTCCAGATTCCGGCACTAGTCCCGGTTTGTTACGGGTCGGTTCCTACCGTCTCCAACGGCTAGGAGTCCGAGGAAGTCCTAGTCCCGGGCCGTTCCGGACCTCTAGTCCCGGTCCATGATATGACCCGGGACTAGAAACCTCGCGCCAGCAACCGCACTGTGTGGAAAAAATTAGTCCCGATTCATATAACAGACCGGGACTAGAGGTTAATCACTAGTACGGACCGGGACTGTTCACTGGTGGAAAACCGGCTTTTAGTCCCGGTCCGTAACGGGCTTTAGTCCCGGTTTTAGACACGAGACTGCCAAATCGGGACTAGAGACGACCACGTGGCAGTTTCTGCGAGGCGGGAGGGGGGGGGGACCCTCTAGTCCCGGGTCGTAACACCAACCGGGACTATAAGGCTTCCTACCGCGGCAAAGAATTCGTGTGTTTTCTGTCGCGGCAGTGATTGTGTGTTCTTTTTTTTGCCATTTCATTCCTTCTTCGTTTTATGTTTCACTATAATTTCAAACATATATTTCAATACACTTATTCTACGGTACTACATACACAACACGTATTGATGCATCTATATAATTAATATTCGATCCCTTGCAAGCATACATATATTCAATCATATGAAAAGGAAGAAATGTTTTGAAATTACATGGTCATTGATGATATATTGTATCAACTACATGGATATCACAAAGGCATATAGAGTTCCGCGTCATCCACATAATGTTATCCATGTACATCAAGGACCTCCTTCATCAGAAATCTCGCCAGCTCCTCTTGAATTGCTCAAACGCGAATCCACATAAATGAGTTTCCGGTGGCTGCTGTAAACTCTTCACCATTTTATAAGTTAGCTCCTCTTTGAATAGACCTGGTATTTTCTGTCTGAATCGTGTCCAATACTGATACGTCGTAAACGTATCTATAATTTTTTAGGCTACATGCTTGTTTTATATTATTTGTCTTATGTTTTGTCTACACTTTGAGGTATTTTTATACACTTTTTCGAACTAACCTATTGACAAGATGTCACAGTGCCAGTTGCCTGTTTTCTGCTATTTTTGGTATCAGAAAAACTAAAGAAATAATATTCTCGGAATTGGACGGGACAAAAGCCAATCTTCATATTTTTTCTTGAACGATACGGAAAATAGAAGCAGAGACGGAGTAGGGCACCAGGGTGGGCACACCCTAGGGTGGCGTGGGACCACCCTAGCCGCGCCACTAGGGGGTGTGGGCCCCCTGGCTGCCTCCTCGCCTTGCCCCTTCGCCTATAAGAAGCCCTCGGGGAGAAAACCCTAGATAATCCATCAGAGAGAAAGCCACGAAAACCTCCGCGGCACCGCTATCACCGAAGGGGAGATTCGGGGGACAGAAAGTCTCTGTTCCGGCATCCTATCGGGACGGGGAAGTGCCCCTAGAGCCATCTCTATCGATCTCCACCACCATATCATTCGCCGTTGCTGATTCCCACGATGAGGATGGAGTAGTTCCTCCTCGAGGCTAAGGGCTCTACCGGTAGCTATGTGTTTATCTGTCTCTCTCTCTATGCGTGATCATATTGTGATCATGAGCTTTGTAATCAAGTAGATCTACTTTGCTACTCAAGTGCTTTAATAGATCTCTAGCTCTCCCTACGTGTGTGAAAGTGACAGCGTGCATACCATGGTGGTACTTAGGCTAGAGTTTATAAATTCTTATTATGAGTATATTTTGAGTTGGATGTCTTTATGAAATTGTGGTGTTTGTTGGAACCATCTAGCGCTCAAGGTGACAATGTGGGGTTATCTAGATGGGGAAGGCGGACTTTGAGGAGTGATGTTATAGCCCTACCATGGATTAGAGTGCCCAACCGGAGAGTAGTTCAGGTAGCATCATGAAGAGAATATATTTATTGAGAGTGTTCACTAGTAAAAGTATGATCCCTAGGCCTTGTTTCTAAACATTGAAAACACCGTTTGCATCTTGATATGTTACACGTTTGCTTGCTACTATCTTTGTTTCAGTTTTCCTTTAGTCTCTCTCACGTCAACAACAAGTTAGAAGCTCTTTTCTGGCACCGTTATCACTTGTATTTCACTATCTCTTCATCGAACTAGTGCACATATACACCTGACAAGTGTATTGGGTGTGTTGGGGACACAAGAGACTTCTTGTATATTGATTGCAGGGTTGCTTGAGAGTGATACCTTTGACCACTTCCTCCCTGAGTTTGATAAACCTTGGGTAATCCACTTAAGGGAAACTTGTTGTTGTTCTACAAACCTCTGCACTTAGAGGCCCAACAATTGTCTACAAGAATAGAAGTGCGTAGACATCAAGATCTTTTATGGCGCCGTTGCCAGGGAGGTAAGGTAAAAGGTACTCACATCCTCTTGGTGTTTGAGTATTCGAAGTTATTTCCTTTAGATTCTGTAATTTTGTATTTTTGTTTGTTGTTATCACTAGTTAGGCTTAATGGAAAACAACAACAAAAATTAGAGAGCTTTATAGTATCTATCTTGAGTTAGGACATGAAGTGTTTGAAGAGAAAATTAAAAAACATATGGAACTTTATTTGCATGCTAATAGCAATGTTATCAGAATGAATTCTTTGGACACCATTATTGCTAATGCTATGGAAAAGTCAAAGCTTGGGGAATCTAGTTTTTATGAAAATGATTTTTTTAGTTCCCCAGCTTTGGAAGATAGCTATTCTATTGCTTATGATGATACCAAACCTCCAATATATGATGATTACAATGATGAATATGATATTATCAGTCCACCTACTATTGAGGAGAAAATTAATTATGCTTATAATATTCCTCCTATATCTGATGACTATGGTGATGAGAATAATAATGATAGCTATTTTGTTGAATTTGCTCCCACTATAATTAATAAGAATGACTATGCTTATGTGGAGAGTAATAATCATTTTATGCATGTGGCTCATGATAAGAATGTTTAATGTGATAGTTATATTGTTAATTTTATTCATGATGCTACTGAAAGTTATTATGAGAAAGGGAAACATGGTTTTACATATCACAACAATATTAAGTTTCCCCTCTCTATGTTGAAACTCTTGAAGTTGCACTTGTTTTGCTTTCCTATGCTTGTCACTTTGTTCTTTGTGAATTTATTTGTGTACAAGATGCCTATGCATAGGAAGTGGGTTAGACTTAAATGTGTTTTGAATTTTCTTCTTGATGCTCTCTTTTACTTAAATTCATATTTCTTATGTGAGCATCTTCTTAAACTATCAAGCCTAACTTAAAGGCATTAAAGAAAAGTATTTCTTGGGAGATAATCCAATAGTTTTCTTGAGTATTGGAAGTTATTACTTCTGTAATAACCTCTCCTTATCCTTTTTGTTTGATTTTTGTGCCAAAAATAACCTCTAATGAGGGAGAAGTAAGATTTGGGGAAGTTGCTGTCCCGAAACAGATTTGTGTGCTTCACTGTAAAAATTCTGGAAAAATCTCTATAAGTCGGGTTGAGCTGTAATTTTATGAGTAAATCTCCCAGGCTGTTAGATAAATTTCGTTATTTCAACACTTTTTGATTTGAGCAACAGAAGGTCTTCGAAAAAATCGATTTTTACGTACTGGTCTGTTTTGACAGATTTCTGTCATTATTTGCATTTGCCTCTTTATCGATTTCTTTTTGGGTTCTCTTTGGTAAATTGAGCTTTTTGAAGGGATTGCTACAGTATCTTGTGTTTTAATGAAAGTTTTGCTGTTTTAAAACTAAACCCCAAAGGTCTATTATCTTTTGAATGCACTAATGTTGTTAATGAAGATTGTGTGAAGTTTTGTATGAAGGAAAAATTTCAGGTGTAAGGAAAGAATGATGTAATGAGATAAAGAATGGACAAAATCTCAAGCTTGGGGATTCCACCCCGTGTCATTCCAAGAAATATCCAAGAGGTACAAGCGTCAAAGCTTGGGGATGCCCGAGGCATCCCCTTCTTCATCAATAAAAATCTCAGGTCTTTCTAGACACTTCGTTTTTATTGTTTCATGCACTGTTGTGTTGTTATTGGAGCGTCTTTGTTTTTGTTTTTAGTTTTATTTTTCTTGGTTTGATGCAATAAGTTGGTTGGATCCCAGCACACTTCTTTTGGAGAGAGACACACTCTGTTTTCATTGCCTAGAACACTCTTGTTTTCATTCTTACTGTTTGTTAGTGTTCACTTTTGCTAGCACTGTGTTTAGCCTTAGTTTTCTTGTGCTTTCAGCTTAGAACTTTTTAGTTCTTCTTTGTGGATTTGTGAGACAAGCTCTCTAGTCTTTATTGATTATTATCTTGGTGAGTTGTTTCAAATAAGTCGATTGGTGTTGGAAAAGAACAGGAAGCTTCATGCTGAAGTGGTACAAAAGGGAGCTTGCTTTGACTGTGACTTAGACTTTATCATTTCTTGCTATATGTTGCTTTGATCTTATGCTTAGTGATTATTGTTGTAGCATTACTTGTTCCAAACAATTAGGATTACTTAATGTTTCTTGAAAGAATCATGCGTTGTTTTAGCATACAAAAGCATATTATTGTGGTATTCTCCTTTGATGATTTATTTGGGTTGACTTGGCACATGCTCCCACCATGTTATGACTATGAACCAATCACCTTAGCCTCTATGATCATTTAGTTTTTGACTTGTGATACCACTTTATGCTTTGATTAGTAATGTTTTGTCGCTCTGCATGATTATGGCCATTATTGCTCTCTTAGTTGGTTACTCCTAGTATTTTGCTAGCCTCCACTTGTACTGTATGAACTCTACTCATGCATCCAACTCCCAAGAAACCAAGTTATTCTAAATAGTCCACTATAAATTCCTATGAATGGTGTGTTACACCATTCCGAGTATATTCTTGTCTTATCTATCTTCCAAATTAAACTTGTTATGTGAAAAAATAGTGATTAAAGCTCTCACAAACTTGATGGCATACTTTATTTTTCTTGCCCCTAATAAACTTGAACCATTATGTAATCTATGTTGTATATGCTTGCACTTATAAGTTGGGAATTAGCAGAACTGTGCTGTCACGGGGAACGCTTTCAACACCTGTAAATATCTACCAAGTTGATATCATGCTCTTTTCTTTATGGATGTCGTCGGTGTGAAATAAAAGGGAAGCTTGTAAGTCCATAGAGTTATGTATATGTGTTAGAGAAACGCCTGGGCCACTATCCTAAGCCATGCCAAATCATGGTGGAAAATTGCAGCACCACCATAGTGAGCAATCTATGAAGCATTCTTCTTATAAAAAAGAGATTGAATAAAAGAAAAAAAGGATTGAGAAAAGAGGAAAGAAGAGAAAAAAGCACCATTTCCCATGCTAAATAAGAAGATTGCTGAGATGCTCATTTTCTGCTTGCCTTGTCATTTTGATATGGGATAGCTCCGGTGTCATGGGGCAAGGGGTACCCCGTTGGTGGTTCTCTATGATACACATGTACTTACTATGACAAGAACTTACCGGTAACTAAAGTTAAGTAGCATGAGGAGCCGCCCTCGTACTCAAGGGACATGAGATTGCCAACTTACACTTTTTCAAGCATATATTCCATTTTGTTCACTTTAACCTTAATCACTTCAAGATTCTTATGATATGGGCAATGAGAGCTGAAAGCTAACAAGTACCATAATTTTTGGAAGCTCTTTATGAAACTTCTTCCACTTTTATATTGAGTCTCCACCTTCTATCCTTAGGCACCAATTAAGAGAGCATAGTTTTCATTCTTAGTTCTATGTGCATTATCCCAAAATTTATTGATTGATTCATAATGTTGATATTGCTTGTTCTTGAACTATTTATATCTAGTCACCCTTATGAACTTTGAAGGTGTCCTATGAATTTATGCTTTTCTACTACATGAGGGACAAGATGAATGCCACTATGCTATGTTTTCTATATGTGAAACAAACAAACGTCTTTCAATGCATTATTATTCATGAATCTTTGTTTGTATCTTTTCATGTTGCAACATTTTTGCTTTGTCTTATTGTTAGAACTTCATATTTCATGCTCATGTTTAGAGTACTTTGATCCCATCTTTCAATGCTTGCAAATGGTTTGATCTTGATTTTGACGGTGCATGTCACCTCAAAAATTATTCTTTTTATCACTTACCTACTCGAGGATGAGCAGGAGTTAAGCTTGGGGATGCTTGATACGTCATAAACGTATCTATAATTTTTGATGCTCCATGCTTGTTTTATATCATTTGTCTTATGTTTTGTCTACACTTTGAGGTATTTTTATACACTTTCTAGAACTAACCTATTGACAAGATGCCACAGTTCCAGTTGCCTGTTTTCTACTGTTTTTGGTTTCAGAAAAGCTAAAAAATGAATATTCTCGGAATTGGACAGGATAAAAGCCAATCTTTATATTTATCCCTGAACGATATGGAAAATCGAAGCAGAAATTGAGTAGGGCACTAGGGTGGGCACACCCTAGTGTGGCGCGGGCCCATCCTGGCGGCGCCACCAGGGGTGTGGCCCCTGTCTGCCTCCTCGCCTTTCCCCTTCGCCTATAAGAAGCCCCCGGGGAGAAAACCCTAGATAATCCATTAGAGAGAAAGCCACGAAAACCTCCGCAGCGCCGCCACCACCGAAGGGGAGATTCGAGGGACAGAAAGTATCTGTTCTGGCACCCTGCCGGGACGGGGAAGTGCCCCCAGAGCCATCTCCATCGATCTCCACCACCATCTCCATCGTCGTTGCTGATTCCCATGATGAGGATGGAGTAGTTCTTCCTCGATGCTAAGGGCTCTACCGGTAGCTATGTATTTATCTATCTCTCTATGCGTGATCATATTGTGATCATGAGCTTTGTAATCAAGTAGATCTACTTTTCTACTCAAGTGCTTTAATAGATCTCTAGCTCTCCCCACATGTGTGAAAGTGACAGTGTGCATACCATGGGGGCACTTAGGCTAGAGTTCATAAATCATTATTATGACTATATTTTGAGTTGAATGTATTTATGAAATTGTGGTGTTTGTTGGAACCATCTAGCGCTCAAGGTGACAATGTGGGGTTATCTAGATGGAGAAGGCGGACTTTGAGGACTAATACGTCGGAAACATATCTATAATTTTTCATGTTCCATGCTTGTTTAGTATCTACTTTGCTTTGCTTTGTCTACACTTTGAGGTGTTTTTACATGTTTTCTGGAACTAACCTATTAACAAGTTGCCACAGTGCCAGTTGCCTATTTTCTTCTTTTTTTGGTTCCAGAAAGGCAGAAAATCAATATTCTCAGAATTAGACGGGACAAAAGCCAAAGTCTATTTTACCGTGGGCAACACGAAGCCAGAAGACAAGACGGAGAAGGCTCACCAGGGGGCCACACCCCTAGCCGTGCGGATGGGCCCACCCCACGCCTAGGTGGTGCACCCGCCCTGGTGACCTCCTTGGCTCGCCCCTTAGCCTATAAGAAGGCACCGATGCAGAAACCCTAGGCACCCGATCAAAACTCCATGAAACCATCTGTAGCCGCCGCCACCATCGTCCCTAGATCGGGGGATCTGAAGTTCTTCCCGGCACCCTGCCGGAGGGGAGATCATCCCGGAGGCCTTCTTCTCTGGTATGAAGCGTGAGTAGTTCCACCTTGGACTACGGGTCCATGTAGTAGCTAGATGGTTGTATCTCCTCCTTGTGCTTTCATGTATAGATCTTGTGAGCTCCGTTCATGATCTAGATCTAATCTATTTGTAATCATGCATGTTGTGTTTGCGGGATCTGATGGATATTAAGATTACTATGTCAGATTGATTAATGGTTTTGTCTTATTGATTCTATCATGTCTGTGTTGTTTGTGATCTTGCATGCTCTCCATTATTAGTAGCTATCTTGGCCAAGTAGTTGCTAGTGACTCCAAGAGGGGGTATTTATGCTTGATGGGGGAATACCAATCGGGGTATACCCATGAAGCGGATTCGCCAGCTGGATCGAGCCGACTGGAACCTAGCCCTGAGCGGGTCGACTCGCCCAATACGGCGACTGGCGCGTGCTGGGCCCAGACAAGTGGCGCCAACTGGGGTCCCAAGACGACGAATACAATATAGAGCCCACGAAAACCCTTGTAAACCCTAACTGGCTGCATATATAAAGCCACCAGGGGCACCCCCACGGGGTACATCATATTACAGCTTCTCCCACATTAGATTAGATCTAGTCTCTCCCCCCGCCTACGGCAGCTCCATTGTAAACCAATCTATGACCATATACTGGATTGACAGCAGGACGTAGCGATCCTCCATCGAGGGGACGTGAACTTGGATACATCGTGTACCAATCTCGCTCCCGGATTCTCCTACGTCGCCTTGCTCCCTCTACGTAAGCTACCCCTAGTAGCATCTGCCGTGCAATACCACGACAGTTGGCGCCCACCGCGGGGCAAGCGGTGCTTGGAGGGTGATAATCCGGGCGGGATCCCTCAAATTTGTCGTCTACGTCGACTCTGTGATCAAGAAAAATTACGATCACAGCGTTCGGGGATCAACCTCAACAATTCCCTCATACGTGTATTCAAGATCGACCGGGAGAAAGCCCGAGACGCGGCGGCGGCGACTTGCGATCTGCAGATAGGAGATGAGTCCAGTCGCTGGGTCCTCAAAGGAAAATCTTTTTCATACGCACGCTCGATCGGTTTCACCGTGGCCAGTAGATTCCCCTAATTAATCATATATATTCTGATTAAATTATCAACATATTTTATTTGTATCTAATCCTCTTAAGCTGCATGTTCTCGTAGGTGAGAGATCCGGACCGATAGGCAGTGCCGCGATGACCGTGCTTCAAGGCAGCCTCCAAATCCTATTTGTTTGGACTCGGCCGGCGGCGTTCTTCACTTTGTCAGCGGCAGCATGCGGAACCACGTTTGTTCAACGGCAGACCAGCACCTTGCCCCTGCGTGCGACAAGCTGATTCGATCGTGTACACGTCAAGGCTCATGTCTCAAGGAAAAAAGAGTCGGTCTGGTCTGAGTAGTACATCAATCACCACCACATGGCCTTTGTCCCCCACGAGGAAAAGGCTGTACAAGAAATACACGCCTTATGCGTCCATGACTAATGAGTTTTTCTAATCCAATCTCTCTTATGCAATGATTGCTCCATCAATTGATTACTCTATCTAACCCATTGTACATTGTTTTGATTTGCATACATCGCGTAATGTACATTGGTCCATGCCGGGACTCGTCACGTCAGCGTCGATCGTTTACAACCTCCAAGACGGACCTGCCGCACAGACGGCGGCAACACTGGAAACCGCGAACCCATGACGGCCTATATGTCTCGTTGACATGATGACCACTTTGCTCGCACAAGAACGGAGGTGGGCTATCCTCACCGGCTCGGCCGATGGACCATCGAGGACTCGTCACGCTCGTGGATCCTCCCGCCGTGGACTCGCTATGTCCGGCGACTCGTCCATCGCGGGCTCGCCATGCTCCGAACCTTCGTCTAAACGCGGACATGCTTAAACACGGACTCGCTAGGCTCAGAAACTCGCCCAGCGCGGTCTCGCTTGCCGTGGGATCGTCATCGCGACCTCGCCGCATGACTCGCCATCGCGGAATTGCCATGCTAACAGCTAAGTTTCTTTACACTCGTACATGTTATGGGTTTAAAACATATATGCATCTCCATTCATTCTTCAAAGCCGACCATGTTGTCGCATATGACCCTTACAGGGAACAAAATCATACTTGAGATCGGTTTCAGTTTTGTCTGATGTTTATTCACGTTCGTCGAAGTAGCGAGGCTGGGTACCAAAAGGCCGTCCTTGTCTCCGGGTTCAACAGTCTGGCATCGCGTCCCAGCTACCCGGCAAGCGTTTGATGCTGGAGGTCTGCCTACTCATGAAAAGACACGCATAAACCTTACATACTGGCCATCGATCAACATAACAAAAGTGCATTATCTTCAACGTCTACTATTCGCACGTCTTACAATTGTTCAATATATTATGCAAGTAAACCTTAATGCAATTGTATCTTTTCTCTTTCTCAGCAAAACGATATCTCTCTCGCCACTTGCCGCGCTCGGTGACTCGGCGCCCGCCGGTCGCTCGACCTCGCCACTCAACATGCTCGGGGACTCGGCGCCCGCTGGTCGCTCGACCTTGCCACTCTCCGCGCTCGTGGGCTTGGCGCTCGCCGGTCGCTCGACCTCGCCGCGCTCGGGGACTCGGCGCTCGCCGGTCGCTCGACCTCGCCACTCACCGCTCTCGGGGGCTCGACGCTCGTCGGTCGCTCGACCTCGCCACTCACCATGCTCGACAGTAACCATTACTATTTTCAGAATATGCATCTCTAAAGAGCCTCGAGTCGCCTCTACAAGCCAACTCGAGCCTCGGGGACTACTCCTAGGAATATTGCATGTACGCGTGGTTCCACGAACGTGGCCCGTCCTCGTCGACTCGCCACCACGGACTCGCCCTCGCGTACTCGACACGCTCGGGGACTCGCCGCCGCGGACACTTGCCCTCGCGTACTCAACGTGCTCGGGGACTCGCCACCGCGCACTCGCCCTCGCGTACTCAACACGCTCAGGGACTCGTCACCGGGGACTCGCCCTCGCGTACTCAACACGCTCGGAGACTCGCCCTCGCGTACTCAATGCGCTCGGGGACTTGGCGCGCTACAGACAGCGCCACTCGCCGGTCACACGACCTCGCCACTCGGCGTGCTTGGGGACTCGGCACTCGCCGGTCGCTCGACCTCGCCACTCGCCGCGCTCGGGGACTCGGCACGCTCCACGTCCGGGGACTCGCGCAACTGGCGGCTTCACCGACACCCTGCATCTTTCGCCAACTGGACATCACCGACTGGCTCACGCCGACTTCCTCCCACTTCACGGTTCTTTTCTCTATTCAGGAGCTCGTCGCCGATTCGCTACGACCCATCGTCAAGACTCTCCGTGCCCTGCCTCAAGCCCGCATCGAATCGACAACACGCTCAGGGACTACTGATGGGGGAATACCAATCGGGGTATACCCATGAAGCGGATTCGCCAGCTGGATCGAGCTGACTGGAACCTAGCCTTGAGCGGGTCGACTCGCCCAATACGGCGACTGGCGCGTGCTGGGCCCAGACAAGTGGCGCCGACTGGGGGCCCAAGATGGCGAATACAATATAGAGCCCACGAAAACCCTTGTAAACCCCCACGGGGTACATCATATTACAGCTTCTCCCACATTAGATTAGATCTAGTCTCTCCCCCCTACTACGGCGGCTCCATTGTAAACCAATCTATGACCATATACTGGATTGACAGCAGGACGTAGCGATCCTCCACCGAGGGGACGTGAACCTGGGTACATCGTGTACCAATCTTGCTCCCGGATTCTCCTACGTCGCCTTGCTCCCTCTACGTAAGCTACCCCTAGTAGCATTTGCCGTGCAATACCACGACAATGCTCGATAGTGGGTTCATGCCTCTAGTTTCCGAGGGAAGTGACAGAAATCTCTTCGGTTGTAGATGTGCTGCTGTCACTAGGGAGAAAACAACGGTCTCTTGTTCATTGAATAAGTGGATTGTTTACCTTACACACTTTGCTTAAACCAGTTGTCTGTTGCTTGCAACTTATTACTAGAGGGGATTCAGATGATAACCTGAAGGTGGACTTCTAGTCATAGATGTAGTTGGATGGCGGTCTATGTATATTGTTGTATTGCACAATCGAATCTCATAGGATCTTTTTGTCTAGTATTTCATTGTTATGCCTTGCTCAGTTCCTGTCATTTGCCCTGCTGTAATTTGTTTACCCTTCATGCCATGTTGTTTATCTAAGGAGAGCACCTCTAGTGAACTATTGACCCCGGTCCAATCTTTATAATTGATACATCTTCCGATGTTAATGTTTACTTGCTGCAAACCATTCATCACCTTCCACACCATACAGTTAATCCTTTGTTAGAGCAACCGGTGAGATGGACAACCTCACTATTCGTTGGGGCAAAGTCTTGAGTTTGTGTTGTGCAGGTTTCCACGTTTCTTGCAACACTTGTGTGGCGTTTCCTTCCTCCTACTGGTTCGATAACCTTGGTTTCTTACTGAGGGAAGACTTGCTGCTGTGCTGCATCACACCTTGCTCTTGGGGTTTCCCAATGAAGCGCTCCTACATCAACCAAGCGCATCAAGAAGTTTTCTAGCGCCGTTGCCGGGGAGGCTAAGGACGTCTTCACAAGGGGAGTCCTCCTCAACCTTTATCTTTACTTTGTTTTTAGTTTGCTTAGTTTCTTTTGCTTGGTTTTTTTTGCCTCTTTTTATCAAAAACTCCAAAAATTAGTTTAGTTTGGTTTGCTTTCTGTATTCAAAAACACAAAAATTAGTTCCTGCTCTAGCTGCTGCTAGTGTTTTTGGCTTGCCCACCTTTGCCAAAATGAACTCTGCTGAGAACACCAAGTTGTGTGACTTCACTAGCACAAACAACAATGATTTCCTTAGCACTCCTATTGCTCCACCTGCTCCTGATGCTAACTTTTATGAAATTAAGCCTGCTTTGTTGAATCTTGTGATGAGAGAGCAATTTTCTGGTGTTAGTTCTGATGATGCTGCTGCCCATCTCAATAACTTTGTTGAACTTTGTGAGATGCAAAAGTATAAGGATGTAGATGGAGATATTATTAATCTCAAGATGTTTCCTTTCTCCTTGAGAAGCTAAAGAATGGTTGCTTTCCTTGCCTAGAAATAGTATTGATTCTTGGACTAAGTGTAAAGATGATTTTATTGGAAAGTACTACCCTCCTGCTAAGATTATATCTATGAGAAGTGACATTATGAAATTTAAACATGTTGCTCAAGCTTGGGAAAGAATGAAATCTTTGGATAAGAATTGTCCCACTCATGGACTCACTGCTTGGATGATTATCCAGACTTTTTATGCAGGTTTGAACTTCTCTTCAAGAAACCTATTGGATTCAGCTGCTGGAGGTACCTTTATGGGCATCACTTTGGGTGCTGCAACAAAGCTCCTTGAAAATATTGGTTAACTACTCTGAATGGCACACTGAGAGAGCTCCACATGGTAAGAAGGTAAATTCTGTTAAAGAAACCTTCTCTTTGAGTGATAAGATTGATGTCATTATGGCTATGCTTGTTAATGGGAAATCTCCTTTAGATCCAAATAATGTTCCCTCAGCCTCTTTGGTTGCTCAACAAGAGAAATTTGATATGAACTTCATTAGAAACAACAATTTTGGGTAATAACTATAGGCCTTATCCACCTAATAATGGAAATGCTTAGCATGGTAGATCTGGAATGCCTAGTGAAGATAGGATTCTAGAAGTTGAAAGATCCACTAAAATTTTATGCAGATGCAATATGAGCAAAACAAGATATTCACTAAAACTATGGAAGAACAATCTGTTATCTTGAAAAACATTAGTCATCAGCTTGAGAATCTGAATAGAGAAATTCCTAGTTTACAGTCAAAATTTTTGAGTGCTGAGAAAAATATTTCCTCTTTTTCTGAAGCAAGTCCTCCTTGATTAATAAAATGGCTGCTAAACCTGAAACTATGGAAAGTACCTTTGCTGCTACTCATGCCATACAAGTTACTATTGATGAAAATGTTAGACTGTTAGCTCAACTTCATGCTAACTGGGAAAGGGAAGCTGAAATTGATAGAAACAATAGTGTGTGCACCATCACCACTAAACCACAAGAAGTCCCTAATCCTCCTACAATGCCTATGCCTATTGAATCTACTACTAGTCATGCTAAGTTTGATTTTGATATAAATGGTTGCAATATTTCTGAAGGGATTATGTTCTTTTAAAAGCTTGCTAGAAGTCCTGATGCTAGTGATATGCATGTTGCTTTCACCAAACACATTACAGATGCTCTTGTTAAGATAAAGGAAGAGAAGTTAAAACACAAAGCTTCTATTCCTAGGAAAGTAGAAGATATTTGGGAACCCATTATTAATATGCAAGTGAATGACTTTGATCTCAAAGCTTCATGTGATCTTGGCTCTAGTGTCTCTATTATTCCTAGGAAGATTTATGAAATGCCATATTTGCCACCATTGGAAGATTGTTATTTGGATGTCCCACTCAATTATAATGCAAATAATAAACTCATGGGGAGTATCAATGATGTTCTCATTATGGTTAACAATACTTATGTCCCTGTTGATTTCTATGTTTTGGATGTTGAATACAATGCTTCTTGTCCTATTACTTTGGGAAGATCTTTTCTTAGAGTTGTTGGTGCCATAATTGATATGAAAAAAGGCACCATTAAATATCATTTTCCATTCAGGAAGGGTATTGAACACTTCCCTATGAGGAGAGAGAAGTTTATTTTTGCTCCCCCTTTGAAAGCAAGGTTTGATGTTAATGCTTCCTCATTTGAAAATACTTGATTTCTTGTTTCTTGTTCCTAACTTAAAAGGCGTTAAAGAAAAGTACTTGTTGGGAGATAACCTAAGAGTTTTCTTAAGTATTGTAAGTTATTACTTTAGTAATGACCTCTTCTTATCCTTTTTTTTGCTTTTTGTGCCAAGAATGACCTCTAATGAGAGGGAAGTAAGATTTGGGGAGTTGCTGTCCCGATACAGATTTATGTCCTCCATCATAAAAATTCGTGAGGAGTCTCTGTAAGTCGGATTGAGCTGAAAATTTACGAATAAATCCCCCAGTATGTTAGATAACTTTCGTTAGTTCAACACTTTTTTATTTGAGTAACATAAGATTTTATAAAAAATCGGTTTCTACCTGCTGGTATGTTTTGACAGATTTTTGCCATTATTTGCATTTGCTTCTTATTGATTCCCTTTTGAGTTCTCTTTTGGGGAATTGAGCTCTTTGAAGGAGTTTCTACAGTAGCCTATGTTTTTAATGAAAAGTTTTTCTGTTCCAAAGCTAAACCCAAGGGTCTATTATCTTTTGAATACACTAATGTTGCTAATGAAGATTGTGTGAAGTTTTGTATGAAGGAAAAAATTTAGGTATAGAGAGAGAATGATGTAATGAGATGAAGAATGGACAAAAGATCAAGCTTGGGGATTCCACCCTGGTGTAACCCCAAGAAATATCCAAGAGGTACAAGCGTCAAAGCTTGGGTATGCCCAAGGCATCCCCTTCTTCATCAATAAAAAACTCAGGTATGTCTAGACACTTCGTTTTTATTGTTTCATGCACTGTTGTGTTGTTCTTGGAGCGTCTTAGTTTTCGTTTGCTTTCCTTAGTTTGTTTAGTTTGCTTGAATGAAGTAGTTTGGACCCCCGTTATCGCTATGTTGTTTCAAATAAGTTGATTGGTGTTGGAGTAGAAAGTTCTTGCTTGAAAGTGCAAGAGGAGCTTGCATTGACTGTGACTTAGACTTTAGCATGACATGCTAGGTGTTCTTTTGACCTTATGCTTAGTGATTATTGCTGTAGCATGTCTTGTTCCAAACAATTGGGATTTCTTAGTGTTCCTTGAAGAAATTATGCGTTGTTTTAGCATACAAAAGCATGGTACTGTGGTATTCTCCTTTGATGCTTTGTTTGGGTTGACTTGGCACATGCTCACACCATGTTATGACTATGACAAGTCACCATAGCCTCTATGATATGGTTTTGTATTATTTATTCTATCATGTCTATGTTGTTTGTGATCTTGCATGTTCTCCGTTGTTAGTAGCTATCTTGGACAAGTAGTTGCTAGTGACTCCAAGAGGGGGTATTTATGCTCGATTGTGGGTTCATGCCTCTAGTTTACAAGGGAAGTGACAGAAATCTCTTCGGTTGTAGATGTGTTGTTGCCACTAGGGAGAAAACAATCGAATCTCATAGGATCATTTTGTCTAGTATTGCACTGTTATGCATTGCGCAGTTCCTTTCAATTGCCCTGTTGTAATTTGTTTACCCCTCATGCCATGTTGTTTATCTAAGGAGAGCACCTCTAGTGAACTATGGCCCTGGTCCAATCTTTACCATTGATACATCTTCCACTGTTACTGTTTACTTGCTGAAAACCATTCATCACCTTCCACACCATACAGTTAATCCTTTGTTATAGCAATCGGTGAGATTGACAACCTTACTGTTCGTTGGGGCAAAGTCTTGAGTTTGTGTTGTGCAGGTTTCCACGTTGCTTGCAACACTTGTGTGACGTTTCCTTCCTCCTACTGGTTCGATAACCTCGGTTTCTTACTGAGGGAAGACTTGCTGTTGTGCTACATCACACCTTGCTCTTGGGGTTTCCCGACGAAGCGCTCCTACATCAACCAAGCGCATCAAGGAGTGTTGTTATCGTCCTACCATGGATTAGAGTGTCCAACCGGAGAGTAGTTTAGGGTACCATCATGAAGAGAATATATTTATTGAGAGTGTTCACTAGTGAAAGTACGATCCCTAGGCCTTGTTTATAAACATTGAAACACCGTTTGCATCTAGATCTTTTACATGTTTGCTTGCTACTATCTTTATTTCATTTTGCCTTTAGTCTCTCCCATGTCAACAACAAGTCAGAAGCTCTTTTCTGGCACCGTTATCACTTGTATTTCACTATCTCTTCGCCAAACTAGTGCACCTATACACCTGACAAGTGTATTAGGTGTGTTAGGGACACAAGAGACTTCTTCTCTCTTAATTGCAGTGTTGCTTGAGAGGGATACATTTGTGAAGGCAATATGCCCGAGAGGCAATAATAAAGTGGTTATTATTATATTCCTTGTTTATGATAAATTTTTATTTTGCATGCTATAATTGTATTAATACGGAAACGTTAATACATGTGTGTTTAATAAACAAACAGAAAGTTCCTAGTTATGCCTCTCTCATAAAACTAGCTCGTTGATTAACAAGATGATCAAGGTTTCCTGATCATGGACATTGGATGTTGTTAATAACGAGGTCACAACATTAGTGTAATGATGTGATGAACATTCATCCGAAGTATATCATTACGATCAAAGTCATTGAGTTTATATTGCTATAACAACTTACGAAGTGATCCTAATCCTTAGACCATGAGATCATGTCAATCACTAACACTGGAAGAGTTTCTTGATAACATCAAACGTCACACCGTAACAAGGTGATTATAAAGATGGGTTCAGAACTAATAAAGTGTTATGTTGAGGCCCATGGATCGAGAGTGGAATTTGTTCGTCCCGATGATGGATAGATATGCTCTGGGCCCTCTCGGTGATATCACATTGATTAGCTTGCAAGCAAGTGATTTGATCACTAGAATGTTATATCACGGGAACAAGAAAAGAGTGCATGTCAGTAACGAGATCAAACTAGGTATGGAGATACCGATGATCGAATCTCGGACATGTAATATATCGCGAAACAAAGGGATTAAGATACTAGCATAAAAGGTTCCGACGATCACAAGAAAGTCATCGTTGAATGTGTGGGAGTTAGTATGGGTCTCCAGATCCCGCTTCTAATTATCGATCCGAGAGGGGTCTCGATCATGTCCGCATTATTCGCGAACCATAGGGTGACACACTTAAGAGACACCGACATCCATTTGGAGCAAAAGTTTCATGCCGGAAAGAATAACAAGCGTAGAAATTTATTTTACTAGATACCAAAACGGGTTTTCGGGTGAAATTGAAGAAAGTGTTTCTGCACGTGAAATGAAATACTAGAAAGGGGTTATATGTGAATGTTTGTCATTAAAGTAACTGACAAAATTCTGAATAAATAAAAGGAGTTTTATTTAATGAGAGTTTGCATTAAATTTGGTGGAAATTTAATGGGAATTTGAGTGGGTTTATGAGTGGAGGAAATTGAAAGGCATTTGAGTGAGTGGAGTGTTCACCCACATGAATGAGGAAGAGGTGGGGGCATCCCCATGGCTGGGCGCCATGCCCCTTGGGTGCCCCCCCTCTACCCTATAAAAGCCCCCCCCTCTCATCCTCTCAAAGAACACCCCTTCGTGAAGGATCTTTCTCCCCCTCTAGTATTTATCCCCCCATGGTCTCTGACTGGCGAGATACATGTTCTCGGTGGCTTTTCGGCAAGAAAGGTTTGTGCTTCCGGTGTATCGCTGGAGCAAGGAGGCGGAGGTTTCTCGGTGCCTCGTACGTGTGTGCGAGCACGGATGCGCTGCTGTTTTGTGGCGCTAGGACTTCCTCTCGATCTTGAGATCGGCAAGAGATCGTCTACATCAACCATGAGTTTGCACTCGTTAAGCTTTGTCGGTCTTCAAGGGTATGTTCTCTATGGATATACATCCGCCCGTTGCTTGTATCTAGTAGATAGATCTTGGTACATAGTTGTTCCCATCATAGGAATTTTTTTATTTTCTATGCTGCGAACCCTACAGTGGTATCAGAGCCGGATCTATGCGTATATGCTTTGCACGAGTAGTACACATATGAGTATGTGGGCGATGATGATCATTTGATTGCTTCTTAGTTGTACTTTGGATATTGGTGGCATAGTGGGATGAAGCGGCCCGGACAAACTTTACATGTCCTCGCACATGAGACCTGTTCCACGCTTGACATGCAACTAGTTTTGCATAAGTGGATAGCAGGTGTCTGTCTCTCCTACTATAATCAATATCTAATTTGCAATGAGTTGTCAACAATTTGGTTATCCTCATTGTGGTTCATGTTCGTAGGTAAGAACGGTTCTATCTTCGAAAGCCCTAAGCCATGTAAAACTTGCAATGGATAAATTAGAGGCGTCTAGTTTAGATTGTTGCTGGGCTAGTGTCATGATATGGTGATGTTGTAAGTAGAAGTATAAGCCGGTACTCTTACAACACACATAACGTGTAAGTTCCATAGACCTTGGCCTTACACATAGGGGTATAATGGCGATCATACCATGATGCACATGATGGAGATCAAGTGCAAGAACCATATCATTTCACTTATTAACAGGTGATGTTTGTTGCATCTTATATTGCTTGATTGGCGTTTTATTAGCATAATAAGATGATTCCTCATTTAGATATCAAGATAAAAATGTGTTCTTCCTGAAGTATGCACCGACAATGTTTCGTCGATTCAAGACATCACGTGATGATCGGGTCTACTTGAATCCACGAGCATATCTCGGGTGTAAGACAGTTACACACGCGAATAGTAAGGTTCTTACTTGGTGAGCCTAGCATGTACAGACATGACCTCGGAACATGGACCGAAAGGTTAAGCATGAGTCATATGGAAGATATGATGCCCATTTGATGCTCGCCTTTGAAGATACACCGACTCACATGATGATCGAACTTGGTGTAGTGGATTTGTTTCATGTAATCACCAAAAGGACACGAGGGATGTCGTTTTTGAGTGGGAGTTCATTTCTAATTTGGATTAGTAGAACTCAATTTATCATAAATTAAATCAAAGTTAATTTTTATAATTTGTTGTAGTCATTGACATTCGTTCACCGCCTTATATATAGTTGTAATTGAGATAATAGAACTATAGAATTCTGGATATTTACTTTACGAACTTTTATCATATTGTGTCGAGTGTCAATCTAAATTTTAAAGTCCTATTGCAAACTTTCAGCAAACTCTGTTTACTCCGTGAAATTTAATAATTGGTATTAAATCGAGAGTAACAATTACAGTGTTAGTATCTTAAGTATCATATTTGCCTCCATGATTCTTGATTGTTTTAATATCAAGTTTATCTAGGAGCTAAAAGAATTGTTTCAGAAACCATCATGTGTGACAGATATAATGATATCTGAAACAATATTTTGGTTGCAATATGATAGAGTATAATGCATGTTCTCATATTGGATGAGAATTTGCAAAGGTTGGAGATGCTAGACATCCTAATCATCCAAAAGGGTTTTGGAAAGTAACGTTATACTCATGATTCGTCTTTATAAGCTACATTAGCTTGATCATGAAAGTCGTCATGATAAGGATGAATATAAGATATATGTAAAGTGTTTACTACAGTAAAAGATTACTAAAAATGGATTTTGAAAGAACGTCGATCATTTGATGATGGTGATCTACTTCAAAGTGCGAGTCCAAAGGTATTATTATTTGAATATACACGCTTTGGACTATGTGTCATGTATATGGCGCCATTGTTGATGTTGATAGATTCTTTTAAAAGTAAAAGGAAATGCTGAAAGAGAATCTATAAAATATATTTGGCAGAAAAGAAGAGATTGGAAATATCCAATTTAGGTATATAGATGATATACATGTAATGGTTGTATTCTTTGCTTGTTAAACAATGTGGTTTTTGAGTATTGGATACCGGATTGGTTGGTATGAAATTTCATACAGAACGACGCAATTCATGAACCACAATGGACTAAGTAACTAGCAAGAGAATATGTGATGTTGTTCATCGAAAACAAACAAACCGTTGTTTGTATTTTTCGTTGACATCAAAGCTTGACTTCAAGATTTGTTTTAATAATTGTTATTTAAATCAGGTATTATGAGAACAAAGGTTGTTCAAATAATTACCGTATTCCATATAAGATGGATGATTTACAAATCTAGTTGGATAAATCACATCCATAAAACCTAATGCTAAAATGTCGCAAGACAAATGATTGAAAGATCACTTACGAAGTGATATCGCCGTTTAAATTATATTGGAAAGAAAACATGAAGAAACTCCATTTTCATGGATTTTTGGAGTCTTTGATTTGATCAAGTGACGCTTGTGAGACTTTCCTCGGGATAATTAAACCTTCGTTCAAAGGCCAAAGAAGAACGAATGACTAAAATATTGGAATTTATACATATCGATGTATGTAGTCCATTATGTATAGTCGTAAGCGATGGATTTCAACTTCCTATGCTCTCTCCGGAAATTTTGAGTGAATGTTCACTTAATGAGAAAGAAGTATGAAATATTTGAAAACGTTCAAAGACTTTGTAACAAGAAAATAAATGATTTATGATTTTATCATAAAGGGATTTATTTGAGTTGCAAGTGTAACAAGAAAATAAATAATTTATGATTTTATCATAAAGGGATTTATTTGAGTTGCAGGTTTAGCAAAACACCTAGATTTACATCTCCCGAAACACCATAGGAGTATGGAGTGTTTTGAGATTTGTAATGAAACCTTGTTTGACATGGTTGGATCAAAGGTGTTATTTATAAAACTGCCATTATGTTTTAAAACATTAAAGATTTGGAGACTACCGCTTTTACACTGAAAAGAGCTCCATCTGGATCCGTTGAAATGACACCATATGAGTTATGTTTTGGGGTAAAACCCAACTTGTCCTTTCCTAAATTTTGGTATGCTAAGCATAAGTAAGATGTTTACAACCAAAGTCCGATGAGCATTTCTTTGTAGGTTATTTCGAAAAACAATTGGTTATTCCTCCATAACACTAAGGACAAAAGGGTTTGTCACTTGAAACGTGAAGTTTCTTGAAAAAGGAATTTTTCATAAAAGTTAAGTGGGAGGACAATAGAACTTTGATAAGGTTAATGAACCTTAGCTAAATGTGTTGAGTTGCGCAGCATCGGAAATCGTTCTGGAGGCAGCCATAATGCTCATAGCTTATGTGCCTCAAAGGTTGTGTTCATGGAGATCTAAGTTCTTATTAAACCAAGTAGATCGGATAAACAATCAATATCGAGATTTGAGAGTAAATTGTTATTGTTTGACAATGATGAACCGACTACATGCAAAGAAGCGATGATGGGCCCTGACTCCGCTAAAATGGCTTGAAGCCATAAAATCCGTGATAGTTCCATACACGAGAAATCAATTTTTGAACTTGGAAGATGATACGTTGGAAACGCAACTATAATTTTTTATGCTCCATGCTTGTTTAGTATCTACTTTGCTTTACTTGTCTACAATTTGAGGTGATTTTAACATGTTTTTTGGTACTAACCTATTAACAAGTTGCAACATTGCCAGATGCCTGTTTTCTGTTGTTTTTGGTTTCAGAAAAGTTAGTAAAGAAATATTCTCGGAATTGGACGGGACGAACGCCAAAGTAAATTACTTTTCGTGGGGAACAAGAAGTCCATAGGAGAGACGGAGAAGCGGGCCAGGGAGGCCAAACCCCCCTAGGCGCGGGTGGGCCCTACCCCGCGCCTGGGTAGGGTTTGCCCCTCCTGGTCTCCTCCCGGACTCACCCCTTCGCCCATAAGAAGCCCCCGATGCAGAAACTCTCAGTACCCGAGCAAAAATCCACGAAACCGTCTGTAGCCGCCGCCACCATCGTCCCTAGATCGGGGGATCTGAAGTTCTTCCCGGCACCCTGCCGGAGGGGAGATCATCCTGTAGGCCTTCTCTCCGGTATGATTTGTGAGTAGTTCCACCTTGGACTATGGGTCCATGTAGTAGCTAGATGGTTGTATATCCTCCTTGTGCTTTCATGTATAGATCTTGTGAGCTCCGTTCATGATCAAGATCTAATCTATTTGTAATCATGCATGTTGTGTTTGTGGGGATCCGATGGATATTGAGATTATTATGTTGGTTTGATTAATGGTTCTATATTTATGATTCTATCATGTCTGTGTTGTTTGTGATCTTGCATGCTCTCCGTTGCTGGTGGTTATCTTGGCCAAGTAGTTGCTAGTGACTCCAAGAGGGAGTATTTATGCTCGATAGTGGGTTCATGCCTCTAGTTTCCAAGGGAAGTGACAGAAATCTCTTCGGTTGTAGATGTGATGTTTCTACTAGGGAGAAAACAACGGTCCCTTGTTCATGGAACATGTGGATTGTTTACCTTACACACTTTGCTTAAAGCAGTTGTCTGTTGCTTGCAACTTAATACTGGAGGGGGTTCGGATGATAACCTGAATTTGGACTTATAGTCATAGATGCAATTCGACTACGGTCTATGTATATTGTTGTATTGCCCAATCAACTTCATAGGATCTTTCTAGCTAGTAATTGCATTGTTATGCCTTGCTCAGTTCCTGTCAATTGCCTCGATGTAATTTGTTTACCCTTCATTCCATGTTGTTTATCTAAGGAGAGCACCTCTAGTGAACTATGGACCATGGTCCAATCTTTACCATTAATACACCTTACTGTTACTTGTTTACTTGCTGCAAACCATGACCTTCCACACCATACGTTTAATCCTTTGTTACAGCAAACCGATGACCTTGACAACCTCATTGATTCGTTGGGGCAAAGTCTTGAGTTTGTGGTGTGCAGGTCTCCACGTTGTCAGCAACACCTTTGAGACGTTTCCTTCCTCCTTCAGGTTCGATAACCTCGGTCTCTATTGAGGGAAACTTGCTGTTGTGCTCATCACACCTTGCTCTTGGGATTCCAACAATGTGTCCCACATCAACACGGGGTGCACGCATCATGATTTCTGGCGCCGTTGCCGGGGAGGCTAAGGACGTCTTCACTAGGGGAGTCCTTCACTTCCTTTCTCTTTACTTTGTTTTTAGTTTGCTTAGTTTCTTTTCTTTTGTTTTGTTTGCCTCTTTTCAATAAAAAACCAAAAAAAATAGTCTAGTTTGGTTTGCTTGCTTTAGTCAAAAACATAAAAAAAATTAGCTCATGCTCTAGTTGCTGCTACTGTTTTTGGTTTGCCCACCTTTGCCAAAATGAACTCTGCTGAGAACACTAAGTTGTGTGACTTCACTAGCACCAACATCAATGATTTCCTAAGCACACCTATTGCTCCACCTGCTCCTAATGCTGACTTTTATGAAATTAAGCCTGCTTTGTTGAATCCTGTGATGAGAGAGCAATTTTTTGGTGCTGGTTCTGATGATCCTGCTGCCCATCTTAATAGCTTTGTTGAAATTTGTGAGATGCAAAAGTATAAGGATGTAGATGGAGATATTATTAAGCTCGGGCTTTTTCCTTTCTCATTGAGGGGAAAAGCTAAAGAATGGTTGCTATCCTTGCCTAAAAATAGTATTGATTCTTGGACTAAGTGCAAAGATGCTTTTATTGGAAAGTATTATCCTCCTGCTAAGATTATTGCTATGAGAAGTGATATTATGAAATTTAAACAGCTTGATAGTGAACATGTTGCTCCTTCTTGGGAAAGAATGGAATCTTTGGTTAAAAATTTCCCTACTCATGGACTCATTGCTTGGATGATTATCCAAACTTTTTATGCAGGTTTGAACTTCTCCTCAAGAAACCTGCTAGATTCTGCTGCTGGAGGTACTTTTATGGGACTTACCTTGGGTGCTGCAACAAGGCTCCTTGATAATATGATGGTTAACTACTCTGAATGGCATGTTGAGAGAACTTTGCATGGTAAGAAGGTAAATTCTGTTGAGGAAACTTCCTCTTTGAGTGAAAAGATTGATGTTATTATGGCTATGCTTGTTAATGGGAAAGCTCCTCTAGATCCTAATAGTGTTCCCTTAGCCTCTTTGGTTGCTCAAGAAGAGCAATTTGATGTGAACTTCATTAGAAACAACAATTTCAACAATAATGCCTATAGGAATAATTTTGGTAGCAACAACAATTATAGGCCTTACCCTCCTAGTGGAAATGCTTATCATGATAGATCTGGAATGCCTAGTGAAGAGAGGATTCTAGAAGTTGAGAGATCCACTAAGATTTTTATGCAAATTCAATATGAGAAAAACAAGGTTTTCACTAAAACTATGGAGGAACAATCTATTATCCTTGAAAAACATTAGTCTTCAGCTTGAGAATCTGAATAGAGAAATTCCTAGTTTACAGTCACAATTTTTGAGTGCTGGGAAAAATATATTCTCTTTGTCTGAAGCTCAAACTTCCTTGGTTAATAAAATGGCAGCTAAACCTGGAACTATGGAAAATAGCTTTGCTATTGCTCATGCCATACAAGTTACTATTGATGAAAATGTTAGGCTGTTAGCTCAACTTCATGCTAGGTGGGAAAGGGAAACTGAATTTGATAGAAACAATAGTGTGTGCCCTATCACCACTAAACCACAAGTAGCTCCTATTCCTCCTCCTACTATGCCTAAGCCTATTGATCCTACTACTAGTGATGCTAAGTTTGATTTTGATATTGATGGTTGCAATATTTTTGAAGTGATTATGTTCCTACAAAAGCTTGCTAGAAGTCCTGATGCTAGTGATATGCATGTTTCCTTTACCAAACACATTACAGATGCTCTTGTTACGATAAAGGAAGAGAATCTAAAACACAAAGCTTCTATTCCTAGGAAAGTATAAGATAGTTGGGAACCCATTATTAATATGCAAGTGAATGACTTTGATCTCAAAGCTTCATGTGATCTTGGTTCTAGTGTCTCTATTATGCCTAGGAAGATTTATGAAATGCTTGATTTGCCACCATTAGAAGATTGTTATTTGAATGTCCCACTCAATTATAATGCTAAGAAGAAACTCATGGGGAGTATTAATGATGTTCTCATTATGGTTAACAATGCTTATGTCCCTATTGATTTCTATGTTTTGGATGTTGAATACAATGCTTTTTTGTCCTATTACTTTGGGAAGACCTTTTCTTAGAACAGTTGGTGCCATCATTGATATGAAAGAGGCACCATCAAATATCAATTTCCATTCAAGAAAGGTATTGAACACTTCTCTATAAGGAGAGAGAAGTTGTTTTTTTCTCCTCCTTTGAAAGCAAGATTTGATGTTAATGCTTCCTCATTTGAAAATACTTGATTCATCTTGCTTCTTGTGCCTAACTTAAAGGCGTTAAAGAAAAGTACTTATTGGGAGATAACCCAAGAGTTTCCTTGAGTCTTGGAAGTTATTACTACTGTAATGACCTCTCCTTATCCTTTTTGTTTGCTTTTTGTGCCAAGAATGACCTCTAATGAGAGGGAACTAAGATTTGGGGAGTTGTTGTCCCGAAACAGATTTTTGTCCTCCACCAAAAAAATTCATGAGGAGGCTCTGTAACTAGGATTAAGCTCAAAATTTACGAATAAATCCCCCAGTATATTGGATAATTTTAGTTAGTTCAACACTTATTGATTTGAGCAACAGAAGATGTTCACAAAAATTCGTTTCTACCTGCTGGTCTGTTTTGACAGATTTCTGCCATTATTTGCATTTGCTTCTTATTGATTCCTTTTTGAGCTCTCTTCAGGTAAATTGAGTTTCTTTGAAGGAGTTACTTCAGTAGTTTGTTTTTTTAGTGAAAAGCCTTGCTGTTCCAAAGCTTTTCCTGCGGTGTAATATCTTTTGAATAAGCTAATGTTGCTAATGAAGATTGTGTGAAGTTTTGTATGAAGGAAAAATTTCAGGTGTAGAGAGATAATGATGCAATGAGATGAAGAATGGACAAAAGCTCAAGCTTGGGGATGCCACCATGGTGTCACCCCAAGAAATATCCAATAGGTACAAGCGTCAAAGCTTGGGGATGCCCAAGGCATCCCCTTCTTCATCCCCTTCTGTCTAGACACTTCACTTTTATTGTTTCATGCACAGTTGTCTTGTTCTTGGAGCGTCTTAGTTTTCGTTTGCTTTGCTTAGTTTGTTTAGTTTGATTGAATAAAGTAATTGTGGACCCTCGTTCTCGCTGTGTTATTTTGCAAATAAGCTTGGTGTTTGGAAAGGAGTAGTAAGTTCTTGCTTGAAGTGCAAGAGGAGCTTGCATTGACTGTGACTAAGACTTTAGCATGACATGCTAGGTGTTGTTTTTTGCATTATGCTTAGTGATTATTGTTGTAGCATGTATTGTTCCAAACAATTGGGATTGCTTAGTGTGCCTTGAAGAAATTATGCGTTGTTTTAGCATGCAAAAGCATAGTATTGTGGTATTCTCCTTTGATGTTTACTTGGGTTGACTTGGCACATGCTCACACTATGTTATGACTATGACAAGTCACCATTTGCCTCTATGATCATTTAGTCCTTTACTTGTAGTACCACTCTTTGCTTTGATTAGTTTGCTTTGTTGCACTGCATAATTATGGCCATTATTGCTTTTTTAGTTGGTTGCTCCCAGTCTTTTTCTACCCTCCACTTGTATGAGTAAGTTATACTCATGCCTCCAACTCCCAAGAAACCAAGTTATTCCAAAGTGTCCACTATAAATTCCTATGCATGGTGTGTTACACCATTCCAAGTATATTCTTGTTTTCAACTATCTTTCAATTAAAAACTATTTTGTTATGTGAAAACTTAGTGATTAAAGCCCTCACAAACTTGATGGCACATTTTATTCTTTGCCCCTAATAAACTTGAACCATTGAGGCAACTTTGTTGTATATGCTTGCACTTATAAGTTGGGACTAGCAGAACCGTGCTGTCACGGGGAACGTTTTCAACATTGCACTTGTACTTTTTGTACTCCGTTGATATCATGCTCTTTTGTCTATAGATGTTACTGGTGTGAAATGAAGTGGGATCTTGTAAGTCCATGGAGTTTGTATTATGTGTTAGAGAAACGCCTGGGCCGCTAGCCTAAGACATGCCTAATCATGGTGGAAACTTGCAGCATCACCATAGTGAGCTATCTATGAAGCATCCTCAATAAAAAGCTATGCATATGGTAAATAAAAAGATTGCTGAGATGCTCATTGTCTGCTTGCCTTATCATTTTGGTTATGGGAAAACTCCTGTACCATGTGCAAGGGGTACCCCGTTGGCGGTTCTCAATGATATGCAAATACTTACAGTGACAAGAACTTGCATGGGCCCTAAGTTGAGTATCCATGAGGTGTAGCCCTCATAGTCAAAGGACTTGAGATTGCCAACTTATACTTTGTCAAGCATATACTCCAGCTTTGCCACTTTAACCTTAACCACTTCAAGATGCTTATGATAGGGGCAATGAGGGCTGAAAGCTAACAAGTACCATAATTTTTGGAAGCTCTTTTTGAAACTTGTAATCCCTGATTCCTTTAAAAATAGGGATTTCTTCCACCATTATTTGAGTCTCCACCTTCTACCTTTAAGCACCATTAAGAGAGCATAGTTATCATCCTGTGTGCAATGTTCCAAAGCTTATTAATTGATGCATATTTTGTTAATACTTGTTCTTGTGCTACTTGTTTCTAGCCACCCTTGTGAACTTTGCAGGTGTCCTATGCATTATATTGCTACTCTATAAGGGACAAGCTGATTGCCACTATGCTATGTTTTCTGCATGTGAAACAAACAAACGTTTTTTAATGCATATTATTCATGATCTTTGTTTGTAGCTTGCCATATTGCATGCATAATTATTATGACCTATTGTTAGAACTCCATCTTTCATGCACATGTTTAGAGTTCTCTGATCCCAGCTTTCAATGTATGCAAATGGTTGGATGTTTATTGTGAAGGTGCATGTCACCTCAAAAATTATTATTTTATCACATACCTACTCGAGGACGAGCAGGAGTTAAGCTTGGGGATGCTGATACGTTGGAAACGTATCTATAATTTTTGATGCTCCATGCTTGTTTAGTATCTACTTTGCTTTACTTGTCTACACTTTGAGGTGCTTTTTACATGTTTTCTGGTACTAACCTAATAACAAGTTGCAACAATGCCAGATGCCTATTTTCTACTGTTTTTGGTTTCAAAAAAGTTAGTAAAGAAATATTCTCGGAATTGGACGGGACGAACGCCAAAGTCAATTACTTTTCGTGGGGAACAAGAAGTCTATAGGAGAGCCAGAGAAGCAGGCCAGGGAGGCCAAACCACCCCCCCCCCCTAGGCACGGGTGGGCCCTACCCCATGCCTGCGTAGGGTTTTCCCCTCCTGGTCGCCTCCCGGACTCACCCGTTCGCCTATAAGAAGCCCCCGATGCAGAAACTCTCGGTACCCGATCAGAAATCCACGAAACCGTCTGTAGTCACCGCCACCATCGTCCCTAGATCGGGGGGATCTGAAGTTCTTCCCGGCATCCTGTCGGAGGGGATATCATCCCGGAGGCCTTCTCTCCGGTATGATTTGTGAGTAGTTCCACCTTGGACTATGGGTCCATGTAGTAGCTAGATGGTTGTATCTCCTCCTTGTGCTTTCATGTATAGATCTTGTGAGCTCCGTTCATGATCAAGACCTAATCTATTTGTAATCATGCATGTTGTGTTTGCGGGGATCCGATGGATATTGAGATTATTATGTTAGTTTGATTAATAGTTCTGTCTCTATGATTCTATCATATCTGTGTTGTTTGTGATCTTTCATGCTCTCCATTGCTAGTGGTTATCTTGGCCAAGTAGTTGCTAGTGACTCCAAGAGGGAGTATTTATGCTCGATAGTGGGTTCATGCCACTAGTTTCCAAGGGAAGTGACAGAAATATCTTCGGTTGTAGATGTGCTGTTGCTATCAGGGAGAAAACAACAGTCCCTTGTTCATGGAACATGTGGATTGTTTACCTTACACACTTTGCTTAAAGCAGTTGTCTATTGCTTGCAACTTAATACTGGAGGGGGTTCGGATGATAACCTGAAGGTGGACTTATAGTCATAGATGCAGTTGGATTACAGTCTATGTATATTGTTGTATTGCCCAATCAACTTCATAGGATCTTTCTAGCTAGTAATTGCATTGTTATGCCTTGCTCAGTTCCTGTCAATTGCCCCGCTGTAATTTGTTTACCCTTCATGCCATGTTGTTTATCTAAGGAGAGCACCTCTAGTGAACTATAGACCCCGGTCCAATCTTTACCATTAATACACCTTCCACTGTTACTTGTTTACTTGCTGCAAACCATTACCTTCCACACCATACGTTTAATTCTTTGTTACAGCAAACCGGTGAGCTTGACAACCTCACTGATTCGTTGGGGCAAAGTCTTGAGTTTGTGTTGTGCAGGTCTCCACGTTGTCAGCAACACCTTTGAGACGTTTCCTTCCTCCTTCAGGTTCGATAACCTCGGTCTCTACTGAGGGAAACTTGCTGTTGTGCTCATCACACCTTGCTCTTGGGGTTCCAATGAAGTTTCCCACATCAACACGGGGTGCACGCATCAGAAGACCCTCCGAAAAGGTGTAAAAACCTATCAGTCGTATTTGGATCTATAAAGAAACAGACATGGATGTTTCACATCTATGAAATACTCGACATGTCGGTAAAGTATTTTATGACAATGTTTAAGGAGTTAACTATGACAAGATTTGATCTTTCATGGCGATATTTAGTCTGGATGTATTAAAGTAGCAACCACTACATATAATTTGGTATATGGTAGATGAATAAACAAAAAAAAATTCTTCTAATAAAATGGTTACCTAGGACGTGTACAAGACACGGTTCAAATGGTTTTTTTAAATTCAAAGGATGCTAAAAGGGCATGCAAACTTCAATGGTTGAAGTAAGCACCACGGAGTTGGAATATTCACCGTGATGAAAAAGGAGTTTTCATCTAGAGACGATGAAGATGCTTGCATTTGCAAGAAATTAAGTGGGAGCGCTAAGACATATTTCTAATACATTATATGGAGGACACTTTGTTGATTAGAAATAATGTATATTTTGTTGACAAAGGTTAAGAATTTCATTTCGATGAAAGACTTAGGCAAAACCCGAATATTTAGCATGAATGTCTATAGTGGATAGACTGTGATGCTAATATGGTTGTGCCAAACCCGAATATTTAGCATGAATGTCTATAGTGGATAGACTTAGGCAAACTTTTTAAGTTTGTGTTGTGCAAGTTTTCATGTTGCTTGCAACACATGTGTGATGTTTCTTTCCTCCCACTGGTTTGATAACCTCGGTTTCTTATTGAGGAAAAACTTGCTGATGTGCTGCTTCACACCTTGCTCTTGGGGTTTCCCGACGAAGCGCTCCTACAACTCAGCGCTGCATCAACCTTGCAGATGCACTGAATGCCATCATTTTTTTTCGAATACGCGACCAGCGCTCCCTATGGGAGTAGCCCCCATCAGTCGAATCGTTGATTCGAGTGAGGAATCGGAGCGTGCCACTCGAAGATCTTGTATGTGTGCGACCAACGCTCCAGTTTGGAGTAGTCCGAGTTTTGTGAAGCTGTAATCGACAATCTCGTGGGCATATCGCTGACCCGAAAGTACATCAGGTGCGCGACCAGTGCTCCTGATAGGAGTAGCCCCGAGTGTCTAGTCGAGTCGCAAATTCGAGTGCAGACTCATGCGAGGAGAAACCACTGACCCGGAAGTGCATCGAGTCAGCGTCTCACGCATAAGGAGCCAGGAGTCGTGCGACGTTTAGCCAAAAGGACTCGATGTTTTGGATGAAGTCGACGTCGTTGCTCCTATCGGGTGCGCGGCCAGCATCAAGAGATGCAACCATCCGAGGAGTGAATCGACTCGGGCTGCGGGTGTATGGCGTAGCCAGCTGTTTTGTCGACTTTTGTGGGAGGACTCGATAGAATAGCTAGGCGCAGTCAACGTCCTTGTAAGTCTGCATAAAACATAAAGAATTGTGAGGTACTTATATCTTGTAAAGAATATTTGCCTGTCGGATTGTAAAGTAAAATTCTGGTGCCAATCGATTCAACAGTTTTGTACTGTTTGCTAGGCCTTTTCGTTAGCCTGATTACTCTTAATCTCAGTACCTTGCCAAGGCACTCGGAGTTCAAGGATTTGACAATCAGGCAGAATCAGCCACTCGGGCTATCGCGTTCGAGGTGCTCGAGTGCGTGGAGCCAATGGCACATTAGGTTACTTGAAGAGGACGCACCCTCCGAGTGTTCCGAGTGCGAGAGGAAATCAGCTCTAAGTTGAAAGAAACTTAGCTTTGTTGGTTTTCATGGCGAAGTTGACGCGGTAGCGGGTCACGCGGCGGACGTAGTCGACGCGGCGGACCGCAGTCATAGCAACGATGGGTTCCTGGGATCGATGGCGGCAGCGAGTTCCACATCCAAAGATTGTCGCAATCGAAGACCACATTGGGTCGTCGCATCCGAAGAATGCAACGGGTCACTACAGCCGAAGGCCACAGAATTCGCCGGAGCCGAAGACCGCGGCGGGTCGCTGGAGTCGAAAGAGCCCCCAAGTCGTGGCCGCTGAAGTCGATACAGCTAGTTGCCATAATCGAAGATCGTGTCGGGTCGCTGCATCCGAAAGATGCAGCGGGTCATACAGCCGAAGGCCGCAGCGGGTCGTCGATGCCGAGGGATCCCTGGGTCGTCATAGCCGAAGACCGCAACATGTTATCGCAATCGATGGTGATCACGCGATCATGCAACGGAGTCGATGGAGCCCCCAAATGTATATTCAGCACGGTCGATGGAGTCAACGCGCCGGACATAGTTGATGGCGTCGGACCGGAGTCAGCGTAGTTAGATCGCCGGTGGAAGAAAGTCGTGTGGCGGAGTCATCGTGTCTCTATGCCAGGCTGATAAGTCCGACGAAAAAAGGCCATCTTTGATGCGAGCTGGGACTCGCCAAGGCGTCGCTACATCTCGTCTTCAGGATTCAGCCCCCTTGTGCTTCAAGTGGTGGATATCCGGCTAATTTTTTTACGACCGCATCCGCAGACACTGAGAACAGGCACTTCGAGTCCAGAAGTACTACTCCCTTTGATCTTCACGTAGGCGCATCTCATAAATCGCTTTTGTCATATGGCAAAATAAGAAACAGCTCCTAATTTGTCGTGTGCATGCTCGTGACTCCCTTTTTTTCTTAATGATTGGACGGGTAGCAGAGGACATGGCTGTGTGCGCACCTTGCGCCATATATTGAAATTTGGCCACGGATCGACTATATTAAACTAGACAAACAAGCACGATCAAAAAATCGAATAGCCAAAGGCACATGTCGTACCCGTTTTTCTTCTTTATTGCTTTTCTCTTCTCAACTCACACGGTACACAGAAGTTACATCCATATCCATATATATATACACGTCTTGCAACCAACACAAAACCAAAACCGACTCAAACTACGCAGACCAACTGGAACTTACAAAACTAGAGAACCTATGTAGACTCAGACACGCACACACACCGCACACCACATGTACCAAAACAACTAGTACTTGGACCAGGATTCACACTCCATGTCCAATTCGGACACTACCAAACTGATCAACCTAGCTAGACAAACTTGACTCTAATAATCAAGATTAAGCTAACAATCTCTCCCTAATCTTGACTTGTCGTATCCTCGCGCTCCCCTGACCTTGACTCCTTGCAGCTTCACGACCTCTTGACTTAACTCAATGTATGATCCAAACTCCCAATCACGCTGCCAGACAGACACCATTGTCCACCTCTAACGCAATACAAGCCAACGATGATCATCACATCGTCCCATGTAGAGATAAGCCCTCATTGAAGAGGCTCCCCTTCACTGGTCATTGTCCCACTATATGCTTGAGCATCATCCTCCCTCTCGATACCCTTGGTCGCACCTAGCACCAGACAGCAACACGACGTGACACGCTTCAACTGCAACGGATCCTCATAGAGACAAGCACTTGGACACGACAACGACTCACAGACAACACGGACCGGACGTGCTACCTTGCACACACTTGACTCCTTGACGCATACTCTCCCGGACGACGATCTTGACAAGGTTCTCCAGCACTGCACCCAGCACCACCGCACTCATCAACGATCATCCCCATCCACCACCTTGACGATGACACCTCGCCCGCCGTCTTCCTCCTTGTCGCTCCTCCGACTGATGATCGCTCGCCGCCTCCACCCGGTCGCCCGCCCTGAAGCGCTAGGGTCCCCCCCCCCCCCCCCCCCCCCCCCCCCCCCCGGGGCAAGCGTGGCTTCAAATCTTCGACCCCGCTCTGATACCAAACGTTAGAATTTGCCCACAGATCGACTACATTAAACTAGACAAAGAAGTATACTCAGAAAATCTTATGGCCAAGGGCACGTGTCGTACCTTTTTTTTTGTTGCTTTTCTCTTCTCAACTCACATGGTACACAGAAGTTACTGTCCTATCCGTGTATATATACACGTCTTGGCACCAACACAAAACCAAAACCGACTCAAACTAGACAGAACAACTGGAACTTATAAAACTAGAGAACCTATCTAGACTCAGACACGCACACACCACACGTACCAAAACAACTAGTACTTGGACCAGGATTCACACTCCATGTCCAAATCGAACACTACCAAACTGATCAACCTAGCTAGACAACAAACTTGACACTAATAATCAGGATTAAGCTAACAATCTTCCTCTAATCTCGACTTGCCATCTCCTCGCGCTCCCCCTGATCTTGACTCCTTGAAGCTTCACGACCTCTTGACTTAACTGAACGTATGATCCGAACTCCCAGTCACGCTGCCAGACAAACACCATCGTCCACCATTAACGCAATACAAGCCAACTATGATCATCACATCGTCCCATGTAGAGACAAGTCCTCATTGAAGAGGCTCCCCTTCACTGGTCATTGTCCTATTATATGCTTGAGCATCATCCTCCCTGTCGAGACCCTTGGTCGCACCTAGCACCAGACAGCAACACGACGTGACACACTTCAACTGCAACGGATCCTCACAGAGACAAGCACTTGGACACGACAACGACTCACGAAGAACACCGACCGGATGTGCTACCTTGCACACACTTGACTCCTTGACTCATACTCTCACTACTAGAAAAACGCCTATTCGTGGCGCACCTGAAAAGGCCTTCCGTGGCGCACTAGCAGTGCGCCACGGGCCTCGCGCTATGGCTATCTCGTAGCCGTGGCGCACTGCATGGTGCGCCACGGTTATATCGAGATAGGCGTGGCGCACTACCAGGTGCGCCACGGGTAGGGGTACAGGTGCGCCATGGATGTTTTTTTAATAAAAAAATGCAAACACCCTCGTTTTGAATTGCAAAAGCAATCGGGTCCGCATCGCCGCCGTCGTGTCGCCTCGCTGGAGCATGGTGGTCGTGGCCACGACCTACCACCGCAGGGAGGTGCGGGAGGCCGTGGCCGTGCTACTCCTCGCCGGCATCGAGGAAGAGAGGGAGAAGGAGGTGTGGTTGGAGAAGTGAGGAGGTCGCCGCAAGGAGAAGGAGGTCGTCGGCGGTCGTCGGAGCTCGTCGTCGCTCTTCGTGACTACAAGGAGGAGGAGGCCGCAAGGAAGGAGGTCGTCGCCGTCGTGACTGCAAGGAGGAGGAGAAGGTCGCCGCCGCCATCGTCAGTGCAAGGGAAGGAGGAGAAGGAAAGGAGGAGGAGGAGAAGAGAGAAGGAAAAGGAGGAGGAGAAGAGAGAAGGAAAAGGAGGAGGGAGGAGAATGAAAAGGAGAAGAGGGAGGGAATAGGGGTAGGTGGGTGGGGTAGGGATTCGAAATTTGAATCCCGCCCAAGCTTATCCGTGGCGCACTAGGTGGTGGTGCGCTACGGGTAAATCGCCCTCTATTTTTTTCGGCAGGAAAAAACGGTCTTTTGACCGTAAATTTTTACTCTTTTCGAATTTTGAAAATCTAAAAAATCGCTAAACAACCAAAGGTTGTTGCGAGCGGATGCGAAATCTCGTTCTCGTCATTTTGGTATATTATACGTTTTTTTCGATATCGTATGCAAAAGTTACGACCTTTTTACCGTGGCATGACTTTTTTTTTCAGACAAAGTCGAAACTCATGTTTGTTAATTTTTTGCAGGATAGTTAGGCGTAGAGCACTAGGGCAAGGTGACCCTACTACTAAGTTTATACATCCGTGGCGCACATGCCATAGTGCGCCACGGATGTGTCTGGCCATTTCACAGCAGAGAGGGGCATGCGCTTAGGCATAGTGCACCCCCTACATGTGCGCCACGGTTGACACTAACAACCGTAGCGCACCTAGCCTATATGCGCTACGAATGTTTGGCGTGCGGCCAACAGGGCCTTGGCCCACACATATCTGTGGCGCAGTATGGTCATGTGCGCCACGGTTGTTCTAGTTACTATAGGGCACTGCCCATAGGTGAGCCACGTCTGTTTTAGCCATGGGACACTTCAACCATGTGAGTCACGGATGTGTTGATTACCTATAGCCATTTTCCTAGTAGTGTCTCCCGGACGAAGATCTTGACAAGGTTCTCCAGCACCGCACCCAGCACCACCGCACTCATCAACGATCATCCCCATCCACCACCTTGCTGACGACACCTCGCTCGCCGTCTTCCTCCTTGTCGCTCCTCCGAATGATGATCGATCGTCGCCTCACCGCTGACGGCATGCTCGCCGCCTCCACCCGGTCGCCCGCCCCGAAGCGCTAGTAGGGTCGCCTTCCCGGGACAAGCGTGGCTTCAAATCTTCGACCTCGCTCTGATATCAAATGTTGGAATTTGCCCACAGATCGACTACATTAAACTAGACAAACAAGCACGCTCAAAAAATCTTATGGCCAAGAGCACGTGTCGTACCGATTTTTTTCTTTATTGCTTTTCTCTTCTCAACTAACATGGTACACAGAAGTTACAGCTCTATCCGTGTATATATACACGTCTTGACAACAACACAAAACCAAAACCGACTCAAACTAGACAGACCAACTGAAACTTACAAAACTAGAGAACCTATCTAGACTCAGACACGCACACACCACACGTACCAAAATAACTAGCACTTGGACCAGGATTCACACTTCATGTCCAAATCGAACACTACCAAACTGATCAACCTAGCTAGACAACTAACTTGACTCTAATAATTAAGATTAAGCTAACACCACACGCATCCATGTTTGGATGTTTGATGTACGCCTCCATGTGCACAGGAGTAGTTGGAGGGATCGATGCAGGAGACAGAGATCAAGATGTGCGAGATTGATTATTCGCACAAGGCCTGCCTTGAGGACTTCAAGTTGGTGCCGATCGATGTCAACGAAAACTGATTTGAACACTGTAATTGCGTATCTTCAACAGCTCACGAACGTCCATGGACGGAACTTGAAAAATCCCATGGATCTCGTAGATGTTAATGACCAAGCTGCACATGCCTATGCGGACAAATCGATCGGATGTGATCCGACCATCCTTGACGATGAAAAAGCCAAAGTGGATCTTCTTGCCGAAAGCCGACGGATTGTAGATCGTGGTGGACGGGACCGTCGCGATCGTACGATCGGCGCCCCCAGTTCCCACAGACGGTGCTAATTGACAAGGTTTGATCTCGTCAATATCCATTGTTATAGACTTGGGTTTTGAAAAAGATGGGGATGCTGGAAGTCGCAGAACGGTTAACAGACAAACAAAACAGGGACACGGGATTTACCCAGGTTCAGGCTTCCGGAGGGAAAAGCCTACTCCTCCTTGTCTGCTCTTGATTACGGCGAAACCGAAGGTTACAGGGGTACGCAGATGCAATCTGGCGTGAGGTGTGTATGAGGCGAATTGAGAGATCTAGATATGTAGATCTATTGTGGAGGTGGAGATCCTAGATCTGTCTATTGGGGGTTTATGGTGCAGTGTAGGTCGTGCCCTCCCTCCTAGCCTTTATATATGGGGAGGCTAGGTCTCAGATACCAATACGATTTGGTTATAAGTTGTATTCAAACTCTAGTGTTGAGATTTCCTTTTCTTATGCGCTTGGGAGTCCGTGTTCATATGGGCTTCGTAGCAGCCGAAACGTCATAGGCGTCACGCACCCTGGCAGGTCATCGAGTGGTCCTTCCGTCGGGCTGGACCAGATATAGTAACATCGGGTACCCGTAGGACATATCCATGTCATCAGGGAGCTTTAACAATTTCTACTTAAACTATGTGTTCAGCTATGTGTTCAGATTATACTATTTTCAAAATTTCGGTCTCAATTCGCCCTTACCTCGGAGGGATCAACTACTACTTCGCTTAGGCAAAAGATTGCAAAAGTCTGTATCTGTCTACATGTGTCTCCGTCTATGTTACCCCTTCCCCGAAAAAGAGATTATTATAAGTTTAGTAAAAAACTCGAATCAAAAATCAAAAAGAAAGAAGAGAAAGAACTGAGAGTTGGCGCCTGCATAACAGGTAGCTTGCTTACCAAGCCGTCCTGGCAAGCTCCTACAGTTCTCTTATTACTCTTGACTTGACTTATTAATAATAAAACTGCTCACTAACAAAATGAAAAACGATCTAGAATCTACCAAAGAGGATAGAGAGTCCCACATATGAGAAAAGGTCACAAATGGAGTTGAACCAAGTAACATTGCAAAGGCATAATGATAGTAGAGCCGGGATATCCCCGCCCTCCGAACCGGACGTGAGGGTCTCCCCTCATCCGGCTCTCTGCAGGGGAATCTCCACTCACTGCTTCCCCTAATATCCTCCCTTTACCACATCATGGGGGTTTACAGGAGATCCCAGAGACTCGCTCGAAAAGGCTGCTATACCAAACATTATTACTTAACTACAAAGAAATAAATCTAGTAGTCACTAGACTTACTATAGTAGTCCATCCTACTATACCAAACATTATTAATTAACTACAAAGAAAGAAATCTAGTAGTTACTAGACTTACTATAGTAGTCTGTCCGGCTGCTCTTGCTTAAATCATTACTCTTCATTCTTCCGTGCTCTAGCAATTGCGCTCCCTAGACCACTACCATTTAGTTAGGTAGGAACAATCAATCCATAGTTACGGGAATAACGGAATGCATGGGGATAAAAAATAGAAAAATACAGATTTTCTATGAAATTTTTTTTTCCATAGATGTATCCCAAAAGCGATGATTCACTTATCCCCAACGGCAGACGATGGGAGGAGGGCCTGGGACGACACGGCCCAACGGCGACGGTACCCGATGACGCACGCGGAGGCGAGGCGGCGTCCGATGAGCTGAGGGTGGCGGCCCTGGCGACGGTGTAGAGGGGAGGCGGTGAGGGCGCTTGAGGAGGGGTCGGGCGGTGCATGATGGCGGGAAGCTCCGGGAAGGAGGGGTCACTAGCGGTAGGGGGTGGGGCCGGGAAGGAGCGGGGGTAGGGGTACGCGGGGTTTGACCACGGGGTGTGCTGTCGCTGGGTGGGTGCATGTGGGTAGAATAGGGTGGCGGCGGCTATGGGTGGGGTGGATAAGTAGGGGTTTGAGTTAGGTTTAGGGGATTTAGGGTTAGGTGTGGTGGCAGTGGGCTAGGTGGCCTCTGGTTGTGCCTTTGGGCCTGGCCGTTGGCTGCCTGGCCCCCCACAAATTATTTGGTTTCTTTTATATTAAAAACTCTTTTCGTAAATAGGTTTAGACAAATAAAATATTCAGGAAGTCCAGGGTTTCGTATTTGAATATAGAGATGGATATTTGTAGAAATAAAATAAGGCTTTTAAAAAATAGTTTTAGACAAATATATGCATTATGACATGACAATGCTTAAATGCAATGTGGTATGATGATGAGTATGCTGTCATGATAATGTACAAACAACCAGCGATTTTCTAGTAGTGGTTTACCTAGGGTGCTACACAGCATAAGTCCCACGGTCATCCTCACCCAACCTTCTCCCTCGAATGTAGCAAGAAAGAGAGGCACAAGTAAAGGCCTTGACAGATCTGGATCTGGCCGCCTCTTTATTTGTCCGGGAGGAGATACAGGAAATAACTCCTACTTCCTCCATACCGGATTATTGGGCAAGTAGAGATTTTAGAGATATACTGATAAATTAGTCTAATTTGAACATTATTTCCTGATTTACTTCCCCTAGAATTAGTCCAACCGTTTATTATAGAAAACTGATTGACACTAGTTTTCCACAGAGGAGGGAAGAGGGCTATGCATGGCTTTCGGGTTTAATTACCTTATTAATAAATGCTAAATAATTATCTATCTCTCTTTTTCATAGCTATAATCGGTAATCTCCTACAGTAGGTCCTAGCGTTTTTCTAAATTAGCCCAACAATCCGGTATAGAGAGAGTAAAAGAAACCAGATCCCCCTCCAACTCGCTGCCGACCACCATGTCCGTCGATGGCAGGGGAGAGAGAGGCCGGTGAGGGGGTCAACGGAGGGGAGGCTCAAGCAAAGGAAAAAAAAAGGAAAGTTTGGTGCTTCAAGATTCTTGGAAATTGATTCTCACTGAAGTCACCGCATTCGTTCAGTACAAGTCTGTTGTAGAGGACCCGATTGCTTTTTCTAAAAAAATTATAGGGTCTCTTTTGTAAAAATCAGGAACCTGTTTGTTGCGCATGTGTTGAAAAAATATGTTTGTGGTGCTCTATTTTAGAGATCTCAAATATTGCAGCCGCTGCATGTCCTATTTTGGGGCATCTGGAATAGCTGCAGCCGGTTTCATGCCAAAAAAACACAAAAAATAGCTCCCAAAAACCAAAAAATAATGTCCTATTATTAGATATCTGTTAGAGATGCTCTTAGAACATATTCAATGAGGGACGCTTGAGCTGAACAAAATTAGCAAATTTATCCGGCATCCGTGGCTCTACGCATATTGCGCTTATTTCTCTAACTAATGCGATAGGCAAAATTTAATGAAGTGGGCAAAGTTTTGCATCGACGCACGTACATAAACGCCCATCGACCGGGATCGGACCTAACAACTACTGCTGATCAACTGGGTTAAAAATCCTAGTGCTCATAAATAAGAACCTGCGTTGTAGATGCTCTTAAGACCAAATAAAGAACCTTCCCGATCTCCTTCTTCCAGGCCGCCACTGCTGCCAGCCGACGGCGGCGGTGACGGCGCCCATCCATCAAATCGGCGGTGGGGCAGGGGAGGTGCCACTAGGAGGCGTTCCATGTTGGGGGTGCCGACAAAGGGCATGGGGAGGCGCGGCCGGGCTGGCCGGTGCCTGAGGTCCTCTCGAGGCTGCGCACCGCCGGTGTGGTCGCCCTGGCGCTGCCGGAGTGTGTTCTGGTGCCAAGATCTGGATTGATCTGGCCATGCCCTTGGCGGCTAGGCCGCGATCTGGGCCAGATGGGCCAGCCATGGCTTGTGTTGCCAAGATCTTGCGTTCTCGCCGACGATTTCGCGATATTTTATCATTTGCCACATTTTACTTTAGAAATTTATTATTTGCTACATTGACCACCACATACCAGTGACACATGGTATGGCATATAATAAAACTAAAAGATACAGTGTGGCAAATTATAAAATCCCCCGACGATTTCTACAGCCAGGCGCTGGGCTTCCATTTCCTTTGATGCCTGCTTTTGCTAGATGATGATCGGTAGCGTGGAGGCTGCGAGTCACGCGACTAAAGGTGGCGGTCCTTGGGTTCCTCCCATGCCTAGGACGAAGATTTGCTTGATGTCTGCCCTCATTGATCTAGTCGGAGTATCGAGTTTTAGAAGGCTCCGTCGACGAACTCCCATGGGCGCATCATGCCTGGAGATTGCTGGATTGGAAGGTATTGGTCGTGCGTACCCATGTTTTTTCTGGCCGTTTGGGTTCAGAGGGTGCGCTTCGAAGCTCTGTTGGATGTTAATATCATAGGGCATGTTCTCGTTTCATGGTGCTGACGAAGAATGTCATAGAGACCGAGATCTGAGGACTGACAATGATGGTTTGAGACTGGGTGGTGATAAAGAATTGGTTTGGTGACTCGTGACTTGGAGCAGCGGCATGCAAGTGGAGACGACTACAAACGAAAAGTTCACGGTCCTACCTTTTAGAGTGAAAACCCAGGGTTTGGCCTTTATTGGTTATGCCTGGCAATGGTCTTGTTGAAGGTATTGTTTTGAGAGCGTGAACTTTTTTCAAGGTAAAAACCTAATATCTATCATCGGGCAATTACAGTGTTTGTGCTTCCTTTTTAAAGACGTCGCTTTTGAAGAAGTTGGACTTCTGGTGTTGTCTTGGTGATGGTAGTACTGCTGTTCGACGAATGGATCATTGTAGTGAATTTCTTTTTCTTTTTTGTAATTCTTTTTTTTTAGCCGTGTGCATCCTTATAACCGTTATGGCAATGCGTTATTGCAGAGACCGAATGTAATTAATCTTGTGATATTAATATACGGAAACAAAGACGAAACAAAGAGAGGTGTGGACGATGTGTCCGCTTGGAGGACGTCGGTGAGGCTTTTTTTTTTTTGTGTGTGTGGGTGTCCCAGCGGACAGGTGAGGGAGGCTTGGGAGTACGCCGTTTGGTTATACCGTGAAGCCAGCTACTCCCAGCAATCTAGGTGGTAGCTACACTTCTGTGAGTAGTTTAAGAAATGTTTTGCCTGCCCCGAGTGACCATTCATTGTTAGCATATACGGTATAGACTTGCATAGTTCCTACCTAGAGTTAACCTGGGTGTTCATCGTCAACCATGTGGAGGCTAACAACCAGCGAGGGCGGCGGACCGTGGCTGCGGTCGGCCAATGGCTTCCTCGGGCGGCAGGTGTGGGAGTACGACCCTGACGCCGGCACGCCGGACGAACGTGCCAAGATCGAGAAGCTGCGCGAGGACTTCACCAAGCACCGCTTCCATAGGAAGGAGTCCCAGGACCTCCTCCTACGTTTGCAGGTACTACGTCGTATACCAGCTCACTTTTTTCTTGTTGACGGAATCACAAGCTTAATTTGCTTTACTTTTTGGTCGCTGATTCTTTTGCGATTTTGAGCATGACCAGATTTGCTGATCCTCCTGCTCATATCTGCTCTTTGGAACAACCCGTACTTAGCCAGGTGAACCAATTCGTTAGAGGTATTCTAAGGTGGTACAGTTTACTATAATAACATAGGGGATCTCTCAAAAATAATACTGCTCCAGTAACAATAGGGGATCTGTAGAAAATAGTAATATAGCTAGTTGTGACATAGGGGAGTAAGTAACAGATCAGATCCACCGTTGATTTACTGAGCATATTTTTTGAGAGGGCTATTTTGACCCCGTTGGCAAGAAGAGACATGATCTACAAATATCGCTTGTCTCTCGATTTTTTTTATCCAGATTATTTTGATTTAATGTTTTTTAAACCGTTAACTCGTCTGACGATCCATTTTTACCGTTAACTTACTCGCGACAAGATCTTCCAAACTAAATCCTACTCCATTTTATGTTTCGACCACTTCTTTTTTTCATTTGCATTGCTAGATTATTATCATATATACTTCCAAGATCAACACTACTTAGTTGCCGCAATAGTAGTACTCCATTTTATTAACTACTCACTCTGTCCAGAAATACTAACTGACTTGAGTTTGTTTAGATTTTAATATATCTACTCCCTTCGTCCCGGAGTTTAGGGCATATATTTTTTTAGCGCGTTTATTAAGGAAACAGTTGCAGCAAAATAGTTTCCTATACTGCCCGAGGGACAATATCTCCTTCCCCTTAAATCTTCATTGATTTGCTGCACCATGTCTCCTCGTTTCTTGCTACTATCTCCTTCACGGTTTGCAGGGCGTCTAATTAAATTTGGGTTTTTTTCAAAACTACAATGTTTCTAGCCGCATAAGAATTAATTGTTAATTAATGTGGCACCTTTTCTTCCAACTTTCTATGCATGCAACAGTCTTTCACCAATGTATGCGCCTTAACCGCTCACTAATAGGCCTATTTTTTAGCCAATACGTTCACGCCTAGGTTCGTAAGATTTTTGTAGAGCGTCCTGCAAACCGTGAAGGAGGGAGTATCTGCCATGCGCACCGTCGCGTCGCGGTAATTACTCCTCCATGCATGGCATTAGGCACCTTTTGTTAGGAATCTGACTGGCCAAGAAGAAAATTAGTCGGAGGAGGAGTAAATTGCGGACAGAAAGACCATAACAATGCTGCATGTAGTACGAACTCCTCCAGATTAATGAGGTCGAACATTAATGCTCTGTAGGGGTATTTTGGAGAGAAACGGGTAAAAGTAGACTCTGCGCCTTAATGCCTTATGCTTTGAGTAAAAATTAGAAAAAAAATTATGCCCTAATATAACCTCTAGGATGAAGGGAGTATACACTAAAATGTGTTTAGATACATTCGAATCTAGACAAATTCAAGACAGTTATTTCTGAACGAAGGGAGTACATTTCTTGGCAACAACTTTTATTGTTTACTCTTTAATCCTTGCGTTGTATATCATCTACACTCTCGCAGTATGCAAAGCAAAACCCTCTTCCGGCGAATGTTCCAATGCTGAAGATTGAGAATAGTGCAGATGTCACCGAAGAAATTATATCAGCTTCCTTGAGGCGAGCTCTAAATCAGTATTCCACTCTACAAGCACGTGATGGTCATTGGCCCGGTGATTACAGTGGAATTTTGTTCATTATGCCGATTATTGTAAGTATTCTGCTCTTACAATATGCATTGGTTCAACTATACTTTGTTACACACGCACAATAGTTCAGGTTGTGAAACATATGGAGACGGATAACTTGAAGGTATGTAACAGGGGTTCTTAGTTATATAGTAGTCTGAATACTCCGCGGCCATTAGCAAATAAAATGCCTAATCCTAATTCTGCCCACCCGACCAACGGATAACTTGAGCGGGCCAAAGCCCAAAACAATTAGGCAGGGGCCAAAGTCATGATAGGACGTACGTATAGAATCGATCCGCTGATGCACATACTCCCTCCATCCGTAAATAAATGTATATCTAGCTTTTGTTAAGTTAAATATAACCAAATTTAAATTTTATAGAGAAATATAGAAACATATATTATATTAAATTAACATATTATAAAATTAGATTTAAAAATTAATCTAATACTCCCTCTGTTTCGGTTTACAAGTCCTACGCGTATATCTAGGTTATCAATTTGACCTATATAATTTAAATTATATATAATATAAAAATTATATCACTGAAAAATACAAAGTCTAAAGTTTTCGATGATATAATTTTTGTAATATATACATCATACTAAGTTGCTCAATTTGACGACATAAAACTATGTGCAGGACTTGTAAACCGAAACAGAGAGAGTAATATCAATTTAGTGTCATTAATGTTGGTACGTTGTTCTAAAATATTAGTCAAACATAGTAAAGTTTAACTTAGGAAAAGTCTAAAAGTACACTTATTTATGGACGGAGAGAGTAGTACTTTCTCCGTCCGCAAATAAGTGTACATCTAGAAAATACTAGATAAAGTAGTTCTCTCTCTTCTTTTATGAGGATTTATCAATTATCAAGAAAAGAAAAGAATGAGGATTGATGGATGATATGGAGGAGAAGAATAGAGATTGGAGGATGAGGTGGGGGAGTGATTACGAGGAGCTAATTGTATTTATTGAGTGTCTTGATACTGTAGATGTACACTCTTTTTGGGACAAATTTTAAATGATAGATATACACTTATTTACGGATCAGAGGGAGTACTACTTTTCATTTTCTGTTCGAGTAGGTTTCCCAGCGGCGCACCGTCTCATCCTTTCCATTTTCCACTGCCCAGCCGCACACAGTTTTGTGATGAGCATCACTGCCGCCACCATATGCTGATTTGTCGTTCTGTTCCGCTGTTCGACCAGATCCTTGGTCGATTGAGGTTGTCGCAAATGTTAGGGCTTCACCAGGAGTTGCACCTATAGAGCATCTCCTTGGGTCATGTAATTTCCTTGATTGGCGAAGGCAACACTGTGCTAGTACGAAATTATAGCCGAATGCCAAAATTACCGGCTCTCTGATTTCACAATAGTGACATATAGGTCAGTCCAAAGCTCTATTGTATTACAACATAGATGTAGCAATTACGCAGTTGGATTATAGAAACTAGCAGTTAGATATTTTTAGATCAACAACTGGGATTTGTATTATTCTACTGAAACTAGATTTTACAATAGATTGTCAAATCGAAAGTACCACGAATACTAGTTAGTAACACACTTTTCTGATGCAATTGCTTCAACTATAACTCTTCGGTTGAAATAACAAGATGGGTGTATATATTTGGAAGAAAATAGTTAAAATTTTGCAAGGACATCGCAATGTAGGGTGAGCAGAATTATCACAAATATAGCAAACATGAGCCACCTTGCAGTCCTTAGCTGCATGCGTATTGACCGCACACTTTCAACACCGAACAGATTTCTGGCTCTTCTTACCCACACCTACAGAAACTGGTGCAGCAACAGCAACCTCGACAGTGGCGTCGGCTGGTACAACACTGTCCACCATCCCCTGAGGCCCATACTGATATGACGCCTACTGTCCCAACACCTGGAAGGAAGGATCCGCCACCCCAGCGAGATACCCAAATTGCTGAAACTGAGACTGAGGCACCTCCTCCTGATTTGCCTGCACATGGGGTAGCTTCTTCTTCTTCTTCTTCTTCTTCCGCTTCTGCACCGGAGCGCCCACAACTCCGACCCCAACAGCGAACGGCTGGGGTACTAAGGCATGCGGATACATCCCCTGCTGGGGCATTGGACCTCCACTTGGTGGATGACCCCGAAACGGTGGCTGCAACGGTTGCGGCGCGAAGTGATGCCGCGGCGCGGAAAAAACAGCCGCAGGGACAGGCTGATACGGCGGCCGTGCACTCATCCCTTGATTGAAAGCACCCGGCGGCAACATAACAACAACCCGGCGAAGGAAACGGAGCAATAGTAACAGTACTGACCTGACGACGGCTGCAACGCGAAGGCCGGGCAAGCCCCATAGGTCTGCTGGAAGGCGATGGCGTTCGACGTCTTGGCCCCCGGCATCGCCCCAGCATGCAGTACTAAACAACAGCATGGGGAGACAAGGTGATGGGATCTTGGATTAGTCATGGAGAGAGAATGGTGGCAGTCTAGTGTTAGCAGAAATGGGAGTGTTGCAAGGAGGGTGAATACCTTTTAAAAAGCATCGGAGCAAAGCATTAACACTCCGTGAACACATGTGATCCTCACACCACAGCCATCTCCTCTGGTTGTCCCAATTATTGTCATTTTGGGGCCTTTGGATCCGGACAATGATATGTGTACACAACTTGCAGATAACATCACAAACAATATTATTATAATGATTCAATAATAAGTTCAGATATGAGATCATGACACTCGGGCCCTAGTGACAAGCATTAAGCACAATAAGTTGCAACAAAGTCAAATAACACTAATAGAGATACTAGGCACTATGTCCTAACAGATCTTATTCGATTACATGATAGAACTCATCCAATCCCTACCATCCCCAAGCCTACAGCGGGGCATTACTCACTCATGGATGAGGGAAACATCGGTGGTCGATGGAGATGCGTTGGTGATGACGATGGCGATGGTCCTCTCCAAATTCCCTGTCCCGGCAGGGTGACAGAACAAAGTTTCTTGATCCGAATCTTGGTTTCTTGTGGCGGCCGCGGAGCGGAACTCTTTCTAGAAAACTATCGAACCCCCCTCGGTTTTTAGGTCGAAAGGCAACTTATAGGCGCAGAGGGAGGCCGAGGGGTGCCTGGGATGGCTGCACCCCCTCCAGGCGCGGCCAGTGGTGGGCACGCGCTTGGGTTGGGCGTGGGCCCCTAGGCCTCCTCTCTATCTCGTCTTCTGGCTCCGTGGATCTTCTAGTGAAATATAATATTTGGCATATTTTCGGGGATTTTTTCTGATAGTTGATTTTCTGCACAAAAACAAGACACCGAGGTAATTCTACTGAAAACAGTGTCAGTCCGTGTTAGTTGTATCCAAATCACACAAGTATAGAGGAGAAAAAATAGCAAAGTGTTCGAAAAGTAGATACGTTTTGGACATATCATGGAGCACTACAGACTGTCCGCGGTGTGGTTTTTGGGGGGGGGGGGGGGGGGTCGGGAGACATCCATGTCTTCTTAGCACCGATGCGGTGGCACCTGGGGGTATTGTTGTCCTTCCTGAAGGGCCTTAGGTGTACCTATTGCTCACTCCCGTAGAGTATTGGGCAAAACCGTAGAACCAGTCCAGGCAGTAGCAGCATCGTTGCTTTCCTTCTTGGAGGGGCTACTTGGTATGCGGCGCTCTAGAGTGCTAGGAGTGTGGTGGAAATTCTTCGCGGGGGGGGAGGGAGTAGTTTTGAGTCATCTTTGTTTTCATCGGCCACCAATGTCGGCTTTGTTTTCTCCTTTTTCTCTTGTTTCCTTTGATCTTGGTTTGTGCTATTTTCCCTAGTAGTGGACTCATAGTTGTCTTGGGTGGTTCCTATATTAATATAGCGGGGAAAAGCATGTTTTGAGGAGGGACTTGTAACACCCAGGACCCTCCGGACCGACGGCTGTTGTTGGTGATATGCGCACTTTGTCCTCACTTGTGCGCACGGGTAACCACTTTCCGGTCGGTCATCCATCCTCAAATTGCTCCAGACCAATCACGCTTAACCTGGAGGTTCTTTTGGAATGAGCTTCCGGAAAAGAAGTTGCAACTTGTTGGTATGGGTTTCCTATTAATCCTATTAAGGCATGCACCAGGGTCTCACAGGAGTAGTATGATTCAGGGAACAACTGGACCGCCAAAGCCTCGCAAGCCCACATCCACCCGCCCCGAATTCTTGTGTTATCGGGTTATCCTCCTCCCGGGCAATCCACAATTGTTGCTGGGGATACACAGTTGGGCGCATGGTGGTTTGAGCAGTGGCGAGCGGCGAAGCAGGTGGTGTTCCAGCGGCGGACTCCGACAAGAGTCTACCAGGTTTAAAATTGGGGATATTGTTGCGATTTTATGGGGACAAATTTCTTTGTACTATATATCTTTAGACATGGTATTTTTCTCTGATTTTTTGGGTCAACTATTCTTTTTATTTTATAAGTCGCTAGAGACATGTCTAAACTAGAACTGCATGTCACCCCCCCCCCCCCCCGGCCCACACACACACATATTTTATTTCATTCGGTGATAAGAACTTCAAAAGTCGGGCACCTCATTCCTAGCAGAGGCAAAAAATAGTCTACAATGGGGGTTACTTTTGGGCTATAATGACCTTTTTGTTGTAGTATTGTTATCGGGGTGACATTGATTGCTGTCACCCGCACAAAAAACCGATTCCTTAAACAACAGACTAGAATATGTGACAATACCAACAAAAACAAGGGTTATATTAAAACATTTCTTCATTGAGAGCCTATATATGTTTGCACTCTAATGTGAATTTACTCAATCCACTTTATATTCCACAGGGCTCTTGTGTTTTCATGTATCACCGTTCATTTTATTGATAAAGATGAACTTTTTGATAATTTACTTCTAAACTAAAACTTTATGGTTCATATGTTCTCCTGCAAAATAATCCTTCATACGCAGGTCGATTTTGGTGTTTTACCCGTCTTGTGTACATGCCAATGGCGTATCTTTATGGAAAGAAATTTGTTGGTCCCATTTCTCCCGCTGTACTAGCACTACGAGAGGACCTCTATGATATACCATATGAAAACATTAATTGGGATATAGCGCGTGATTCTTGTGCCAAGGTTTGTTAGTTTCTATTGTATTTTATTAATACTTATTAATGTAATGTGTACGGTTGGTTAAGATGTGCATGCAACTTACACTGCATATATACTGTCGTAAGAAGATAAATATATGTTTCTAGACAAAAATATACATATCCAGATTACCGAAATTGATTTCCATTATCTTTTGTTATAGGAAGACCTTCAATATCCCCGCTCACAGGTGCAAAATATTGTTTTTGGTTGCCTTAACACATTTGTGGAGCCAATCCTGAATTATTGGCCAGCTAACAAGCTCAGAGACAGAGCTTTGAGTAACCTCATGAAGCACATCCATTATGAAGATGAAACAACTAATTATGTTGGAAAATGTCCTATTAATAAGGTAAAAGAATGTAATGTTCAAACTTTTGTTGCTAGGTAGAAAACTCAATTCATTAATACGAACTATATTTTACTTATTTTGTTTATTAGGCATTGAACATGATTTGTTGTTGGGTAGAAAATCCAAATTCAAATGCCTTTAGGCAACACCTTCCGAGATTTTATGATTATTTGTGGCTTTCAGAAGATGGCATGAAGGCACAGGTACTTGTTTACTATGCCTTGTGGAATCAATGCATTTATTTCGATGAGTGCCAATTTGGATATTCATTAATAGATTTATGAACAAATTGCAAAATTTGATAAGCCTTAAACTTATGAGGATTTTTTTTGGTTGATACTTAATTTTCGTGCAATTGGCATAATGAGATTCCTATTTGTGCATAGTTTTAATCAACTATGGAACCCTCATTTTACTAGGTAGGCAATGAGAGTCTAAACTAACTAGAATTTAAGTTTGGTAGGTAAAACAAATAAATATTTTCCCTAGGTTGAACTAATTATTTATAGAGGCATAAATATGTGTGTATCTTCTTTTGATGTTAATATGAAGTTGTAAAACATACGAACAAGTCTTATAAATAAAATGTGGTTGTCGACAAACCAAATCTTCTATTGTATACAATCGCAGGTATACGATGGCTGTCATAACTGGGAAATAGCCTTCATAGTTCAAGCATATTGCTCAACAGATCTTATTGACGAGTTTGGCCCAATTCTGGAGAAGGCACATGGGTTCATGAAAAAATCACAGGTCTCTTATTCTCCATATTTTTATTTAAAATTATATATTTCAAATAAATCCTAACATGTTATTTCTTATACTTGAAGGTTCTTAGGAACCAGCCTAATTATGAAAGTTATTATCGTCATAGATCAAAAGGTGGATGGACACTTTCAACTGTAGATAATGGTTGGTCTGTGTCTGATTGTACTGCAGAAAGTCTTAAGGTTAATACAAATATATGCAAGGATATTTATTTGCACTATATTAAGAAGCTTTTATAGTTTATAATGAAGTAGTCATGGTTTAGTTGACTCCAAATTACATAATTTGATCATTTTCTTTAGGCATTGCTGTTGTTATCGAAGATGTCTCCTAATCTTGTTGGCGATCCAATAGCACTAGAAAAATTGTATGATGCCGTTGATTGCCTTCTTTCTTTCATGGTAAGACCATTTAAACTAAAGCAATTAGGGTTAGCTCACATGGATCATCATTCTCCCTACTGGACTTTTCTATATATGCATGTGGTATAAGATCAGAGCTATAGAGACACGTGCCCTACCAATCATCAGCATATATAGCTCGTTCTGTGTAAGCAAATGCAAAATACGATGGTGTTTGTATATTGTGTGGAGGTCTAAAAAAATTCTACTGTACCATGTACTTTCATATCTAATTCAAAAAGTAAAAAGTTTGTCCCCCAAATTAAGGGGATGCAGCTAATATGCGTAGAACGTATCAAAATAAGTTTCTAAAGAATTGATAATTTAAAGAAATTTAGCATGCACCTTGTTAGATGAGCTAGACCATAACATGGATTACCTCTATTACTGCAAATCCACCTGACTAATAGCATGCTATGTTTCTGTTTGTTTTGCCGTTGAAGAATAAAGATGGTACCTTCTCTACGTATGAATGTAAAAGAACAACTTCTTGGATAGAGGTATGTAACACTCCGATTGTACTTTTTTCAAGTGAACTAAGATGGTTCATATAAGTTTATAACTATAGAACATATGGTTGGGATAAAACATGTGCAGTCGTGTATGTAGCGCTAGTGTGCATTCATGTGTTCTTCCACTTTATAATCATACATTGAAACTTTACTTTCACAATTCACATTCTGCATGAACAACTATTTTTAACATGTGGTGATTTAATATTTAGTTAATTAGATGTATCTATCTCGCACAATCTATTTAAAAAAAATAACCAGAGTGAAAAAAAATTAATTTGCATTTGTCTTCAAATGTAGGCATTTACTTGCATCTTGCTCTCTCCTCTATATCTCTCGCAGAGTCTGAGATATAAGATTACTCCGCCTCTATGCACTTTAGGTCATTTGCCTAAATAGGGCAGTTTACGTTATTACCACTTGGTTATACTATCCAAATGGCAAGTTAGTCATTTCTGCATTAACCCTAGTGGCTTATTTTTTGACATACAAAACTATGCATTGCCGGACATGATGGGTGGTTTTTTCCTTACTCACACCCTTTGTGTGTAGAAACTTGTCGTCAAGGGGTGCTGAGGCCCAGTGCACCACCTCGACTGTGGCTTGGCCCCGGATTTCGTGTTGGAAATGGTTCCAGTAATTGGGTGCCGGCCATCCAGGCTTGTTCTTTGTTAGTCCTACCTTTTTTCTTGCCACGTACATACGGCACACATGTGAACTCATCTTATCTTGTTGACCTCTCTCTCCTCGAATTTTCGGTCTCTCATGTGACCATCTTGGCACACCTTACCATGTCCCCCCAAGTCGGCCAGTGGCTTCCTTGTCTTGTGTCCCCCTAACAACTATGTCTTGGAGCATCGCATCATACCAGCTAGCCGACTAATGTCAAGGAATATGTATCGTGTCACACGGGAGATTATGCCGTACCCCCTTGTTGATTTCCCTTTCCCTTGATTTGCTCTGATATGGCCAGCACTAAGAACCACCTTCGACACCTTGTTCATAATTAATAAAAATTAGTCAGTTGTCATATCAAAGCAGTTTTTAACTGTAAGCAGTGGCTACGTATTTTCTTTCATATCAAAGCACTTCTTTTCAAAAACGTTTTTACATCTATCATCCCTCCTTCCATAACATACCGATGTTCTTTCACCAACCTAGGTTCTTAACCCTTCTGAGAGCTTTCGGAACATTGTCGTCGATTATCCGTAAGAAATACATATACCTTGTTATTTATATTGTCTTTGATTTCATAATCATATTTAATTCAGTTAATGGAGTTTTGGCAAATAAATATTTTGCAGCTCTGTTGAATGCACGTCATCAGCTCTAGATGCTTTGGTAATTTTCAAAGATATAAATCTACAGTATCGCAAAAGTGAAATAGAAAAATGCATAAAAAATGCTTCTAGATTCATCGAGAATAGTCAACGAAAGGATGGTGCATGGTAAGTAACATTACAATGATTTATTGCATGCGGTTTTATTTTACACCTTTAATTTGGAACTTTCATTAGTTATTTATCTTGCAGGTATGGTACTTGGGGTATTTGTTTCACTTATGGAACCATGTTTGCGGTAAGAGCATTAGTTGCTGCCGGAAGAACTTATGATAACAGTTATTCCATCAAGAAAGCATGCAACTTTATGTTGTCGAAGCAACAAAACACTGGTGGATGGGGAGAAAGCTATATTTCTTGTGACATAGAGGTAACATATTTTACTACTTTCTCTATAAACCAAGACATTTACTTTTCTGACTTGTATTGTTATTCGGTAGAAGCATGCATTACAAATCTGACAAATCCTGCAAGGATTATACACGAAATACTATGATACCATTGGAACATGATCCAATTTCTATACTCAAAAGGAATTACTTTTACACGGACATGATATAATAAGAAAAGTTCAAAGAAATCTCGGATTATGCGGAATATTAGCAACATGACCAATTGTATGGAAAAAAGACGAACATTGTCCATGGGAAAAGATTGATATGTCATATTTTCATCTCTTTCTATATCTCACTGTAAAAATAGCATGACAACTAGAGACAAGGGTCCTCTCCACCTTGTCAATCCAATCTGTAGATCTTCACTGCATTGGCGATCCAGTCCATAATAAAGCTTGTTCAAACACCATTGCAGCCTTAGGCTTCATAATCAAGATTAGCCCCTATAATTCTATTGCATGCACTTGTTCTTGGGTAAACAAATTATAACATTGTTGCCTTACAATGGTGAGTACGTACATAAGGATTGGAGCGGTAGCTTGTTCTTTTATAAATTTGAAGACACAATGTTCAAACTATTCTCTCCAAACATGTAAAGTATTCTTTCCTTCTATTGATATAATTACGAGGAATGATAAAAATGAACAAATACTGTAAAACTGGTATTGTAAACAGAAATCTCAAACAAGACAACTTTTGTACATGATAGATAAAACAAATTTATGACCTCAAATGTAGTACATTTCACACTGTTTGCTTCTTCTACTTCAAGTTATGCAATATAAATTAAATCAACATTTTTAATGTTGTATTAAACATAGTGCCTAGAGTGTAAATTCAAATTCATTTTAAAAGTATGTTCAAGGGACAAGTTTTTAATTACTATGTTGTCCTAATGAAAATTTACAGGAATATGTTGACAGTGGTACTCCTAATGCAGTGAACACTTCATTTGCAATGTTAGCGTTAATTTATGCTGGGCAGGTTTGTTCATTTTGCTTATTTGCCATCATTTTCTATGAAATTCATTGTCTATCAAAAGAGTTTGATATCTTGGATATTCTAACCAGCTTGAACGAGATCCTGTACCGGTATACAGAGCAGCAAGACTATTGATCAACATGCAACTAGAAACCGGCGAATTTCCACAACAGGTAATTAAGATTTTAGATTCTATAGTTTGTCAGCTAAAACAGCCGGACATGACCGAATGGCAAGCTCCACTTGTGTCCGTGGCAAGGAGAGTTGTCTTCGCGAGGCATTAGGGCATCTCCACCCGGTCGACCCATCCTATCCGAGCGTGTCCGAAATCGTCTGCGTGGACGCGCGGGACGTGCACAGCGCCCCAGCGGCCCGACCCATCCGGACAAACGCGTCCGGCTCGACCGATCCGTGCATCTAATCTAGGCGTCGGTTGCGTCGGCCTAGACAGCGCGTTTGTCCGAGCGCGTCCTCCCTTTATCTTAGGCGGTCCCTCCCGCGCTGTGGTATAGAAACCACACCACTTCTCCCTCCAAAAAAGCTCTCCCAAATTTCCACTGGCGGGAGAGGGAGAGAAGGCGATGGATCCTGCCGCCATGGTTGATGCTGCGGCTGCCGGCATTTCCTCTGCCAAGAAGCGCGGCCGTCTGAAGAAGCTTGCAAAGGACCAGACGCCGGAGGAGCGGAATATCGAGTCGGACAAGCACGGTAGCCGGCGGGAAGCGGCGAGAAATCGACGTCTCGCTGCTAGGTTCGAGATGAAGCGCCAGGAGGAGAACGAGCGCTTCCTCGCCACCTAGAACTGGGTGTCGGGGTCGACACCAACGAGCTGGCAGTGAATGCCCCCAAGCACGCCGTCAACATGATCAAGCAGGAGGCGATGGCCGTCGTTTTCGGCGGCGCCATCTCTCTTCCCGGCCTGGCCACGGCCGACGCGTCCTCAACCAGCTCCATCACTTCCATGCCTAGCGGCCGGCCACTAGCTCAACCTAGGACGACAGGGCCGCACATGCCCTCGATTGGAGGCCACCAGTTGTCCCGGTTCAACCATCCTGCACGACGTCGTCGGAGGCGGTAGGGACCGCCATCAACCTGAACTGCACTCCAACCACCATGGACGCAACCCCGAAGGCGTTGACGAAGCGGCGCGCCATCTCTGCCACGAACATGGCAACGCCAGTCAACCTGTTCGGCGAAATGCTCGCCGAGCCGCGGGCCACCCCGACACGGTATGATCGCCACATTTCTTTGCCATTGCCAGTATACTTCTCCCGCAGCTTTATGATGGCCAAATTGGGTGTAGGATTTCGTGGGCAATGGCGGCGAGGGCGTCCTCCACGACATGATCGACGAGGATGATCGACGAGGAATTATTTGGAAACGATGACATTTCCATGGGCGAGGGCGTCACGGCCGTGTCGTTGGCCGCTTCACTCGCGGCCTCACTTGTCGACGACAACAAGTTGATCCAACGAACCACGAGCTACACCCCCGACGAGGACAAGCTCTTATGCAATGCATGGATGGAGATTTCACAAGATCCATTACGCGGCGCCGAGCAAATGGGCTTTGCCTATTGGAAAAAGGTGGGCAGGTTTTTCCACGAGCATAGGAAATTCGGGAAGGAAGCCTTCTTCAGCGAGCGTAGCGATCTCTCCCTCTGCAAGCATTGGGGCACCATCCATGCCGAGTGTAGCAAGTTTCAAGACTCCTTTGAGATGGTAACGAAAAGGAAAATAAGAGGCCTGCAGCCGGTCGACATGGTAGAACCTCTTCCTCTCTTTTGCCAATGTCTCGCATTTCCTTTGAGCAATTGTTGACATTCATATATGTAGGTCTTGAAGGCAATGGAGCACTTCAAGACGGTGAATGATAACAAGGCATTCACCTTGACTCATTGTTGGATGTTGATCAAGGACACCAAAAAATGGGAGACTAGCTTTTTCCTTTGGAGATAAATGAACAAAAAGAAGGGCAAGAGCAATGCTTCGACTGGCGATGGAGTCGACCTAGACGACGACAATGACGAAGGCTTCGTCAACACTGCAAGCGACAGGACTGCAGGCCGTGCCCGCCGGCCTGGTGGCCACAAGGCCAACCTCGCCCGCCAGGCCGGCTCCTTGGTGTTCTAGGAGACCTTGAAGAAGATCCTGGAGAAGAAGGAAGATGCCATCACCGAGAGGGAGGAGAGGCGGCGCAAAGAGAAAGAGGCCGCCGGCAAGACCTTTGTCGAGCTGCAGACGAGGTCCATCGAGGTGGAGGAGGCCAATGCCAAGGCTAGGCTAATCGAGATCGAGGCCAAGGCTAAGGCGACGGAGGCCAAAGCCAATGGCAAGGAGGCCGAGGCCAGGTCTAAGTTGCTGGAGGCCGAAGCCAAGATCATGACCGAGGAGAACACCATCATGCTCACCGACCTGGATAGCATCGCCGAACCCGGTCACAGGGCTTAGGTTGCGAAGAGGCAGCATGCCATAAGGTCTCGCGATGCCTGAAGGGCAATGTCAACGGCGGATGCAACTTTTTGGACAGAGAAGCTGCCAATTTTTGGATATTTGTGTATGACATTGCCCCTATTGTATATTTCAGAATCAGTAGCCACTTGTTGGCGATGCTCAAAGAGCGATGGCACACGATCTGTCATATTATTTGACAGTAAATATGTGTGTTTTCAGCATGCTAATTTGACATTTTCAACTGATTTGCATCACTTGCCAGCGATGGCGCCAACGACTGCCAGCACGGACAAATAGGTCACGCCGCAGGGCACAGTAGACCCAACAGGCCGAACCCCCACCCATATCGACCGTGACCTGATCCAAACAAACTAAAACGGACCGTTTAGGACGACCAGATGAGTCGGCCCGGTAGAGATGGCCTTAGACACCACAACGTGATCAGGCGTGGAGGGACGCGTACTTGTACCTGGGATGTCCGTAGCTTGTATGGATTACGAAACTTCCAGATAAACCAAAAGGAGTAACATAAAGAGTTACACCAATTAAATGATTGTGATTTCACTAACCAAATATTTTAAAATACCACAAAGAGAATATGGCATCCAAATAGGAAGTACTATTGGCAAACCCGAAGAATTATATAATGTTTTCTACCCAAGACTGGTTTGTCTCTAGACAATGACAGCTACACCCCCACTCCATTCAGAGATTTTCGGGATACCAATCTTTTTTAAAAATATGCTCACGTGCTAATACAAAAGTTCTTTTTATCTGTGAAGTTTGAGGTTAATTTGTTGTGCTATTTCAGAGAAACAAAAATACAAATTTTAGCGATTCACGTTATATTTCTACCATTGTTATTTTCGTGTAGGCTAGATACTGTAACTTTTTAGTCTGAATATTTTCATATGACATGATATAATCTTGTACTAGCTACACTCATAGTTTTTTGTAGAATTTTTATTAGTGATTTAGTATCAACCAAAAAAATTGAAAGGTAATGGGGATCTAGGGTGTCGTGGTGCTCAGCTACAACTTTCTCTGTCTAACTTGATCTCAAGTTTTCGCATGACTAGATGATCATTGATAATTAGCAGCTCAACTCCACACGCAGATTCATGCTCTTGTGTTTTCACTTTGATAACAGGAACACATTGGATGCTTTAGCTCCAACTTCTACTTTAACTATCCCAACTACCGCAACTTATACCCCATTTTGGCTATGGGGGAGCTCAGGAGCCGACTTCTCTCGAATAAGACCTGACACGGATGCATACTGATACTACAGCAATGTGGAGACAAATAAGTAGTCTTTGTAATCGGGAACGTACAACACTATTTCCAAGACCATTTGATTATTGTTTGTATTTTGATTGGGTGCTACGATCACCATGTGACTCTCGGGAATAATTACGTGTCAGTTCACCCTTTATTTTCCAGACTAGATATGACTGCACACAATTTTACGCGCCGTGTGTATCTCGTCAGCGCACAGCGCCTGTCTGCAGCCACATATCACACATGTCACTCCCTCCTCCAGAAATAAGTGTATTCCTAGGTTGGGTTCTAAGGCTGGTCATATAGTGGAGAGTAACTTAAAATAATAATATAAAAAATAGCAATACATAGGATATTAAGTTGATATATTATGAAACTATATTCCAAGACGGGTCGAGTTATAGTAACTTAGTATTACAAATTTTTTTCAACAAAAACAATATATAAATAACGGGGAGATACAATTACACTTAGCCTCTGCAACAACAAAATATCTAAAATACATCAAGAATGCACACAACAAACTAAAGAAGAAGAAGGAAGAGAAAAAAAAAGGCTCAACCACGGTCACAACAGCAGCACTCCAAACACCACCAAAGACGACATACGGAAGACATAAAAAGATCTCCAAAATCAATGATTCCAAGAAGGATATGGTACAAAACTATCGACATCGTCCGATCAAAAATCTTATGTTCTCACGTTGGACAAATTCCAGATGTTAGATTTTCACGCTAAATAAATTCCAGGCTTTAAAAATAATGCCTTCAAGAAGGACATTGTCAGGTAGAATTAATGAAGGCCAGATCTTAGATTTTTATCTTAAAGTCGAGACTTGGCACTCGAGGAGCACCACCAAGAATCTTTGACCAAAATTTTCAAGGTAAGGCCCATACACATATGTATAAGGCGCATACACATTTCAAGGTAAATCTTTGACCAAAATTTTCAAGGTAAGGCCCATACACATATGTATAAGGCGCATACACATTTCAAGGTAAATCTTTGACCAAAATTTTGATCAATAATATCTCGTCTAAATTGAATAAAATTGATACAGTTGGATTTGTATTAAAGAACACTTTCTAATGATATTAACTTTTCATCAAATAGGTGTGCACTTTTCATACCGTTTGTTGGGTCAACACGTAGTTTAGAAAAAGTTCAACATAAATGCTATCAACTGAGCTTTTTAGAGTGGTTAGAAGTTTTAATAACCATCGATCCACCTTGATCTAACATGTAGTACACTTTTTTTAGAGTGGTTGGCATTTGTCATACCATTATAAATCTTTTACCGATGAATTCATAGTTTCTCCGTCCCGGTATAAAGGACACATACTATTAAAAATCATACAATCTCATAACTTCTCATTTTTTAGGCACATAAGCATTTAGTTTCAGAGGATTAGTGAGAGTCAAATTAGCCCTAATAAGGAGAAGCTTAGGGTCCAGAGATTTATTATATGTGTTCTTTAAACCGTGACGGAGAAAAAACAGATTTGACCAAAGCTCTAACCGACCAGATCTGGCTTCACATGTTGTTTAATGGTCACTCTGAGGACGTGCCATATATTAATGTATCTTCCGAGATCGCGCTCTCGAGGGACGCTACTTGTGTATACAAATGTTAGCGAGGATTAAGTTGGGGAAGTGCTGCACCAGGTAGTTGACAAGATCTACACTCTTTCGACGGTGGAGTGTGTGTGGAGGATTTGAAGTTCGTATTCAGGTATGCTCCTTGTGTATTTCCAGTGAATTCTTTGAACACTAGTGGCTTGCTGTCTTTTCATCATATTGTGTAAACATATTGCTCCCTGTATACGACGGGACTCCATCTAGTAATAAGAGAACCACAAATGGAGTAGGATCTGCCTTGTTGGTCTCTGCGTGTTCTCTCTAGACTCTACCTCTTCTCTCTACGAGACTCCCGTTATGACGAGTCATTTTATCATTATAATGGAGCTAGTCGTCGGCCCCGAGCACTCCCTGCTGATGCCAGCCAGACATCCCCAGATGCGGCTGACGAATCCGGCGATCTCCGGCTCGGTTGATTCCAGTTGCTGCCTAAGAGACCTCGAACCTTGAATTCGGCGCCACCGGCCACCGTCATCGTCGTCTTCGCCCAACCGCGGCCGGCTAGATCTCACCTCCGAGCACGTGGTGATGGGCACCGATGAGATGAGATCCGAGCTTGACGGCTGGATGAGATAGCTAGGGACGCATAGCTCTTGGCAGCTCCAAGTCTTATTTGCCCTTTTCTGTGTGTGTGTTAGACTACCATAGTTGGACTATCGTGCTCTCTCCATCTAAAAATAACTGACTTAATTTTATTTAGGTTTAAATATATCTAAACACATTTTAGGGTGTACATACATTTAAATTAGACAAATTCAAGTTAGTTATTTCTGAATGGAGGAAGTAGTTTTTTTATAAAGAGGACTATTTAGGGGGAGAATTTTTGGCTGCCGAGCTCCCGTGCTCTTATTTTAAATTATACTTTTGAGCTCCAAAAAATATTTTAAAAAACATCTCGATGTGGCCCATGATTTATATACAAACTTACAAAATATCAATTTCAAATACTTGTATTATGAGCTATATAAAAATGACAAGAGTGTACATCTGTGAAAATATGTTTTCAAATCACCAAACTTAATCAGATTTGTCATTTTTTGTGTAGACCAAAATTGAAAAAAAATCAGGTCACAGTTTTGCATGCTTGTGGGATACAACAGGGATTATGTCTGTAACTTTTCAAATATTTTTTTAAATCAGAATAGAAAAAAATCAAAAAAAATTCAAGTATTTTTGAAACTATATTTAAAAAAAAAAATTGGAACTGATAAATATGGTTTTTTGAAACAAAGAGAGCATTGGTAGTCGGAAGCCAAAAGACACTTTCCGGTATCATGCATTTAAAGTATTAAATAAAAGAGAAGAGTTACAACTAACAGCTCCGAGGTGGAGCACAAGTTCAGGACCGAAGCGCTGGACAGGCCGAGTTTCAGCAGAGATAAAAAAGTAAACAGGGAGAAGTGAAGTCAAACCGAAGCAAGCCAACAACCAATGGGGACTTCCCCATCCCTATCTCTTTACCAAATTTCTCTGCTCTCCATACATAGGAAACCTCGTGCACCATTTTCTCTCCCATTAGCTTCAGCCACCGAATTCCAGCCGACGATGAGGTTGATGGATGGGTCGTACTAGGCGTCGGGATAATTCTCAAATATCCCCCGGGTCCTCCTGCTGACACGTGTTTCTAAAAAGTCTAAAATTTCTGTTTTTGCTACAAACATCTTCGTTTTTGCTACAAATAGTCTCACTTTTGCTACATGTAGAAAAAAGGTTTGGTACCGAAAATAGAAAAACAAACTAGACCTTGCCGGAAACCTCGCTGCCGACCGGGTAGCAAAAATGTTGTGCTAATGTAGCATATCCAACCTCGCCGGAGACTTGCCAGAGGCTTTCGCCGGAGACCTCGCCGGAAACTATGTAGCAAAATAATTGTGCTAATGTAGCAACACCTGAGAACAATTATAGCAAAAAAGTTCAGCATATGTAGCAAAAAAATGACTTGGCCGGAGACATTACCCGAGATCCGTAGCAAAAAGACTCCGTAGCAAAAACTATACGCTATAATAGCAAAACCAGTAAAAGATTATAGCAAAAAATCTGCTAATTTACCAAATCCGATTTTACGAGAGGCCTCGCTAGAGAACTTGACCGCAGATAGCAATGCTGCTCGCCGTAGATAGCGACGTCTCTCGCCGCATGTACCAACAACACTCGCGTATGTAGCAAAGTAGAACCTTGCAGCAGCCGCGACGGGAGGTTCATGGCAGCACCTACCTTGCGCGTAGGTAGCAGCGGTGTGGTGCCATACGTAGGTAGTAGCAGCGAAAATCAGCAGGAGGCAAGGTGTGGTGCCATGGACGCTTGACTTGTTGTGAGAGATGGGAGAGAGGAGAAAGATGAGTGGAGGAGTGGAGGAGAAGCACCCTAGGAAGAGATAAGGCTGAACGTGGGCCAGTACATCACTCACGCTTCTGCTTTGCTTTAACATGGACCGGAATACGTACGCACGCTCAGTCCAGAGGAAGCTAGCGAACACGCGCGCAACAGCGACCTGGGGGATCGAATCGTTCTATCCCCCAGGGGAACTTTATCATTTTCCTTGATGGATTCAACGTGACATACCGGCCCACGGTGCCGGAGACTCTAGTTGCATTGAGGGGATGTGGGTTGACAGAAGCCTCCCTTTACCTGTTTCCTCTGGAAAAACGCCCTTGACCCTGGGAGACAACCACACCGCCGTCTCCCATCTTCCTTCCTCGAGCTCATCTCCCTCCACCGCTGGCTCACGTCGCTAGGCTATGGCGGTCTCTGTCCTCGCGCCCCCACATCCGACCAGATTGCGGCGGAGGCCTGCCCTTAGATCCCGGCGGTGATGGCGGGGCAGCGGCGGCTAGGGTCTGATGCTGGCGGATCTGAGGCGGCGGGGCTGGTGGAGTTCATGGATGTCCTCGGATCGGCCCAGATCCAATTACGGCCATCTTCGTTGTCGACCAGTGAAGCCGCACAGAGGTCTTGTGTGTACTGCTCCGCATCATGGGGACGCCTGGGGCGGAGGCCTTGGGCTTTGTGGTGGTGGTCATATTCTCCGTCAGAGGTGGTCCGCATGAGGCTAGTTCGGCGGATCCCGGGATCCGTCATCTAGTCCCATCAGCGAGGCGGGGAGATCTAGGTGCCGGTGAAAATCGAGCCGTTGGCGGGCGATGGTGGCGTTACCACGTCGTTACCTTGATGAAGGCATCGTCATGCATCTAATGTCGACCTAAATCGTGCTACTCCGGGGGAAACCCTACGATCTTTGGATTGAGCGATAGCGGCATCGTGGTATCGTGTTCTCTCTTGGGAGTATCGCTTGTGGAGCAGCGCTTGATGGATGAGTCAGGAGAGGTTGAGCGGCTTTGTCTTGCATGGAGCTTCGGAGGCGATGTTAAGTCATGCTTGACCGACAGGTGATACGGTGATTCATGCATGTTCGGCAGGTGCTACACACGGCAGATCCTCTAGAGACTTCAGGCTATGTTTGCTAGTGGTACTTGACGACATGGTGCTGCGAGGTACCGGTGGCACCCACGGCGTGTCTTGGAGATAGTGCGCAGGGAGGTGGTGCTATTTGGCACCGTGGTGGTGTCGGTGGCTGGTGTGGAGAGAGTCTGCACATCGATATACATGCTGATGATGGTTTGGCGGAAGATAGTGGAGACGGCGACATCCGGAGAGTGTGCGTGGGCACCGTTTCGTGGATAGGCTGAGCGGAACTGATCTCCTAGAGTGCATGAGGCAGCTAGGTGTTTGCTAGATCTCGTAGGGGAGCTAGCGATATGGTTATCATTTTGCTCGGTGTTTTAGTTTGGCGGTTCTGCTTTGTATGATCTTTGTAATAGCTTTTGCCACATGTTGTTGCTCTAATAATAAATAAAGGCTGTGTACATTGATTAATGCAGAGGCCAGGGCTTCGCTCCCCATTTTGAAAAAAGGGATTTACTTCTTCAGGCGGCTCCGAGATAATCTCTCACGGTTGTTGTGTGGTTGACCGTCCGTCCGTAAAAAATTGTGTAAGCATCTCTCCGTATGTGTAGGATTATTGTTTTCAAAAATAGGCAATACTTTCTCGCTCAAGTATAAAGCCTAAGTATAAGTCTGTTGCTAATGTGACTGCTGAGTTGACTTGGATTCAGTCTCTTCTTTGAGAACTTGGTGCTATTCAGGAGCAGGCACCTATTATGTGGTGTGATAACTTTGGTGTAACATACCTGATAGCTAATCTAGTTGTTCATGCTTATACGAAGCATATTAAATGGATTTGCATTTTTCTCTAGAGAGAATTGTTCAAAAGCTACTATAAATTGGGTCTATTTCTTTGAAGGATCAAGTGATAGACATATTCACTAAACCCTTGTCGGTACAACTTTTCTTTTTGTTCAGGCGCAATCTTAACCTTGCTCATGCAGTTGTGATTGAAGGAGGCTAATAAAACATTCTGTATATATACGTGTCTAGCATATTCAGGATTCTGGTTATTTGTCTACCAAGTTAGGGGAGTAAATCCGCGCAATTAGTGCTCAAGTTAGCCTAATTTACCAGTATCTCTCAAAAATCGATATTATCCTAATAATTCAGATTAGCGTAATATGAGTTGATGTCAAGAAACTTAACACTAGTTTTAGACTAATAAATGGGTGGGTCTGTCTAGGTCTAAGTGGATTAAGATTTTCTCAAGTCACAATTAATTCAGAAAGGCTCACTAGTAGAAAAGGGAGCTTTGGTTTGGTCCAGAGTCTAACACTAGTCTCGATTTGTTACGGGACGAGCACTAGTCCCGGTTCGTACCGTTTTCAGTGGCTAGGAGCTCGAGAAAACTCTAGTCCCGGGTCATTCCGAATACAATCCGGGACTAAAGGAGTGCGGGCGCGTGCAACACCCTTTTTCCCGGGTCATGATACTGCCCGGGACTAAAGGGGTGGGACTGTGGACAACTTAAAATGGCTATAACTTTTGCATACGATATCGGGAAAAAACGTACATCACGACCTGGGACTGAAGTGGTGCGGATGCGGGCAACTTAAAATGACTATAACTTTTGTGTTCGATGTCGGAAAAAACATACAACCTATCAAAATGTGCTGAAAAAAGTTTTAATTTCGATTTCAACAGCCTTAGGCCGTTGGGATTCTTTTAGATTTTTAAAATTCGAAAAGGAAAAAAGTTATTTAAATTTTTAAAATTTTTAGCAACTTTTTTATGCCATATTTGGATTCCTCACATTTTCTAATAATAATGGATATATTATTTGTCGAATTTCGATTTACAGATTTAAAGATATTATTTATGCCATATTAAATGAATAAATGACAAAAAATGAATAAAAAATTATTTTATTTAGTTTTTTACTTTTATTGGATTAAAATATTAGTATTACTTATTTATTGTTGTTTACTTAAATAGTTGTTTGTAATTTCAAAAAATAAAGATGTATGACATATTGATATGGGCTAATAGGATTGGTATGATAGTGTTGACAATAAGGTATAAATGGGCTTCGTGCAAAAACATCCTGATGGAACAAAAAAGTTAAGCGTGATGGGGTGACCGACAGGAAAGTTTGACCACAAGTGTAATTTGACCTAAAATTAAGTATAGTTAGTATTAAAAATAATCCAAATGAGAGGATTAATGAGTCAAACAATTTAAAAGTTCAAGAAAAAATTCGAAACAAATTTTGAAAAATAAATTGAAAAAGTTTTAAAAAAATTCTATAGTCCCGGGCCATATTACGACTCGGGACTAAAGGTCCTCCATCCCCCACGCTGCAAAAACGACCATGTGGTGTCCTCTAGTTTTGGGTTGTAGCAAACCAGGACTAATGGTAGGGGTCTTTAGTCCCGGTTTCGCAGTCCCTGATGCAAAACCGGGACTAAAGGCCCTTACAATCCGGGACTATAGGCCCTTTTTCCACTAGTGGCTCAACTATAGTTTGGATAAAGTTGCATCCGGGTGAAAAAGTGCAGGTCTAGAAAGTTCAACTTGCACATTTTTCACTAAAGCCGAGTGGCACTCTACTACCTCCATTCCGGTTTATAAGACAAATACGTAATTCGAGAAAATAGTTTAACCGTAGATTTAATCAATAATATATGAATCATATGTCACAGAAATTCTACCATCATAAGCGTATTTTAAATATGAATCTAATGGTATGATTTTTGTTAAATATAGTTTGCATTTTATTGACCAAATTTACGATCAAACTATTTTTTTTAAGTACGTATTTGCCTCATAAACCGGAATGAAGGTAGTACTATAATTGCACTTTTCAATTCATATTTTATTTAGCAGCTTCTTCATATATTTAACCTTAACTTATCTACAGATAGCAGTTACTCGATTAAGTTTGAATTAATTATATTCCTGTTCTTGTAGTGCAAATAAATTGTCGTCGCCATCAGATGGATTTGACAATCTGCGCCCTCTGGTCCACCCTGGCGTTTCTTACCGTCGTCACTGCATTAATTATCACCAATATTGCAAATACTAGAAGAAGAATTGCCTTAAGTTCTGTACGTACAAGACCACCTCCACCTGAGGTGAAGGGTATCGCTATTCTAAGACTCTTACTTACTCTTTGTACAAAGGGCCCCGACGGTACAATGCATTATATCTATATAACAAGTTTGGCAGCGTGTTCACCGTGAGTTTTCTTTGGAAAAGAATAACCTTCTTGGTTGGACGGGAGACGTCTGCTATGTTCTTCGGAGTGTTGGAGTCCGAGGCTACCGTTGGAAACATATATGAGTTCACCGTGCCCATATTTGGCCCAGATGTTGGCTACGCTATGGATCACGATGTTCGGATGGAGCAGCATGGTTTCTTTACCGAGTCTCTCAAGCCAACGCAGCTGAGAAAACATGTTGCTCCCATGCTTCATGAAGTGGAGGTAAATTACGAAGCCAAGGTGGCTCTTTTTTTTCTTTTCTCCTTAATTGGTCATTCTATGTCATTTCTGATCACTTGTTTTCTACTATCGATACATATATATGCACAATATAATCCACTTAACTGACCAGAGTTGATAATAATGATATTCATATTTCACAGAACTACTTTGCAAAATGGGGAGAAGAAGGGGTTGTTGATTTGAAAGAAGAATTCCCTCGACTGCTCATGTTAATCTCATGTCGATGCCTTGCTGGAAAAGAAGTCCGGGAGAAGATGTTCGGCCAGTTCTGCACATTGTTTCACGAAATCGAGGAGGGTTTCAACTTTGTAAGTTTCATGTTTCCATACATCCCGACTGGAGCAAACCGCCGACGTGACAGAGCAAGGAGCAAGCTCGGAGGAATTCTGAGTGAGATTGTGAGGTCACGTGCGAGCTCCAATAATCGTGTGGAGGACGATGTGCTCCAGAGATTGATGGATTCAACATTTGAAAGTGGCCGTGCCACAACAGAAACAGAGGTCAGCGGGTTAATCATCGCCTTGATCTTTGCTGGAAAGCACACGAGCGCACATACTAGCATGTGGACTGGAGCTTGCCTTTTGACCCATGAAAATTTTCTAAATGCTGCTTTAGACGAGCAAAAGAAAATAATTAGAAAATACCAAGACAAGATAGACTACGACGTCTTGTCAGAGATGGGGACCCTGCAGCGCTGCATCAAGGAGGCAACACGTATGTACCCTCCAGTCCCAACATTAATCCGCAAGGTACAAAAAGACATCAAGGTGAATACAAAAGAAGGCAGGGAATATAGCATCCCAAAAGGTAACAACTTGGTAAACCTTTTAATGATGAACGGTATACTGCCACACGTTTACAAGAACCCTGGGGCGTATGATCCAGATCGGTTCCGTCCAGGGAGAGAGGAGGACAAAGTTGGTGGCAGATTCTCTTACACATCTTTTGGCGGTGGAAAGCATACTTGCAGTGGAGAGGCCTATGCTTACATGCAAATTAAAATTATATTAAGCCACATGCTGAGGAACTTTGAACTCAAACTGGTTTCTCCTTTTCCCAAGCTAGATTGGAGCAAGTTTACGCCAGAGCCTAAAGGAAAAGTACTAGTAAGCTACAGGAGATGTCGTCTGGTTTAGCGCCTATCTATACGGAGTACTATATGCTACAATTACGTTTCGTTCAAACATTTCAGCGGTTTCGGCCCAGTTCTGTAATCTCCAATACTTTACTACCATCATAATAAATGCATGGCTCATATGTGTTTATTTTGTTTGTCGACAATTATTTTCTTTGAGGTTGTTGTAAACATACGGACTAGGTGGCGTGGTGGTTGCCCTGTTGTTTCGTTCGCTAGTGCGGGGCCAATTATCATTTCACATCTCATTTCATGCTTCCCCGCGAGACCGTAAGCGCGTGGCGTGGTGGCGCAGAGAGGAAAGGAGCGCGGTGACGAAAGGACATATGAGATGGCGGTGGCGGAAGAAACTAATCCGGAAGGAGGAGAGGAATGGATTCGATGGAAGTGGATACACCCCATATATGTGTATATACCATATCTGCCTTCCATAGTGAATAAGTTCACAACAATCAAATTCTGATGTATATATCTGTATATTGTATTTCCCCATGTTAGAGGCTTTCTACATATTTGCCCTATACCTGTACTATATATTGTGGCCTTTGGCCAGAGAAATACAAGTTGCATATTCCTGACATGGTATCAGAGCTAGGTTAGCCTCCTCCTACTCGCAACTTCGTCGCTGTTGCCGCCACCGTCCCTGTCGCCGACGGTCCTGCCGTCGTCGCCGTCACCGGTTGCCGCCTTGTTTCTGGCCGTCGTTGCCGTTTCCAGATCGGATCGATCTCAGATCGCGCCTCTGCTTGACCTCTGCTCGACCAGATCGACGCAGCCCGCCTCTGACTCTGCACGCGGTCTCCTGCTACTCACCGTCGTACGTCTGCAAGCTGAGACCGGCCCCGCCACTTCCTCTGCTGATTACGCCGATCTGCTGTTGCGCCGATCTCCCTCCACGCCTCCTGACGCCAGCCTCCACGTGCTGCCCGCCCCACGCGGGACCGCCCACCCCGCCTGACGCCCCACGCGGGACCGAACACCCCGCCTGACGCTCCACGTGTCGTCCGCCCCACGCGGGACCGCCCACCCCGCCCGACTCTCCACCTGCCGCCCGCGGCAGGGGAAGCTTCTCCACCTGACGCACGCCCGCCTGCGCCAGGGATTGGACCCGCCCGCCTGCGCCAAGGGACTCCACGCGGGCCAGCATCCCTGCTCCTCCCAGCCTCGCTGCCCCTCCACGCGGGCCGGCGTTGCATCCCTGATTGGATCCGAGCACAGATTTCTCTTCGTCAAATCTGCGAGTTAAAAAAAATAAAAAAATTGAGCTATGTCTTCTGCATCGGGCTATGTTGCGATTCCTCGCTGCCCGGTGATCTTCAATGGCGCGAATTATCCGGATTTCGGTGCCTTTATGCGCGTTCACATGCGCGGTCTCTGTCTTTGGGGTGTGCTCTCTGGCGAGGTCTCCTGTCCGCCGTGCCCCCCTGCTCCTGTGGCTCCTATTCCGCCGACGCCGATTGTTCTCGGTGCTGATGCTTCTCAGGAGGCCAAGGATGCTGCTCAGAGTGCCGATGACACTGCTGTTGCTGCTTATGACCTGAAGTTCAAGCAGTACTCTTCTGATCTCGAGGCCTATCGACACGCTCTGGCTGCTTACACTCTGTGGGTTGATGAGGATGCTCGTGCTGCTGCTGTTCTCACCTCCAGTGTTCTGCCCCAGTATGCTGCTGAGTTCATGAGTCTCCCTACTGTTGCCGCTCAGTGGGCCCATCTTCGTCAGCGCTATCAGCCGTCTGGGGATGCTCTTTACCTGTCTGTGGTTCGCCAGGAGCATGCTCTCCAGCAGGGTGATTCTACTATTGATGAGTTCTATACTCAGAGTGCTGCTATCTGGCGTCAGCTTGATTCTCTCTGTACTGCTGTTTGTGGCACATGCTCGTGCTGCCAGATTGCGCTCGGACTTGGAGTTTCACCGCATCTATGAGTTTCTGTCTCGGCTTCGCCAGGAGTTTGAGCCCCGGCGTGCTCAGCTGAATGCTCGTGGTCGTGTTCCGCTCTCTGAGGTGTTGTCTGAGCTTCGGGCTGAGGAGACCCGTCTCCGTGGTGCTGGTCTTCTTGCGGTTCCATCTGCGCTTGCTACTCGTGGTGCTCCTTTGCCGTCTGCTCCCTCGACTCAGCCGCGGTCCCCTGTGCTGCCGCTGCCGATACTACCCACTCCTCCAGGTCAGGGTCAGGGTCAGCTTCAGCACCAGCAGCCTCAGGGTAAGAGTCCGCATCAGCAGGCTCGTGGTCAGGGTCGCCGTGGTTCTCTTCATCACTGCTCTTACTGCAACAGGGATGGTCACACTTGGGCCACCTGTTATACACGGGACCCCAGTTTACGTCAGCAGCACCAGGCTCGTGGGCAGTCGGCTTCTTCCGGATCTTCAGCAGTTGCTCTCTCTGATCAGGACATTATCAGGAGTCTTCGCGGTCTGCTTGCTGCTACAGGCTCTTCTTCGACGGGCACTACTGGTTCTGTGACTGACTCTTCAGGCACTGTGCTACCACCACCTTCTACACAGTTAGGTACGTCTTCGTGGTATCTGGATTCTGGAGCTTCTTTTCATATGACCTCTGAGTCTTCTTCTCTGTCCGCTCTTCGTTCTCTCCCTTCTCCTGTCCGTGTTTTTACGGCTGATGGTACCTCTCTCCCTGTTTCTAGTCGGGGCACCCTTTCTACTTCTTCCTTTTTTGTTCCTGATATTTCTCATGTCCCTCTTCTTAAGATGAATCTGTTCTCTGCTAGCCAGCTTACTGACTCTGGTTGTCGCGTCATTCTTGATGCTGATTCTTGTGTTGTTCAGGACCGTCGCACCCAGTCCCTGGTTGGAGCTGGCCCTCGCAGCCGTGACTCTTCAGGTCTTTGGGAGTTAGACTGGCTTCGTGTTCCTTCCGCTGCCACTTCATCTGCCAGTTCTTCTTCGTTTGTCGCTTCTACTACCAGCTCTTTTCAGCAGTGGCATCATCGTCTTGGTCACCTCCGTGACTCTCGCCTGTCGTCATTAGTTCATCGTGGTCTTCTGGGGTCTGTCTCAGGAGATGGATCTTTGCATTGTCAGGGCTGTAGGTTGGATAAACAGATTCAGCTTCCCTATCCTACTAGCGCGTCTGTATCTCAGCGACCTTTTGATTTAGTTTATTCCGATGTTTGGGGTCCGGCTCCCTTCGCTTCGAAAGGGTGTCATCGCTACTATATTTTATTCATCGATGATTTTTCTCGGTACACTTGGTTGTATTTTATGCGCTCTCGTAGTGAGGTGCTCTCCATATATCAGCGTTTTGCGGCCATGGTTCGTACTCAATATTCTACCCCCATCCGTGTGTTTCGTGCTGATTCTGCTGGTGAGTATATCTTCCAGATGTTGCGAGGTGTTCTTGCTGAGCAGGGCACTCTTGCTCAGTTCTCCTGTCCTGGCGCACATGCCTAGAATGGCGTTGCTGATCGTAAGCATCGCCATCTTCTTGAGACCACTCGCGCCATGATGATTGCTTCTTCTCTCCCGTCGCATTTCTAGGCTGAGGTTGTCGCTACGTCGGCTTACCTCATCAATATTCAGCCTTTTGCTGCCTTGCAGGGTGGTATCCCTCTTGAGCGCCTCTCTGGACGTCTCCAGACTACTCCATGCTTCGCTTGTTTGGTTGTGTTTGCTATGTTCTCCTTGCTCCTCGCGAACGCACCAAACTGACCGCTCAGTCTGTTGAGTGTGTCTTCCTCGGATACAGTGATGAGCATAAGGGCTATCGTTGTTGAGACCTTTTGTTAGGAATCTGACTGGCCAAGAAGAAAATTAGTCGGAGGAGGAGTAAATTGCGGACAGAAAGACCATAACAATGCTGCATGTAGTACGAACTCCTCCAGATTAATGAGGTCGAACATTAATGCTCTGTAGGGGTATTTTGGAGAGAAACGGGTAAAAGTAGACTCTGCGCCTTAATGCCTTATGCTTTGAGTAAAAATTAGAAAAAAAATTATGCCCTAATATAACCTCTAGGATGAAGGGAGTATACACTAAAATGTGTTTAGATACATTCGAATCTAGACAAATTCAAGACAGTTATTTCTGAACGAAGGGAGTACATTTCTTGGCAACAACTTTTATTGTTTACTCTTTAATCCTTGCGTTGTATATCATCTACACTCTCGCAGTATGCAAAGCAAAACCCTCTTCCGGCGAATGTTCCAATGCTGAAGATTGAGAATAGTGCAGATGTCACCGAAGAAATTATATCAGCTTCCTTGAGGCGAGCTCTAAATCAGTATTCCACTCTACAAGCACGTGATGGTCATTGGCCCGGTGATTACAGTGGAATTTTGTTCATTATGCCGATTATTGTAAGTATTCTGCTCTTACAATGGATGCTTTAGCTCCAACTTCTACTTTAACTATCCCAACTACCGCAACTTATACCCCATTTTGGCTATGGGGGAGCTCAGGAGCCGACTTCTCTCGAATAAGACCTGACACGGATGCATACTGATACTACAGCAATGTGGAGACAAATAAGTAGTCTTTGTAATCGGGAACGTACAACACTATTTCCAAGACCATTTGATTATTGTTTGTATTTTGATTGGGTGCTACGATCACCATGTGACTCTCGGGAATAATTACGTGTCAGTTCACCCTTTATTTTCCAGACTAGATATGACTGCACACAATTTTTACGCGCCGTGTGTATCTCGTCAGCGCACAGCGCCTGTCTGCAGCCACATATCACACATGTCACTCCCCTCCTCCAGAAATAAGTGTATTCCTAGGTTGGGTTCTAAGGCTGGTCATATAGTGGAGAGTAACTTAAAATAATAATATAAAAAATAGCAATACATAGGATATTAAGTTGATATATTATGAAACTATATTCCAAGACGGGTCGAGTTATAGTAACTTAGTATTACAAATTTTTTTCAACAAAAACAATATATAAATAACGGGGAGATACAATTACACTTAGCCTCTGCAACAACAAAATATCTAAAATACATCAAGAATGCACACAACAAACTAAAGAAGAAGAAGGAAGAGAAAAAAAAAGCTCAACCACGGTCACAACAGCAGCACTCCAAACACCACCAAAGACGACATACGGAAGACATAAAAAGATCTCCAAAATCAATGATTCCAAGAAGGATATGGTACAAAACTATCGACATCGTCCGATCAAAAATCTTATGTTCTCACGTTGGACAAATTCCAGATGTTAGATTTTCACGCTAAATAAATTCCAGGCTTTAAAAATAATGCCTTCAAGAAGGACATTGTCAGGTAGAATTAATGAAGGCCAGATCTTAGATTTTTATCTTAAAGTCGAGACTTGGCACTCGAGGAGCACCACCAAGAATCTTTGACCAAAATTTTCAAGGTAAGGCCCATACACATATGTATAAGGCGCATACACATTTCAAGGTAAATCTTTGACCAAAATTTTCAAGGTAAGGCCCATACACATATGTATAAGGCGCATACACATTTCAAGGTAAATCTTTGACCAAAATTTTGATCAATAATATCTCGTCTAAATTGAATAAAATTGATACAGTTGGATTTGTATTAAAGAACACTTTCTAATGATATTAACTTTTCATCAAATAGGTGTGCACTTTTCATACCGTTTGTTGGGTCAACACGTAGTTTAGAAAAAGTTCAACATAAATGCTATCAACTGAGCTTTTTAGAGTGGTTAGAAGTTTTAATAACCATCGATCCACCTTGATCTAACATGTAGTACACTTTTTTTAGAGTGGTTGGCATTTGTCATACCATTATAAATCTTTTACCGATGAATTCATAGTTTCTCCGTCCCGGTATAAAGGACACATACTATTAAAAATCATACAATCTCATAACTTCTCATTTTTTAGGCACATAAGCATTTAGTTTCAGAGGATTAGTGAGAGTCAAATTAGCCCTAATAAGGAGAAGCTTAGGGTCCAGAGATTTATTATATGTGTTCTTTAAACCGTGACGGAGAAAAAACAGATTTGACCAAAGCTCTAACCGACCAGATCTGGCTTCACATGTTGTTTAATGGTCACTCTGAGGACGTGCCATATATTAATGTATCTTCCGAGATCGCGCTCTCGAGGGACGCTACTTGTGTATACAAATGTTAGCGAGGATTAAGTTGGGGAAGTGCTGCACCAGGTAGTTGACAAGATCTACACTCTTTCGACGGTGGAGTGTGTGTGGAGGATTTGAAGTTCGTATTCAGGTATGCTCCTTGTGTATTTCCAGTGAATTCTTTGAACACTAGTGGCTTGCTGTCTTTTCATCATATTGTGTAAACATATTGCTCCCTGTATACGACGGGACTCCATCTAGTAATAAGAGAACCACAAATGGAGTAGGATCTGCCTTGTTGGTCTCTGCGTGTTCTCTCTAGACTCTACCTCTTCTCTCTACGAGACTCCCGTTATGACGAGTCATTTTATCATTATAATGGAGCTAGTCGTCGGCCCCGAGCACTCCCTGCTGATGCCAGCCAGACATCCCCAGATGCGGCTGACGAATCCGGCGATCTCCGGCTCGGTTGATTCCAGTTGCTGCCTAAGAGACCTCGAACCTTGAATTCGGCGCCACCGGCCACCGTCATCGTCGTCTTCGCCCAACCGCGGCCGGCTAGATCTCACCTCCGAGCACGTGGTGATGGGCACCGATGAGATGAGATCCGAGCTTGACGGCTGGATGAGATAGCTAGGGACGCATAGCTCTTGGCAGCTCCAAGTCTTATTTGCCCTTTTCTGTGTGTGTGTTAGACTACCATAGTTGGACTATCGTGCTCTCTCCATCTAAAAATAACTGACTTAATTTTATTTAGGTTTAAATATATCTAAACACATTTTAGGGTGTACATACATTTAAATTAGACAAATTCAAGTTAGTTATTTCTGAATGGAGGAAGTAGTTTTTTTTATAAAGAGGACTATTTAGGGGGAGAATTTTTGGCTGCCGAGCTCCCGTGCTCTTATTTTAAATTATACTTTTGAGCTCCAAAAAATATTTTAAAAAACATCTCGATGTGGCCCATGATTTATATACAAACTTACAAAATATCAATTTCAAATACTTGTATTATGAGCTATATAAAAATGACAAGAGTGTACATCTGTGAAAATATGTTTTCAAATCACCAAACTTAATCAGATTTGTCATTTTTTGTGTAGACCAAAATTGAAAAAAAATCAGGTCACAGTTTTGCATGCTTGTGGGATACAACAGGGATTATGTCTGTAACTTTTCAAATATTTTTTTAAATCAGAATAGAAAAAAATCAAAAAAAATTCAAGTATTTTTGAAACTATATTTAAAAAAAAAAATTGGAACTGATAAATATGGTTTTTTGAAACAAAGAGAGCATTGGTAGTCGGAAGCCAAAAGACACTTTCCGGTATCATGCATTTAAAGTATTAAATAAAAGAGAAGAGTTACAACTAACAGCTCCGAGGTGGAGCACAAGTTCAGGACCGAAGCGCTGGACAGGCCGAGTTTCAGCAGAGATAAAAAAGTAAACAGGGAGAAGTGAAGTCAAACCGAAGCAAGCCAACAACCAATGGGGACTTCCCCATCCCTATCTCTTTACCAAATTTCTCTGCTCTCCATACATAGGAAACCTCGTGCACCATTTTCTCTCCCATTAGCTTCAGCCACCGAATTCCAGCCGACGATGAGGTTGATGGATGGGTCGTACTAGGCGTCGGGATAATTCTCAAATATCCCCCGGGTCCTCCTGCTGACACGTGTTTCTAAAAAGTCTAAAATTTCTGTTTTTGCTACAAACATCTTCGTTTTTGCTACAAATAGTCTCACTTTTGCTACATGTAGAAAAAAGGTTTGGTACCGAAAATAGAAAAACAAACTAGACCTTGCCGGAAACCTCGCTGCCGACCGGGTAGCAAAAATGTTGTGCTAATGTAGCATATCCAACCTCGCCGGAGACTTGCCAGAGGCTTTCGCCGGAGACCTCGCCGGAAACTATGTAGCAAAATAATTGTGCTAATGTAGCAACACCTGAGAACAATTATAGCAAAAAAGTTCAGCATATGTAGCAAAAAAATGACTTGGCCGGAGACATTACCCGAGATCCGTAGCAAAAAGACTCCGTAGCAAAAACTATACGCTATAATAGCAAAACCAGTAAAAGATTATAGCAAAAAATCTGCTAATTTACCAAATCCGATTTTACGAGAGGCCTCGCTAGAGAACTTGACCGCAGATAGCAATGCTGCTCGCCGTAGATAGCGACGTCTCTCGCCGCATGTACCAACAACACTCGCGTATGTAGCAAAGTAGAACCTTGCAGCAGCCGCGACGGGAGGTTCATGGCAGCACCTACCTTGCGCGTAGGTAGCAGCGGTGTGGTGCCATACGTAGGTAGTAGCAGCGAAAATCAGCAGGAGGCAAGGTGTGGTGCCATGGACGCTTGACTTGTTGTGAGAGATGGGAGAGAGGAGAAAGATGAGTGGAGGAGTGGAGGAGAAGCACCCTAGGAAGAGATAAGGCTGAACGTGGGCCAGTACATCACTCACGCTTCTGCTTTGCTTTAACATGGACCGGAATACGTACGCACGCTCAGTCCAGAGGAAGCTAGCGAACACGCGCGCAACAGCGACCTGGGGGATCGAATCGTTCTATCCCCCAGGGGAACTTTATCATTTTCCTTGATGGATTCAACGTGACATACCGGCCCACGGTGCCGGAGACTCTAGTTGCATTGAGGGGATGTGGGTTGACAGAAGCCTCCCTTTACCTGTTTCCTCTGGAAAAACGCCCTTGACCCTGGGAGACAACCACACCGCCGTCTCCCATCTTCCTTCCTCGAGCTCATCTCCCTCCACCGCTGGCTCACGTCGCTAGGCTATGGCGGTCTCTGTCCTCGCGCCCCCACATCCGACCAGATTGCGGCGGAGGCCTGCCCTTAGATCCCGGCGGTGATGGCGGGGCAGCGGCGGCTAGGGTCTGATGCTGGCGGATCTGAGGCGGCGGGGCTGGTGGAGTTCATGGATGTCCTCGGATCGGCCCAGATCCAATTACGGCCATCTTCGTTGTCGACCAGTGAAGCCGCACAGAGGTCTTGTGTGTACTGCTCCGCATCATGGGGACGCCTGGGGCGGAGGCCTTGGGCTTTGTGGTGGTGGTCATATTCTCCGTCAGAGGTGGTCCGCATGAGGCTAGTTCGGCGGATCCCGGGATCCGTCATCTAGTCCCATCAGCGAGGCGGGGAGATCTAGGTGCCGGTGAAAATCGAGCCGTTGGCGGGCGATGGTGGCGTTACCACGTCGTTACCTTGATGAAGGCATCGTCATGCATCTAATGTCGACCTAAATCGTGCTACTCCGGGGGAAACCCTACGATCTTTGGATTGAGCGATAGCGGCATCGTGGTATCGTGTTCTCTCTTGGGAGTATCGCTTGTGGAGCAGCGCTTGATGGATGAGTCAGGAGAGGTTGAGCGGCTTTGTCTTGCATGGAGCTTCGGAGGCGATGTTAAGTCATGCTTGACCGACAGGTGATACGGTGATTCATGCATGTTCGGCAGGTGCTACACACGGCAGATCCTCTAGAGACTTCAGGCTATGTTTGCTAGTGGTACTTGACGACATGGTGCTGCGAGGTACCGGTGGCACCCACGGCGTGTCTTGGAGATAGTGCGCAGGGAGGTGGTGCTATTTGGCACCGTGGTGGTGTCGGTGGCTGGTGTGGAGAGAGTCTGCACATCGATATACATGCTGATGATGGTTTGGCGGAAGATAGTGGAGACGGCGACATCCGGAGAGTGTGCGTGGGCACCGTTTCGTGGATAGGCTGAGCGGAACTGATCTCCTAGAGTGCATGAGGCAGCTAGGTGTTTGCTAGATCTCGTAGGGGAGCTAGCGATATGGTTATCATTTTGCTCGGTGTTTTAGTTTGGCGGTTCTGCTTTGTATGATCTTTGTAATAGCTTTTGCCACATGTTGTTGCTCTAATAATAAATAAAGGCTGTGTACATTGATTAATGCAGAGGCCAGGGCTTCGCTCCCCATTTTGAAAAAAGGGATTTACTTCTTCAGGCGGCTCCGAGATAATCTCTCACGGTTGTTGTGTGGTTGACCGTCCGTCCGTAAAAAATTGTGTAAGCATCTCTCCGTATGTGTAGGATTATTGTTTTCAAAAATAGGCAATACTTTCTCGCTCAAGTATAAAGCCTAAGTATAAGTCTGTTGCTAATGTGACTGCTGAGTTGACTTGGATTCAGTCTCTTCTTTGAGAACTTGGTGCTATTCAGGAGCAGGCACCTATTATGTGGTGTGATAACTTTGGTGTAACATACCTGATAGCTAATCTAGTTGTTCATGCTTATACGAAGCATATTAAATGGATTTGCATTTTTCTCTAGAGAGAATTGTTCAAAAGCTACTATAAATTGGGTCTATTTCTTTGAAGGATCAAGTGATAGACATATTCACTAAACCCTTGTCGGTACAACTTTTCTTTTTGTTCAGGCGCAATCTTAACCTTGCTCATGCAGTTGTGATTGAAGGAGGCTAATAAAACATTCTGTATATATACGTGTCTAGCATATTCAGGATTCTGGTTATTTGTCTACCAAGTTAGGGGAGTAAATCCGCGCAATTAGTGCTCAAGTTAGCCTAATTTACCAGTATCTCTCAAAAATCGATATTATCCTAATAATTCAGATTAGCGTAATATGAGTTGATGTCAAGAAACTTAACACTAGTTTTAGACTAATAAATGGGTGGGTCTGTCTAGGTCTAAGTGGATTAAGATTTTCTCAAGTCACAATTAATTCAGAAAGGCTCACTAGTAGAAAAGGGAGCTTTGGTTTGGTCCAGAGTCTAACACTAGTCTCGATTTGTTACGGGACGAGCACTAGTCCCGGTTCGTACCGTTTTCAGTGGCTAGGAGCTCGAGAAAACTCTAGTCCCGGGTCATTCCGAATACAATCCGGGACTAAAGGAGTGCGGGCGCGTGCAACACCCTTTTTCCCGGGTCATGATACTGCCCGGGACTAAAGGGGTGGGACTGTGGACAACTTAAAATGGCTATAACTTTTGCATACGATATCGGGAAAAAACGTACATCACGACCTGGGACTGAAGTGGTGCGGATGCGGGCAACTTAAAATGACTATAACTTTTGTGTTCGATGTCGGAAAAAACATACAACCTATCAAAATGTGCTGAAAAAAGTTTTAATTTCGATTTCAACAGCCTTAGGCCGTTGGGATTCTTTTAGATTTTTAAAATTCGAAAAGGAAAAAAGTTATTTAAATTTTTAAAATTTTTAGCAACTTTTTTATGCCATATTTGGATTCCTCACATTTTCTAATAATAATGGATATATTATTTGTCGAATTTCGATTTACAGATTTAAAGATATTATTTATGCCATATTAAATGAATAAATGACAAAAAATGAATAAAAAATTATTTTATTTAGTTTTTTACTTTTATTGGATTAAAATATTAGTATTACTTATTTATTGTTGTTTACTTAAATAGTTGTTTGTAATTTCAAAAAATAAAGATGTATGACATATTGATATGGGCTAATAGGATTGGTATGATAGTGTTGACAATAAGGTATAAATGGGCTTCGTGCAAAAACATCCTGATGGAACAAAAAAGTTAAGCGTGATGGGGTGACCGACAGGAAAGTTTGACCACAAGTGTAATTTGACCTAAAATTAAGTATAGTTAGTATTAAAAATAATCCAAATGAGAGGATTAATGAGTCAAACAATTTAAAAGTTCAAGAAAAAATTCGAAACAAATTTTGAAAAATAAATTGAAAAAGTTTTAAAAAAATTCTATAGTCCCGGGCCATATTACGACTCGGGACTAAAGGTCCTCCATCCCCCACGCTGCAAAAACGACCATGTGGTGTCCTCTAGTTTTGGGTTGTAGCAAACCAGGACTAATGGTAGGGGTCTTTAGTCCCGGTTTCGCAGTCCCTGATGCAAAACCGGGACTAAAGGCCCTTACAATCCGGGACTATAGGCCCTTTTTCCACTAGTGGCTCAACTATAGTTTGGATAAAGTTGCATCCGGGTGAAAAAGTGCAGGTCTAGAAAGTTCAACTTGCACATTTTTCACTAAAGCCGAGTGGCACTCTACTACCTCCATTCCGGTTTATAAGACAAATACGTAATTCGAGAAAATAGTTTAACCGTAGATTTAATCAATAATATATGAATCATATGTCACAGAAATTCTACCATCATAAGCGTATTTTAAATATGAATCTAATGGTATGATTTTTGTTAAATATAGTTTGCATTTTATTGACCAAATTTACGATCAAACTATTTTTTTTAAGTACGTATTTGCCTCATAAACCGGAATGAAGGTAGTACTATAATTGCACTTTTCAATTCATATTTTATTTAGCAGCTTCTTCATATATTTAACCTTAACTTATCTACAGATAGCAGTTACTCGATTAAGTTTGAATTAATTATATTCCTGTTCTTGTAGTGCAAATAAATTGTCGTCGCCATCAGATGGATTTGACAATCTGCGCCCTCTGGTCCACCCTGGCGTTTCTTACCGTCGTCACTGCATTAATTATCACCAATATTGCAAATACTAGAAGAAGAATTGCCTTAAGTTCTGTACGTACAAGACCACCTCCACCTGAGGTGAAGGGTATCGCTATTCTAAGACTCTTACTTACTCTTTGTACAAAGGGCCCCGACGGTACAATGCATTATATCTATATAACAAGTTTGGCAGCGTGTTCACCGTGAGTTTTCTTTGGAAAAGAATAACCTTCTTGGTTGGACGGGAGACGTCTGCTATGTTCTTCGGAGTGTTGGAGTCCGAGGCTACCGTTGGAAACATATATGAGTTCACCGTGCCCATATTTGGCCCAGATGTTGGCTACGCTATGGATCACGATGTTCGGATGGAGCAGCATGGTTTCTTTACCGAGTCTCTCAAGCCAACGCAGCTGAGAAAACATGTTGCTCCCATGCTTCATGAAGTGGAGGTAAATTACGAAGCCAAGGTGGCTCTTTTTTTTCTTTTCTCCTTAATTGGTCATTCTATGTCATTTCTGATCACTTGTTTTCTACTATCGATACATATATATGCACAATATAATCCACTTAACTGACCAGAGTTGATAATAATGATATTCATATTTCACAGAACTACTTTGCAAAATGGGGAGAAGAAGGGGTTGTTGATTTGAAAGAAGAATTCCCTCGACTGCTCATGTTAATCTCATGTCGATGCCTTGCTGGAAAAGAAGTCCGGGAGAAGATGTTCGGCCAGTTCTGCACATTGTTTCACGAAATCGAGGAGGGTTTCAACTTTGTAAGTTTCATGTTTCCATACATCCCGACTGGAGCAAACCGCCGACGTGACAGAGCAAGGAGCAAGCTCGGAGGAATTCTGAGTGAGATTGTGAGGTCACGTGCGAGCTCCAATAATCGTGTGGAGGACGATGTGCTCCAGAGATTGATGGATTCAACATTTGAAAGTGGCCGTGCCACAACAGAAACAGAGGTCAGCGGGTTAATCATCGCCTTGATCTTTGCTGGAAAGCACACGAGCGCACATACTAGCATGTGGACTGGAGCTTGCCTTTTGACCCATGAAAATTTTCTAAATGCTGCTTTAGACGAGCAAAAGAAAATAATTAGAAAATACCAAGACAAGATAGACTACGACGTCTTGTCAGAGATGGGGACCCTGCAGCGCTGCATCAAGGAGGCAACACGTATGTACCCTCCAGTCCCAACATTAATCCGCAAGGTACAAAAAGACATCAAGGTGAATACAAAAGAAGGCAGGGAATATAGCATCCCAAAAGGTAACAACTTGGTAAACCTTTTAATGATGAACGGTATACTGCCACACGTTTACAAGAACCCTGGGGCGTATGATCCAGATCGGTTCCGTCCAGGGAGAGAGGAGGACAAAGTTGGTGGCAGATTCTCTTACACATCTTTTGGCGGTGGAAAGCATACTTGCAGTGGAGAGGCCTATGCTTACATGCAAATTAAAATTATATTAAGCCACATGCTGAGGAACTTTGAACTCAAACTGGTTTCTCCTTTTCCCAAGCTAGATTGGAGCAAGTTTACGCCAGAGCCTAAAGGAAAAGTACTAGTAAGCTACAGGAGATGTCGTCTGGTTTAGCGCCTATCTATACGGAGTACTATATGCTACAATTACGTTTCGTTCAAACATTTCAGCGGTTTCGGCCCAGTTCTGTAATCTCCAATACTTTACTACCATCATAATAAATGCATGGCTCATATGTGTTTATTTTGTTTGTCGACAATTATTTTCTTTGAGGTTGTTGTAAACATACGGACTAGGTGGCGTGGTGGTTGCCCTGTTGTTTCGTTCGCTAGTGCGGGGCCAATTATCATTTCACATCTCATTTCATGCTTCCCCGCGAGACCGTAAGCGCGTGGCGTGGTGGCGCAGAGAGGAAAGGAGCGCGGTGACGAAAGGACATATGAGATGGCGGTGGCGGAAGAAACTAATCCGGAAGGAGGAGAGGAATGGATTCGATGGAAGTGGATACACCCCATATATGTGTATATACCATATCTGCCTTCCATAGTGAATAAGTTCACAACAATCAAATTCTGATGTATATATCTGTATATTGTATTTCCCCATGTTAGAGGCTTTCTACATATTTGCCCTATACCTGTACTATATATTGTGGCCTTTGGCCAGAGAAATACAAGTTGCATATTCCTGACATGGTATCAGAGCTAGGTTAGCCTCCTCCTACTCGCAACTTCGTCGCTGTTGCCGCCACCGTCCCTGTCGCCGACGGTCCTGCCGTCGTCGCCGTCACCGGTTGCCGCCTTGTTTCTGGCCGTCGTTGCCGTTTCCAGATCGGATCGATCTCAGATCGCGCCTCTGCTTGACCTCTGCTCGACCAGATCGACGCAGCCCGCCTCTGACTCTGCACGCGGTCTCCTGCTACTCACCGTCGTACGTCTGCAAGCTGAGACCGGCCCCGCCACTTCCTCTGCTGATTACGCCGATCTGCTGTTGCGCCGATCTCCCTCCACGCCTCCTGACGCCAGCCTCCACGTGCTGCCCGCCCCACGCGGGACCGCCCACCCCGCCTGACGCCCCACGCGGGACCGAACACCCCGCCTGACGCTCCACGTGTCGTCCGCCCCACGCGGGACCGCCCACCCCGCCCGACTCTCCACCTGCCGCCCGCGGCAGGGGAAGCTTCTCCACCTGACGCACGCCCGCCTGCGCCAGGGATTGGACCCGCCCGCCTGCGCCAAGGGACTCCACGCGGGCCAGCATCCCTGCTCCTCCCAGCCTCGCTGCCCCTCCACGCGGGCCGGCGTTGCATCCCTGATTGGATCCGAGCACAGATTTCTCTTCGTCAAATCTGCGAGTTAAAAAAAATAAAAAAATTGAGCTATGTCTTCTGCATCGGGCTATGTTGCGATTCCTCGCTGCCCGGTGATCTTCAATGGCGCGAATTATCCGGATTTCGGTGCCTTTATGCGCGTTCACATGCGCGGTCTCTGTCTTTGGGGTGTGCTCTCTGGCGAGGTCTCCTGTCCGCCGTGCCCCCCTGCTCCTGTGGCTCCTATTCCGCCGACGCCGATTGTTCTCGGTGCTGATGCTTCTCAGGAGGCCAAGGATGCTGCTCAGAGTGCCGATGACACTGCTGTTGCTGCTTATGACCTGAAGTTCAAGCAGTACTCTTCTGATCTCGAGGCCTATCGACACGCTCTGGCTGCTTACACTCTGTGGGTTGATGAGGATGCTCGTGCTGCTGCTGTTCTCACCTCCAGTGTTCTGCCCCAGTATGCTGCTGAGTTCATGAGTCTCCCTACTGTTGCCGCTCAGTGGGCCCATCTTCGTCAGCGCTATCAGCCGTCTGGGGATGCTCTTTACCTGTCTGTGGTTCGCCAGGAGCATGCTCTCCAGCAGGGTGATTCTACTATTGATGAGTTCTATACTCAGAGTGCTGCTATCTGGCGTCAGCTTGATTCTCTCTGTACTGCTGTTTGTGGCACATGCTCGTGCTGCCAGATTGCGCTCGGACTTGGAGTTTCACCGCATCTATGAGTTTCTGTCTCGGCTTCGCCAGGAGTTTGAGCCCCGGCGTGCTCAGCTGAATGCTCGTGGTCGTGTTCCGCTCTCTGAGGTGTTGTCTGAGCTTCGGGCTGAGGAGACCCGTCTCCGTGGTGCTGGTCTTCTTGCGGTTCCATCTGCGCTTGCTACTCGTGGTGCTCCTTTGCCGTCTGCTCCCTCGACTCAGCCGCGGTCCCCTGTGCTGCCGCTGCCGATACTACCCACTCCTCCAGGTCAGGGTCAGGGTCAGCTTCAGCACCAGCAGCCTCAGGGTAAGAGTCCGCATCAGCAGGCTCGTGGTCAGGGTCGCCGTGGTTCTCTTCATCACTGCTCTTACTGCAACAGGGATGGTCACACTTGGGCCACCTGTTATACACGGGACCCCAGTTTACGTCAGCAGCACCAGGCTCGTGGGCAGTCGGCTTCTTCCGGATCTTCAGCAGTTGCTCTCTCTGATCAGGACATTATCAGGAGTCTTCGCGGTCTGCTTGCTGCTACAGGCTCTTCTTCGACGGGCACTACTGGTTCTGTGACTGACTCTTCAGGCACTGTGCTACCACCACCTTCTACACAGTTAGGTACGTCTTCGTGGTATCTGGATTCTGGAGCTTCTTTTCATATGACCTCTGAGTCTTCTTCTCTGTCCGCTCTTCGTTCTCTCCCTTCTCCTGTCCGTGTTTTTACGGCTGATGGTACCTCTCTCCCTGTTTCTAGTCGGGGCACCCTTTCTACTTCTTCCTTTTTTGTTCCTGATATTTCTCATGTCCCTCTTCTTAAGATGAATCTGTTCTCTGCTAGCCAGCTTACTGACTCTGGTTGTCGCGTCATTCTTGATGCTGATTCTTGTGTTGTTCAGGACCGTCGCACCCAGTCCCTGGTTGGAGCTGGCCCTCGCAGCCGTGACTCTTCAGGTCTTTGGGAGTTAGACTGGCTTCGTGTTCCTTCCGCTGCCACTTCATCTGCCAGTTCTTCTTCGTTTGTCGCTTCTACTACCAGCTCTTTTCAGCAGTGGCATCATCGTCTTGGTCACCTCCGTGACTCTCGCCTGTCGTCATTAGTTCATCGTGGTCTTCTGGGGTCTGTCTCAGGAGATGGATCTTTGCATTGTCAGGACTGTAGGTTGGATAAACAGATTCAGCTTCCCTATCCTACTAGCGCGTCTGTATCTCAGCGACCTTTTGATTTAGTTTATTCCGATGTTTGGGGTCCGGCTCCCTTCGCTTCGAAAGGGTGTCATCGCTACTATATTTTATTCATCGATGATTTTTCTCGGTACACTTGGTTGTATTTTATGCGCTCTCGTAGTGAGGTGCTCTCCATATATCAGCGTTTTGCGGCCATGGTTCGTACTCAATATTCTACCCCCATCCGTGTGTTTCGTGCTGATTCTGCTGGTGAGTATATCTTCCAGATGTTGCGAGGTGTTCTTGCTGAGCAGGGCACTCTTGCTCAGTTCTCCTGTCCTGGCGCACATGCCTAGAATGGCGTTGCTGATCGTAAGCATCGCCATCTTCTTGAGACCACTCGCGCCATGATGATTGCTTCTTCTCTCCCGTCGCATTTCTAGGCTGAGGTTGTCGCTACGTCGGCTTACCTCATCAATATTCAGCCTTTTGCTGCCTTGCAGGGTGGTATCCCTCTTGAGCGCCTCTCTGGACGTCTCCAGACTACTCCATGCTTCGCTTGTTTGGTTGTGTTTGCTATGTTCTCCTTGCTCCTCGCGAACGCACCAAACTGACCGCTCAGTCTGTTGAGTGTGTCTTCCTCGGATACAGTGATGAGCATAAGGGCTATCGTTGTTGAGACCCTGTTGGTCGTCGGATACGTATCTCTCGTGATGTTACTTTTGATGAGACGCGTCCTTTCTATCCTCGTCCCACCGCTGGTGCTTACCCGGTGGAAGATATCTCTTTTTTTCTCTTCCCTGACACACCTCCTTCTACCCCTATTGTGTCTTCTTCAGGATCTCCTCCCCCTGATGTCTCTTCTTCAACACCGTCCTCTTCTGCTCCGTCTAGTTCTCCTCGTTCTCCGGAGTCTTCCTCTCCTATTCCCTCTTCTTCATCGTCGTCTCCTGCGTTGTCTTCCTCTGATGATCTTCCCTCTACTCGTCCTGTTCGTCAGCGTCTTGCCCCCAACCGTTACTCTCCTAGTTAGTATGGTCTTTCTGTTGCCTCCGAGCCGACCTCTTATCGGGATGCTGAGCATCATCCTGAATGGCTGTTGAAGTGTATAAGTGAATTGCACTAGCCCTTTCCATCAGTTCGGACTTTTGGTTGCGTTGGCTAGTGCATGAAGCTTGACATGGTATCAGAGCCTAAGGTCTCGAGTTCGAATCCTGGCTTTCGCAATTTATTCTAAAATTGATGTTGACCCCTCTGTGTCCACGTATAGACCTCTTGAGTCATACGTGAGTTTCGCGCGCCGTCGCTCTCTTCCGGTTGCACGTGCTGACTTCTCCCCGTCACACGTGAGAGGGGGTGTTGAAGTGTATAAGTGAATTGCACTAGCCCTTTCCATCAGTTCGGGCTTCCTGCATATTTGCCCTGTACCTGTACTATATATTGTGGCCTTTGGCCCCCAAAGGAATACAAGTTGCATATTCCTGACACATACATATGTGTTTTCATATACGCTTTCCACTAGGAAAAGGAATGCATAGGGAAGAAGTTAGCTTCTGATGTACAAAGCGGTTAAATTCACTTATTAAGAAGGTTCACTGATTAAGCAGTTTGTATTTGTAAAAGTAGTGGGGGAAGGAGGTCACCACTTTCACATGATCGTACACGTTATTAGTCATGAATTATATTTTAAAATTAATCATGAAAATATTGCAACATTGCTTTGTCTAGCGGTATCATCTTTTACTAACTTATCCACCTCCTCCTTCTAGGCCAGCTACCACCATCTCCTTGTCCTTCCTCCATCGCTCCCATTTGCAAGTTTTCCATACTTCACAAGCCGCAGCTAGTTCAGGACTACATATGCAAGCTCCTCGAATAATTTCATTACTCTCACGAGCAAGATCGCGCCCTTCGTTACGAGCTTGTAAACAGGCTTCTAAAACCACTCGATTAGCTGCTGCTGCACCAGGTGCATTTCACCAAGAATGTCCTAAAGTTCCTCCACCAAATTGTAATTCAAAATCATCCCTGAAGATTTTAGTCAGAGCTGGCATATGTCAAACATGAATACCACCTGAACCATATTGCCGAAGCCCACCCAGAGTGACACCACGAACCTATCGATGAGCCTCCCAGTGCCTTGTACCTAGTCCGTGTTTGTCTAAAGAAATGCCCAGTTGGTGCCTTCTCGGGCAGTCGGGCTTGGCTTTTTCCCCCTAAGTCATTGTCAAGCCGAATCGATCGGGCTCGGCATTCTCGGGATTTTATTTTTCTTATTAGGGGGCATTTAGTAAACATTTCATAACCCAAAACAATACTAGTAAGAACTTCACCAAAAATCAAACATCAGAGTTTTAATATAATTGCGCAAAATTAAGAAGCATGAGCATTGCAGAGTATATATTCGATACCATCGTAAAATTTCCTGATCATGACAATACGCCTTTACGTAATGAATTGAACTTTTATTGCTACGGCAGTGTTTTCAGTAATTGTTTTGGCCTGCTATTTTTCCATTTTTCATTTCTGACAACTGTGAGACGAAGTTAAATATTACAATTGTGCAAAGCAAAGTGTTCCAAACATCACAACATATAATATTTCCAAGAACTTCTATAGATTTCTAACTACTATAAGATAAGCGGCTGCTTTTTAGTATAGTGTGCACCAAGGCCGACTGTAAAAAATGTCTGAGGCGCCACATATATAGGATACGAAATGATAAACAAACACAAGCTAAACTGCGTGCATACTTTATACTCCATGACAGCGTGCTGATATCTGACAGCGATTTCTAATGGTTATTGCCTGAAATAGTAAATCTGCATATGGTAGCAGGCTAGTAGTTGTGCACTTGAATGAATTAGGAACCGCTCAGCGGAATTGTTCAAAATATGGAGGAAGTACTACATGACAGCAGCTGATTACATTTGTTTGGATTCTGACATTTGTGACGCAGGGGAAAGCTGTCTACTCTGAAGAAATGCTGTGGGAGAAAGCAGATCGTGCAGACGCAGAGTTCTGGAAGGAGATGAAGGCGATACAGGAATAGAGGGATGAACTTTGGAGGTAATGGTGCTAATGATGAGATTGCCATAGTCGCAATTCGTATTTAGTCTAAATCTTGGCCATGTTGTTAAGTATGTATCTTGTTAAGTATTTAGACCGGATGCATTCGTATGTAGATAAAGTTAAGGCCAATAATATGAACCGGAGAGAGTAGTATTTGTTGTGTGAGCCTTGATACTACATGCATGTAACTATGTATAACTGGAGTGAAAAATAGCAACTTGCATGTTTAGTTTATTTTTAAACATGGCAATGGAAGTGAATAATAACAATAGCTTGATCCTTTTATTTATATAAAAGAATAACCAAACATGTAACCCTGTATACTTTTGCTTAGCCAAAGCTGTTCATCTGGATCTTAGATAACTTCGTTAGCTATATAACAATATTTTTGGATTCTCTGAAAACCACCACTTCTGGGTGAGGAGTTACCAAATGTAAATATCTGATGGATGTAGTACCACCTACGGGAGCTAGAACGTCACCTCAAGCCCCTCCACAAAGTCTTGCTCAAGCACCACCACCTACGAGAGCATTTTATTTGTCATGAACCTGTCTGACACTAGTGTTCTTTTCTGGTAGATGAACCTGACTTTAACCTATTGATGTTGATGGGGGCATAGTTCATTTTAGTTTTCTTACATCGCGTTGAACAGCTATAAGAAACAACTCATTTATCTGTTTGAGCTTCACCCTCGGTTTCTGAATCTTCCTCTCAAAATATCATGTTTACTCATTCAAGCATTATTTACTCTTTTAACCGGAATCGGCCTTTTGTGCGCAGGCTTGAAGATGAGTGCCAGGCAATTCTTCACCAGCAGCTTGATACAATTAAGAAGGGATGCGATGTTATCACCTTCCTCTGTGTGTCCAATCTTATTCTGCAGGTGGCCAGTACGTACTAGTTTGACTGAGTCTGCTGGGTTTTAGCGTGACATGGCTGTAGGTGCCAGATTCTAAGTACTCCCTTCTTAGAATCCAGTAGTAGTAAGTTACTCCCTCCGTCCCTAGTAGTAAGTTACTCCCTCCGTCCGTAAATAAGTTTATATCTAGCTTTTGCCTAAGTCAAACATAATTAAATTTGACAAATTTTATAGAGAAATATAGAAACATATATTACATCAAATTGACATATTATGAAATTAGATTTAAAAATAAATCTAATGATATCAATTTAGTGTCATAAATGTTGGTACGTTATTCTAAAAAGTTAGTCAAACATAGTAAAATTTGACTTAGGACAAGGCTAGAAGTACACTTATTTGCGAACGGAGGGAGTATGTCCCGTGCCGGAACTGATATTTAGTGTTGTGGAAGCACAAGTGAACTTTAATACTAGTATGGATTGTATTTATTATGCTAGGCACTCGTGTACTTTCTATATAGTACATCTGAAAATTCTTCTCCACTAGTTAAAATGCTTCCCCACCGCGGCTGAATTTCTTGACTGTTGTTTCCCTTTTTCTTGACTGTTGTTTCCCTGTTTCTGAATTTCACCTGTTTACCTGTTTCTTGACTGTTGTTTCCCTGTTTCTGGTATCAGTATCTAGCTACGTTTCTTAATCCAGATTTTTTTTCTGCTCAGCTACACCAAGATGGCCCCATTTGCCTTTCAGATTTGGCCCTCTCCAACATGTGCATCGTGCATGTGAGACTGCAGCACACACCACGCTCAGCTTCAGGAATTTGCGAAATGCAGCGATTAATTCAACCAGTGTAGGCCTTTTGCCTAGCAAGTTTTGGTCGACGGCATAGCAGCACAGGGGGACGCTTGTTTCAGCTTTGCAGGTTCTTTCAGTTGCACGCCCAAATGAAACCACGTTACGTTGGTGGGTGGAGTATTACAGAAAAAAATGCTTCTAAAGAACGAAGAACAAAAGATAGCCTCTCTTCAGGGTGTGCCTTGCTATTATTATTGTCTGAATAAATGTTAGTTCTTGGCCTTGGTATTTCTCGGTCGTCGTCGTGGTGGTATGTGTGATCATTGACGAGCAAACTTGCCGGTAGAGTAGGAGCGGGCGGTGGTGGAGCAAGCGCGGCCGCTTGAGCTGCCATCCATGAATAGTGGAGAGGCTGGCCTACCCCGCCCGACTTCGCCGCTTCCTCTTGGAGGCCACGATGGAGGCCTCGAGCTCCTCATTCTCGGTCATTGGCCGCTCCATCGGCTCGGCCTCGAAGGTGATCGAACACTAGACCTAGATCGGCGAGGGGGAACTACGACTAGTCTGGCAAGCCCGGCTTGGGTTGGGGTAGGTGTACCCCACCCACTCCTCATCCTCCTTCTCTGGCTTTCGAAGTCTCCTCGTACTCCTTGTTATCAAGGGTCTCGAGGTGGGCCTCGATTGTCTGCCACCGAGTGTCTTGCTTGGCCTTGAAGGCTTGAACCATCGATTCTAGACCAGAGAATCGATGGCAAGTCAGGTCCCACCGTAGATCCTAAGGGACGAAGGCATCGTGTTGGACATGAGGCTGGGATGGCTGGCACCGGCACGCTGACCTGGGTGAGGTGTCGGTCGGTTTATATGTGACAATCAGGCAACTGGCACAGCATGCCCGCCTCCTTGATCATTTGTGTGGGCTCGATGTTGACGTTCACCTGCCGCTCTGAGTGGGGATGGGCGGCAAGCATGGTGAGCATGGGATGCGGAAGGGTGGGGAACGAGAGATAGAGCGGCGCGACCAGTTGTGGACTCCACCGGAGAATAACCTGGCCTTGTGGTCGTTGCGGATGGATTTGAACCACCACGGCTTCGTCATCATCGGCGGTGTGGAGTAGGGGGGCTAGGGTTTGGGAGGGTTTGACCGAAGTGTGAGTGAAGTGGATGCATATGACACAGTCCCCATTACAAAGGACATGGAAGGTTGGTGACGACAATGGTTCCCTCCTTCTATCACTGACGTGCGGGCCTTCGGAGGACCATGGAGGACATGTGCAGACGTTCGGGCTGTCCGTGGCGCGGCGCAAACCCAATCCAAATTTGACCAGGAACGCGCCGAAACGGACCTGTCTGGAACACACGGTCCTTGAGATGGCCAAAGTATGAAGGTACAAGCCAACAATTTTGAAAATAAAAAAAATAAAGAAAAATGAAGGCAGAAGCTGACGAGTCAATTCTCTCAATCAAGCACCGACACACTCTGGTGTGCCTTTTGTATCTATCAATGTACTACCTCCATTCCTTAAATTGACGCGTATAAATTTAGTAAAATATCAAATATTTTAAAGTTTGACAAAGTATATAGAATAATAATAATCAACAGCTATGATACTCTATATATCAATATATGAAAATATATTTCATGATGTCTTTAATAAGACTGATTTCATATTGTAGAGGTTTATAAACTTTTCTGAGAACTCTGATCAAATATTGTACCATTTGACTTTTGTCGAAATTCATATGTCTTGTTTTATGAAACCGAGATAATATTTATTAGTCTATCTCGTATTTCTACATCTATGGCATAGGGTATATTAGTGTTTATATTAACGTGAACGTTTATCAGAATATGGGGTACTTGTGATGTTTGATATAGACCTGATTGCTAAATTCTATTGTGCCCAGGCTTTGAAAAATCCATAGGTCCGTCACGGTTTACTAGAAAGACAAAGTCCAATCCATAATAATGCACCGGAACATATAATTTTTTACAGTATTATTATTTGACTAACCATCACGGGAAGCAAATACAAGGGGTTCACTATCCCAACATTGTAATATTGTCAAATGGAGTAAGAAAATAGAGCATGTTTGGAGAAATGTGTAGCAAACTAAACGCAGAGAACATAGATACGGTGCCCGTCCTAACTTTTTTTTGAAAAGTTTTAAAAATTCAAAAATTCATAAAATAAATCAAGGTTTAGACAATAATTTATAATGCACGCATGCAGAATATCATGTCAAAATACCTCGTATTCTAACCTCGGCAAAAAAGAGACAAGTGCAGACCTGGATGTGAACAGTATAAATTTGATGGGCCTTCGTGCTTTCCGAAATATAAAGTATTTCTGTTGAAAATTTGCAGACTTGTATTTCGTATTGTTGGCTACAAGTAGATATTTGATGCTTTTTGAAAAGGGCAGTACTACGCGTCCCCCAGGATAATACCCCCAAATTCGCTCATAAATCCCGCTTTTACTACAAATATACTCGTTTTTGCTATAAATAGGCCCGTTTTTCTACGTGTAGCAGAAAACGGTTCAGCCCAGAAAATAGAAAAACTGACTGGACCTCGCCAGAGATTTTACCGGAGACCTCACCAGCGACTGTGTAGAAAATTTTTTATACTAATGTAGCAAACCCGATCTCACCGAAGACTCGTCGGAGACTTTCGCCGGAGACCTTGTCGGCGACCATGTAGCAAAACAATTCCTAATATACCAAAGAATATCTCGTCGGAGACTTTCGCCGACCTCGTCGGCGACCATGTAGCAAAATAAATTCCTAATATAGCAAAGAATATCTCGTCGGAGACCTTTTGGCAAAATATTTACGTTATTGTAGCAAAATCACAAAACGGTGATAGCAAAATAAATATGCTAATGTAGCAAGCATGACTTCGCTTCGCCAGTAAACATCGTAGCAAAATATTTACGCTATTATAGCAAACACACAAAACTGTGATAGCAAAAAAAAATATACGGAAATAGCAAAAACCAACATCACACCTAAAAAAATCATAGCACTCTAAGAAGACGCCCGATAAGAACCTTGCGGTGCTAGCAGTGGCAACCACTGCCCTGTCGGTTGTAGCAGCGGCCTTCGCCGCCGCCCTACTGCTCATAGGAGCGCCACTAACCGCCGGTAGCAAAGCCCGACTGCCCTCGTAGCAAGTCTGGCCGACTGCCTCTCGTAGAAAAGTGCGACTGCTCTTGTAGCATTATCCATGGTCGCACCAGCACCACCACCACCGGCGCCGGAAGCATGTCCTCGCAGCAGCATCACTATCGGCGCGGGCAGCGCCACCATCTCGCACGAACAGCGCTACACCGAGGCAGACTAAACCACCACCCGCGCGCGGCAACACCGCCACCGGCGCCGACAGCATCACCACCGGCGCGGGCAGCGCCACCTTCGCGGACGGACAAGGGGGTAGGCCCACCACCGAGTGCAGACAGACCTTGGGCGCTAGCGTCGAACCCTGAGAAGGAGCAGCGCCGACGGGACCTTGAGGCCTGGACGGGGGGATCGCCGGAGAATGGGAAGAGGAGGATAGGAGGCGGCGAGGGGAACATCGCAGAAGCAAGGGATCGGGTTGGGGGAGGTGCTCCGGCCGCTGCAAGGCGAGGAAGGCGCTGGAGAATTTCTTCCGCGTGGAGAAGAGAATGATAGGATAAGGCAGACAGGGGGAGAGAGGTCCACACCAACACTGCCCACGCCCACTCTTCTTTGATCCGTCTGAGGGCCAAGTGGCAGCCTCGACCCGAGCGGAAGTGCGAGGAAAAAACAGGCGTGCGACGAGCGGGGGGATGGAATAGTTTGCTCCCCCGGACTATCTGTATCAATTCCCTTTTGAAAAATTAAAATAATGGTTCCATGATGTGGACGGGCTCCATATCCATTTTCTGATTGCACGCATTCCCTTTTGCAAAAGTAAGACAGGACACGGCACGGGGTATTTGATTGCAAAAGTAGTGCAGTACACGGAAATTCCAAACTCCGTTTCGTTAACTCCGTTTCGCTTTCCAAAGCAAAGTTTGATCGAAAGAATGGAACAACAAAATCTTAATTATATTTAACATAATTACTATAGTTGGATTCGTATTGAAAAATACTTTCCAGTGGTATTAGTTTTATACTAAAACTCTTTAAATATTTAGAGTAATTCTTGGTCAAAGAAAAACACGAAAACAGAGACGTCTTAAACCCCTGAAACGGAGGAGAGTATCCCGTAGGCCAGCCTCAAACGTGATTTTGCTTCAAAGGGAGGAGGGCGCCGAGAGCACAACACCAAACCAAGCTAGAAAAATTCAAGAAGCACTAAAAAATCAGCAAAACCGCTAAAAAAATCTACAGCAGAAGAATCCGTCTCAACCAAAACAAGCAGTCGGACAAGAACATCATCACTGACTGAACTCTCAACCAAATCAACAAGATCTCTCACTTCTCCACAGTCTGTCCAAGTCGAGTTCCAAGTCAAGTACAGTTTCATTAACGAGCATCAGCTGCTTTGCGCCAATGAGCGATCTGATTCCTGGGTTGCCGGAGGAGGTGGCGAGGGAGTGCCTCATCCGGGTGGGGTTCGAGTTCGACCAGCCGCCGACGGTGCGGCGCATCTCGAGACAGTGGAAGGAGGAGGTCGAGTCGCCGGCCTACAGCCGCCTGCGCCGTGCCGAGGGGCTGGCACGCCCATGCCGAGCCCACGCCGGTCGTTCTTCGCTACGGCAGTCGTCGACGGGACCGTGTACGCTCCGGTCGGCGCTCGCATACGACCTTGAGTCCGACGCGTGGGCTCTGCCTCTGCGTCGGCGGCAAGTTCCTGGTCGTTGGCGGGTACCCGACGCCGGCTCAGGGGAGTTTCGCTGGGTCCATCGAGGCCTTCGACCCGGCGACGTGGACCTGGTGCCCTGTCCATAAGGCCATGAGGGCCTGCTCGAGGACGGCGTGTGCCCGAGGACGTGCTGCGTGGCGCCTGGAGCAGAGCGTGTGCACATGCTGCGCGACAGGAACCTCGTGGCGCGCGACAGCGGCTCGTCTCTGCAGCGTGGGCGTGGCGCACGGGTGGCGTGCGTGCTGGAAGACGCCCGAACCGCCGCGTGCTCCTCTATATACTATATTTACAGCCTCTTTTCTTTTAAGCCCCGCGTCCTGGTCGCGCGCGCCGGCGCCGCCCGAGCTTCCTAGAGATCTCTGAAGAATCCTAGCTTATGTACAAAGCCATGTATAGTGTATACTGTATATAGAGGAGGCGTCGTATGCACACATTTGTTGTAAATATTGTTTGGTTTGAACTGGTGTTGGCACTTGAAAAGAAAAGAGGCTGTAAATATAGTACGTATGTGGCAAAGATTCTGAACCACTGATTTCTTCAGGTGTGGGGCTCGGAGGCACAAGCCAAACAGTTTGTACCAAAGCATGTCCTGTGCTTAAAACCGTTGGATTCGGCATGCACTCTAGCTAGCACTGCGCCCTTGACATGAAGTGTACAGGTAGATGCTTGAAAATCCTTGTGTGGCCTAGACAAACTGCAAACTGGGGGAATCCTCAAGGTTTCCAATAGTGCTCCAAACTTTCGATTGCAGCAAAAGACTGGAACCAATCAAAATCTAGGACGAGCGGAATGGGTTCTTCAGTGTTAATCTTTCTTGGTGGGAGAATTGCATTTGGACGTAATAAGGTAACTCACAAACAATGCAACAAAACTCCAGAGATATGTCCCAAGAGGGGAGAGAACACACGTATGATTAAAGCAATTAATTCGCTAATCCATATACTAGTATAGATAGATACAAATAGATAAAGTCAAGCAGCGTATAATCTGGCACATCAGCTTGCTACAAACGGTGATACAGTACTAGTATTTTAAATTCGACTAAGAAGAAGAATGCCTGCTGGCACGCCGAGAAGAAAAACAAGAATGGACGTCATGTAAATGCTCTCAACTTCCTTCCGAAACCTTTCAATGGCTTGAGGCCTGCAAAAAACACAAGTCGATGTTTTTAGAGTACGTACGTATCTCACTCAGATCAGAGTCAAGAGGTACAATGTCCACCAAGAGCATTAATTGGGAGGGAACCAACAAACAAACAAACCCGCAAGTTCCACCAAGAGCAGCAATGTTGCGGTTAAGTTTCTTCATGGTCTCGTCGAAGTCTCTGCGCATCTCATCTATGTCCTCTTGAGAATAATCTTTTTGCTCCTCCTACAAATAATAATTCGCAATTAATAGTGGATTTTATAATCGAATCGAATCCTTGAAGAAAAATCGCTTATTATAGAAGAATTCGGAAGGCTAGCTATTTAATTAGGTTTCGTCGTATACAATAGAATTAGATGCTGACAGGAGATTTGTTTTCTAGCGAAATCGAACCGAACCGCCGCTGCCAGATCTAACTAGTACTAATTAAGCTAGGTTAGAACAAACATACTATATATACAGCTGCGTCAAATCATGCATGTCGCAATTACTTAATTACCTGCAGGCGGGACATCAGTCGAGAACCAGCCGCCGGCGACCTGAAACTAAGAGGAGGAAGCTGCTGCAGGGCCGCCGGCGACCTGAAACTAAGAGGAGGAAGCTGCTGCAGGGCCGCCGGCGACCTGAAACTAAGAGGAGGAAGCTGCTGCAGGGCCGCCGGCGACCTGAAACTAAGAGGAGGAAGCTGCTGCAGGGCCGCCGGCATCTTTTTCACAAGCAGAGACCGCAGCGCCATCTTAGTTTGTTAGAGCGAGCTTGCGGCGGCGACGACGTACGGGGGTTTCGATGCCTTTCTTTTTTTTTGCGTGGAGGGGGTTTCGCTGCCTGCCTGCCGGCCTTTATTCTACAGTACACGAGTTGGAGTTTGTACAAGCAACTACTCCCAATCCTAATCTAACTTCAGTCCGCGTCGGCCACGAACTAGTATGAGTTTTTTTTTTACTACATGTATATATACGAGCATCCCACCGTTTATTCCTACCTTGAGGTTTTTGAAGAAATTCGCGTTTTTCTAGGAGTTAAATCCATCAATAGTAACCAAACTTGTTGAGCAAAACCAATTTTATCACTGTACAACGGAAATACAATTTTACAATCACTGAATACGATTTTAAGGATCATCGACGGTCACGGATGCGAATAGCACACCGTATTTGCTGACATGGCAAGTTATTGGGACCCATTGTCAGGTAACTTCACATATACGTGAAGAATAGAGACATAGAGAGAAGGGCTTTTTTTTGCAAAACCGTGTACCTCGGTGGTTCCATGTCTGTCTCGATCCCCACCCGACCCCGACAAATTTCAGCGTCGTCGCCGCCGATGGAGTACGCTGGCACACGCTCTCCCACCTCCCCACGCCGGTGCGAGCTCCCCCACATCCCCACTCCAGCGGTGCGCGATCAGAAGCAGCGGCAGTACATGTCCGGGCAAACGAACCGGTGCGACACGGACACGCCGCTCCTAGACCGTCGGCGTCCACTGGTGGTCAGGCTCGTCGAGGCGGAGGTCATTGGAGCCGGTGTTGGCGAGCATCAGTGTGAAGGTGGTCAAGTCCATGGACCATCACGTGACTTTCTGTTGGAGCTGCTCAAGATGGACAGGAGACGGAGGCAGAATGGACAAAAATAACCCAAATTCGAAAGGATTTCACAAAATAACCCATCTGGAAAACTATTTCACTGGCACTAACCCTTTTTGTAGCGCCTAACAGCAAGGCGCTACACTGTGTAGCGCCTTTCAGCTAGGCGCTATGCCCCCTGCCAGCGTGGCACTGCCTGGCCCCACCCCGCCGTGTGACGCCCATGCGTTATGCCTGGGGCGAGTAACGCCCAGGCGCTATGCCTCAGGTGTAGCGCCTGTCTGATAGGCGCTATGCCTTAAAGTGTAGCGCCTATCAGAAAGGCGCTACACTTTGAGACATACTCAGCAGCCCGCAGCCCCCTCCCACCCCGACCCATTCACTCCCAGACGCTGGAAGAACACAGAGAAGAACAGCCGGCGGTTCCTCTCTCCCCCTCTCTCAAATCCCCACCTCAAATCCAACAGATCTGAGGGATTTCACCGTGGATTTGCTTCCCCATCCCTCCCTCAAGGTAATCCCCTCATTTTCCCTCTCTTTCATCCAATGAATCTTGCACATTATCCTCAAACCCTAGGTCTAGTTGGATTCATAATATGACCTATTTGTGTATGTTTTTGGTTATTTGGAAGTTATGTATTAGTTGTATTTGATGGGGAATGGAAGTGTGTTGTTGATTTGCATTGTGTATGATGGTTTTATATGGATTTGTATGGATGTGTGAATAATATGCTCCCATATTCTTTGTAGTTTATTGTATAAATTGAAACAATGGCCACATACCACACACATTTTATTGATGTTTGGAATATATATGTAGGATGGTGTGGCTACTTGAGGATTACTATGATCATCAACACCGGGCATACTTGATGGCGGAGAAGCATATGGTAATAAAACCATGGTTGAACTTCTTTGCTTTTAATTTTTCTATTGATTCAATTGTGTTGGAAAAAGCATAATGTTCGATCTTGTATGTATGCAGAGGCTTCGTCCCCTCAAGATTCGGTCTCATGGCGCGTCTTCGAATGACATGCCGTACGACGAGTGGTACACCGAGTACATCAAGCGGCTAGGCCTCCTCCCTTTCATCACGCTTGTGAGTCGGTCGACGCCGAACCTCAACGCGGCTGCTATCACCGCACTTGTCGACCGGTGGAGGCCGGAGACGCACACTTTCCACCTCCGGACCGGTGAGATCACTCCTACTCTTCAGGATGTTTCCATGATCTTTGGACTTCCTATCGCGGGGGAGCCTCTTTGTATGAGCACAGATTCCGATGGGTGGCGCAATGCGATGCATCTACTTATTGGCATGTCTCCTGAAGAACTTGAAGATAAGAGCAAAGATAGATTCCCAGCAGGCGCGACATATGCGTGGATCGTGGAGAACTTTAGGGAATGCCCGAACCCCGCCGAGGTTGAGGTGATCGAGACACATGCTCGTGTGTACGTGTGGTATGTCCTTTCTAGGACTCTGTTTGCTGACAGCGGAGGTAGGACCGCTCAGTGGATGTGGCTCAAGGCACTAGCAAACTGGGATAGCAATATCAGCTGGGGTTCGGCGGCTCTTGCCTACTTGTACCGGCAGGTAATCACCTGTGCACTCTACATTCATTTGTATATGTCGAGTCCACACATATGCTATACTGACCTCGTTTTTGTTCACTTGCAGTTGGACGATGCCTGTCGTAGGGCAGGCGAAAATGCCGGAATAGGTGGTGCTATGGTTCTTCTCTCGATATGGAGCTGGGAACGCTTACCAGTTGGTCGTCCCAAAGAGGTGGGCCACCATCCTTGGCCAGTGTATAATAGAAACCCTCTACGCCAGCCGACTTGGGCTTACAAGTGGGACGTGGTATCGGAGATGACAAGCGATGTTGATGCCATGTACCTCAAGTACACGAACGAGTTTGATGCGATTACGCCCGAGCAGGTAGATGTTTATCTATACATCACTATCCATAATATTTACTTCACGAGTCAAAATCGATACCAAACATGTTCTTGTGATATGTTGCAGGTGGAGTGGGAGCCTTATGGTTGTGGGGACGAGTTTGGTATTGCTCCCGGGTTTGATATTAACCCGAAGTGCTTGGAGGAACAATCTCTCTGGCTCATGTGCTGCCCATTGATTTGCAATTGGGCGGTTGAGTTTCATATGCCACAACAGGTGATGAGGCAGTTCGGGTTGTTTCAGTGCAACCCTCCCGTGTGGAAGGACACCGACAAGGAGCTTCATCGGTTAGTTAGCATGAGAACTTGTGCTCAATTGCTTTGTATGGTACTAACATGGTTCTTGTTGTTGTTCAGGTTGGACAGAAAGAGGCAGAGGAAGATCAAGAATTGGGATCACCATCATAGGAGGCACGTCATGGATTTCCTCATTTGTGTGGAGAATGCTCGACGAACGGAATGGAATAGTGGAAGAGCACATTGCCCAGTTGCATTTAACAACTACATCCATTGGTTTCTTGGTAGTACCCGTGTCTCCATTTGCCCGCCGTCCTACGAGGAAGAAATATTGGAGGAGCCAGTCCAGTTCGATGAACTTGCCTACACTCAGTACAACCGGCAGGTCAGGAAGGGGACCGACATCCCGCTTTCTTCCTCACTCAACTTTGCGGTAAAGTTATCGTTGCCTTCACATTACTTTCCTTGCACTCTCATCTCTTTCTTGCCTAACATGTTCTTGTTCTTGACTATGTAGAGAACGGAGGTAAAGAAATATGCCGACGATGCCGAGGCGATTCTTTTTGCTGCCCCTAAGGGGAAAAAGGGAGAAGGCATGATACGAGACTTCCTTAAGGTATGGATGCGAGACTTCCTCAAGATAGGCATGTTCTTGTTTTGACTTATGTTGTTATTTGTTACAGCGCTCGGCCCAAAAGATGCGTCGCTTATCTAACGTGCTAGGTTGCCGCGATCCCGAGTACACAACCCAGTCCGATTCTAGGTCCAAGTCGACTACCGATCCGTCGGCCCATCTTCAGGATGATGTTGAGGATGACACCACTTTGGCGATTCCGTAACAAGGGAAAGGCCAATGTTGTCGAGGACGAGCCGCCACGGAGGTCAAGAGCGACTAGGAGGACGAGAGGCTTACAGTATGATGATGAAGATGAGTCGCAAGAAGAGGAGGTGACAAAGAAGATACCTCCAAGGAGGGGCCGAGGCCCAAGGACGCGTGGACGGAAGTAGGTCATGTATGGCACAATGCTGATGATGATGCACTAGGTTGGAGACTATGTATGGGTTGATGTATGGCACTATGTTGATGTTGTTTAAGACTATGTTCATGTGTTGGCACTACGTTGATGTTGTTTGAGACTATGTTGATGTATGACAATTTGTTGATGTTGTTTGAGATTATGTTGATGTTATTGAGTATATGTGCAGTTTGAGTATATGTTGTTTGAAACTAGTATAACAAGTGTTGTTTGAGTATATGTTGTTTGAAACTAGGGCAGTTCAGGAGTGTAGCGCCTGTCTGATAGGCGCTATGCTCTGAGGTGTAGCGCCTATCAGACAGGCGCTACACTCTGACTTAGAGTTTTCCCCGCCAGCCAACTCTCGGTTTGCTCTCTATATGCTCCTGTTAGTTTTGGAGCAGACGAAATCTGCTAGCATAGCGCCTAGCAGAACTTGTAGCGCCGTTCTGCTAGGCGCTATGCTAGCAGATTTCGTCTGCTCCAAAACTAACAGGAGCATACAGAGAGCAAACCGAGAGTTGGCTGGCGGGGAAAACTCTAAGTCAGAGTGTAGCGCCTGTCTGATAGGAACCTCCTTCCCATGGGCCTCGTCAGTACGAAACGCCTTTCGTGGCCTTTCCTCTTGGTCGGCGCAAGGTGACCTAGCATTGGCCCTCATCTTTCTCTCTTCCTCTTCCTTCTCCTTTTGCCTCTTCCTTCTCCTTTTGCCTCTTCCTCTCTTCCTCTTCCTTCTCCCTTTTCTTCTTCCTCTCTTCCTCTTCCTTTTTCTTCTTTCTCTCGTCCTCTTCGTCCTTCTTCTTCGCCAAGTCTCGAGCAAGTTGAACTACCTCTTCAAATGCCTTCCTCTTCTTCTCTTCTTATTCCTCCTTCCTCTTCTTCTCTTCTTCTTTCTCCTTCCTCTTCCTCTCTTCCACCACCTTCATAGCATTCGCCCAGATAGCCGAGTAGTTCACACCGTCCCCATCATTGCCCTTGTTGGGTTGAGTCGCCATACCTATTATAAGAACAAAAGCTACAAGTTAGTAAAGGATGCAATGAATGTGAACAATAATTGATTCAATGAAATAAGCATAGTAGGTAGTAACATAAGGGTGCAACTATGAATATTCCATCCGTACCTATTAACATAAGGATTTGGTCCTGCCAAGTAACCTAACATACTAGACGGGTTAAAACCGCCACGCCCTCTTCCTCTTCTAAGCCCAAGTGATCGACCTCTTTGTTGTCTAGGAGCTTGTTGTCTAGGATCTTGTTGGCTAGTTCTTGGTTGGCTTGGAGCTTGTTGGCTAGTTCTTGGTTGGCTTGGGACTTGTTGGCTAGTTCTTGGTTGGCTTGGAGCTTGTTGGCTAGTTCTTGGTTGGCTTGGGACTTGTTGGCTAGTTCTTGGTTGGCTTGGGACTTGTTGGCTAGTGCTTGCTTCATTTCCTTTTGCTCTTTTCCTTTGAGAACACTTTCTTGCATTGTGCCGTCACCATTGCATGTTCCAAACCGGGCTCTCTCACGAGGCTCTTGGAATTAGTCATTGCCCGTTTCTCGAGCACCACCACGACCCCATCCATCCATGTCGCTCCTAAAGCGTTTTGTCTTGCATCTTCCACGTTTAATCACTTTCCATTTCGGATCGGGCCATAGTTGAATCCCATGGTACTCCGGCCATTTTGATTGGTCCAAATATGGATGAAATCTAGGAGCCCATGTCTTCTTAGTAGTCTCAATGGAGAACTCAGCCTCTCTCACCGTGAGCGGATTATTGTAATCCAAATGTCGCCGGCGAGACGCGACGAGCAAGTGCGAGCAGGCAACATGAAGCAATGATGGCCTTCCGCATGTGCACTCACAAGTCTTGAGTGAGACCTTGAAAGCTCAGCCTCCGTGTTGGACACCATCAGCCGTTGTACCTCCAGGCCCCGTAACTTGGTAAATTAGCTCGTCATTGTCATACTCCATGACAACTTGGGCATCCGCTTTCTTTGTCTGAAATTGCATCCAATCATCAACCTTAGGTGGGTACTTGTATTTGTGCTTGTTCTTGTAGTCCCCCGCAATCTGCCGGTCCGTTTCCTCTGAGTATTTAAGAAAATACCCATTCATCATGTCGAATGTATAACTGACTATTGCCGTGACGGGCAATGCACGGACACCTTTGAGCAACTTGTTGAATGCCTCTGCCATGTTGCTTGTCATTTGGCCGTACCTTCGGCCACCGTCATCGAATGCTCGTGCCCACTTTGTTCTTTCTCCAATGCTCCTATCGAGAAACTCTCGACCACCCGCATCGAGCTCTTTGTTGAAGAGCAATTTGTTGTACAAGTTTGAGAAACGACATTCCGTGAAAGCGAGGCAACAATCTTGTAGATCATCGGCCAAATCCTTGCTCTTGCATGCCCTATAGAAGTTTGAACAAAAGTGTCTCATGCACCAACGATGGTGCAACGGAGCATGCCCGGGAATATGTTGGTCCACCGCTTTAAGAATTCCTTGATGATGGTCCGAGATGACACATATTTTCCTATGAGGGGTTAATATCTTGGTTCTTAAAAGATGGAAGAACCACTCCCAATTATCATTGTTTTCCACCTCTACCAAAGGAAAGGCCAAAGGAATCAACCAGTTGTTGGCATCATTGGCTATTGCAATCAAGATAGTGCCCTTGAATTGACCGGTCAAAAAGGTGCCATCAACGGAGATGACCGGCCTACAATGTTCAAATGCCTGAACACATTGCTCGAAAGCCCAAAATGCACGGCCAAAAACTCGAACGGTTCTTCCGTTTACAATCCTTGTCTTGTTTCCCAAAGGTTCAATCACATGAACCATGCCCGGGTTAGCATCGGCCATCGCTCCCAACAACCTTGGGATTCGGTTATAAGATTCCTCCCAATCACCGTACAACATCTTGAATGCGGCTTGCTTAGCCTTCCATGCCTTCCCATACTTCACCTCATAGTTAAAGAGAGCTTTCACAAACTCCATGACCTGCTTGATGCTCATTATTGGAAACAACGCGATGTCATTGGAAAGCCTATAAGCGAGGAACTCGGAGGTGAGTTGTTGGTGCTCATGCTTTGCATCCTTGCCATCCACCATCGGGCCTCGGCACATGTGAGTTGATACGCAACTAGATATGTGCCAATCGGGACCTCCCTTGAATGGTCTAGCACGCACAATCCAAGGACATCCTTCCGCCTCGCACTTCACCGTGTAACGCTTCTTGATATCCGAGTGCACGACCATGTAAGGACGATGATGCTTCACCGAGAAGTCATTTATCCATTGCTTAAATTCCAACAAGGTCTTAAACCTTGATCCTTTGCAAAAGCCATTATTCACTTCATTGCCATCCCGGTAAGAACTTGTCCTTGGTCCAAGCACTATGCCTTTGCCACCATCAACCGTGGCTTCATCCGTGAGACTAAGATCACGAAACAAAGGCACCCGATGGTCCCGCCCCAATACGGTATGGTGGATTTCGGCCTCTGTAGCCGTGAACCCCTCCTCGTCAACTTCTTCTTCGGGACCATCATCATCCGAGTCCGAAGCATAGCCTCGAGAATACGGGAGTTCACGGTTCATGTCATGTTGAGTGATATATTTCTCCAAATCACCAACATTGTTGTCATGGAGTTCAACATCATCATCATCTTCACCCTCACAATCATCATTGTCCTCTTCCAACACTTCGTCTTGGTGTCTTGAAATCGGGCTCAATGTTTGGCTCAAAGGAGGTTCAATCCATAGCTCTTGCTCCACGGGTGGAGGACTCCTACTATCCAATGGGGAAGCACGGCGGTTCAAGTCCAAAGGTAATGAACTATCAACCTTCTTGGTGGCAAATAGCTCAAGAGCCTTGTCTAGTGATTCGGCCACCACCTCCTTGTATGCAAGCCAACGAGCCTCGGAGAAGATACGCATGGTCTTCCAACGGATATGCACTCCAAAACCCACATTATGTCTTCCTTCCAACTCAACAACATCACATGGGTCCATCCATTTCAATTCAATCCTCACTTGCTCCAAGACCTCGGCATATGTGGGACTACGCTCAAACACAATATCTAAGACCCAGGGGAGAAGGGGGCGCCTCCTTGCTGTTCTCCTTCCTTGGGTCGAGATGGGAGTGAATGGGGAGGGGTGGGGAGGGGGGCTGCGCCCGACAGCTTAAGACCCAGGGTGTAGCGCCTTTCTGCTAGGCGCTACACATTAAAGTGTAGCGTCTATCAGACAGGCGCTACACCCTGGGCATAGCGCCTGGACGTTAGTCGCCCCAGGCATAGCGCCTGGGCGTCACACGGCGGGGTGGGGCCAGGGAGGGGCCAGGCGGTGCCACGCTGGCAGGGGGCATAGCGCCTAGCTGAAAGGCGCTACACTGTAGAGTGTAGCGCCTTGCTGTTAGGCGCTACAAAAAGGGTTAGTCCAGTGAAATAGTTTTCTAGATGGGTCATTTTGTGAAATCCTTTCAAATTTGGGTTATTTTGGTCCATTCTGCCGGAGACGGAGGAGGTGCTCAGGTTCTGCGTGCAAAGGGGGCTCAGCTCGCAGATCGAGATCGTCAAGATAGAGTAGTATGTCTCGAGCGCAATGAGACGTCAGGTGCCACTTCGTCCTCGACGTTGCCCTGAACACCACGTGCTAGTCCAGTGTGTCGCCGCCGCTCCTGGTGACGGTCCGCGGCGCTCAGTGCAGCAATTGCTCGACACGGCCGGCCGGAGCAGGGCTGGAGCCACGGTGCTAATTCGGCGGCGCGGCATGGAGAGCCTACATCCCGCAAGCAGAGCAGGGCGGGTCCCGCCCGCAAGCAGCAGCAGGGCGGAAACCAGCAACTCGGGTGCGATTTCGCTTTTCTTTTTCTTTTTAGAGTTTGGGGAAAGAAAATATGATTTGGGGTGGCCTTTTATTTTGCAAAAAGAACACAACTAGAGGCTGACATTGGGTCCCACAACTTGCCACGTCAGCAAACACAGTGACCAACAATTAATGATCCATTTTTGGAGGATCTCTACTATATAATTTGTCTAGAGGTGGTTTTCGTCTGGTTTTCGTCCGTCGGCCTGTTTTGCAAAATAGCCCCTTAAGTTGTTTCAAATCAACCCGCGGTCCAGTTAAAATCGGCATTTTTACACTTTAGTCATTGTGTGGCTGTGAATATGAATTGAAGCCTCGCTACTGCCGGTCGGACCGGCCGAGACTGGAGCACCGCCGCCGATTCAGCCCAAGGTAGACCTTCAGGACAGAGGGAGGTCGACATCTCGGCGGCGCTAGAGCTTGCAGATGGAGGCGGCATCGCGCGAGGAAGGAGGGACTATGCCTCCCATTGTGGGCGAGCTCGGGGACAAGGGGTCCGACGGCGGCGCGCACTCACAGGCGGCAACGAGCGGGGTTTGACGAGGAGGGGCGTCCGGATTGAACGGGGAGCACAGGAGGCAGGTGAACGGCAGCAGCGGATTCCTCTCTCTCCCATGGCTACTTCCTAATTTTTCCTCTCTTCAGATCGGGGCGGACACAGCCTTGGGGACAAACCAGCCGGTAAGTAATAATGAACGGCTGGTCCGCATCGGCGCGCCGGCCAAGTGGTTGGCGCTGGTTCATTTCCTAATGCTGAGTCGCTGAAATTCCTTCAGGATCAGCAGCAGTTGTTCATCTCTCCGTTAATTTTCTCTTCAGATCTGGCTATTCTTATTTGTATAGTAGAATATGGGATGGGCAAGCCGCAAGAACATGAAGCTAGAATAGTACTAGAATACTATGATTTTGTATGACTCAGATTTTGTGCTTCATTTTCTTCGTTGGTGGATACGAGATGTTAATTGTAAGCCTGAGTTTATTATTAAGGGTTGACATTTCTTTTTCTGAGAATTATAACTCACGGTATTAGCTGGAAGAAATAAATTGGTAATTTGAAATAAAATTGACGAGAATTTTCTTTTAAGAATAAAAATATAAAGTGGCTTTGAAGAGAAATGTTGTAATCTTGAACAAAACATGTCCGAGATCACCCATCTTTCTCGATTGATTGGTACGTCAATCCAACAAAACTAAGAAATTCGTAAAATCTATCTTCTTTATTTCAATGATGTAGTTCTATAAATGTGCAATTATTCATAAATAGTTATCTTCGCAATGCATATTTTATGTCTCATTGCAATAAAAACAACGCGCCTCACACACGTCACTTTCCCCTTTCCCTCCGCACGATTCTAGAGGCACCCAGGAGAGTTGAGAGTCGCCTCGTGTCTGTACCTGCTCTGGCGGCGCCGCCGCTTGGGGTTGGGGAAGAGGAGATGCTCGTTGTGTAGAGAGTAACGGTAGGGGTAGGGTTGTTGGCCTCATGCCTATAGTTTGGAGCAGTGTTAAAGATCCATGCGACTAGATCAGGATCCAGCTAGGGTTCGTCCTCCTCGTCTTGTTGTGTTCTCCGACCAGCCATGGTGGCAAGGGGAGAGCAGAGCTGACGGCGGCGGAGTGGACCAGCGTCTCTGATAATAAACAAGTTGCGCTTATCCACTCCTTCTGGTGGTGTGGTGATGCTCTGTAGGGTGCTCCGTCTGGCCGTGGTGGCGAGGTGAGCGGCTTCTACATGACACCATCAGTTCCTCCTCGAGGGTGGGGAGAGTCACTGCTGCTGATTCGAGTGAATCACATGGCGACTATCATCGTCACCATGATCTGTGGCCGAAAGGGCGCCCCGTTTCGATGCCATGGAAGCATCTCTTCAACCTGCAGAGTGGAGCCTCCCTCCTAGAACCTTGGGCCGGAGTTCACCGTCTTCTCCTCGTCAAGTGGTGCGTTCCCGGCGGCATTTTCTATCTTAGGTTTAGGGTCCTCCTTGCATATGTGCAGGAGTGCAATGTAATTTTTCTTTATGCTTTGTGTCCTGTTGTAATTTTCTGTACCCATCGAGAATAATGAATGGAAGCAATGGGGTCCTTTGTGACCCCTAACTTATGCAAAAAAATTGTCTCATTGCAACGCATGAGCATGTTTTCTTGTATAAAACGTAGAATCTACACCCGTTACAACGCAAGGGCATTCAGCTAGTCATTATTGTTTTGACAGTTTGCTTTGTTCCGTAATTTCGGGAAGAAAGCCACCAGGGATCGGATCCCTAGTAGTATTACGGAGTGGATTGAGCCAACTAGTACTAGGAGAGACGCAATCATCAATCATCAAAGATCATCAAAGGCAGAAAAAAAATCCAAACAAACAAACACCTCCGGCATAGTACGCAGCATCCAACGAGGAAACGCCTGAGATCGATCGATCGATCGAGCCGCACCGCAAGCAGCTGGCGACTGGCGACAACCATGGTATACATCCCCACGGATCTGCTGTTGGACATCTTGCAGCGCCTCCCATGCAGCACGTGGCGGCGGCTGCGCCTCGTGTGCCGGTCCTGGCGCGACCTCTCATCCACCAGCGCACGACGACGGGGATGAAGCAGCTGCAGCAGCGCCGCCACCCCGCGCCGCTCGTCGTCACCACGGAGAACGCCCAATTACGTCCTCGACGACCTCAGGTCAAAGACCGGCGCGGCCCGTGTGCTGTGTCCCCGCGACGTGGCCACCTTCGTCCGGTACGCGCACACGGAGGTGGTGAATGGGCGCCTGCAACGGAGTGCTCTGTCTGCCTGTGCGACGACACCAAGCCCGGCGGCGCCATCACCCTGGTCAACCCGGCCACCGGCGACGCCCTCGCGCTCCCGCCGATCCGCGGCGTGTTCAGGCGCCAGAACACGCGCTGCTCCGGCAGGAGCTGGCACGAGGCGTACAGCTTCCACGAGAGGGGGCAGTACAAGGTGGTGCACGTCCCCTGCTTCTTCAAGACAAGGGACACGCTCCACGTACGTCTTCACCCTGGGGGAGGCGTCCTGGAGGGAAATTCCTGCCGGCGGCGAGAGGTGCAGACGGGACGCAGGCATCGTCACCGTAAACGGGGCGACACACCTCGTGCCACTAACTTGCCCGTGTCGGAGCAACCAAAATTACTCATGTCCTGGCGGACTCGTGCGACGACCATGGCCGCGTCCAGGGCCGGCGCGCCGCCGCCTTGATCTCCCAGCACCGGCCTCCTCTGCCTAAGCTCTGACCAGATCCGGAGTCCTCTTGTTGTCCTCTATCCTCCCCTCCCGATCTCCGGTGTCGCCGACGCCGGAGTCGTGACAGCCGTGCCTTGCGTGCCGGCCGAAGTTCCGCCGTCCGGGCCGGAGCCAGAGGCCCTCATGAGCAAGCAGGCTGCGCCCGTCCTCAGGCCGGCTGCTCTGGCATTGTCAGCCGCATCCGCTGTCGCACTGGCCGCGACCACCCTGGCCTCCCGCAAGGTCGACCCGACGAATTGGGGGCGCTTGGCTCATGCTCGTCGTCCTCATAAGCCCGTGACGGCGGCTGCTCTGCCGCCCTGCTACCCGTTGGCCAAGGCAACGGCTCTCGCGAAGACGGCCACTCCAGCCCGGCCGCCCGAGGCTACTGCCGTGGAGGCTTGCTCTCTGCCGCCACCTGCGAGCCCAAGCCTCTCTCTCCGGTGCTGCAGTTTTCCCCGGAGCCCTGCCAGTGTTTGGCAGACGCCGAGCTGCTTTCGGCCTCCCTGTCCCTGAGGCCGGACAAGCACTGCCCAGGTCCTGTCAAAGAGTTGCGGGTGGTGTCTGACACTCCTTCGTTGCCAGCTTCACTCCACGGAGGCCTATCTGCTACCTCTGCCATTTTAGAAGCCGAGGAGGTCTGGGAGCATGTAGGTTGGGGGCGGCGCTCTGGCCGGGATGTTCCCCTCAAGCGGTCGAGAGAAGGCCTCGAGCGTAGCCTCGCCTTCAAGCGTTGGGCTCGAGGAAGGTGCTTTCGTTGCCTCGAGCGCGGCCACCAAGTCAGCATATGCCGTGACCAATTCCGATGCATTCGTTGTCGTCGCCCCGGTCATCGAGAGAGGTTCTGTCGCGCTCGCTTTGTTGAAGTTGGTGCTCTCTCTCCGAAACCTCGCGCTTGCTCTCCGGTCACTCCCGCTCCTTGCCAGGCGTGATGCCCTCCATCCATCCAGCCTGGGCGCCCTTTGCTGACTCGGAGTTGGGCTGAGGTTGTGGGCCACTCGTCGTCGTGTGTGTCAAGTACACCAAGGCCCCTTTCTGGGTGTTGCAAGGATTCCAATGCTAGCGCTAGTTTGGACTCTGATTTGCAGTCCGAGTTTGTCGTGTTGCGCACGAAGCTCCTTCAGCTAGTCGCAGATCGCATCGAAGAGGTTTCTCGCCCCTTGCGTGAAGAGGTGGCAACAATCAAGATGTTGTTGGCGCGTGTTACTGGTTCTTTGGAGTGCGTTGACTTGTATGCTTCATGTGAGTCCTTCGAGCCAGAGTTATCTGTGACTGTAGCTGATGATGCGATCATTGAGACAATAGATGAAGCCATTGTTGGTGAGTCCCTTGAGGAGTCGTCTTCCATTGAGGAGGACTGCATGTTTGGTTGTTTCTCCCCTCGTGCCATGCCCTGCTTGTCACCACGACCTCATGTGTCGGTTTCCTCTAAGTGCGAGGGCATCAATGGGATCTTGGCTCCGGTGATGCAGATCATGCCCGAGCTTCGGGAGCTTTGTGGGGAGCACTCTCCTCCTCTGTCGATGGTACCTATGCAGGTAGACTCACCGGGGACCTCGGCAGTGGCTCCTGCACCATCATCGGTGGAGCCAAGCCAATGTGACGACAAGGTTAATGAGGCAGGTACTTTGGCACCAAACTCAGAGGCACTCTTTGCTAGAGATCTTTGCGACTTGCTAGTCCGTTTGGAGATGGCTAGCCCTGGATCTAGCAAGGAGATTGCTTGTCTTTTGGAGGAGAAGACTTCGAGTGGCAAAATACAGAAGGTGAAGGAGTGTCTCGGAAGAAAAAAGAAGAAGAGTGGTGTCACAAAGAAGGACTTCGCGGCTGTTTGATGGATGGTTCATTCTTGTGGGTTGTCAGTGTCAAGATCTTTATACTTGTGCCTCCAGGTGTGATGGTCTATGCGTTAAGAGTTTATGGTTATAGAAGTTGCTTGCTTAGAAAGTAGTCAACATGTGTTGTAATGGTTTTCGTCCGATTTTCCGTTAATTAATTAGGCAATTCTTCTTCTTAATTAATAGATAGAGGCAAAGCTTTTGCCCCCGTTTCAAAAAGAAAAAAAAAAAGGGGCGACGTACTGGGTCGTGGAGAGATCGGAGAGAATCGTGTCCTTCGATCTCGAGACTGAGCAGGTGAAAACCACGCTGCCGCCGCCGGCGTCGGCCAGACCCATCTGCTACTTGACCGAGGTGGAGTAGTGCATTGCGACCGCAGACACAGCGAGGACATTTCCTGCAGGCTCTACTATGGGCATGGGAGCCTCGAGGTACTTTTACATATACAATTCACTAACTCTATCCATGCATGGCCACAAATTTACTTTTAATCAATCTCTGCAAATTTGTCGTCGAATGTTATTATTATAGTTGTGGATCCTGGAGAACAAGGGGAAGCATCAGCAGAGCTGGGTCCACCGATACAGCTTACGTCTTTCTTCTTCTTCCACGCCTTGGTCATTACTACATCTGGCGCGCCCAAACTTCTTCCACAGCGACTATGCAGAAATGCAACTCTAGCATGCAGGTTAGCTACCGTGCATGCTAGAAACGTCTATCTGGTGTTTTTGTTTTGAAATTTGCACAAAAAAAATCTTTTGCATGCACATAGTATAACATCCGACAAATCTATGACACTCTCTCTCCCACTCTTCTTAACTCTTAATACTAGATTTAAAAGAGTCATATAATTTGAAATAATTATCCAATTAAAAATCTTTTTAAACCAGCGTATTTATTTTTATTAAATCTTTTAAACAAGCCCAAAATTAATAAAATTGAAAATTTAAATTTCGAAACATAATGAAATGTCATGATTCACAATGAAACATATTGTATTATTGGTTTCTTGTTTTTCTTTAATATATTTTATTTTTTCAGCTTGAAGGATTTTGTCAACTATTTTCTAATTATGATGGAAAAAGTTTAAAACATAAAGAAAGAGACTGTTTTAGCAATAAAAAACCACCAAGTTTCATATATATTTTTTTGTTTTATCAATTTCAAAAATCAATTTTTAAATATTGTCAAAATATAGTTAATATTAGTCTTATTTTGAAGCTCTCTCCGTTAAAAACCCAGATGTGCAAACGGTTTTAAGTGAACTTGTAATTAAAAATCTATAAGCATTTTAAACTATACAATAATATGAAAGAAAATAGGCTAATCTACATAAAGATTGCATGCATCAGAGGAGAGAGAGGGTGGGACCATGCACGCTATATAGCGTGCACGCCAGAATCGCCGTTTTACAGCGACTTTGTCCTAATGGTCGGCCTACCTGCTGCTGGGGAACAAGACCAACCACTGCTCAAGTACAAGCATGAGCACGATCCCACCAATTACTATGTGGCAATGCCGGAGTCTAGTGCTCTTCATACTAACCACCATTGTTTCCATAAGGGGAGAATTTCAAATATAAGAGGCCATATTACTAGGACATTCGCATACATCAACTCGACGGAGGCACCCAGTGTGTATTCTCTCTGACCGATATATAATATCTTTTTGTGGTTGCACCTTTTGTTTGCATGAAATGCTTTCATACAATTTCAGGGAACTAACTAAAGCAAGGGAGAAATCTTACATATTGACTATATGATCCATGACATGGTAGGAAACTCTCTGTTTGTTCACCGGCCGTGAATTATGTCGATGTTTTATTACAAGTGTAAGCACTAATATCCGTATGAATTTAAAATGTACCAAAACCAAATGCTCCGTACTCGCCATTTCCGTATTTTCCAGCAGTCGATATTGATTCTTTGGTATTTTGCAGATATAGTAATGCTAGACTATTTGCATTCACGTTGATTTTTCTTCATTTTGCATGAGATGTATTTTATTTTGTACGTTCGTACGTGTTGCTGGGCTACTGACCCATATGCATATCGTGATGTGCCAGGACCTAAGCCAATGATCCCGCACGTCGGTGCTGGGCCAGGATCACCGGTGCTATATATCTAACCCAGCATGCAATGCGCTGTTATTGTTTCCGACTTCCCGATTACGTTAAATTGTCTCTGTGATCGATGAATTGTGTTAATGGAGTTTGAGAACCACCTTAAAAATATCTAGAATAGCAAAGCTGCATTTGCACATGGACGCTCTCCTAGCAAACATATCAATTACAAGAGTACCTCTTGGTACAATGGACAACATATACATCTGCACAATACATGAGCAACAAGCTTTTTTTCTTGGGAAATGGTATTTTACTAAAATGGTATGGAGTTATAGTATCCATACAAGAAAGATTCGCTACGACCGACGGCTGGCTGCCGTCGGCACAGCTCCAAATTGCCGTCGGCACAGGCTGTGCCGACGGTGGCCCTCGGCGTACATCCTCGTCGGCACGGCCCCGTGGACGTCGGCACAGTCATCCCCCCTCGGCATAGCGTCTTTCAGCGGGCCCCGCATGTCAGTCAACGGCCGTCTTCGATAACGGTCCAGCCTGAAGCTATGCCGACGGCCAGGCCGTCGGCACAGGAATGGAGCTACGCCGACGGCCAGGCCGTCGGCATAGCCTAAATTATTTTTTCAAAAAAAATTAAATTTTTTTATTTATTTTAATCTTTGAATTGTTTGACTCCTTAATCTCTCGCTTTAATCATTTTAACACTATTTATAGTTAATAATTGATTAAATTGCAGTCTAAGTCAAAGATCCCGTTTGGTCACACATCCTAGCACTACTCCAGCTCTAGCACGCTTAACTTCCTCGTTCCTTCAGGATCTCTTTCCGCAATGCAATTTATACATTGTTGTCAATACTATGATAGCATTCCTATTAACTCTTATATCATCATGTCACATGGTTGTATTTTTGAAATTATAAGCAATTATTTAAGTAAAAAACAATGAATAAGTAAAAATATTATTGAATTCAAATAAAAATATAAAGATTTTATTTTTTTTTGTATTTTTTATTTAATATGGAATAATTAATATTTTTAAATCTGTAAATCGGAATTTGGCAAATAATATGTCTAAATTGATTAAAAAAATGAGAGGAATCCAAATATGATATCAATATAAACTTATCACAAACTATGTCGTGATTCTTATCATAATTTCATTTGCCCGTTTAAAACGACACGCATAAAGATTCTTAGCTCGGGGCAAAGACTCGCTAAACTTGAAGTGGATCTATGATGAAACAACATATTTTAAACCTAAAAATAATTTTTGTAAAAAATCATGAGCATCCGATCATGTACCTATAGTTCATATCTGACCCACTTCCTACCGATTCGGCAGAAATTTGTCTTTTTTACCAGGGATAGATGGAAATGTTTGAGATCCCCCTGTTAAGACATTATCCATGTAAGGTGGTCTAGTATTTTTGAAAAATGTGACGGTGGTATTTTGAATTAGCCATTTGGTGGTTGCTTCACAAAACCGTCAGTTTTTTGCATTCGGAAAATGGAAAACGGCTTTTTGGTGCGACGAAAAGGAAAACTTCCTCCTGAAACATTGTTTGCCATCCTATGATGCACACTTATGCACAATATGGACACATATTATTGAATTCAAATAAAAATATAAAGATTTTATTTTTTGTATTTTTTATTTAATATGGAATAATTAATATCTTTAAATCTGTAAATCGGAATTCGGCAAATAATATGTCTAAATTTATTACAAAAATGAGAGAAATCCAAATATGATATCAATATAAACTTATCACAAACTATGTCGTGATTCTTATCAAAATTTCATTTGCCCGTTTAAAACGACACACATAAAGATTCTTAGCTCGGGGCTGAGACTCGCTAAACTTGAAGTGGATCTATGATGAAACAACATATTTTGAACCTAAAAATGATTTTTGTAAAAAATCATGAGCATCGATCATGTACCTGTAGTTCATATCTGACCCACTTCCTACCGATTCGGCAGGAATTTGTCTTTTTCACCAGGGATAGACGGAAATGTTTGAGATCCCCCTGTTTTGACATTATCCATGTAAGGTGGTCTAGTATTTTTAAAAAATATGACGGTAGTATTTTGAATTAGCCATTTGGTGGTTGCTTCACAAAACCGTCAGTTTTTTGCATTCGGAAAATGGAAAACAGCTTTTTGGTGCGACGAAAAGGAAAACTTCCTCCTGAAACATTGTTTGCCATCCTATGATGCACACTTATGCGCAATATGGACACATTATCACAAACTATGCCTTCATTCTAGCCATAACATTGGTCATTTGACCCGAAAGCCAAGAAACCTCGAACGAGATAGGTCATTTTGTGAAAGTTTTTTTGAGACATAATCAATATACCAAGTTTGATATTTTTCCTTCTAACTATGTCACATAATATGACATCACGCGAAGGTTTCACGTTGTTTGGATCGTTTTTGAATTTATAATGCACGTTTTAAACTATATATAATGTTTTATGTTTCACTTATTTTTTTATAAATGTGTAATATTTGAGTGTAGATAGATAGGTCTTATTTTTTGCAAATTTTGATATATTATTTGTATTTTTCTGAACTAGAATGATTTAGTTATGATTTTTCAAAAAATAATGAGATAAAAGGAAAAAATCTGGAGGCCTATGCCGACGGCTAAGCCGTCGGCACAGACCAAACAAATTTTTTTAAAGAGCTGTGCCGACGGCTATCACCGTGTCTAAACTGGGGCTACGCCGGATGGTTGTACCTATGTCGAGGGCCACCGTCGGCACAGCCCTCTGTACTACGCCGACGGCCACGCTACGCTGACGGCTACCCTCGGCACTGTCACCTACGCCGATGGCTCCGACATTTGGCCGTCGGCATAGCCGGCCGGCCATCGGCACCTTCGTTCTTTCCTGTAGTGATAGTTGTTGCCACCTCATGGGGACAGGGCCTTAGCCATGTTGGGGAAGGGCACTTGTTCCGAATATAAGAGGCCATATTTTTTGGACATTCCGATACATCAAGACCACAAAGGCATTGCGTGTTTACAGGCTATGGTGACCAACTAAATGAATAGATTGTATTTCTGAAAAATCCGTATCACCTGATACAGATTGTCTCTATGATGAATAGTGTTACTGGAGTTCGAGAACCACCTTAAAAATATCTAGAATAGCAAAGCTCCATTTGCGCAGGGACGCTCTCTTAGCAACCATATCAATTAGAAGAGCACCTCTTCGTACCATGGACAACATATACATGTGCACAATACATGAGCAACAAGCTTTTTTTCTGGGGAAATGGAATTTTACTAAAATGGTCTAGAGCTATAATCAGTATCCAAAGTTGTTGCCACCTCAGGGGGACAGGGCCTTAGCCATGTTGCCGTAAGCCATTGATTCATAAGTTGTTCACTAAACGCCAATCGATATGCCTCGCTCGTAGGGTGAAATTGTCCTTGTTTCTCCGGTTGCCATGCGACAAAATCCTTTTGATTCCGCTTGGAAGCCTTGATCTTTAGGAACTCTTCTACATCCTCTTGTTTGAAGTACTATTGCAGCCTTGCTATATTCCAATTGCCATCATCTAGCTGAAAATTCTGATACCCATATATGTATATGCATCTTCCTTCCTTCGTGACTGGTCTGTAGCTAGCTTGGTTCAAGGGGAATCCGCGCATCTCTCCATACGCTGATATCTGCACCATTGCATACTTGCCAAATTATACCTTTCTTGGGTAGTTGAAGGTCATACTTGTAATAGAACGATGAATTAGGAAATGAAAAGGGTAGATTTAGGATTTGTGCATTTCATTGCATGAATTTGAAGATGTGGAAAATTTCAAACTTTTATTTTTAAGTGAAGAAGAGATTGAAATTTGAATCTAGTGATGAATTAGAGTTAGGTCATCACAAGTTTGACCTAAATTTCAACATCACATTTGTGTATTTCAAAATTTGGAAATTAAATTTAACAACACAATATAAAAGAGTCATTAGCTCATACAAGAACCATATTATTATATTTGAATCATATGAGTCATTAATCTAAAATAAACTAGAATCATATAAAAATATTTGAATTCGAGATTGAGGGTTGAATTATTCAAACTGGAGCACAAATTCAAAAATTCATAGTTAAATAAATAAAATTCATAAAATACAAGAAAAATATGACACTTGTAACACCCTCAGAATCGGACCTACGCAAGTTTGGGCAAAATTCGCCAAACCCGCATAGAAACGATTCAAAGGTGCCCACCAGGCACTTTCGTGCGGGTGGAAAACGAAGTAATAACATTACACAACAGTCCTCGATGGGACCCACAAAACAGATATATATATAACAACGACTCAAAGAGCCAAGAATACAGATATACCGTACAAAGATCCAAATCACCTTGAGAACGATATAGCGTCCAGCTACGGACAAGATGCAAATGGGGCTAAGAGCCCTGAAGAATAACCAATGGCGTCCATAACCCTGCCCAGGCCAAGCCGGAAGGGTAACCCTGCTAACGACGTCGATCTCAAAACCTGCTTAAACAAAAGGGGTGCCGATAAAGGGCAAAGGAAAAAGAAGGAGCGTCAGTACTGAGGCCATTACACGGCGAGGCTAGAATTCGGCGGTCCTCGCCTACATAGGTATGGTGGACTGAAGCGGCAGCGGCAGCATGCACTAAACAACCTATAGAGACTCGGTACAACTGGCGGTAATCAGAGAGGGGTAAGAGTGACCTATCCGGACCCAACCTGAAGCTAACACCAACAAACCCATCCTGATGTTTCCCCCTCGAGACCAAACGAGGAAGTCAACCGAGGAACTCACACAGTTGGCAGTTTTATTTATTCAGTTTTCGTTGCAGCAATTACTAGTCAGGTACAGATAGCATGATGTAAACCCAAAACCCAGCAGTTGTTGGTACTTTTAATCAGCCATTCCGTTGTAGTTGCAATACTTACTAGTCAGGTACAATGGTCGCAAGCGACACTCCAAACAAGCAATTGTGGGCAGTATTATTTAGCCATTCCATTATAGTGAAGCTGATTACTAGTCATTATAAAGTCAAATTTATAGCAATAAACTTTAGTTATGCTTGTCTATGGTCGAGATACTGTGCTCCAAGTCGTCCATAACCGCGGACATGGCTTTCAGAAAGTTTTAACCCGGCCGGGGTGCACAAATAGCAACACACACACGATCAACCTCGGAAAAACCAAATCAAAACACAACGAGGTCTTCACGACAGAGCAATCACAAGATTCAGAAATATTTCAGGGGGCCACCCCATTGAGTAGACCCGCAACGAAGTAAGCAAGCTTCGAGACGGACTCAAGGTTAGCGCCAATGGCTGTAAGCGACTGGGAACCCGAAAGTGTGGCTGGGCTTGTCGATACCGCGTAATCACTCCGCTTACCTAAACAGTACAGTGTGCTCCTCGCACAATCGTAAATAAAGCAGTAAAGCATGGCATAGGTACAGGATAGTAAATAAAACCTCAAACTAGTTGTGTCCCCAAGAAATAAGACGGAATCAAGCTCTGGCTAAGGGGGGCCCATACTCCCCATATGTGGATAGCGCGATAAATCAAGGAACAGGTATCAAGTACTCGGGGTCCTATGGGACACAAGTGGGCGTTCGGAAACCAAATATTATCTATCACCCACCGATGCCTCTGCTTACTTCAATTTTAGTTGTAAACAGGAATTAAAGTGAACAATAAGTAAAACTATGATCATCTCCAACATCAACATGCGGCAATACATCAACAACTGTGGCACTTGACGACACGCAACAGCACTTGAGCAAGCGACTACGACGCGCAAGTCCAACTATCTACCAAACAATAGGTAATAGGATGTGTCCGAGGCAATATAGGACTGCAAGGGATATCACGGGTACGGAAAACTAGAGCATCGCAACACATATAGCAATAGATCAATAGGAGGGAAGTAAATACTATAAAAGTAAGATAGGTAGAAAGGGGGAGATGCTCGCCTGAAAACATTGTCGAAGGGTTCAACCGATGATCGGGGCGAAGCTCACATCAACTCAACGGCCTTATCCGCGAAGAAGCAAAACACTAGAATAAACATCGGATGCACTATTTAATACACGACAGAAGATCGGCATGATGCATGCATGATGTCTGGCATGGCAAGATGCGATGCAATTAGGCCAGATTAAGCGGAACCGGGGTCCCGACATTTAATTAGATGGTTCAAGTTGTTTAGCTACCCCGCAATTAAATGTTGTCTTAACAAGGCAAAATTATATCACCGGTTCGCTACACAAGTTTAAATGAGGCCGATATGAGACTAGAGTTTGCCCGCATATGGGCCCCATATTTAATTATCAGGTGAATCGGCATAAGGCCCCCAAACCACATGATATGGATGCATGCGTGAACATTTAATGTGCAACAATTGATATTTCATTTATAAAATAGGGCTCAAGAAAGGGGTCACACATTAGGGGTCTCGACGATCTTGGGGTTCCGGGGTTCGGGGTTCCGACAGGGTCCAGGGTTCGACGGAAACAGTCTCGGCGGAAGCGTTCTCGGGTTTCTGGGGTAGATCTTGGCGTAACATTCTCGACCATCGGGGTAGGTCTTGTCGCAACCGGGAAGCAGGGCTTGGTTGGCGTCGGGGCACATCGGTCTCGCCCTGTACGGTGTCGTTCTTGTCGCATGCAGATCTTGTCGGGTTCCACGGGGTCGAGCTTGCAGTGGCGAGGGTCTTGTCGAGCCCCACGCCTTTGCATCGGTCTCGACGTCCGGGATGTAGAGCTTGGCGTGCCAGGATCGGGTTCCGCGTGGCGGTCTTGGCGTCCGGGGATCTTCGGCTCCCTATCGACACACTTGCGGGTCCGGCTTGGTCATCGAGGGGAACTTGGGGCTTCGGGGTTGGATGTCGGTGTCGGGCTCGGAGATCTTGTCATCTGTGTGGCGAACTCCGGGTCCGGGGGATGGTCTTGCGATCCGTGAGGGAGATCTTGAGGCGTCCGCTTCACCGGGCCCGACATGAGTCCTCGGCGTTGTTTTCTGGAACGGCTCCATATCAGCACATCTCTGGTGGCGACTGTGCCCTGCTCGGGGACGACGACTACGGCGGCTTGGCGAGGGCGCTGGGGAGGTGCCGTGCAGCGGTTGGAGAGGACCGGGACGGGCGACGCGGGTCCGGACGACGGCGGCGCGCGGGCCCGCACGGAGGGGCACCACGATGGCCGGAGGGAGCGGCGGCGGGGCCCTGCTGGGGCGGAGGTGGGCGGCGCCGGCGGGGGTCGCGGCGGCGGGCAGGCGCTCGGGGACGCTGGGGCTCGCTGGCGGCGGGACTCGCGGCCGCGACGGAGGTCAGGCGAGGGCGGAGCTTGCCGGAGGACGGGGCCTGGCGGCCGCTGGCGGAGGCGGAAGGAGGGCGCCAGCGAGCGGGGCGGCGGCGCTCGGCGCAGGAGGGGAACCGGCGACGTGCGCCCTGCCGAAGGAGGGTGGAGGGTGGTCGCGCGGGTTGGCGGGAGCGGTGGAGGGGCGCAGGCGGCTTGCGCTGGCACCGGCGGCGAGGGAAGGCCCGCGCGGAGCGCGTCGGGGCGGCGCCGGAGCTTGCGGAGGCGAGCGGCAGCGGGCGCGGCGGTCGCCGGAGGGAGGCGGCGGACGCGGAGGAAGGAGACGGGGTGGAAGGCGTGGGCGCGGTGGCGGGGAAGGCGAGGCTCGCCGGGGGGCGGCGTGCGCGTCCGGTCGAGGAGACGGGCCGGGCTCGCAGGGAGGGGAGTTGGCCTCCGGCGGGCTCTGCAGGGAGGACGAGGCGCGGGGCGGAGGGTGGTTGCCAGCGGCGGAAGGCGGCGGGGCAGAGGCGGGGTGAGGGAGCGACGGGGAGGGGGAACGGGGCCAGGCGGCGAGGTTGGTGAGGGGCGGCGGCGATGTGCGCTCGCGGGGCCGCTCAGGGGAGGGGCGAGGCCGCGGGGGCGTGGTCGCGTGGGGAAGGAGAGGAGAGAGGAAGAGGGAGGTGCGGGGGACAGGGGTGCCAGGGGTGGGTCCCGCGGGGGAAGGTGGGCGCGGGCCAGCGGCCAGGGAGGGAGAGGGGAGTGGGTAGCGTGGCAGGGGCGTGGGGTGTGGGGACGCGCGGGTCCAGGCGGGTGAGGTGGCTGTGGGTGTGGTTGGTGTGTGTGTGGGGGTGGGAAGAGAGAGAGGGGGGGCTGCTGAGGTGGCAGAGTTTGATTGGCTAGGGGGAGGGGAGAGGATGAGGTGGCGTCTCGTGATAGGAGGGGGTGAGGTGGAGGGGGTGTGTGGGTAGGTAGTTTGGTGAACTTAGGAATTAGGGGGGCTGTTTAGGTGGTCCGATTTAAATCCTGGGACGGTCGTTCGGGTCATTCGGCCCGTTCGACTGCCCCACCAAAAATAATATAAATTTTATTTGTTTCATTAACACCGTTTGCAAACCGATAGTAGACAAACAAAAATAATCCGAAGACCGGGCTTTGCATTTGAATTAAGATGGGGCGTTTGGAAAACAAAACGGGCTTGCGAAAATAGTTTTTGACAAACGATGCATGATGATGACGATGCAATGCACAAATTCAACGCGATTTTCTAGTAGTGATTTTGCGGGATGCCACAACACTGCTCATAATCAAATTCTCGTTCATAACTAAATCAATAAAAGAATATTACAAGAAGAATAAAGAAGGAAAGTTAGATGAAAATTAAACCTCATACAAACTACTTAGGAAACTTCTTAACTATTCCTATCTAAACCTATCTAGCATAATATTCTCTTCTTATTCTTATTCTGATCCTGCAAAAGAAACAAAGACACGGAAAGAAAACTTTGGTTAAGATGAAAGTGTTGGTTCCATCATATGATGAATCTTTTTAATGTTAAATCCAAGGGAAGTCGTTCCAGGAAGAATTCTTGGAATAGAAAAGCCAGTGTTTGAGGTTATAGATCCAATAGAGAGGTAACCAAGACCGTTGGATCTGAATCTAGAATAATAGGGACATGGGCAGGAACACTGATCTTCAGATGATTATGATCCACAGTAGGTAACCATATGGCAACAGGAGACAAATACCGCAGCTAGCCAAACAGAGAAGTAGTACGTGAATTATATCAAAATACAATCATACTAATTTGGACATTATCTATGGGATACTAGGCAATTTTCTTTAATTGGGATTATAATTTGGAAATCGTATTTTAGAATGTTTTTGACTAATAATATTGTCATGCTCTTTTATTGATAATAGTTTGAATATTTTAAATGCCGAATATAAAACAAGACAAAGATGACAATGACAAAGGTAGATATTTGAAAATGTGCATATAAAATATTAAATTTCGTTGTCATGTTGAAATTAGGCAACCTGCCGTCCTTTACAAACTAGATGGTCATTACTAGTTATAAGTTTAAAAATTGGGATAAAAGTCTAAGCGACGCTTCTTAAAATTTGGTATGCCAATACATCTAATTATACTAAGCATTTTTTACTTATGTAACTTATTCCTTATGCTCATAATTAATGCATTTCTGCTATTCTTAACACAAATAGACACATACGCTAGAAAAATTAAAGATACAATATCAATTATTATTTTCCGATTCACACATCTTTTATTCCAAATACTATTATGGAAATGAAAATACGCTTTTCAATAAAGTAGTGTTTGTTTTTATAAAAAAAAATCTCAAGCAGTACAGATAAATCTTTCATATATTGAATTTAATCCCTTAAATCAAGAAGGAAGCATGTCGATAAGGCTAGTCCTCCTTGTTGATAGATGTGGTACTGAGTATTTTCTTTCAAAATCTTGAATTTCTTTGTCGTCTTGGAATTAGGAAACCAACCGTTCTTTACGACCTGCATGACCATGACTATTTATAAGTTTCAAAAACTAGGATAAAAGTCTAAGCGATACTTCTCAAAAGATTTATACCAATTTCATTTATTTATACTAAGCATTTTTACTTATGTAACTTATTCCTTATGCAAGACCATAATTAATGCATTTCCGCTATTCTTGACACAAATAGACACACATGTTACAAAAATTAAAGATAAAATCTTTCATTGCAAATACAATAATTTGAAATGAAAATATTATTTTCACTATATTAGTGTTTGTTTTTATAAATTTTGTCTCAGGCAGTATTGATAAAATTTTCATATATTGAATTTTCTATTTTAGATCAAGGAGGAAGAATATTGAAAAGGCTAGTCTTCCGTAAATAAATTAGGTGTCAATAGATGTGCTAGTGAGTATTTTTATACATTCAAGGCTATGTTAGTGTCCATAAATATTTTGGTAGAGAGATGTAAAGTGCTTGTGTGCATCAAATGAAATATCTTCGCAGAAACCTAGAGTGTATGGTTGTCTAAGAGCATCTCCATTGCCCCCCCCCCCCCATATGAGGTCCGACGTTTGGCCTTATGGGGGGCGCCGTTGCAGGTGCCTCCTATCGGGGGTCACCGGCTCCTAGTCGTCACCCCTAAACAGCTCACCTAAATCGCAATTGAAAATTCAAAGTTTTAAAAGGTCGTCGGAACGCCGCAAATCACCGGAATACAAGTCTGTTGGTGATCAAAATAAACATATGGGGGGAACATGAGAATCAAACGGGGATGCTCTCATCCGCTGCGGTAGGAGGCACCTCCGGGGTTGCCGGCGGCGGAACGGTGGTGCTGGTCTGGGTGAGGATCGGGGTCGGGGTCACAGACGCCGGTGTCAGGCTGTTGTTCTGGTTGGAGGAGGCTTGGTCCTTGGAGAGGATCAAGGCGCGCGCTGATCAACACACCACGCCTTCGTCTTGGCATCCATGTCCTTCGTGTCGACCATCAAGATCGCCAAGTCCTCCCTTCTCTTTTTTGCCACCACGTTGGCCTTAATGAGGCCAAGCTTGATGTCCTGCAGCTCGATGACCGATGCCCACCTTGTCGGGTCGATCTCATCCAACCTAGGATGTACGAGTGTAGTTTCTCAATGGCCGGCGCCGCGTCCCTCATGGACTTTTCCTTCCTTTGGCCGATGGGCCAGCCCTCCGATGCCGCAGATGGCGCCGCCCCCGGGTCGTACGTGCTGGACTTGGCCTTGGTGAGAGAGGTCCGCGTCTCCGTCCACTTGTCGGAACCCCTCGATCCGAGCAAAGACGTGGATGAACTTGAACTTGTTGTCTTCATTGTTCTCACGGTAGGCGGAGATCATCGCGTGCATCTACGAAAAACACAAGTCAGACACACAAGTCTGAAATGGGCGGGAGTGGGCGTCGATGGGGGGTTTACCTGATCGATGGGGCCTCCGACTCGGTCACTCCTCAGGATTATTCAGGCTCAGTCATCCCCGTAACCTGGCACTAAGTGCCCAGGGGCTCCTCGCTGAGGAATCCACCAAGGGCGAGATAATCCATCCAATCACTACTTCACCCCCAGCACTTGATCCAGCTAAATGTAAGAGGCATTGGGTGTTTACAGCGTATGGTGACCAACTAAATGTATAGATTGTATTTCTGAAAATTTCGTATCATCCGATATAGGTTGTCTCTGTGATCGATGAATAGTGTTACTGGAGTTCGAGAACCACCTTAAAAATATCTAGAATAGCAAAGCTGCATTTGTACAGGGACGCTCTCTGAGTGTGGATTTACCCCTCCTAGGTTGGGCCCCCGGCACCATCTATACCATTTATTTGTTGGAGATCCGTGCAAAGTCAATGCAGTCAATCGTCTGTCGTACGTTTATATTTAAGCCCTCCTGCTTTTTGGTATTTCACCCACAGTCCAGGGGAGAGGATGACCACCCCACCGGCCCACACCAACCCCCAGCCCACGCGGCCAGTTTGTAGTTGGATCCAGTTTGTGGTTTTTCTGGGGCCCCTACTTTTCCTTTTGTTTTTTCTTCATGCTTATATCCAGTTTGTGGTTGAATATTTTGTTTGGATTAAATTCGTGGTTGAATCTTGTATGCATTTTGTTTAAATTCGTGGATCCGGGGCCCCTACTTTTCCTTTATTGAATCTTGATTAAATTTATGGTATAATGTATTATCAAGTTTTTGACACGGATCTTGTATGTATTTTGTTCATGTTTGGATCCTTTCTTTTCATTCGTGCTTGGATCTTGATTTGAGTTTCTTGTTTGGATGAATCTTTTAAAAAGTGATGTTGGAAACGTGTATGGAAAATAACCATATCTAGTTCATGGATGGAACATGTATTTCCTCTTTCCAGATTATGTTCATGGATGAAACTTGTATGATTTCTTGAATGATTTCTAATATCAGATTAAGGTCGAGACTACTTGTTTTATCTTGACATGTGACACATGTATAAAACTGATGTTTGATCTAGCTTGTAGCTAGACTAAATCATGTGTGCAATAATCTACTGAAACTTGTATGAATCTTTAATGTTTTTTGGATTTTATATGTATGATCTGCACTGTATAAATATCCATAAAAAAATTGTGCATGTTTCATTTTTAGAATAAAAAATGTCTATAAAAAACATTGTTGAATATTACTGAAATTTTAAGAGAAAAAATAAGGTGAAAAAGAAACGTGTGTGTAGAATTTTTTTGATTAAATTTATGAATCTGGAATATTTAGTGAATAATAAATATATATTAATATTTATAAATCTTTAAAATATTTAGTGTACAAGTTCTGTACTTGGCAGAAACAAGTTTGTAAAACATGTGAATCTTGTATGAAACTTCTGAATCTATGATGAAACAAAGTAAGAGTGTCTAAATATTATTGAATAAAAAGTACAAGAATAAAATTTATCAAATAATATTGTTCAAAAAACAAAATGTGCATGTTTCATTTTTTGAATAGAAAATGTATATAAAAACATTGTTGAATATTCCTAAAATTTTAAGAGAAAAATGAGGTGAAAAAGAAAAAGAAACGTGTGTGTAGAAAAAAATTGTTGATTAAATTTATGAATCTAGAATGTTTAGTGAATAATAAATATATATTAATATTTATAAATATTTAAAAAAATTAGTGTACAAGTTATGTACTTGGCAGACACAAGTTTGTAAAACATGTGAATCTTGTATGAAACTTCTGAATCTAGGATGAAACAAAGTAAGAGTGTCTAAATATTGTTAAATAAAAAGTATAAGAATAAAAATTATTAAATGAGATTGTTAAAAAAACAAAGTATACATGTTTGTTCTTTAGAATAAAAAATATACATAAAAAGTTGAATATTTCTGAAATTTTACAAGAAAAATGAGGTGAAAAAGAAACAGACATTATGCAGATTGTTTGAAGAAACATGTTCTCGGTATAACATGTGTAGGGTTTTATATAGCAACGAAATATGTATTCTGTGAAATAATGAGGTGAAAAAGAAACAAACATTATGCATGTATTTTGTGAAAAAATTATATGAATATCTCTTTGCAGAAACAAGTTTGTAAAACGTGTGAATCTTGTATGAAACTTCTGAATCTAGGATGAAACAAAGTAAGAGTGTCTAAATATTATTAAATAAAAAGTAGAAAAATAAAAATTATCAAAAGAGATTGTTGAAAAAAATAAATTATGCATGTTTTATTTTCAGAATTCAAAATGTACATAAAAAATTGCTGAATATTCCTGAAATTGTACGAAAAAAAAATAAGGTGAAAAAGAAACAGGAACGTGTAGAAGACTATCGATTGTAAGAAAACAAAAAAGCGATTTTTTTATAATATCTGAAAACGTATGGGGTTAGATAGAAAAACCGCAGTAGGCTTGAGAGATGAGGGTGAGAGGGTTATTTTGTAAAACGCATAGCACGAATCTCCAACAATTGGAAAGTAGAGATGGTGCCGAGGGCCCCTCCTACTGGGCGAATTGCATTGTCCGACGCTCTCTTAGCAAACATATCGATTAGAAGAGCACCTCTTGGTCATATACATCTGCAGAATACATGAGCAACATGCTTTCGATGGTCTACATCCCTTCTGAGCTCCTGGTGGAGATCTTGCAGCGGCTCCCATGGACGTCGCACCGGCGGGCGCGCCTCGTGTGCCGGTCCTGGCGCGACCTCATTCATCGACGCACGACGGAGATGCAGGAGCGCCGCGTGGCCGTGCCACTCGTGGTCACCACGGAGTCCGTGTACGTCCTCGACGACGAAGCGTCCTCCACACCTCGAGAGCTATGGCCAGCCCACATCACGGGCAGCGCCCTCTACGAACACATGGAGGTAGTCGGCTCCTGCAACGGCGTGCTCTGCCTCTGCGACGACACGAAATCCGGCGGCGCCATCACCCTGGTCAATCCGGCCACCGGCGACGCCCTCGCCCTCCCGCCGATCCCGCGCGCCGGCCTGTTGAGGCGCCACAACACGCGGAGCTCCGGCATGCAGGAGCTGGCACCATGCGTACAGCTTCGCGTTCCACCACGCGACGGGGCAGTACAGGGTGGTTCACGTCCCGTGCTACTTGAAGACGAAAGAGACGCTCCAGGTGTTCACGCTGGGGGAGGCATCCTGGAGGGAGGTTCCGGCCACCGGCGCCAGGTGCAAGCTGAACGCCGGCTTGGTCAGCGTAAACGGGGCAACGTACTGGGTCACGGAGGAGGCTAAGGAGAAGATCATGTCTTTCGACCACGCACCGGACCGAGCAGCTGAGATCCACCAACAAGCCGTTGCCACCGCCGGCTAGACCACCAATCCTCCAGCTGACTCAGGTGCATCGCAGGCTAAGCGCAGCAACCGGCGACCAATTCCATGAAAAAGGAAGCATCGAGAGGTACTCTCCAAATCCAAATGTAGTATCTCTCTCCTTGCCACAACATAGATGCATGCATGTATCGAAAACACATTTTCCTCCCGACTTTCCCCCGGTGTTCCAATTTTCCGAACAAATATAAAATCATATTTATAAGTTTTAAAAAATCTAAAAATAGTTCTGGATAATGATTTTTTCCTACAAGCATGAAAAACTGCAACACGAGATTCTATGAATTCTACATCACATATAAAAATAACAAAATATGATAGTTTTGAAAATATGGACTTTTCACTATACTCATATACTTTTCTTTTCATTTTGTATAGCTTTTATTTCAAAATAAGATTTTGCAGGAAGGTATAGGATGCACCATTGAGTCAGATGTTTTTTTTTTACAATTTCCTCACGACTTCCCACCTCACGACTTCCCACCTCACGACTTCCCAGTGTTCCAATTTTCCGAACAAATATAAAATCATATTTATAAGTTTTAGAAAATCTAAAAATAGTTCTAGATGTATTCAATGATTTTTTTCCCTACAAGCATGAAAAATCACAACACTGAATTCTATGAATTCTACATCACATATAAAAATAACAAAATCTGATAGTTTTGAAAATATGGACTTTTCACTATACTCATATACTTTTCTTTTCATTTTGTATAGCTATTTCAAAATAAGATTTTGCAGGAAGGTATAGGATGCACCATTGAGTCAGATGTTTTATTTAAAAAAATTGTAAAACTTGAAAAATACTTCTGAGTTTTTTAAATAAAGGTATCACTAGAGTTCATGAGTTAGAAATCTAAGTCAAAAAATTCTAGTTTAGATTTTCTTTACCTATAAATTTATCTTCAGTTCATCTTTTTAGGTGTGGGTTCTTGAGGGCACGGGGAAGGAGGAGGTGCAGAGGTGGACCCATCGATACAGCTTACGCTATCTTCCCTCGCCATGGCCATCAATAAAGCTTGCATATCCAAACTACATGTACAGCCAGTATAAGCTAATGCTTGGGGACCTTCCCGGGCAAGGCCAGAAACTGTTTGGATGGCGGTGCGATAAGCCGACCAATTATGTGACAAGTTCCGAGTGCAGCGTGAACTACTTATATAGTTTCGGAAAGCCATTAGTTTCTAATATAAGAGGTGATATTTGTCGGACACTCGCGTACATCAAGACCGCACAGCCATTAGTTTTTAATGAGGCGGCTTGCTAGCTTAATATATTGTGATTTTACCTCAAAAAAAAAAAAGACCGCACAGGCATTGAGTGTTTATAGGCGCTGATGACAGACTAGTTATTCCCTATATGTTTAAATTCTCTATGTGTTACCCGCAAAAAACAATTCTCTATGTGTTATACTACTAGTAATTTATGTGTGGTACTACTAGTTTGAGACTATTAAGGATCCATAGGAGACTAAAATCTTCTCATAACCTGCCGGGGCTAGAGACAAGGATCCATAGGAGACTAAAATCAGTGTTCATGCATCAATGTTTGTGTTTAAATATATTCATGATCTACTTACCAAAAGATAAAGAAACAAACAAAATAAAATGAAACATATAACGAAAAAGTCAAGAAAAAGGACAAAAATAATAAAAACGAAATATAATGGAAAATTAAAATTTTGAAAACAAAGAAGAAATGAAAAATGTACTACTCCCACTGTCTAGAAATAAGTGATTAGTCTTTATCTAAATTTATATGTATTTAAAATACAGTCAATTATTTCTAGACAGAGTACTACTTTCTCCGTTTAGAAATATAAGATGTTTAGGTTTATGAAGGAGATGCATTTAGATACGTTTTAGTGTTTTAGTGTTTAGGTTTAAACGAATCTACAAACTAAAAAGTGTCTAGATACGTCTTATTCACAAATCTAAAACATTTTATATTTCCGAGTACTGCTTAACACAAAATCGACGAAAGGAGTAAAAACTTCAATAGACTGGCTATGGGGTGCGCTCGTTGACTGCGAGTGAATTCTCCATTTAAAAAAAAAGAAGAATCTGCCGTAGGGGTGAATCCTCTGTGATCTGATCTGACTCGAATCATGGCCTGCCAATTGCCGCCGCCGGCGGCGGAATCTCCCCCACCCGCCCCCACCACAATATTCACCATCGGCGACGACCTCCTCCTCGAGATCTTGGTCCGCCTCCCCTCACTTCCGTCCCTAGTCCGGGCCGCTTTCGCCTGCCGCTACTTCCTCCACGCCGTCCGGTCGTTCCCCACCTTCCGCCCCAGGTTCGGTGCGCTCCACCCGCCGCCACTCATCGGCCTTTTCCTCAAAGGCCGCGACGGGGACGTTCCTTCCTTCGCCCCAGCCGATCCGGACTACGGGGCCGTATTACGCGGCTCCGATTTCTTCCTCACCCGCCTCCCCGACGACCAGGGCTTCTGGCACATCAACCACTGCCACGACGGGTATCTTCTTCTCCACAACTGGACAACCAGGTTGTCCGTAGCCTACAACCCTCTCGCCGGGGTGCTGCATCCAATCCCGATGCCGCCGCACGCCGTCCGCGATTACCACATTATTATGTCGTCCTCTCCCGAGGAACGCCATGGGTCGTCGTCGTCGTCGTTCCGCCTTCCACGAGGACGGCTTGCAGTTGCGTCCTGTTGTCTACTCCTCACACACTCGGGAGTGGCAGGTTTTCCCGTGGGTCGAGGCTGCCACCATCAACAAGGACCATCCCGAGGACGACAAGGACTTCCTCCCGCCTACGCGTGGTAAGCTGGTCAACGGGCGCATCTACTGGACAAGCTACCACTTCATGATCGTGCTCGACACCGCCACGCTGCACTTCTCTTCCATGGATCTGCCGCCCTTCATTTACGGGCAAAAGCCTTTCGTGGTCGGCGATACCAAGGATGAGAAGCTCTGCGTGGTTTGTGCGATTGATGAGGAGGCCACCATTGCTGTCTGGGTCTGGAGAGCTGACGATGACCGTGTCGACAAGTGGATGCTGGACAAGGAGATTGAATTGGAAGACCTCCCCGCGCTGAAGCTCGTGGCGGTTAACCGTGGCTCTGCGCACTTACACTTGATGGCCGTCGAGCAGCCCGGCGTTGTTCCTCTTTGCTGCTTCTTCTCCTTATGCCTGGAAACTGAAGACATGAAAAAGATCTTTTCTCTATATCAGTACGAAATCGAGAGGTCCTATCCATACATCATGCCGTGGCCGCCTTCTTTGGTATGCAACAAGGCGAACCATCGAATTGAAGCTGCTTGACTAAGTAAAAGGAAACTCAAACCAGATATTTTTTACTCTTTCTCTTTATGTTTTGAACTGATTAGTTTCTTCTCATTTATAGTGGATGTAATGCTGGTTAGTTTTTACTCATTTATAGAATATAAATCAAGACGATGGATGTTTTTAGGAATTACAAGTTACTAGTTAAGTGCCCGTGCGTTGCTACGGGCTAGAGGATTAATACATGACAACATGTCTTGTTTGGTAAATTTTTGTGCTAGGTGTTGGTGTTCTTGTGGCTTTTCATGTATGCCGTATTTCTCCCATCTTGTTACCTTTTCAATGAGAAATATGCATAATTTTTACTTTTATTTTCGCCAGGTGTTTCCTCTCGAATGCTTTGGCTCCAACACTATGTTGGACTAAACATTTGTATTTTGTAACATAATCGTTTTGCAAAAGAATGAAATTAGATCAATCAATGGGCATAACAAAATCAAATAGACAGGGACATATGTTGAAATCATGAGAAAAGCTATCTACAAACAACAACACTCATTATCATTCATCTTTCTCAAAACACATACCACCGGTGGATATTACTAATGATGCATCTTATTCCTACATCACAAATAGATACGTCATGTATGCCCAACATCATGATGATGGTCGGACACAACGAGTTTTAGATCCACATGCTTGATCTAGTTGTTTGATGCAGCTAGGTAGTCCCGTCGCATGTAGTACTTGACCACATCGACTCACTTGTTGGATGTCGTTAGAGAGTCTGCAATTGAAACAATCAAAATGTTGAATCATCAAAATGAATACTCGTTGATTTTAACATCAAAAGTTGCAAACTCATCATCGATTGATTCGCTTACTAAGAACAAGAAGCGAAATCGAAGTGTGGGCGATGGTGCATACCATCTTCTTGCAGATCTTGAAGAGCGCACTGCTTGCAGGTCGCGACCATAGCCTTGCCCTTGGCCAAACATGCGTCTTGTGAACCTGCTGGCACCACTCGCAAAGCTCCTAGAACGTCACCTCCTCGCTCCTGTCGTCGCTCCTCTTGACTGCGCCGGCCTTTGGCTTGTATGCCACGAAGAAAGGTCATGGTCTGTCCCTCCCCAATTATTTACCAAACATAAAAACATCAAACATGAGAATTTCTATCCTTTGAGGAAACATCCCATGAATGCATAATTTGTAAAGATGTTAACATCCCGTGGAACACAACAAAAAATAAAATTTAGAACAAAATAAATAAACTAAATCTAGGATATATGGAGTTATACAAGTCTCAGGTCTCCCTAAACACAATCACCTCCCGTAGATTCAACTATCACCAAATCCGACAACCCAACACAAAATCTCCCACACATGCTAGCGCAACAGCGTGTGCCTCTACCACCACGGTGAAGCCCCTTCGAGCTGGGCCCACGGGCGCTTCACCCGCACCTTGCTCATCGAACATATGAGTCATTCCTCCTTATCGCTTCAGTGCTATTTTTTACCTAAGACGGATGTGTGTAACAACCATTTGCCTACGAAAGGCAAAAACCCTCGAAGAGTGGAGAGCGGTGTCGTAGTAATGTTGGATGAACGGTCGATGTGGTGAGTGACACACAAGTTTCGCGACTTTCTTTGGGGGGAAAACATGTTTCACTTTTATTCATTTTATTCGGTCTTGCAGTTGTATGGAATTGATATTTCTCTAGGTGGGTCAGGCAGGTAATGATTTGGGTATGCAATCAACTTGATGGAAACATGTTTTTCCCTCACAAGATAGCTGGTGTTTAGTTGGATATGAGAGTTTAATTGTTTTTAACACGTAGTTTCTGAAAGTTTTCTTAATTTTTATTGTTATTTACAGATTTTCTGAAAGTTTTCTTAATTTTGATTGTTATTTACAGATTTAATGTGCCTGCAATAAAAGTTGGGAGTTGTTTTTTTTGTAGAAATAGCATTGACTTATGTTGATAATTGATAATTTAATGAGCAACATAACAAAAGTAACTTTACAAAAGTCTATTCAATTACTATAAAACTTTCAAGCTACGGTATCAGTTCTTTCAGCTTCAGGAAACAAAAAGCAGAAATAAAACTGGCCTCTCACACCCTTATATGTTATAACTCAACGGAAAGCACAGATGGAAGGGAACCAATCGGCTAAAACTAACTAACATCTAAACAACCTAAAATCAACCATCTCCTTCAATCCGCCGTTGCAGATATCGCAGTCCCCAACAACGGATGTCGCCATCCCTTGCAACGTCCAAGTATGAAGTACCTATCTTTACATTGTGAACTACCGAAGTATCAAAAACAATCTATAGACACCATGCTAGCATCAAGCCATGAGTCAATGAACATGTGTCAAGGTGTGGCTGCGTGCCACAACGAACACGATGCAACAAAAGACCATCAGTGAAAAGAAATATTGGTTTCATTTGACTTCTCCTTATCCATCATGCATGCCCAAATCTCATTATCCCTTATCAGACGTTGCCATTTCCTTTCTTGCAAGTTTTTTATATCGCGGTGAAACACAAACCCGGCGACGACAGTGATATAGAAAAACAAAATATACGGTCTTTTCCTACAAGAAATCGTAAGTTGATCAGATAGAATTTGTGTACAGTTCAAAGATAATTATTTGGTAGAAAAGATAGTATTGTGTGTGTACCAGGTGGAGTCCTGACTCTAGAACGCCTTTGAACTCTTGCGGCCATTATTTCCACCCAAGCCATAGGGCCACAACATCCTCTGGAAATCAGAGAAAATTATAAACTTGTTTTACTCAAGCAGGCTGGATATTACAATATGTTTCGTAGACCCGTACAATGCAAAGTACATGCGATGATTAACTTGTAAACATAGAAATAAGCTCAACTTCAATCTGCACAAAATGATCCAAAAACCGACAAGGGAAAGGGCCGAGAAACTAATAGACCAATAACGAAGGCACTGAATTCATAGTTTGAGTTTTATACAGAAGAACTCTCTCCCAATCAGCATATTACCAGTAGCACCCTAACTTGATTTCAGACTTGACAATCTAGAGGTTAGTTGTTGTGCAGCAAATTGTGCCGTCTTTCAGACACTGAAAGCTAGTACATACTTCAGTTTAACATTGGAACTTGTAGATTCCAATAGTAATTGGCAATACCGGAAAAACCTTCCCACTCCTCTTGTTGTGAGCATAGTAGCAAGAGGAGGCGATAGTGTGGAATCCCAACAACAACGGTGAGGCTAGGTTAGCGACGGCAGGATAGAAGGTGATACAACATTTGGCTCTTCCATTGGTTTCTTGTCGAACTAAATACATTTAAATTGAATTGATAAACTAATAGCTTCAAGGATGAAGTGAATTATGAGTACACTCATACAACAGATAAGAATACACTTTGGCTGAGAAAACCTTTTACATGTACCCAATATATTATCTAATGAACCCGCAAATTTTTTTTATCTAATGAAGCTTCTATGAATTTCACTATTTGTGAGAAGCCAAGGGTTGAAATCAGGGACACTTAAGTACTAACCAAGTTTATTTCTTTAAGTTTATTTCGCGTGCCACACAGGTCATGTAACCTCTAACTTTAGAAGTGTCTGCCTATAATAATTAGCAGAAATAAAACCTTCAATGTATCTAATGTAAGTTGTACTTTATTTCAATAATAAGCTAGCCCTGGTCAAAACAATGAATAGTGTATGCAGCGATTTATTGGAACTATAAGGTGATCCTTCAATGTGTTCACTAACTTCTGAATTAACATATAAAGAAGACAAACTATAGGTAAGTTCATGTATATAGTTCGAGAGATGAATAAACATGGGTCTGCATATAGGAATCTCACTACAGTAGAACACAATTTTACTAAAAGGTTAACTACCAAAATACTACTTTGTTATGAAAAGACACATAAGATCAGCCAAACATTGTCTCATACTTTTCAGACAAGCAGGGTTTATCATATAATTTGTAGAGTTTACGATATACTAAAAAGGACTCCTACTGCTCCTCCTGAGTATAGACAACATTTGGCATGATGTTTCAACAAAGGTTCTTGGACCTTTTTGACATGTCATAAAGTACATATTTTCTAAACTTGTTCCAGAAAGAAACAGAGAAAGCGACCACTGTAGATAAACTTTTGTCTATACTAACTATATAAAAAGACTTCAAGAGTTTACTGATTAACACCAGACTGCCAAATAAGATAAAACGTCCAATATAAATTGAGAACGCCAAATCTTATAGATGATAAAATTAATAGAACTTGAATCAAAATGAAGGACAGTTTATATTATAAGCAAAGGCATGCACGCAATCTATGAAATCATACATCTATTATCTCGAAATAGGCTTTCGCCCCGCTTTATAAATAAAGCAACCGTCCAACACAAAGATCACAGTACAAAGACACACACACACCACATGCTGGGGCCACAGCACAAGACGGCCCAACTCGGACACCACCCAACGAAGACAAGAGAGAACGCCTCGCCATGGAGGAGGACGCCGAGGACACTAAGGCGAGCTACGAGGGAGCCGCTGAGCCGCCTCCAAGAGACGGTGAAGGGTCGCGTCCAACCTCGCCTTGTCCCGTTGTCTACACAACGGGTACCAGAGCTGCAGGGAAGCCAAAAAGTGAAACACCGAGTCAGACGAACGCCTAGGGAGAAACTTCTCAATGACCATCTTATTCCTAATGTTCCAGAGGGACCACGACATGGCCGCGAACACAAGCCAGAAGAGTCGACGACCCTTTCCAGCTCGGTTTGCTTGGGTTTCTAGGAATTCACCAAGATCTTGGGCCAACCAATCCGGGCCCAACGCCTCTCTGGTGAAACTCCACAGAAACCGGGCCGCGGGACAGGTGAACAGTATGTGGGTTCCCGTTTCAGGGACCCCACATAATGGACATAATCCGTCCCCCGGCCCATGTCGCTTGGCCACCTCCACTCCCGAGGGGAGCCTATCGCGTAAAAGTTGCCAAACAAAGATTTTTGTCTTTAGCGGGAGCGGTGCTTTCCAGAGGTGCTTGGTCCAGGGGAGAGTGTCCTGGCCAAAGAGGGCCCTATAAGCTGAGCCAACCGAGAACGATCCGGACGGGGAGAGAGTCCAAGAGACGCTATCGGGACCACTAGCCAAGGAGGCCGGGAGCTCCGCCCTGAGTTCCCTCCATGCTACAGTTTCCTCCGGGCCGAAGGTACGGCGGAACGAGATGTTCCATGTACCTCCCAAAGCCGCGTTGGATACCCGTAGCGCTGGGTCAGAACAAATGGCGAAGAGACTCGGGAAGGCCTCCTGCAGCGGGCGCTCACGGAGCCAGGGGTCAAGCCAGAACATGGTTCCCTCTCCATTTCCAATGGAGAAGGCGATACCATGCCTGATCTCCCGCTTGATCTCCTGAATGGAATGCCAAAATTGGGACCCCTCGCTACGGTCACAGTCCATAAGGGGCCGACCGCGCAGGTATTTGGCCTTGATGAGTTTGAGCCACAGCCCGCCATCATCACGCAAGATACGCCAGACCCATCTAAGCATAAGGGCCTTGTTGAACTGGCGGGATGCAAGGATTCCTATGCCCCCAACCTCCTTGGGGGCGCAGATGTCCGCCCACTTGACCATGTGGTATTTTTGGCGGCCCAAAGAGTCTTGCCAGAAGAACCTCGATAACTCCTTGTCAAATGTCCCATGTACTCCCTCGGGGAGGAGGTACATGCCCATCATATACATGGGCAGGCTAGACAGGCAGGAGTCGATCAGGACAGTCTTGCTCCCCTTCGAGGTAAATCTGCCACGCCAAGGTTCAGACCTCGAGCGCACCCTATCCGCTAGCGGGTCCAGGTCCCTGATAAGGATCCTGGTGTCGCGGATCGGCATCCCCAGGTAGGTAATGGGGAAGGAGGCGAGCCGACAATTGAAATTGTCCGCTATCCTCAGTTGCTCGTCCTGAGAGAACCCTAGTGCGATGATCTCGCTCTTATCAAAATTGATACGGAGGCCGGACATTTCCTGGAAGCAAAGGAGTAGGAATTTGAGGTTTGCAATGTCCAGCGCCGAGCCTTCAATCATGATCATCGTGTCGTCTGCATACTGGAGCTGGGTGACGCCGCCCCCTGGGATAAGGTGGCCTACCACCCCCGAGATGTGGCCGGCCGCCTTCACTCTCTCAAGCATTTCCGCGAGGGCATCAACAGCAGCGTTGAAGAGCAGGGGGGACATGGGGTCCCCCTGGCGAACACCACAGGAGGGCCGAAAGTAAGGCCCTATCTCGCCATTTAAATTAATTGCGTTGCTCCCGGTCATGACGAACTGCATTATCCAGGTGATCAGGCGGTCGTCCAGTCCTCGCCTAGTGAGGACCTGACGTAGGAACCACCAGTCCAGCCGATCGTAGGCCTTTTGGAAGTCCAGCTTCAAGAAGATGCCCTTCATTCGTTTGGACTTGATCTCGTGGATAATCTCATGGAGAGCCAGGATCCCATCATGTATAAATCTGCCCTTGAGAAAGGCAAATTGATACTGGTGGGTGAGGCGCTCCATGACCGGGGCGAGGCGAGAGGCGCAAACTTTCGCGAAAAGCCGTTGTATGACATTGAGGACCGTGATGGGCCTGAATTGTCGAATCTCCGAGGCCCCCACAACCTTAGGGATCAGCGTGATAACTCCCAGATTCAGTCTTCCCATCACGAGGGTACCTGTGTAAAGCTCCTGGAACAAGGGCATGACGACTGGTTGGAGTTCTGCCCAGAACTCCTGGAAGAAAGAAACCGGGAGGCCATCAGGGCCTGGGGCGGAGTTGGCCTGCATGGCCTTCACAGCCCGCGCCACCTCCTCTGGCAGGAATGGGAGGGTTAGCTCCGCATTCTCGTCAGCTGTGACTCTGGCCCCACTAGGCCAAAAGTCGTCGGCCAGCGCGACCCCCGTAAGGGGTCCTGCCAAGAAGAGCTCCTTAAAAAAGGAGTAAACGTGGGCGGAGATCGCCCCCGGCTCCTCAAGGAGAAGCGTCCCGTCAGGGAATAGAGCATCTCCTACGGCGGCCATTGGCTTCTCCAGGGGGATACATCTATTATCTACAGCAAGTATACTGGGATGCACTAAATAGTTCTTATAATTACTGCAATGCTTAGATGTGTCTGTCATATAATTACTGCACTAAACAAATTAAGAGATAAAAACAACTGAGATCAGAAAGCATGGCTTTGATATATTATTTAATATGCAAGCAGTCCATTCTTCAAATGTGTCACTAATTATACACTATCCAATTTCACTCTACTTCTATTGACACAAAAGAAAACCTATTTGTTTATGAAAAAACGTAACTAATGCAAGAATAGCTATCGGATGGATATATAAAAAATAATGACACAGCTTTGCAAGCTTGTGCTTGTGGTCGTGCTAATAAACTTACTGCTTTCTTAGAGAAAATATCCCAATGTTTTAGGGGCAAATACCTAGAAATGTGGCTGAAAGGCCAGTACCCACGAGTATCATCTTCGAGCTTAAACACCGCTGTAGAGAAGAAGACATCAATGCTAGCACATATGACAATACTGAATCATTTGCATCACTGAATAAACTACTTCAGTTCGGTATTCATGTTATTTAGTACTAACAGAAAGTGAAACATGGATGTACAATCATCTGGAATGAACGTCAACAAGAAAACCTCCGGTGAACCTTTGCACTTTTCTTTATTTATAAGATGAAGAGGCATGCGTGTCTTCAATCTTCACAGAGACCAACAAAAACATGTTAGAAATCTCAAATGGATTTTGAAAAAATTGCATGGACAGAGAGATCAGGAAAACTTTACAAAATAAACATGGTCATTAGAAGTAATAGCTTTATTCCCACCTAGAAGAGCAGGACGATACCTTGGTTTACACTTTATTATCTCTACCGTATAATGTATGATTTAAAATAAATTATGTCGTGCAGCTTGAGAAAAAAGAACTGAAAAAGAAGAGAAAAGGCACGAGTCAGCCTGACACCCATTGAAACCTCAGATTCTTGTAGATGTTAAACTTTTCTATAAATTCGGAGTACAGAATCTGTTCAATGGCAGTCCATATTGAATTTACATTTTAAAAAGAAGAAAGGCAGAATACCTGGAGGGAGAGATGAGAGGGGAGGGCTCAGACCTTTTCTTTCAGAGCAGAGGGAAATATACCAGAAAATCACATCACCTAAATCACCACAAGTTCTGCATCATGGGGACTAATAATAACGTGGATGCATTATTTGGTCTAGGTTCATTGCCTTGATATTGACGCCTGCATGAACTATCCTTGGCGGTGTCGGGGGTTCAAGATACGGGCGTTGCTTTCCTCAGAAAAAGATACATGCATCATCACCAAAATGGACGGCGGTGCTTGCTTCTGTCTGCGTGGCCACGACGAGCATCCTCAGTAGGGGCTAGCTCGAGGATTCCACGTGCTGCCGTTCTCTAACTCACGTCAGGCCTTCCTGATCACCACTGGCATGCCAGTGGCACAAATACTCTTACAACCGGAGAATATGCAACCTGAGAGAAAGCAACACAATAAGCTTACGTCCTCACAAGTCATGGAGAATATGTCTGTTAGATAGTCACTATCATCAGGCTACAAGGAGCTGCACATGAGCGTTTGGATGAGGGGAACCAAGCATGTAAACTTGATGGGTGTTGTCCCTGCCACTGCTACCTTCACGAGCCTGGCGAGACCACGGAGCAATACATGAGGCAGTGATGAGGCAAGCACAAATGGATGGATCAGAGGGTGTTCCCGAAGTTGAGGCACTGTTGCACTCCCTCCGCCACCATCATTTTCTCTTCTCTGAGGAGCATGTCCTGCCTAGCTGCGGCATCGTGGACCATCTTCCGGCGCAGCTACCTGTGGGAGGCGCAAGGGCGAGGAGTGGCATCTATTGACATCTTACTGCAGAGCATAAATCAATTTTGATATGTGTTTGGTACCTATCTTAGGAGAGGAGGATCGTGCGTGGAGCTATTGTTGTTTCTGCGGAGCCCTCTTCGATGCCGCTTCTAGTATTGTTCGTGTCGCGCTGCTGCCCAGCGTGTGCTACTGCGGGTCATGCTGCCGCCACCGCTGGTCGTTGAGGTTCGTGACGGCTTGTAGTCTGTGGGATTAGTAGGGAGGCGATGGATCCTGCGGGGCGGCGGACGGACGAACCGGAAGAGCTCGAGGTGGATCTGCTCGTCCGTAGAGAGATGTGGATGGGGAGGGGGAGAAGTGGATGGGGAGGACGAGAGGATGTCGGCGCTGCAACCTAGAGCTTGGACGTGGGGAGGGCTCTCTCATCTGCGGTGGCCGGCGACGGCGGTCAAGAGATCTACAGGCGAGCGTGCGAGGGATGAGCGGGGACTGCGAGAGGGTTTTCTGTTTTTGGGACAGGACCACCTTTCGGCGCAAAGATTTGGTCAGGAGTCGGATGACGGACCACGGACGAAGTAGAGATTCCGAACCGTGAATTTTCACTTAGGGGTGACAGAAAGTGTAATTAACTTAAGACAAGCATGGAAGAGGACTCCTTGTACCATCGGATGCAGATCCTACCGTTCTGGTTGTTTCAATGTTTGATGACAAAGTGTCAAAGTGCGACCTACCAACACCAACTTCTTTTTAATAGTAAAGATCTGTGTATATCGACCAATGATTTCTAAACTTCCATCTATCCGAATTAGTAGAATAACTTGGTTTTATCATTAGTTGTTAAGGGCCACGTCGATCGGCTCCAACAATAATATGTAGTCTTCACTGCCTTTTTGAAGTTAAACAAGGGTATGGATTAAAGGATTATTACTAATTAATTAATTTGGATGATTTTTCGAATTATAGGATTGTTACTAATAAAGTTGGAAAATGGTAAGAATAACAGGATTGTTATTGTCTGTGACCTTTATTTACTTTGCTTTCTATAATCTGTGCAGTACAAACTAGATTGTCAAAGCACTGTGACACGCTATCTGAGTACATGACTAGGAGCTTGTCATTTTCAAAAGGAAATTTCCTAGCTCTCAAGTGTATATTCTCTATATTATATTTTTATACATCAACAAACATACACTACTAACCATCATAAGTTTTACCAATTATTCACACCTTCAGCAAGCACCTACTATTTAGCTACTGATTGTTGAGACACTAGTGGTATGCTGAAGTTTGACTATGCCTGTCTTTTGGACATTTGTAGTGTTGTACATGGTTTCTCTTCACTGCTTATAAGAACCACATCAAGAAAACATTGTAGTGGAAATCCTAGCGCCAAAACCCATGCATAACATGTTCCCATTTATGGACAACTCATGGACAGCGAAAAAAACTTTCCAAGCACATCACTTTAACTGCAACATTCTGATTTTTTTTTATTAATCAAGCCAAAACAACAATACAGAATGATGCTTTCCTGAGGTAACTTATGCTACGAATTATCAAGCAGATCTTATAACTTATGCCACGAATTATCAAACGGCACGAAAACGAACCAGCGTTTTTTGCACGCACCTTAGACCGCTGCATAAAGTATTTTCATATAACTGAAAGCACACAGGGCACACATGGCATTCATGTTCAGCATGAGAAAACACAACTCACAGGCCTGACTGCTGAACATGCTACCACTCCAACAGAAGGAGCCTGACAAATGGAGCAGATACAAGCTGGTAACAGAGAGCAGAAGTCCTACTTGTTGAGAAGGCTTGGAACTTGAGGCCGCGAAACCCTCTTGACATGCCATGGTGATATCCAGAGCCACTCCTTCCGTGACTAGGCAGGCCACTGGTGGTGGAACTGCAGGCACATCGAAGCTTCCAACCGCGACTGATTCTCCAAACTCGATCTGCACAGTCGCCGTGCTAGGAGGTGAGGTTCAGTTAGAGGTTAGTCAAAGGTACGTACAGTACAAACTGTTAACATTAGTAACAAGCTTCCGTGGAACCTTCTGACCTCTTGGTTCGGTACTACATCGTGCCTCGAGAAGTTACTGATCGATGCTAAAGTATCCTGTGGCGTTCTTGATGTATACTGGGTTTTTGCCTGATGTAAAAACCCAGTGTCCATGATACGTGTCCTGTAATGTCACCTTCCATGGACAGAAAACCATGGGTGAACGTTTAAAGACAAGGATTTCGAGCACAGTGCTGCTTTTTGTCTAGTCGTTTTAACGTTTAAAGACAAGGGTTTCGAGCACAGTGCTGCGTATGTACTTGTATGAAATTTGCTTACCTTGGCGAGTGGAAGAAGATGCCGTTCACTGGCGGTGCTTACTTTGTCCCTGAGTTGGATGTCAGGGCCGGGCACTGTTGGCAACATCTGCTCATGTGGCGAGGTGTCTACGTACGGACTATGCACGACCTGGCCCTGAAGCTGTGCAAGGAGAAGCTGTGCGACGAGAGGCACCTAGGTGCCACCCTGGTCTATATGGGTGGTACTGGTAACGAATTCTGCTGCCTCGTGGAGGGCATCTGCATCCACTCTGACTCACCTGTCTTTGTCAAATGTGTCTAGTGAGACTGACTCTGAAGAGCCGAATGAGTATGAGACTGATTCTGATGGGATGATGAATGAATACTCTGTCGATGAGGCGAACAAGGAGCTACTATATCAGAAGCACTTTTTCTCACTTAGAATTAATTTGGGCAAAGCTGCCAATGTGAATTTCACTTTTGTCACAAAGGATCCGAAAGATCTCATTTGAATAATTCATAGTGTGCGAGACCAGCGCTCCCTATGGGAGTAGCCCCCTAGTGTCTGTTTGAGTCGTAGACTCGAGCAAAGACTTTACTTCTGCGGATGACATCAACGCCAGTGTTTTTTTCTAATGCGCGACCAACACTCCCTATGGGAGTATCCCCCGAGTCTGTAGTGCAGTCGCAAACTCTAGGAAGGACTCGAAGCTTTTAAACAAGTGTTTAAACTAACACGGGAACCATGTCAAATTCTCAGGTGCGCGACCAGCGCTCCTGATAGGAGTTGGGTTTAATCTCATCAATGTCCATTGTTATGGACTTGGGATTTGAAAAAAATGAGGATGTTGGAGATCACGAGACGGTTAACAGATACACAGCAAGGGGACACGGAGTTTACCTAGGTTCAGGCCCCCGGAGGGAAAAAACCTACTCCTGCTTGTATGTGCTTGATTGGTGGCGGAACCGAAGGTTACAGGGGGTGCGCAGATTGGACCTGGCGTGAGGTGTGTGTATGAGTTGAGACCCATCCTCCTCGACGTGCCCTCCTGACCTTTATATGGGTAGGCCATGTCTCGGGGGTAGGTCGAGTCGGTTATAAATTAGGGTTTTACCCTTTGAAATTCTATCTTTAGCTAGCCTTGCTTCCCAAGAAGTCTTGTCCGAGTGGGTCTTGGTCACCCGAATTCTTCCTGGGCTTCGCCATCCGTAGTAGGTAATTGTATGGGTTTCTGTCAGGTTGATACTGGGTAGGCTAACACTACGTACCCGTAGGGCATACCCATGTCAACATGCCTCTCAGGTATTTATACAGGTACATTTACAAGTATTTATATAGGTACACATCAGTATAGAAATAGAGACAATAGTATAAATATAATTGTACATCATCACATCATTTAGAACCCGACATAGTGAGAAGTGCCCATACAAGTCTTTCATACAAAAAGTTGATCACCATCTCATACATTACACATTACAACAAGTTGATCATCATCATTAGCCAAATCCTGAAATACTAAAGGACCGAGTAGAGTACAACCGCAATGGAGGTGAGAAAGACCGGGAGCACAATCATCAAGGTCTTCAGCAAGACCGGGCAGCCGCTTCATCATCAGAACTAATGTTGATGACTTCGATATTTTACGCATTCTCGACATCCATGTCTACATAGGGTTTCGTCATAGTAACCTAGGAATTAGTCATCGTGCACACTCTAGGGAGGCACCACAGTAACCAATTCCTATGTGGTAAAAGAACACCATTTTCATCTAATTATAAGATCCACCCAATCAACCGACTATCAGCAACGAAATCAAAGATCAAATCATTTTCCTAGTTCATAAACTAGGAATCATTTTTAAAGAGATACAGATATACTCAATAGGGGATATGATCATTCCTAGACCATAGGTTCAGATTACCATGTGTATCTCACCCAGAAGATCAAATCCATCATTTATCATCCGCAAATCATCTAAATATTTATTGACATGTTGACAAAAAGTATACATAGCAGCCTAATTTTACTTGAAAAATGTGTCCATCTAACTTAAAATTCAAGCAAAGAACCGAACTGTCTGAACAAGCGCAACCCAGAACTGAACCTAAAATTCAAGCAAACTTCAACCTGGTGCTCGACGGGGAGGGGTCAGCGCATGGTGCTCGACGGGGAGGGTCCAGCGCCTGGTTGCTCCACGGGGACGGGGTGGCACCTGGTCCTCCTCCTCCTAGTTGCGCCACAATGACGGAGCGGCGCTCCTAGTGCTCCGTCTCCTCCTGGTTGCTCCATGGGGACGGGGTGGCGCTCCTGATGGTGGAGACACGAGGAGGTAGAGATTAGGGGAATGTAGGGGGAGAGGTTGGGGAGGCTCACCGATGGAAGGGGGCTCGATCGTGAGCGCTAGCTAGGGTTTCTGTGTTCCGTGAGAGTGAGAAGAAAGGGAGAGAGCGACGCCGATCGGTTTTTTGGCTAAGTGTCAAATATCCGTGGCGCATTTTCTCTGATGTGTGCCATTGGCTAAACAAAATATCAGTGGAGCATATTTTTAAATGCGCCACTGATAATTATCATTGGAGCATATTAAGAAAAATACTCCACTGATAATAAATCTATTTGTAAGTCTTCCTCTACTAGGGCCTCCGATCATCATCGGATATTCCTGGAACCATTCCGGTATCACCCCGGAACAATTCCAGAGTTCTCTCTCTTTTCTCCTATGATCTTAGATCAATCCCCAACATTAGCTACCATTAAGCGTGACACCCTAGGATTCAGGAATACACAGACATGATCTATACAGTCTCTGATCAATGACAAACAGCGGTGTCTGGAAACTCATGATGGCCCCATGCATTTCACAAATAACTTGATCGCTTGAACCTTGAACGTCGAGTCTCATTCCCTTTGATCTACGATACCTAGTTTTTCCTAGACCTTATCACAGGTATTGACATACCTAATTTGATCTTGTTACTGACAAACATATTTACTCTTTCTCTTTATATTACATCCATGTGACCTAGTTACATGTTTGCAAACTTGTAGTTGTAGTCTCTCCGAGTGGACCCTGAATATCTATCTGTCACTCGGATGGGAAAATCCCGATCTTGATACATAGGCCTCAATTTATTACTTTGTTATACCCAATACACACCTTTATGGCCACTCAGTTACGAACATGACGGTTGATATGATCAAAGCATCTGCGAGAGATAATGATTAATATGATATCACGGCCGAAGGACTGAATCACTACACTTTGCTATATATCACAATGTTAAACTTTGTGATTGGATCATATTGCAATACTATGGTCAGGTGTGTCCATCACATGATTCATCTAATGAAGTGACCTTGTTATTAGTTATTGTGGTAAAGTCCATGATCGGGAAACCTCGATCATCAGCTGTCCAACGAACTAGTCTTCTAGAGGATACTAGGGACTTGGTTTGTTTACATACCACACGTGTACCAATTTTTTCGACTGATACAGTTATAGCATGGTATAAAATTATTAGGAACTAATGAGATAGGTTAATAAAACATATTTATTATTGGCCTCTAGGGCATATCTCCTTTAATATTATCGGAAGCAGACATATGACGTGCGTGCGTGTGTCAAGACGTGCTCATCGGGGAAATGGTACAGATAGCCTGATTAGAGCATCTCCTCTCAGGGTCCTTCCCCCTAAAGGGCCATGGGGGGGTGTCGACACTCAAAATCGTGCCCAGCCTCCCCCCACCCCAATCTTTTTTTTGCGTTGGAGCGGGTCGTTTTCTCATCCGGAGCCCCCACGGGAGGAGAGCGGGGGCGCCAGATGAAGATGAAACCGACGCGGGCCATCCCTAGCAGAGAGATACACGGCTCGTCTCCCGAGAGTCGTCCCATCGTCGGCCACATGGCGGCGAAATTGCTCACCAGCGTGTTCTCCCGCCATGCCCTTCCCGCATTTTCCACCGCTTCCTGTATGGCCTTCCCGTCCTTTTCTCGCTATATGTAGGCGCGCGGGCCATCGCCATTGCAGATTTACATCTACATCGTGACCACATCCCTCTCCCGCTATATCTAAGGTGGCGGCCGAAGGTAAAACAGCCTCGTCGTCGCCATTCTTCACACAACCCGCCCGCAATCTTTACCTTCGAAACCGTAGCCGAATCCCCACCGCCAATGGATATTTTCTAGAAGATGGGGGGGCACGACAGAGAGCCACCGCCTCCCCAAATCCGTGATCTATCTGCCCCCTATGGCTCAAAATCAGGCCGCGACGTACGCCGTCCGGAGGGACGAGTGGAAATGCTCTTAGCACCTAATGATTTCCATGATTAGGGACCATACCACAAAAGTGTCTACCACTGAAATTTGAGGTAGAGTGAGAAAACAAATAGAAAATCCTCATGTAATTGTTCCATGTCAACTTGCATACCTTCCCAGGCTGTGGAATAGTTATTTTGCATCCAATATATTTTTACGTTGTTAGATTATGGTATATATATGTATAAAATTATGTTCATATATTCATCACGACCAAACATTTCGACACAAAAATAAAGTTTATGAGTCATTATAGTGTAAAAACACCAAAAAATACGTATTTTACATTGTAATTTTATATGGCATGTAAACAAAATAAATTATGTTATTTCTAAATTTTCTTATATTCTTCTCTACTTACAAAGTAAGACAAAATTTACGTGACGTAAAAATAATATATGATTTTAAAGATAGAGGGTGGGTATAGAATAACTATTCTATATTCTGGGTGTTAAATAGTGTCACTCTATATATAGAAACATATATTTATACCGGGGAATTGGGCCTACGTGTTCTCTTGCAAATGCATTTTCTTTTTGCTCGGTACTCCCTTTATACAAATAAGCGATGACTTAGATTTATCTAGGTGTATCTATACGAAAACTTGTTTAGATATATACAAATCTAAATTAATGCAAATCATTTATTTTTATACGGAGAAAATGAGCGTGAGATTACGTGCAAGCTATCCATATCATCTACTTTTCTCCCATATAATTCCATGTCACAATTTTTTATGATTGTAAAGGAACAACCTTCCTTTGATTGTATGAGAACGCGGCTTAAAAATAAAGATCACAACATGTAATGAGCGTGAGATTACGTGTACTGCACAACCGATAGCACTAATGAGATGTGATAAACTAATCAGAAAAGGGACACGCAATGGAAGAGGCCTTTTACCTCTGGTGGAGTTGAACCACCAGCAGCTGGATAGGTCGCAAGCTGAGTCACATCCTATGGAAGTCTCAATGCTCGATGGGAAATATTCACATGTGGTCAATTTTCCTCGTAGAACAAGATAAAACTCATGAACAAAGAGTGTCATGAGGGAGGAACGGGCTGAGCAAAGCGCGAGCACAAATGTCTTTCGCTCCCTCGGAATATGAGGACCTGCGCTTCGACGACGATGAATAGCGCCGCCGATCTAGGGTTATTGGGTTGTGGAACTAGTTGTGGAACTAGTAGACAAAGATCTACCTTGTAGTGGTACTTCAGATTGCAAGTTTTACTAGATTTCAACCTTGTAGTGCCTTAGGTACCTTGTATAATGTTGCCATTTTAATCAAAATAAGAACTATATTTGTTATAAAAAAGGCCCAGTCGTTGCAGATAAATTAGGAGTGGCGTTGGGTGCAGTTGCCAATCATGTATGGATATGGGCCGCTTACCTATCTGCAGACCAACACAAGCGGACCAGATTGAACACTTTTCATGTCCGAAATAGGAGGCGCAGTTGGAGTTGCCTCTAAAGCAATTAGGTTTACCTCCCCATTACAAGAATAATTGATGTTCTATGTCTGTTCTAAGTTAAGCTAGCAATTATTTTGGCTACATCAAACTTGAACCTCGTCAATCATTTTGAAATGCAGGAGTATTTATTATGTAAATGATTCTCTATTCCGAAAACTTTTGTAAGCCACGATTAATGGTACACGTCCAGTGCACCCTCGTTTGGTCCTTGTGTGTACGACGAGCATGTGAATAAGTACCACCGTCAGTCCATCAAGGCACAACGGTAAGTAAGATCACTTTTCTATACGACCAGGTCTTTTTTTAAGGAAGCCAGGTCTTGTTCTTGCTAAGGCCTCGGATATTTCCACAGAATACCACAACTGTTCATGCACCAGCATATTGGCATGTATTGCCAGCGAAGCCTGCCCACTCCGAATCCCCAAGCCCAACCACACATACTGGAGTAAGAGCGTCTCCACTCGCCTACCCAGGAGGCCGATCCGAACGCTGAATTTTGGTCCGGACGCCGAAAATCGGCTCAGTCGCGTATCCAAGGACTTGTTTTCGGCTGGATTTCGGCCATTTTTGGTCTGGACTACCCAGGCCGAACCCAGGTTTCCGGATACGCCCTGGGGACGCCGGACTTAGCGATTTCGGCGAAAAAAAAAACAAAGCGGCGCGTGTACCCGCCGCGTCAGTGACGGAAGCCGAGTCGTCGTCATCCTCGGAACCACGCGGCGACCGCCGGGCAATAACTGCCCGTCGCGTCAGCCATGCGTCGCCGAATTACGGCGCCACCGTCGCCGCCTCGGCTCCCGCGACGGACCGGCGGTCACTAAGTTCCCGCCGTTTCCACTTTTCCCGCCCTCGCCGCCAGCCTCGGCCTTTATAAGCCGTACACCTCGCCGGAGATCTTCACACTCTCTCACATCTCCCCCGACCCACAAGCCCAACTCAGGTGAGCGCTCCCCTTACCCCTTCTCTCACCATGGGCGAACGCTACCCCGGCGACGATGCTGCAGCGAACGGCTTCGGCCGGTGCACCCTCCAAACTTGGGAGGCGCGCATGCTGTACGAGGCGGGGTACATGGCGCCGCCGGACACGCGTATGCCTCCGGGCTGGACGCTAAGCGTCGACGGCATCCCAATCCCGCCGGGGCCGACGCCGGAGGAGCTTTCGTATGATGTACAGGAGTACATCCCCGGCATGGACAACCCCGCCGAAGCGGTGAGCGCCGACGACCTCCAGTACTGGGCACACTTCTTCGAGGAGCGGCGCCAGCAGGAGCTCGCCCGCCACGAGGGACCGTCGGACGAGTCCCCGTCGGCGCGCAAAAACTCGGCGGGGCGCCGGCGGTGGTGGAGCGCACCAGGGCGTACGCTCGCCGCCGTGCTGGACCACATCAACCGCGGGAACACGCCGCGGCTCGGCTTCCAGCGCAACCCGACGCCGGCAACCAGGGGTCGGCGTGCTCTGGCAAACTGGGCGCCGAGGAGGATGGCGAGCATGAGCTCGTCCTCCTCCGCTTCGGCGTCCCACTCTTCCGGCAGCGCACCGCTTCGCACGCCGACAGCCGTGAAGTGCGAGGCTGTCTCACCGGCGCGCTCACGGCCGCGCACGCACGCGCGCGGCATCGTCATCAACGAGCCGTCTGCGCCCACGCTGCCAAGAGGCCACCTGCGCCTACGTCGCCCCAAGGCGGAAGGCTCGGCGCCGGCCGAGGACGCCGCTTGAAGATGGCGCTGGAGCAGTCGCTCCGCGAAGCGCCGCCGCTTGTGCCGACCCTGACGCCGACGATGCCGCTGGTCGAGCCCTCCTCGCCGGACATCCTCGAATGGTCTAGGAGGGACTGGGAGCAGGCGGAACGTCAGTGTATCCTTGTCCTACAGGCTGCACGGCGTCGAGCGCTCTCTTGGCGTGAGCTCGCCTACCAAGGCTCCCCGCTCTACGTCCTGGACGACGACGACGAGGACGCAGGCCCGTCGTACCAGCCATGGAGGTACGGCGACCCTGGCCAGGGCAGCTCCCGCCAGAACCAGCCGCCGAGCGACGACGACGACGGCGGCGAGGATGACGGCCAAGACAACCCCGGCTACACGTCGTTCTACGGCAACCTCGGAATGTAGGACGGCGAGGAGAAGGCACCGGCGACGGCCTTTTTAGTTTATTTATGTACTAGTTTCGTTTATATTTGATGTAATCTGTCTATATTCGCCCAACTTAATGAAAATCGCCTGAATTTGATGAATTTTAGCCGAACTTGGGGACTCGGCCTGGGTACGTGGGTGGGAGAATGGGCGTACCCAAACAAGTTCAATCCGGCCGAAAAACGGACCAAATTTCGCCCTAGGTTCGGCCAACGAGTGGAGATGCTCTAACGTCCTACAGGTGTCCATGGTGGAGGATGTGTATTCCATGGTGGAGAACACAAGGATGCACCGAGTGACGTGTAATACATGAATCAAGGTCACACAAACACAGCTGACCTATGCTTTTCTTATATAGGAGGTTTCCCATATACGTTCTCTTGTTATACTGGTCACAATAGGTGGTATCTATACTACTATCATACATATGATACTACTGTATGATACTATCTCTATAATGTATGGTATCATCTATGTTTAGTCAAAAAATGCATAGTATCATCTATTAGTATCATAGTATCATGATATTTATTGATTTGTAAAATCTCAATGCAAAATTATGTACAAGATTTTTGTAATATTAAATTGTCTAGTTATACATGCTATGATACGGTATCTACCGATGATGCGAATATCATCTCTCTCTTGTCAATACTATCTCCGTCCCAATGCTTCCTATAACTTTTTTTAAAAGTCAAACTACCTAAAGTTTGACCAAGTTTTAGATTAAAATATTAATATTTACAATACGTAATCTCTACCCTTTCATACATCATGAAACATATTTTCACATGGTATCTATATAATATAATAGTTATTGATAGTTTTTCTAAAAGTTTGGTCAAACTTTACATGACTTGACTTTTCAAAAAAGTTATAGGCCTTAAGCCTTGGGATGGAGGGAGTAATTGCAATGACACGCTAGCCGTTTGCATTCATGAAATGCATAATACCACCTACATGATACCTACACTATGAGTAGTCTTCCAATGACGACCTATAAATGCATAAAATTTAATGAGTTTGGTCCGTTTACCTTCTTTTCATGTAGGCTAAGTCGATGCTCTTTTTGCTACAAAGTTCGTGCAGACATAATAGACCAAACTATGCCATGTTCTTGTTATCTTCAGTGTAAATTAACTCATATAGGAACTACGAATCACATGTTATCAACCAACTACTAACCGTGGAAATATGGAGGGCATATTCTCAATCAAGAAGTTACCCCAAAATGGGAAATGCAATACACAACCCACTTGGACATTTCAAGCCCTATATTTTTTCCATCTTTGGAAATATATAAATGGAGATATTTGATATATGATGTAGACAAATACTTACCAACTCTCAAGATATTTAAGGATACCACAATGGGCAAATGTATTAAAGCACACTATAACACATCAAACTACACATATTTTGTGAAATTTTGTTATTTTGTCTACATTACTTATCCTGGATCTAAGGGACTGAATTCAATAAAGAATTACTGATTCAAAAAAAAAGTGAAGACAAACTTACTTTAGTTGCAAAATATATATCAAGTTTTTTTGAGTGTATTTGCAATGTACATCAGAAATCATAGTCAAAAAATAAATCAACTAAAATATGGAATTCACATTTCATCTTAAAATAACTTGTGTTAAGAACAATATAGTCATGAAAAAGTTACAGAAGTGTAAAAGTTTAATATAATTTGATTTTAGAAAAAAAACCGTCACCACAAAGCTCAATGCTGGTGTTATGATTGAATCAAAGATTGGACAACTGAACGAGTGACTACAAAAGAGAATGGATGCAGTCTTGGAATGGAAGGACAAGGAGGACGAGGCCATGTCTTTCACGCAGAAAAAGGTGGAGCTCAACAAGAAGGCATGGCTCCTTGACAAGAAAAAGGTCGATCTCGAGAAGAGGGAGGCAGCTATCGCTGCTAACGAGGCAACTACCAAACAACCCCCAAGGAGGCAGCTGTCAAATAGCCACCCAAAGGAGGCAGCTGCCAAACAGCCACCCAAAGGGTGATGCTGATGGAACCACTTGGAAGGGCTGAGCATTGTTATTATGTATCGGCCATATTATATCTGTAAACATTGTATATGTGGGGAATATTATATGTGGCAAAGTGGAAATGTGATCTCTAGAGATTCTAACTTGGTTGGGTGTTTACGGTCTAATTAAAGGATCTGCAAACGGCAGACAAGTACAAAACCATAAAATGTATTTATATGCGGTAGAAATTTGAATAGAGAATGTAATCATAATGGTTCTGAATTTCGTTTTTACGTTTCTACCACAACCAATTTTGGTTTTCCTTTTTTGCCGAATGACCAATTTTATCAATTCAATACAACCAAATATTTAAGAATAAGAAATTCATTCGAAATTATGTCCACTACTGAAATGTATGAAATATTTTGGCCAAAAGGTAACTTTCTTTTGTCTACCAGAATAAATTCAACGACAAACTTTCAACTGGTGGCAGCGACTAGAGCTGGGCTGCACGGGGTAGATTGAGAGCTTCGGCGAGCAGGATGCCAATGCACATATTTTTGTGGTAATTAAAATCGATTTCATTACTCGTTTTGATTTTTTTTATCGAGAACTGGTTTTTCATATCTAGAGATTCATCTGTCTCACATATTTGGGGATTCCTCGATGATTCCTCGATCTTACACGTGCATACCGATGTTTCCTTGTGAATCTCTACCAGCAAGTACATCCTGATACCTATGACCTGGAATCGAATGTCGTCGAGATGCATACACTCTTGATTTGCATGTGCAATGATAACCGCGTCGCTATGTTGCACGAGACAGTGAATGGGTGAATGACAACAATTAGAAGTTCCGATCGAAGAATTGTTATTTCTTGCGCTGAACTGATGTGCGCATGCCTCATCGTTTCTTTGGCGCACTTTGAACCATCTGTGGAATATTGTAGCAGATATAAAAGATATGAACTTTGAAGCGTAGAACGGCAGGAAGAAGAAATTAGCGCCAAAGCCCTTACAGATGTTTTGAGAAATTTGAAAGCGATTGGATTGAGGAGTCAAAAAGGTTCTTTGTGGAGATGCTGAAGGTTAAGGCTATATTAAGCCACCTAGCTTATCATAGGGAGGATCTAGATCAATAGTATTGAAAAGACCATTGTTCAATTAATATTTTATATTTTATCACTAGTAGAAAACAGGCTATCCGTTCGCGCCCCCTAAAAGCATTAGTCCCGGTTGCGTCACGAACCGAGACTAATGCTGGAACGCGTCCCGATCCGAGCAGACATGGTGGCCGGAGACATGCGTCCCAGTTCGTAAGGGGTCATGCGTCTCGGTTTGTAACACACGTTTGCAGATCCTTTAATTAGACCGTAAACACCCACCCAAATGTGATCTCTGGAAATGTGCATATCTGCTATATTCTCTTGCAATTCTATGACACTTCAAAGTCTATAACTTATTTTGTCATATTTGATTGATCTTTTTATAATATTGTCATTGTCAATCATGTTATTGAGTATTCCACAATGATGATGCTTGCAGATCACCAAAGGTTGATCTCTGCCTGGTGTTCCCTGTCAGGCAGGAAATCAACTTTGCAACAAAGTTACACACTCGTAATACTTGCCAACTTTAACTCTTTTCTTTTCTTGACTTTCCTTCTAGACATATTACGATGTAGTTTTACATAAGCATGATTGTATTATTTCCATTTTATATTTTTTAGCGTTCGGCATCCAACTAAGATGATCACGGTAAAAATATGAAATCCTGAAAGAAATCATTCTAGAGCCAACTATGAAGATACATGTATATATATACCTTTAAATACTTATCTAGAGCTACTTCCAAGCACTCTAGATCGCACATGCAACGTGCAACGTTCACTAGTTCTTGTGATCGATACAAATTTTGCATTGAATCCGGTAGTTCTACTCTGGCATGCGGTTCAGTAGCATGTGTACTGGCTAGAAATACAAGAGCACCAATTTTCACTAGGACCTAGGTTGCTCCAATGTGCAGAATTCGTTGGGTTGTTTTTTGACAGAATTCGTTGGTATATCCACGGTTGGTGGTGAACTCGATAAGGACATCGACATGGATCTTCATGATGGAAACATACACTCACTAGCATACAATGACCTGATGGTGACATGTCAAAACCCTTGCTGGTCATGGAAAAGAGCTAGGTTGCCTGGGTCTATCACTCATGTGAAAGGGCTCATTGGCAATGAGTATAAAACCATTGAACACAAGCTACTAAAAGTTACACAACTAGCATGATGTTCGCAAAATATTGTGCCACATGTTTTTGTTTCTCATCTAGTAAATATTTAGCTAGAATCAATCAGTTTTGTGGCGTGCACATGAACTTGATGAGGACTTCGCTTATATCTGATCGCGCCTTGTTCCTTGACCAATATTATCGCTTTTTCACATAAGGCTAGTCCTCAAGAATTTGATCTCTAACAATATACAATTGACAAGTGTGAAAATGCAACCGAAATATCATAGAAAATTGTGTCCCACATGTCATAATCAAATTATACTAATATAAGACTATGCACATATCTCCCAGTCCAAGCACTTGAACAATCTAAAGAAGACAAAAAGAGATAGTTATAAATAATACAAATGGGCAATATATGAAGACTCCTGATGTAAACATATAACTTGGTTGAGTACAAATAGGGCAACCGATACTTGCTATATCTCACATGCACATGCCTCACACTAAAATACTCATGGGCAGAGAAAATCTAGCTAAGGAATTGAATTTATACTAAGACCATCTTGAAACATCTATATAACAACTATAAGCATCTACAAAGTTCATGCACCTAGCTAGGATTATGTTTCATTCACATGCTCTCACCACGCATCTCGGTCCCAAGTGATGGACGCGCATGAAGATATCTGGGCACGCCTGAGCGTTGGTGCTCATGGCAGGCTGAATGATGTTCTTGATCACTTGCTCAGTCTCGCCAAAGGATTTGTCAGCATTCGACCTGATGGTTGGGCTGCCAACCCGCGGATATACACCGATTCATGCTAGATGTCCAGCCTTCTATGGGGCCCCACCGTTGTCGATGGTTGTTGACCTTTGGCGATGTGAAGATCCATTCCACCGGCTATTGGAGACCTGCACCCGCTTACTGCGGTCATTTTTTAAGAAGATCGGTGTCACATGCTTGTCTTGAGATGACAACTCCTTTTTTTCTTTAGATAAGCTTATTTCTCATTCTGTACAATTTATTACATAATTTCTATGGGATTTCTTGCATAACTTGAATATAATTTCTCGTCAATAATTGTGTCGAATACATGTATAATGTGTAATTTATTTGACCGCCAAACTAATGATGAAATTTACAATGATGAGTCACGTGTCACGTGCCATGTTACAATGATGACCGCCAAAGTACTATAGAGTCACATATGATATTTAAGATGAATTACTAATAGTAGTTGAATGCCCATGGGACAATAGAAAAGGAGTTTCATTAACAACTTTTTTTAGTTTGCAAATCCATTTTTCTGATTATACTATTTCGTTGTATAATCGATCAGACGTTATGGTAGATGTGTCTTTAGTTTCTCTTTCATCTCGTTCAAGAGAGGAAGTTCTTCTAAGAGCAACATAACACAAACATCACATGTCTATGAAATATGCGGGGGATTAGTGGCAGCATATTCGTGTAAGATATAACTCATGATTTCCTTCTTATTTGGAGGACACTCCCGCACAGAAATTATGCACCATAAGCAACTATACACCCTAGTACCAAAGTATGTACAAGCATTAGTGTCCCTTTGAAAATAACATTGAAAGCTACATTCTAAAAGAATATTGGACAGTTGCACAAGACAACCAGGTGATATGGCCACGTATGTTTCAAAAAAAAGGTGATATGGCCGCGTTCTGTAGAGCAAGTTAAGAAACTTGCAGAGTACTTATACATCAAAGACATCACAACAGATTAAACGGTCACATCAGCAACTAAGACAATCCTCTTTCCGTCAGTGGCTAGGATAGGAGAAAAAGAACAAACATTTCATACTATACTATAATTCTAAGGACACTGACATAAATCAAATATGGCTCATTAGTTGGAGGTAAACTGAAAAGAAACATGGCTTGAGCTTGCAACCAGGTCTTTCGAATTAACATGCCAGTAAATCGGAATGGTTTGTAAAATATTTCTTGAACTAAATTGTACATTCATCAGAAAAACTAAGTCTCATGCTAGTTCTAACATAATATAACAATGCTTGATCATCTAGCATTTCTTAAAATCTCGGATGTTACATGTCCACACTACAGGAATAGGAAGCTACGCCGACGTCCAAACGCCGGGGTCGTCAGCGTAGCCATCGTCCAGACCAGCCTCGCCAAACAGCCGTCGGCGTATAATTTCCCTCAGCGTATCCTATGCTACGCCGACATCTGCCCTCGGCGTAGCATACGCCGACGGCTACCTCGGCGTAGCTATTTTTTCTTTTACCTCATTAAACTTTGAAAAATTATAACTAAATCATTCTAATTCAGAAAAATACAAATAATATATCAAAATTTGCAGAAAAATAAGACCTATATATCTACACTCAAATATTCTACATTTGTAAATAAAAATTAAATGAAACATAAAATATTATATATAGTTTAAAACGGGCATAAAAAATTCAAAAACGATCGAAACAATGCGAAACCTTCGCGTGGTGTCATATTATGTGAATAGTTACAAGGAAAAATATCAAACTTGGTATATTGATTATGTCTAAAAAAAACTTTATAAAATGACCTATCTCATTCGAGGTTTCTTGGTTTTCGGGTCAAATGACCAATGTTATGGCTAGAATCGAGGTATAGTTTGTGATAATATGCCCATATTATGCATACATGTGCATCATGGGATGACAAACAATGTTGCAGGAGGAAGTTTTCCTTTTCGTCGCACCAAAAAAGCCATTTTCTATTTTCCGAGCACAAAAAACGGACGATTTTGTGAAGCAACCACCAAATGACTAATTCAAAATGCTACCACCACATTTTACAAAAATACTAGACCACCTTATATGTACAATGTCCCAACAGGGGATCTTAAACCTTTCCGTCCACCCCTGGTGAAAAAGACAAATTCCTGCCGAATCGGTAGGAAATGGGTCAGATATGAACTACAGGTTCACAATATGCTATTTTATCAAAGATCCAATGCAAGTTTAGCGAGGATCGGCCCCGAGCTAAGAATCTTTATGCCCGTCGTTCGACAAAGTTTGACGATAGTTTAAAACGGGCAGAAAAAATTCAAAAACTATCGAAACAATATAAAACCTTCGCGTGGTATCATATTATTTGACATAGTTACAAGTAAAAATATCAAACTTGGTATATTGATTATGTCTGAAAAAACCTTCACAAAATGACCTATCTCATTTGAGGTTTCTTGGCTTTCGGGTCAAATGACCAATGTTATGGCTAGAATCGAGGCATAGTTTGTGATAATATGCCCATATTTTGCATACATGTGCATCATGGGATGACGGACAATGTTGCACGAGGAAGTTTTCCATTTTGTCGCACCAAAAAGCCATTTTCCATTTTCCGAGCATAAAAAAGGGACGGTTTTGTGAAGCAATCACCAGATGGCTAATTCAAAATTCTACCACCACATTTTTACAAAAATACTATACCACCTTATATGTACAATGTCTCAACAGGAAGATCTTAAACCTTTCCGTCCACCCCTGGTGAAAAAGACAAATGAACTACATGTACATGATCCGATGCTCATGCTTTTTACAAAAATCATTTTTAGGTTCATAATATGCTATTTTATCAAAGATTCAATGCAAGTTTAGCGAGACTCGGCCCCAAGCTAAGAATCTTCATGCCCGTCGTTCGGCAAAGTTTGACGATAGTTTAAAACGGGCATAAAAAATTCAAAAACGATCGAAACAATACGAAACCTTTGCATGGTGTCATATTATGTGACATAGTTACAAGTAAAAATATCAAACCTGGTATATTGATTATGTCTGAAAAAACCTTCAAAAAATGACCTATCTCATTCGAGGTTTCTTGGCTTTCGGGTCAAATGACCAATGTTATGGCTAGAATCGAGGCATAGTTTGTGATAATATGCCCATATTGTGCATACATGTGCATGATGGGATGGCGAACAATGTTGCAGGAGGAAGTTTTCCTTTTCATCGCACCAAAAAGCCATTTTTTATTTTCCGAGCACAAAAAATGGACGGTTTTGTGAAGCAACCACCAAATGGCTAATTCAAAATGCTACCACCATATTTTACAAAAATATTGTACCACCTTATATGGACAATGTCCCAACAGGGGAACCCGAAACCTTTCCGTCCACCTTTGGTGAAAAAGACAAATTCATGCTGAATCGGTAGGAAGTGGGTCATATATGAACTACAGGTACATGACCCGATGCTCATATTTTTTTAGAAAAATCATTTTAGGTTCACAATATGCTATTTTATCAAAGATCCAATGCAAGTTTTTGTTGTAATTATGCCCTAGAGGCAATAATAAAGGTGTTATTATTATAATTCTTGTTCATGATAATGTTTATATTCCATGCTAGAATTGTATTAAGCGGAAACTTTAATACTTGTGTGGTTTGTGAACAACACTGTGTCCCTAGTACGCCTCTATGGACTAGCTCATTGATTAATGATGGTTAAGGTTTCCTAACCATGGACATGAGTTGTCGATTAATAATGAGATCATATCATTGGGAGAATGATATGGTGGACAGACCCAAACTAAGCGAAGCAATTAGATCGTGTCATCGTGTTCGTCTTTGCGAAGCTTTTCTTATGTCAAATATTGTATTCCTTAGACCATGAGATAATACAACTCCCTGGTATCGGAAGAAATCTTTGAGGTCATCAAACGTCATCCTATGAGAGGGTGATCATAAAAGTGTCTCTCAGGTGATCGGAAAGTACCTGTTGGGTTGTATGTATCGAGATGGGATTTGTCCCTCCCAAGTCGGAGAGATATAATTCGGGCCCACTCGGTAATCGATATCAATACCGCTTGCAAGCATGTGGTTAAGGAGTTAATCACAAAGTGATATCGGATTACGGAACGAGTAAAGTACTTGCTGTGAATGAGATTGAACTAGGTATGACGGTACCGACGATCGGATCTCGGGCAAGTAAAATATCGCGAGATGAAGGGAATATATATATGGGATTGATTGAATCCTGGCATCGTGGTTCATCCGATATGATCATCTATGAATGTGTGGGAGTCAATATGGGTTACCAGACCCCGCTGTTGATTATTGATAGAAGATCATGTCTGCATATTCTCGAACCCGCAGGGTCACACACTTAACGTGTCTCGACACTAGGATAGATTGGATAATTGGTTTATGAGTTTTTGTTCGGAGTCTCGGATGGGATCCGGGACATCACGAGAGGTTCCGGAGTGGTCCGGAGAATAAGATTCATATAAGGCAGTGTAGTTTTTGGAGTTCGGAATTGTTCCGGATTAATCGGTATTGTACCGGAAGATTCTAGAACCTTCCGAAAGGGGACCAACGTGGCCACACCTTCCGGGAGGAGGCATGGGCCTATGAGGGAGTGCCCTGGCCGCATTGGGCCAGGGGCACAAGGCCCCATAGGGCCCAGCCGACCAATAGGGTTTAAACTCGAGATAGAGTTTCTAGAAGGGGGGGGTTTCCTTGCCCCCCACTCCTCCTCCTTTGGGGCCGCCGGTTTGGACTTGGGGGAGGGGCTAGGGCTGCGCCCCCCCTCTATATAAAGAGGGGTGGAGGCGCACCAACCCCCCACACCTTCCCCTCCAACCCTAGCCGCCCTGCTGCCCTCCTCTCTCCCTCCCGACTGCTTGTAGGCGAAGCCCTGCTGCAGAAATTCTCCACGGATTGCACCGCGCCGTCGCGTTGTAGATCCAACCCATATATCCACCATACTTGCTGGACCGAGGAAGGAGGAGACGTCGAGGTGCTGCACGTGTGCATCTCACGGAGGCACCGCCACTTGTGGTGCTAGATCAGATTGGATCGCGAGGAGGAGAAGCGAGTACGACTATATCACCCACGTTCCGACAAACGTTCCGCTGTGCGAATCTTCAAGGGTATCAAGATCTAATCCAATCTCTCTCGTTGTTTGCATCTCCTAGATTAGATCTTGGCTTTCCCTTTGTTCGCATCCATAGAAAATTTTGATTTACTATGCCGCGAAACCCTTCAGTGGTATCAGAGCTAGATCTATGCGTAGATGTGTTTCACGAGTAGAACGTAACATGGTTGTTGCGGGCGTTGATGTTTTCTGTTGCAAGCCTCTTGTTTGTGTTCTTCTTATGACGCGGGATAGTGAGATTGAAGCGTTCCAGGCCAACCTTACGCGACGTCGTTCGCGAGACCGGCTCCGCACTTGACGTGTGGCTTGTTCCACACATGCGGCTGGTGGATGTCAGTTTCTCTCACTATAGTTGTCATTGGATTAACACCAGAATTTGGCAACCATAATATCACCGTTGTGGCTTTCCGTAGGTAAGAATCGTTCTTAGCATCTGCTCCCATAAGCCACGTAAAACATGCAACAACAAAGTAGAGGCGTCTAACTTGTTTTTGCAGGGAGTGTTTTCTGTGATATGGTATGGCCCAAGATGTGATGTGTATAATGTATGCGATGATCATGTTTTGTAATGTTTCACGACTTGCATGTCGATGAGTACACAACCGGCAGGAGCCATATGGTTGTCTTCATAATTGTGTATGACCTGTGTGTCAACTTCTTATGCGCCATGTAATAGTTTCACTTTATCGCTAAGTAGTTAGCAATAGTTGTAGTTGCTATTCGTGGTGAAGGCAATCATGGTGGAGTGATGGAGATCATGCCGGCACGCACAAGATGGAGATCATTGCGCGAAGATTGGCTATACCATGTCACATTAAAGTTATATGCATGTGATGTTTATCCTTTTATGTATCTTATTATGCTTAGATCGCGATGGTAGCATTATAAGATGATTCCTCACTTAAAGATCAAGATAAAAACTGTGTTCTCCCCGAGTATGCACCGTTGCGAAAGTTCGTCGTGTCCAAGCATCACGTGATGATCGGGTGCTATAGACTCTACGCTCACATACAACGGGTGCAAGCCAGTTTTGCACACGCGGAAATACTTGGGTCTAACTTGGCGAGCCTAGCATGTACAGACATGGACTCGGAACACATGAACCGAAAGGTTAAGCATGAGTCATATGAATGATATGATCGACACTTCGTTGTCCACCATTGAAGCCACATCTCTTCTCGTGATGATCGGATTAGGTGTGGTGAATTTGGATCATGTTCACTAAACAACTTGAGGGATGTTGAATTTAGTGGGAGTTCATCTAGTAATTTGATTAAGTTGAACTATTTATCATGAACATAGTCTAAGTTGTACTTGCAAATATTGTAGATCACATGGCCAAGTCCAACTTCAACTTCAACGTTTTTGCTGAGAAGGAAAAGCTTAGAAACAATGGGTCTAACTTCACCAATTGGTTCCACAATCTAAGAATCATTCTCTCTGGCGGTCAAAAGGACTATGTCCTTGGGAAAGCGTTAGGTGACACCCCTGCTGCAACTGCGCCGGCTGATGAGAAAGCTGTCTATCAGTCGCGCAAAGATGATTATGGTGTGATTAAGAGCACCATGTTGTTTGCTATGGAACCGGAACTTCAAAATCGTTTTGAAGACTATCCCGGGCCCTTTGAGATTCTCGAAGAGCTGAAAACCATGTTTCAGACTCAGGCCCGTTCTGAGAGATATGAGATCTCTGAGAAGTTCTTTAACTGCAAGATGGAGGAAGGGAGTTCCGTTAGTGAGCACACCATTAAGATGACGGGCTACACTCAACGGCTTGAGCAACTGGAATGCACGATTCCAGAGGAGCTCAAGATTGACAGGGTTCTGCAATCACTCCCTCCCAGCTATAAAAGTTTTGTTGTGACTCATAATCAGATTGGTTCCACTGATACGATCACCGAGCTCTTCGCAAAGCTGAAGGTTGCGGAGGTGGACATCAAGAAGGATAATCATGTGTTGATGGTCAACAAGCCCTCCTTTAAGAAAGGTAAGGGTGCAAAGAAGCCCTTCAAGAAAGACGGTGGCAAGCGCGTTGCCCCTGCTGAGAAGAAGCTCAAGTCTGGTCCTAAGCCAGACACTGAGTGCTTCTATTGCAAGGATAAGGGTCACTGGAAGCGCAACTATCCGAAGTACTTATCGGACAAGAAGGCTGGGACCATCAAAGGTATATTTGATATACATGTTATTGATGTTTTCCTTACTAGCCCTCGTTGTAGTGCCTGGGTATTTGATACTGGTTCTGTTGCTAATATTTGTAACTCGAAACAGGAGCTATGGAATAGACGGCGGCTTGCGAGGGATGAGGTGACGATGCGCGTTGGCAACGGATCAAGAGTTGATGTGATGGCCGTCGGCACGCTCTCCTTAGTTTTACCTTCGGGATTAGTTTTAAACCTTAATAAATGTTATTATGTGTCTGCGTTGAGCATGAACATTATTTCTGGATCGTGTTTATTGCAAGACGGTTATTCATTTAAATCGGAGAATAATGGTTGTTCTATTTATATGAGTAACATCTTTTATGGTCATGCACCTCTTGTGAATGGTTTATTTCTTCTAAATCTCGAAAGGGATGAAACACACATCCATAACATTAAGGCTAAGAGTGCAAAGTAGATAGTGATAATACTACTTATTTGTGGCACTGTCGTCTAGGTCATATTGGTGTAAAGCGCATGAAGAAACTCCATTCTAATGGACTTTTGGAGTCTCTTGATTTTGAATCATTTGACACATGCGAACCATGCCTCATGGGCAAGATGATCAAAACACCGTTCTCCGGTATGATGGAGCGAGCAACGGACTTGTTGGAAATCATACATACCGATGTATGCGGACTGATGAGTGTTTCGACGCGCGGTGGATATCGCTATTTTCTCACTTTTACCGATGACTTAAGTAGATATGGGTATATCTATTTAATGAAACATAAATCTGAAACATTTGAAAAGTTCAAGGAATTTCAGAATGAAGTGGAGAACCATCGTAACAGAAAGATTAAGTTTCTACGATCCGATCGTGGAGGTGAATATTTGAGTTATGATTTTCTCACGCATCTTAAAGCAAGCGGAATCGTTTCACAACTCACGCCACCCGGAACACCACAACGCAATGGTGTGTCTGAACGCCGGAATCGAACCTTATTAGATATGGTCCGATCGATGATGTCTCTTACTGATTTGTCGTTATCATTTTGGGGTTATGCATTAGAAACCGCTGCATTCACTTTAAATAGGGCACCATCTAAATCCGTTGAGACGACACCGTATGAACTGTGGTTTGGTGCGAAACCTAAGTTGTCGTTTCTTAAAGTTTGGGGATGCGAAGCTTACGTCAAGAAGTTGATGCCGGACAAGCTCGAACCCAAAGCGGAGAAATGCGTCTTCATAGGATACCCTAAGGAAACTATTGGGTATACCTTCTATCACAGAACCGAAGGTAAAGTGTTTGTCGCGAAGAACGGTTCCTTTCTTGAGAAGGAGTTTCTCTCGAAAGAAGTGAGTGGGAGGAAAGTAGAGCTAGACGAGGTTATTGAACCTTCTCTTGAGTTGGAGAGTAGCGCAGCACCTGAAATTGTTCCAGTGCCGCATGCACCAACGATAGAGGAAGCTAATGACAAGGATCATGAAGCTTCAGACGATGCTGCTACTGAACTTCGCAGGTCGACAAGGTCGCGTGCCCCTCCTGAGTGGTACGGCAACCCTGTCTTGACTGTCTTGTTAGTAGAAGACAGTGAACCTACGAACTATGAGGAAGCGATGATGAGCCCAGACTCTGAGAAATGGCTAGAAGCCATGAAATCCGAATTGGAATCCATGAGCGAAAACCAAGTATGGACTTTGGTGGACCCTCCTAGCGACCGAAAGGCCGTTGAGTGCAAATGGATCTTCAAGAATAAAACGGACGCGGATGGTAATGTTCCCGTCTATAAAGCACGACTTGTCGCAAAAGGTTTTCGACAAGTTCAAGGTGTTGACTACGATGAGACTTTCTCTCCCGTAGCGATGTTTAAGTCCATTCGGATTTTATTAGCAATTGCTGCGTTTCATGATTATGAAATATGGCAGATGGATGTCAAGACTGCTTTCCTCAATGGCAACATTGATGAAGAGTTGTATATGTTGCAACCCGAAGGTTTTGTCGATCCTAAGGATGCTGATAAAGTATGCAAACTTCAGCGTTCCATTTATGGACTGAAGCAAGCATCTCGGAGTTGGGACCTTCGTTTTGATCAAGTGATTAAGAGCTTTGGATTTGTTCCAAATTGCTACGAAGCTTGTATCTACAAGAAAATGAGTGGGAGCTCGGTGACATTTCTGGTACTATATGTGGATGACATATTGATTATTGGAAATGACATTAACATGCTTAACGATGTGAAGAGTTATTTGAACAAGTGTTTTTCAATGAAAGACCTAGGTGAAGCTGCTTATATATTGGGCATCAAAATCTATAGAGATAGACAAAGACGCTTGATAGCTTTAAGCCAGAGTACATACCTAGACAAAGTTCTGAAAAGGTTCAGAATGGATAAGGCAAAGAAAGGTTCAGTGCCTATGTTGTCAGGTAAGATATTGAGCAAGGCTCAGTGTCCAGCTACGGTAAATGATAGGGAAGCTATGAGCAAAGTGCCTTATGCCTCGGCCATAGGTTCCATCATGTATGCCATCCTGTGTACTAGACTGGATGTGTCCAATGCTCTTAGTTTGACGAGCAGATATCAAAGTGATCCAGGAGTGGAACACTGGACAGCCGTGAAGAACATCCTAAAGTACCTAAATAGGACTAAAGAAATGTTCTTAGTCTATGGGGGTGATGAACAACTCGTCGTAAAAGGTTACGTCGACACTAGTTTTGACACCGACAAGGATGATTCTAAATCTCAGACAGGATACGTGTATATTTTGAATGGAGGAGCTGTGAGCTGGAGAAGCGGCAAGCAAAGCATGATCGCGGGATCTACAGTAGAAGCGGAATACATGGCTTCTGCTGAAGCGTCAAGTGAAGGAGTTTGGATCAGGAACTTCATCACTGAGCTTGGCGTGGTTCCAAGTGCATTGGACCCACTGGAGATATTGTGTGACAACACTGGCGCCATAGCACTCGCTAAGGAACCAAGATATCATCCAAAGACCAAGCATATCAACCGTAAGTTTCATATAATCCGAGATTATATAGCAGATGGAGATCTGAAGATCAGCAAAGTACATACAGATCTGAATGTCGCAGATCCATTGACTAAACCTCTTCCACGTGTAAAACATGATCAGCACCTCAGTGCCATGGGTGTGAGATTCTTGCCAAATGTAAACTAGATTATTGACTCTAGTGCAAGTGGGAGACTGTTGGAATTATGCCCTAGAGGCAATAATAAAGGTGTTATTATTATAATTCTTGTTCATGATAATGTTTATATTCCATGCTAGAATTGTATTAAGCGGAAACTTTAATACTTGTGTGGTTTGTGAACAACACCGTGTCCCTAGTATGCCTCTATGGACTAGCTCATTGATTAATGATGGTTAAGGTTTCCTAACCATGGACATGAGTTGTCGATTAATAATGAGATCATATCATTGGGAGAATGATATGGTGGACAGACCCAAACTAAGCGAAGCAATTAGATCGTGTCATCGTGTTCGTCTTTGCGAAGCTTTTCTTATGTCAAATATTGTATTCCTTAGACCATGAGATAATACAACTCCCTGGTATCGGAAGAAAGCTTTGAGGTCATCAAACATCATCCTATGAGAGGGTTATCATAAAGGTGTCTCTCGGGTGATCAGAAAGTACCTGTTGGGTTGTATGTACCGAGATGGGATTTGTCCCTCCCAAGTCGGAGAGATATACTTCAGGCCCACTCGGTAATCGATATGAATACCGCTTGCAAGCATGTGGTTAAGGAGTTAATCACAAAGTGATATCGGATTACGGAACGAGTAAAGTACTTGCTGTGAACGAGATTGAACTAGGTATGACGGTACCGACGATATCGGATTACGGAACGCGCATCGTCACCTCGTTCTTCGCTAGCTTTCGTTTATTCTGCAGCACCTGTTTCGAGTTACAAATATGAGCAACCGAACCAGTATCAAATACCCAGGCACTACTACGAGTACTAGTGAGATACACATCAATAACATGTATATCAGATATACCTTTCTTCTTGATGTTGCCGTTCTTTAGATCCGCCAAGTACTTTGGGCAATTCCGCTTCCAGTGACCTTCTCCCTTGCAGTAAAAGCACTCAGTATCAGGCTTGGGTCCAGCCTTGGTCTTCTTCGCCGGCGTGCCAACTTTCTTACCACCCTTCTTGAAGTGTCCCTTCTGCTTAGACTTGCCTTTCTTGAATTTGGTGGTCTTATTGACCAACAACACTTGGTGCTCTTTCTTGATCTCCACTTCTGCAGACTTTAACATAGCAAACAGTTCTGGCAACTCTCTGTTCATGTTCTGCATGTTGTAGTTCATCACAAAGTTCTTATAACTTGGTGGTAGTGATTGGAGGACACGGTAAATCCCCAAAGCATTAGGAATCACTATACCCAAGCTTTGAAGTTTGTTTGCGTGCCCAGACATCTTAAGCACATGCTCACTGACGGAGCTGCCCTCTTCCATCTTGCAGTTAAAGAACTTTTCAGAAGCCTCATAGCTTTCAATTGCCGCATGAGTCTTAAAAATCAATTTGAGATCCTCGACAATATCATATGAGTCTGAATTCTCAAACCTTTTTTGAAGCTCCGATTCTAAACCATACAATATAGCACACTGAACTATGGAGTACTGATTCTTCCGAGCGAGGTAAACATTCTTTACTTCATCGGCAGCATCAGCTGCAGGTGGGTCACCCAGCGGTGCATCCAGCACATAGGTCAAATTACCAGCTGTGAGGACAATCCTCAAGTTGCGGAACCAATCCGCGAAGTTGCTTCCATTGTGTTTCAACTTTTCTTTCTCTAGGAACGCATTAAAATTGATGGTAGGGGCTGCCATTGATCTACAACATATTTGCAATAGTTTAGACTAAGTTTATGACAAATTGAGTTCAATTTAATAATAAAATTAAACTAGGTGAACTCCCACTCAAAACAACATCCCTCACATTGTTTTAGTGATCACACGAACCAAATCCACTACATCAACACCGATCATCACGAGAGTTGATACAGTTTCAATGGCGAACAATCGTCATGTTCATCATATCTACTATATGATTCATGCTTTACCTTTCGGTGATCCGTGTTCCGAGACCATGTCTGTACATGCTAGGCTCGTCAAGATCAAACCTTAGTTTTCGCATGAGCAAATCTGGCTTGCTCACGTTGTATACACTTGCAGAATCTAACACACCCGATCATCACGTGGTGCTTCGAAACAACAAGCTTTAGCAACGGTGCTAACTAAGGGTGAACACTTTATGACTTGAAATTCATGTGCATGAGGGATCATCTTATAATGCTACCGTTGTCTACTAAGCAATACAAGATGCATAAAGGATTAACATCACATGCAATTCAATAATATGTGATATGATATGGCCTTTCTTCTTTGTGCTTCCGATCTCCATCTTCAAGCACGAACATGATCTCCATCATCACCGGCATTGCATCAAGGTCAATGACGCTTCTCCATGGTTGTCGTCCACCGGTCTTCAACTATTACAACCACTTTGAATAGACACGCGGGTCTTAACATAAATTAAAGACAACCATCTGGCTCCTGCCGGTTTCCAACTTACAATAAGGATCATTGCATACATCAAATATAATCACAATCATGGCCATATCACATCACTGCACACCCCTGCAAAACAAAATTAGACGCCTCTACTTTCTTTGCATATTTTACGTGGTTTGAGGCTTTCAATAAGTGTCGTTCTAACTTACGAACAAGAACCACAACATTGATACTATATTGTTGATCACCCGTTGTAAATTGGATCTTAACTATGCTAGGAGAAACAGGCACCCGCAAAGCCACTTATGCAATACAAGTTGCATGTCAAGCGTGGAGCAAGTCTCATGAACGATGTCATGTAAGGTTAGCTCGGGCCGCTTCATCCCAACATACCGCAAGATGCAAAGTACACAAGAAGCAATCGACAATAAAAGCATCAACGCCCATAATGACCATTGTGTTCTACTCGTGCAACAGATCTACATATAGACACGGCTCTGATACCACTGTAGGGTTTCGTAGCATGGAAAACAAAAAATTTCTATCGCATACAAACAAACAAGCCAAGATCTATCTACTAGATTGAAGCAACGAGTCGATGAAATAACTTACCCTCGAAGATTCCAAAGTGTTTAACGATATCGGATTCTCGTGGGTGATGTAGTCGTACTCTTTCCGATCTCAAGATCGTGTAGACGATCCTTCCGGCGCTGCGTTCCGGCAGCGCTCCCGCAGTCGGTCACACGTTCGGTACTCGACGAAGACCTTCCTCTCCCTTGTTCCAGCAGGCAGCGGAGGTTGTAGCACTCTCCTCGCGATTCCGGCAGCACAACGGCGTGGTACCGGAAGTAGAGGGGAGATCCCGCAGGGCTTCGCCTTAAGCCGGAGCGAGTATGGTGGAGTATGAGACAGTTCCTCGGCGTTCTAGGGTTTATACACACCAATTAGAAGGCTCTAATCCGGAGGCTAGGGCAATTAGAAGCTCTAAACCAAAACGGCTCTAAACCGGAGGCTAGGGCTAGGGTTTAGATTTAGAGGATAGGAACTTGTGTGTGTTAGGAGGGAGCCATGCCCCTCCTTATATAGGTGGAGGGGCCGGCGCGCCAAGGGGAGGGAGGGGAGTCCCTCCCCAACTCGGCTTGGAGGTGGGCCGCCGGTTGGAGGAGGGATTCCCTCCCCAACTCAGTTTCCCTCCTTCCTCCTCTTTCCACTTTCCAAAAACTTGTCGTTTGACTTTCAAACTAGCCGTTTGACTTTTCAATTTAGGATTTGAATAAACCCTTTATTTTGGACAGCGAATACACTTAGTACATGATGCAATCATTCCAACTTGTAATGACACACTCATGTACCCCTTCCCCTACGGAGTGCCGGACATTCCGGAACCTTCTAGAACATTCCCGATGAAAACACCGGAATCATTCCCGAACTCCGAAACGGGACTTTCCTTATATGAATCTTATTCTCCGGACCATTCCGGATCACCTCGTGATATCCCGGATCCCATCCGAGACTCCGAACAACATTCGGTCTCTTTCTCATAATACCATAACTACTCAAACAACGTCGAATCCTTAAGTGTGTCTCCCTACGGTTCGTGAATTATGCGGACATGATCGAGACACTTCTCCGAACAATAACCAATAGAGGAATCTGGAAATTCATATGGCTCCCACATATTTCTACGATTACTTTGCGATCGAATGAACCACTTACATACGATACCAATTTCCCTTTGTCTCACGATAGTTTACTTATCCGAGGTTATGATCGCCGGTATCTCTGCATACCTAGTTCAACCTTGTTACCGATAAGTACTCTTTTCTCGTTCCCGTGATATGTGATCCCTTGTGAGCCAGTCACATGCTTGCAAGCTAATTGGATGACATTCCACCGAGAGGGCCCAGAGTATATCTATCCGTCATATGGATGGATAAATCCCACTCTTGATCCATGTGTCTCAACCAATACTTTACGAACACTCAATGCCACCTTTATAGCCACCCAGTTACGGTGTGGTGTTTGATGTCATCAAAGCATCCATCCGGTAAAGGTGATATGCATGATCTCATGGTCGAAGGAATTAGGTTACTATGTATCAGAAAGCATATAGCAATTGAACTAATGAAATGACTTGATCTTTATGCTACGCTTATCTATAGGAGTATGTCCACCATATCATTCTACTAACGATATGATCTTGTTGTTGATAACATCTCGATGTTCATGATAGGGAAACCACAATCATTTATCAACCAACAAGCTAGTGATGTATAGAGGCTATACTAGGGACTTCAAATTTAAGTTTACAAATCACACAAGTATCAATGTTTCCTTGTTAATACTATTATAGCATGAATGTAAACATTTATCATAAACACAAAGATATAATAATAACTACATTTATTATTGCCTCTAGGGCATATCTCCAACAGTCTGCATATTCTCGAACCCGCAGGGTCACACACTTAACGTGTCTCGACGCTAGGATAGATTGGATAATTGGTTTATGAAATTTTGTTCATAGTCTCGGATGGGATCCGGGACATCACGAGAGGTTCCGGAGTGGTCCGGAGAATAAGATTCATATAAGGCAGTGCGGTTTTTGGAGTTCGGAATTGTTCCGGATTAATCGGTATTGTACCGGAAGCTTCTAGAACCTTCCGGAAGGGGACCAACGTGGCCACACCTTACGGGAGGGGGCATGGGCCTATGAGGGAGTGCCCTGGTCGCATTGGGCCAGGGGCACAAGGCCCCATAGGGCCCAGCCGGCCAAGAGGGTTTAAACTCGAGATAGAGTTTCTAGAAGGGGGGGTTTCCTTGCCCCCCACTCCTCCTCCTTTGGGGCCGCCGGTTTAGACTTGGGGGAGGGGATAGGGATGCGCCCCCCCTCTATATAAAGAGGGGTAGGGGGGCACCAACCCCCCCCCCCCCCCCCCCACCTTCCCCTCCAATCCTAGCCGCAATGATGCACTCCTCTCTCCCTCCCGACTGCTTGTAGGCGAAGCCCTGCTGCAGAAATTCTCCACCGATTGGACCGCGCCGTCGCGTTGTAGATCCAACCCATCTCTCCACCATACTTGCTGGACCGAGGAAGGAGGAGACGTCGAGGTGCTACACGTGTGCATCTCACGGAGGCACCGCCACTTGTGGTGCTAGATCGGATCGGATCGCGAGGAGGAGAAGCGAGTACGACTACATCACCCACGTTCCGACGAACGTTCCGCTGTGCGAATCTTCAAGGGTATGAAGATCTAATCCAATCTCTCTCGTTGTTTGCATCTCCTAGATTAGATCTTGGCTTTCCCTTTGTTCGCATCCGTAGAAAATTTTGATTTACTATGCCGCGAAACCCTTCAGTGGTATCAGAGCTAGATCTATGCGTAGATGTGTTTCACGAGTAGAACGCAACATGGTTGTTGCGGGCGTTGATGTTTTCTGTTGCAAGCCTCTTGTTTGTGTTCTTCTTATGACGCGGGATAGTGAGATTGAAGCGGTCCAGACCCCATTCATACGCATTTTTTCGTAGACACTTGATCATACATCTGGTCTTGAGCGTGTTCTCCGTTTCACAATACGATCGAAGAAGCTCATACTCCTTGAAATATGAAGGAGAAATCCAATTATTTGTACTGCATAAACAACTGTAAATCGAGCTGTGTAGAATGAAGTTTTTTGATTTCCACTAATTGACACTAACGAATCCCTCTCCTCGCAAAAAAGAAAACTGTAGAGTGAAGTTCACAATTTCCACTAATTGACAGGGCACAGGGGCAAGAAAAGTCAGACCAAGGCCATGCATGTTGTTTCGCTTCCATAGCGACCATGGAAGCTGCCTCCCCTCGCCTCGCTCTGTTGTTGTGCGTTCTTCACCATCCCCACATTCTTTTGTCCCACGCTTGTTTCTCTCTCTCCCACCACCTAAGAGCATCTCTAACCTATCCTCAAAACGGCTATTGAGGAGAAAATAAACTCCTCTAACTGCACCGAACCGATCTCGTATCGGCGTTTAGAGGAGAATATTTTTAGGAGTCGCGGTTTTTGACTCGCATATATACGAGGCCGCGAGATTGACTCCTATATCTTTTCTCCCTCCCCGTCGTTAGCTTAGTACCCTCCCAGTCGTTGGCCAGCTTGCCCTCCCCGCCGCCAGCTGCCGGATCCGGCCTCCGCCGACACCTAGAAGGCTGCCCCAACCCTCTGAACTTCTCCGGATTCGGCTGGCACAAGCTACTTTCCCCGGCCGCAAATCCGCTACCGACTTTGCCAGATTCGACGCATCGCAGCCAGGATTCGTCGAGATACGGCCGGATCCGCGCGGCCTAGCACCGCTGGCATGTCTTCATCCTCTAGCCGTCGTCACAGCACCGCAAAATCCCCGGACGAGCTCGCAGGAGCCCCGCTGGTTGCTACGGCACCTGCTCTGGCAGCGGCACCACCCGCACCGGGACCTTCCCATCCCGGCGTCGACGGAACGAGGTGAGTTTGATATATCCCCATTTTTAAAAACTTGTGAATTTCCTAATGTGAAAATGATGATTCTTCGTAGCAAGGTGAAGAAGAAAAAAGCTACATGGTCGGAGGATAAGGACAATGATTTGTATTTCGTGTGGCATCATCTAACAATTGTTGGAGCCGACCAACCGTTCCAACAACTTTGGGAAGAAATACATGCCAATTTTAATCAAAGAACTATTGGAGATGCTAGGTCATTAGTATCGATTATGAATAGGTGGACCTTGCTAGTAAAGCGCTCCAATGCGGCCGACTAGAATCTATGATTATGAATAGCTGGAACATGGTAGTATGAATTAGGACGATGCTATCACTTTGCTAGTATTGCGCTCCAATACGCTAAATAATGATGTTTACGTGTGATTTTATTAAATTAGGATGATGCTATCACTTTGTATGACTAATTTATTGATATTTATGAATTAGGAATCTTTATGTGGTATGTTTTCATGTATCCATGTGCTCTATGTTGCAAATTATGTTCAAAAATATTTTTACTCCTCTAAACTATTGGAGATCGGATCCGTGGTGCAAAATTTAAAGGACTATATTTGCTCCTCTAAAGGATAGGGAGTCTTTTACCCTAAATTTTTGGGGATGGGTTAGAGATGCTCTAAGTAGCTAAGGTTCTCTAACGATGCCACCCCTTCCTTCCCGCTTCCCAATCATTGCCGCAACGCCAACTCGGCTTTCTAGCCCGCTCTCGCTGCTCAAGTCGCTCGCGCGTTTTAGGGTTGACACTCATATGGCGTTTCGCCTCGACGCGTTCTTGCCACATCGTGTGCCATCCAGGCAGGTCTCGCATGCACCTCCAGAACCCCGGAGGGGCTTCTAGCACGACCGCCCAATCTCAGCTCGGTCACCTCCTTGCCGAACTACACGCACATCACCTCGTAGCAACATGTGCATAGAGACATCTAGCAAGCGTTGTTTAGCTGAATCGGGGCCAGTTCCTCTCAATGTGGTGATGCGTTAGGACAGGGACGAATCAACCACTATCTTTCTGTTGTCTGGCGAGGTAGGCGCGGCGTTAAGGATCTTGCGGACGTTGATCGCCCAAAATTCATCTCGATCGGTTCCTCGATGAAACCCTCACAAAGTTGGATCGATTCGCGATGTTGGTAAAGATTGTGCCATCTATACCCCCAACATTACCTAATTCCATCTATACCCCCAACATTACATCAGCGGTTCCAATGATGCCCAACCAATTCTCACTTCAAATGCCATGGTTTTAATTAATGTTTCTATCGAACCTTTTAACAGCATAGCATGTGGCCAACATGTGAAATCAGTGATTATGCTCCTTCGGAGATCTGCATGATTCTGTTGATGTGATAAGAGTCAATCAAGACATCAGGGGAGAACAAAAGCTACTAGCATCAGCCACCGTTAACACCCAATCCCGGAGCATTGCCCATAATAGGAAGACTCAAAATGTTGTTAACGGACACAAACAAAACAAGAGCAAAAAAATTAGTAGCCAGATAATTCCTCCAATAATGGGGTTTGGCTAGGATGAAAAACTGAAGGAGCTCCGGCCGTTGTGTCAAGAGCTCAGGATTCTGAAGATGTTCCTCCCAGGGAAAAGACAGCGGATGCATCTTACATGATGAGTGAGGTGAAAGAGCCAAAGCCGCTGACAAGAAAGAGGAAGAGAGGCTCCGGAAGAAAGCCATCGTCAAAGAAGCAAAGTCACCAGGAGCCCAAATCAGTTTATCAAGAAATTGCACCTACCACTGAACCAAAAAACTTCATACACAAAAAGAAAAGAAAAGGAAGAGTTCTTCCATAGCGCATCATGGGTCTTGCTGATAGGCTTTGCGATATTCAACTACAATGTTATCTTGATGCGGTTCTTATAAGCAGTTGAGACAGACCATGCACAATGCTAAAAAAATGTCCAAAAGACAGCCATAGTTTAACTCCAACTTGCCACTATTGTCTCAACAGTCAGTAAGCTAAACGTTGGAGGGCATTACGTGAAGACGTGAAGAACTGATAAAATTATAAGGGCAACATCCACATTCTTATTTTATTTATTTTTTGCATCAAAAGGGGATGCACTAGTAGTTAATAGAACTCTTGCTGTTTGTTGTTGTGTGAAAAAACATAATATACAAATATGCACTTGAGAGCTAGTACGCAATATATTTTATAATTCAGATAACGTGCTTTGACAATCTATTTTGCAGTGCACAGATTATAGAAAGCCATGTTAAAAAACACGCAAAGAGCAAGGATCCTATAATTCATACCATTATCCACTCATTGGTAATAATCAAGGCCGTCTCTATATTTTGTGAGGCCCTAGACGAGTCGACGGTATAGACCCCTAAGACTAATATATATGTACGCATACCACCATGAATCCATCATTCATGCATGATTGAACACGTACCAAGGGCAGGGACGAGCATGGCCATGAGTGAGAACCAGATAGGGATTTAGCGGCAGGGCGAGTAGAACAAAAGCACAACAGAAGATTAGACGATTGGACGATCCCTGTCTAATTGAAATTCACCAACTCAAGAATGATCTTGAGTTCTCCAGTTCTCTAGTCCAATCAGCCGAGGCACAGCCGCACGGAGGAATATAAAGAGCTGAAGAGAAAATCGATCGCAGACTCGTAGTAGCTTCAGCTGAGATCGATCGCATCGCTGTAGCCGTGTGCGTGTGCCTCTTACTTTCCTCGATGGGCCCATAACTAATTTTATTTCTAGCCCTAAACAATAAAATAACTGGACTGGAGTATAGATGATGGCCCCCTTCTAGTCATGGGCCCTAGGCCATTGCACATGGTTGCCTAGGGTCAGCACCGGCCCTGGTAATAATCATGTAATTATTGTCTAACTTTATAGAAGTAGTGAAGATTGCAAATTTACCGTTAGTTGGAGCCAACATGGCACTTAACATCTACAACACAACCATTTTGTAAATAGAAAATATACTAATGGATGTTACTTGTTCACGTATATGCATGAGGAGGAAGAGAACTTAGTAAATCTTGGTCAGAAAAGTATATGAGAAACAAGTGATCTTCCATAGGTCATTTCCACAAAGCTTTAGCACAGACTGACAATGATGAAAGAAGCTAAGAGTGCGGGTAATTATTTGGACATATAGATGTTCTCACATCATCATTGCACAAAGTACACAAACTTTATCAGTTCTTCACGTCTTCACGTAATGCCCTCCAACGAGTAAAACTAACCAGTAAAACTCATATAACCAACCCAAGACATCAGATCATAACATAAAGATAGAGAGTAAAAAAAAAAGGATCTGGTTTGAGTTTCCTTCTTCGTAGTCAAGCACCTTCAATTTGAGGGTTCACCTTGTTGCACAGCAATGAAGAAGGCCACGGCATGATGTAGGGATAGGACCACTCGAGTTCGTATTCGTAGAGAGAAAAGATCTTTTTCAACTCTTGTGTTTCCAGGCTGAAGGAGAAGAACCAGCAAAGTGGAACAACGTTTGGCTCCTGGGTGGCCATCAAGTGCAAGTGCACAACGCCACTGTTAACTGCCACCAGCTTCAGCCCGGGGAGATCATCCAATCCAATCTCCTTGTCCAGCATCCATTTCTCGACACGGTCGTCGTCAGCTCTCCAGACCCAAACAGCAATGGTGGCCTCCTCGTCAATCGCACAAACCATGCAGAGCTTATCGTCGTTTGTATCCCCAAGCACAAAAGGTTCTTGCCCATCCGTGAACGGCGGCAGATCCATTGAAGAGAACTGCAGCGTCGCGGTGTCGAGCACAATCAGGCAGTCGTATTTCGTCCAGTAGACGCGCCCATTCACCAGCTTACCAGTCCTAGGCGGGAGGCAGTACTTGTCGTCCTCGGGATGGTCCTTGTTGATCGTGGCAGCCTGCGCCCACGGCAAGACCTGCCACTCCCCGGTGCCCAAGGAGAAGACGACGGCACGCACCTGCAGGCCGTCCTCATGGACGCAGACAAGGCGGAACAAGCCGTGGCGTTCTTCGCGGGAGGGCAGGACATAGAGCTCGCGGACCGCCTCGGGCGGCGAGGGGATCCGATGCAGCACCCCCACGAGCGGGTTGTAGACGGCGAACTGCCTGTGTTTCCAGTTGTGGAGGAGAAGGTGCCCTTGCCGGCAGTCGGTGATGTTCCAGAAGCCTTGGTCGTCGGGGACGCGGGTGAGGAAGAAATCGGAGCCGCGGACGGCGGCCGCCTGATCCGGGTCGGCGCGGCCGCGGAGGGGCACGAAGGAAGGGATGTCCCCGTCGCGGTGCCTGACGAAGACGCCGAGGAGGGGCGGCGGGTGGAGCTCGCGGAACCTGGGGCGGAAGGTGGGGAACGAGCGGACGGCGTGGAGGAAGTAGCGGCAGGCGAAGGCGGCGCGGATGAGGGACGGGAGGGAGGGGAGGCGGACGAAGATCTCGAGGAGGAGGTCGTCGCCGATGGTGAATATTGTGGTGGGAGCGGGAGGGGGGGATTTCGACGGCGGCGGCAGTTGGGAGGCCATGACTCGAGTCAGATCAGATCACAGAGGATTCGGGACCCGATGCCAGAATATTTCACGGGTCACGGCCAGAGAGAGGGATATATTTTTTTGTTTTCAGTTTCACGGCCAGAGACTAAAGCAGATGCGCCGGTCCATTTAAGTTTTTACTCCCTTTTTCGATTTTCTGTTACATTTTTTGCTTCTTCTTCTTTTCTTTCTTTATATTTTACAAATGTAATTTTCCATTATATTTTGTTTTAATTATTTTTTCGCATTTTATTTTAGTTTTTATTAATATATCTTTATTATAATAAATAAATATTTTTAATTTTTGTCTTACCTTTTTGTTTGTTCACTTACATTTATGTTTAATATTTTTTACTTTTGTAAATTAGATCATGAATATATTTGTAAAAACTATAAATAAATATTATAATGCATGAACACCGAGTTTTCAACGAGTATGTAGTCTTGTAAGAATACTTGTCTCTAGCTCTGGCCAAGTGTGAGAATATAGGACGCATTTGGTAGACCATTTTAGGTCGGTTAGAGCATCTCTAGAAGAGGCTCTATTTTAGCGCTGCGTCAAAATAACCGTTTTTTTATCATGCACTGCAAACTTCTCCAGCAGAGGCGTTATAATCAGGCGTGCTGCAACCGTCGGACATTTCCCTCCCCCGCGCGGCTATCGCTCAGCTCGCGTGGGAACAAGCAACCGCCGGACATTTCTCTTCCCCGCGCGCGCACTCTCTTCTTCCCAACCCATTTCAGCGTCGCGCCACCAACCCCTCGGCGCCACCGCCACCACCAACCCCTCGTCGACGCCGCCGCCGCCGATGAGTGCCCATCCCCGCTCACTGGCCCGCGAACCGCGCTCACCGTCCCCGCCCACCGTCCCGGCCTCCGTGCGGCGCGGTCGGATTTCCTGAAGCTTGGCGGCCGCGCGGTCTCGATTTGTTTGCGACGTGCTGCCGCGGCGCCGCGCTCAATCTCGTCGGCGCCGATGTCTTCCTCGAGCCGGGAGGCAACTTGGCGCGTACAACATGTTCGTCGTAATCGTCATATTGTTTATTTTTCGGTATTTGTTTGATCTTGTAGAGTGTATGTATTTGTTGGTTTGGTGTTTGCGCCGAGAGCACGCGCTCTATTTTGCAGCGCTGGGTGGAGGAGATTTTTTTGCCGAGTACGCGCGCCGCAAAATAGCGCCTCCGGCGAGAGACCGCGGCAAAATAGCGCGCTCATCGCACGTTTGTAGCGCTGTGTGGCGTCTGTGCTGAAGATGCTCTTAGACTCGTGGTAACAAAATCAGGCTAACTGGTTGGCTGCCTAGGCTCCACGTTGTGGAACTGCCAAATCGGCATTTTTTTTTGGAGCCAGACTGCACGCGCTCACCTTCCTTTCACCTTCCTTCATCTTCTTCCTCTCACCTTCCTTCGTCTCCTTCGTCTACTCTTCAACCATGGTTTGACTCAAAATAATCTATATATGAAAAAGATGCACGTTAATGTTGGGTTTTATTCTAATAATCGATATCGAGTTTCGTCAATTGTATTTTCACATATTTGTGTTCTTGTTTGTAGCTTTTTTTGACGTATTTATTCATATTCGACGCAAACACTCAACTGTGTTACAATCGCGATAAGAAGATAACGAAGAACGAAAACGAAAAACACAACAAGGGGACACAGATTTAACGTGGAAAACCTCTCCAACAAAGAGAGGAAAAAACCACGGGCGCCAGCCAGCGAAACTTCACTATATCGAGGAGTGTTTACAAACGTCGGGGATTTCACAGATGCAACTCATCCCAACCGGCGGCTTACAAGGGGTTTATATATCGGTGGAAACCTAGGTCTTCGACGATCCGTACCGTACCCAAGCCTCCCGGCGACGGGCCTCGCTCCACTCGTTAGAAGTTGGCCTATACTTTGTAGAATTTGGATCAACATATAACAAACTCCACCTTGAGACAAATTCCTCCTTGTAGCATCAACAGCAACCATCTCCCTGAACAAACAAAGCAAATACTTTCGGCGCCAATAGCCACTTGGGCTAATCAGTTAAACCAACTAAGTTCGAGCAAAGCTCAAACTTAGCAACAGGAACAGATTTAGTCATCATATCAGCAGGATTATCATGAGTGCTGATCTTGCATACCTTTAATTTACCTTGAGCAACAATGTCTCTAACAAAATGGTACTTGACATCAATGTGCTTAGTTCTCTCATGGAACATCTGATCTTTTGTAAGGTATATGGCACTTTGACTGTCACAAAACAAATTAATGCAAGAATCATCTCCACAAAGCTCAGCAAACAAACCTTTCAACCAAACAGATTCTTTGCAAGCTTCAGCAATAGCCATGTATTTAGCTTCAGTAGTAGATTGTGCAACAACAGCCTGCAATGTAGCCTTCCAGCTAACAGCACAACCTCCAACATTAAACACATAACCTGTGAGGGATCTTCTCTTATCCAAATCGGCAGCAAAATCTGAATCCACATAGCCAACGAATCCCTCACCGGTCCTGCCAAACTTCAAACAAGCATTGGAAGTGCCAAGAAGGTACCTGAAAACCCACTGAACAGCCTTCCAATGTTCTTTACCAGGATTAGCCATGTATCTACTTATCAAACTCATAGCATATGATAAATCAGGACGAGAACAAACCATGGCATACATCAAAGAACCAACAGCACTAGAATATGGCACCTTTGACATGTACTCAAACTCTTCATCAGTAGTAGGACATTGAGAAACTGACAATTTAAAATGAGGAGCAATAGGAGTACTAACTGAATTGGCACCATCCATATTAAAACGATGAAGAACTTTCTTAATGTAACTTTGCTGACTAAGAAATAACAAACCAGATTTTCTATCTCGGGTAATCTCCATACCTAAGATCTTCTTAGCAGCACCAAGATCCTTCATCTCAAACTCACTACTTAGGTGTGCCTTCAAAGTAGTGATTTCTTTCATGCCCTTGGCAGCAATTAACATATCATCAACATATAGCAGCAAGTATATAGGTGACCCATCAACAAACTTGATATAAACACAACTATCATATTTAGACCTCTCAAAACCATGTGAGATCATAAATGAATCAAACCTTTTATACCACTGTCTTGGAGATTGCTTTAAGCCATAAAGAGACTTCTTTAATTTGCACACAAAATCCTCTTTACCAGGCACTATGAACCCTTCTGGTTGGTCCATGTATATTTCCTCATCAAGCTCTCCATGCAGAAAAGCAGTCTTAACATCTAACTGCTCAAGCTCAAGATCACGCATAGCCACAATACTAAAGAAAGTACGAATAGAACTATGCTTCACAACTGGAGAGAACACATCATTGTAATCAATAGCTGGAATCTGGCTGAACCCTTTTGCTACTAACCTTGCCTTGTACCTTGAAGGCTCTTTGGGAGATAGACCTTCCTTTTTCTTGAAGATCCACTTGCAGCGGACCGCCTTCTTTTGTTTAGGCAAGCGCACAACATCCCATGTGCCATTTTTCTCAAGCGATTGCATCTCTTCTTGCATAGCAGAAACCCACTTCTCGCGGTCAACGGATGCAATGGCTTCATTATATGTAGCAGGTTCAGAATCGTTCTCCACCTGTTCAGCACAACTCAAAGCATAATGTACAAGATTACACTCTTCAATTAAACGAGGACGAGGACCACAGTTACGCCTCGGTCTATCAGCAGCAATGGACTCATGTGGCTGCTGCAAAACAGTAGGTGAGTGCTGAACAACAATATCATCAATGTTTTCCTCATGTGTATCTTCAACGATAGCATCATTATCAACAGTTTTCTGCAGGTTCTCCACCTGCACATTAACTCTCTCCTCTCCAACAGCAACAGGAGAGGTATCTGATGGCAAGCTATCATGATACATAACAGACTCATTGAAAACAACGTTTCTACTTAGCAAAATCTTTTTAGTTTCAGGATTCCATAGTTTATATGCTTTAACTCCTGAACCATAACCAAGGAATGTGCACTTAACAGCCCTAGGCTCTAACTTTCCATTATCAACATGAGCATATGCAGTGCAGCCAAAAACTCTCAACTGTGAATAATCAGCAGGCGAACCTGACCATACCTCAATGGGAGTTTTCTTCTCAAGTGGAATAGAAGGTGACCTGTTGATGAGGTAACACGCTGTATTGGCTGCTTCAGCCCAGAAACGCCTATGCATACCTGCATTAGACAACATACAACGAGCCCTCGAGATGATGGTTCTGTTCATGCGCTCTGCCACGCCATTCTGCTGAGGAGTATATGGGATGGTGTGATGCCTGATCATGCCATCGTTACTGCAAAACTCCTCAAACTCATTAGAACAGAATTCCATACCATTGTCAGTACGTAGTACCTTTACCTTCTTCTCAGTCTGTTTTTCAACCATAACTTTCCACTTCTTAAAAGCATCAAAAACATCAGATTTATGCTTCAGAAAATAAGGCCACACCTTTCTTGAGTAATCATCAATAATAGTAAGCATATAATTAGCACCACCAATAGAAGTCTTACGGGACGGACCCCATACATCAGCATGCACATAATCTAATATGCCTTTGGTGGTATGAATGGAAGCATTAAATTTAACTCTTTTATGCTTACCAAAGATGCAGTGCTGATGTGGACATCCCTACTATTGATACAACCGTTGTACCTATAGCAACACACATACAAGGACCCATCACAAGATCTCGTGCCAAACAACTTAACTATCAGGTACTTTCGTTTCTTGGAACTATTCCTTACATACATGAGAATATGATGCTGCCTAAATCAGATACATTTCTTACTCTTAGGAATGATGGACCAAGCATGGATGAGAGGGACAAGCATTGGAGCATGGCCATGCATGGAGATGGCAGCAAGCATGTGATGATCCAAGAGAAGGCCACGGATGAAGATTTCAGAACTTTGAGGCCACCATAATAAAGAAAGAAGGACACCTTTGCCCTATCAAGTGCTCACAGAACTCAAACTTACTCAAGTTGCAACCATCAATCAGCTCTCTCTTGACCAACTCTGCCATGCCTTGTTCGCTCATATGCCCAAGACGCATATGCCATAGATGTGTTTTACCACAATCATCAGAATCATTAGAAGTAACAGCAGCAGCAATACCAGGCAAAGTGCTATCTCTAAGAACATATAATTTAGCAGAATTCATATCACCTATCATGTGAATAAGAGAACCTTTTGATACCTTCAGAACTCGATGCCCACCGGCATACTTGTATCCATCAACGTCCATGGTACTCAGGGAGATCAAATTTCTGGCCATGCTTGGTATGTGCTTCACCTCACTCAACGTGCGTGTCACGCCATCATGTGTCCTAATCTTAACAGATCCGACACCAACGATATGGCATGGGTTGTCATTCCCCACACGCACAAAATCTCCAGTCTGCACAGACTCATATGAATCGAACCAATCTTTGTTACAGCAAATATGAAACGAACATGCAGTATCAAGTATCCATTCATCATCACGAGAAGCACAAGCAGCAAAAACAGCTAAGCATTCACCATCAAAACTATCAGAAACAACAGCAGCCTTACCAGAACCTTCAGTCCTATCTTTCGGTTGGTAAGTTCCGTTTCTTTTCTCCTTATTCTGCAACTTCCAACAATCATCAATAACATGATTAGATTTCTTACAATACCTGCAGAATTTATCCTTTCCCTTGGACTTTGAACGACCTCTACCGTCCTTGCTCTTATCTCTGTTGCCATAGTTGTTGTATCTCTGCTCGGTCCTGCCACGAACCTGCAAAGCCTCAGCCTTGGATGACGTCCCATCTGACCCTACCATAGTTTTCATCTTTTCCCTCTGTTTGAGGGCGTCATGTACTTCGGCAAGGGTTAGTTCATCACGGCTCAACAATATTGTATCACGAAAGTGTGTATAGGAACTAGGCAACGAGCATAAGAGTAGAAGAGCTAAATCCTCATCATCATATTTTACCTCCATAGACTGCAAGTCTGAAACAATCTCTTTAAAAACAGATATGTGATTCATTACCGATCCACCTTCTTGCAGCCTGTGCGAGAACAACTTCATCTTCACGTTCATCTTACTGGTTAGATCCTTTGACACACAGATCGTTTTCAGTTTTTCCCATAGGGCAGCAGCAGATTTCATCTCCAGTACTTCCTGCAAAATATTATTGGACAGATGAAGTTGAATCAAAGACAAAGCCTTACGGTCCTTCCGCTTCTCTTCGGCGGACCAGGTCTTAGCATCCTTTTCACCGAATCCATCCAGCGCTTCATCCAGATCAGAAGTTTGGGCGAGAATCGCCCGCATCTTCACCTGCCACAAGGAGAATCTTGTGGTGTAGTCCAGCTGTGGTAGATCGAACTTCAATGACGACATGTCGCAAACCCTAGATTAGAACCTGGGGCTCTGATACCACTTGTTACAATCGCGACAAGAAGATAACGAAGAACGAAAACGAAAAACACAGCAAGGGGACACAGATTTAACGTGGAAAACCTCTCCAACAAAGAGAGGAAAAAACGACGGGCGCCAGCCAGTGAAACTTCACTATATCGAGGAGTGTTTACAAACGCCGGGGATTTCACAGATGCAACTCATCCCAACCGGCGGCTTACAAGGGGTTTATATATCGGTGGAAACCTAGGTCTTCGACGATCCGTACCGTACTCGCTCCACTCGTTAGAAGTTGGCCTATACTTTGTAGAATTTGGATCAACATATAACAAACTGTTTGAAAATGCCTCCCAGAGATAGCTTGATATGACTGTTTCTTATAACTCCTATGTTGTAAGTTTTTAGTTACGGTGGATGTAGACGAATACGTCTGTACTTTTTTACTATATTGCGTGTGTTTACAGATGGTCAAGCAAATGAAGATGACAGTGAAGAGGATCCATGTGCACACGGACCTCTCACCGTCGACGATTGCTCCCCATGCCTTATGAGACATGGCGAGCCAACGTCGCTGCTAGAAAACAAATCTCGTCGGTGAGCACTGTTAGTTAATCCAGCTGCTTTTATTCATTTTCAGATTGATGTGTCAAGAAGTTCACTGGCAGTTTTTAGTTAGTTCATATATTGTCTTCTATATATGGAGAGATAGAATAGGATTCATTCTTTGTTTTTTACCCGATGATCGCGTTGTAAGCTCGATCACCTAGACTTGGGAAATCACATTAGTTGGGGGCATTATGTAAGACTAGCATGACCGATGTGTTGATCTATTTCTACTCTGAATTTTTTGAGTGGGAGGCGACAAGCATGTCCACTAGTAGGCACGCAGGAAGATGAAGATGCATGTGAAGGAGATCCGTCCACATCAGGACGATGAGGCCAAATCTCCAACGTGGAACTGCCAAATTGGCCTCATCGTCCTTGCCCTTCGGTTCCAATTCTCTCCCTTGACGATTGCTCGGTCAACCGAGCTCTAGCAAATCCGCAAAAACTAAAACCTCAAAAAATACCACTCAACCTTGATATATATAGTATGACAGACAATGAATCTAAACAACGAGAATTGGAAGTAGGATGAAACTTGAAGAGCTCTAAACAAGTGTATCGCGAGCCAAAAGACTTATCCTCAGCACTACGAAGAATGTAGATACAAGATTTATATCACGAGCTATAAATAAACAGATCAACTCGTACTAATTGGTTGCTTCTGTGGTCTTGACGTAAGCGAATGTCGGACGAATGTCGCCTCTTTATACCTGTAACTATGTGCTACCGTAGCATTTGCTAGTCTGGACCGTGATGCACTCTAGCTTTGTGTCGTAGGTGTAGCGGAATAGTTGCTGGTCTCTTATGGAAAAGAGTAGTACTACTATAAAGGTATAAATACGTACCTGGATATTCCCATACCCACATGCAATACTATTACATAAAGTGGGTAGTATCATATAGTGGTCTCATGCTATATTAATGTATGATAATACTTCATTGTTGCATGGTAGTATAATATACTAATATCATGTTCTTATTATATTTATTGATACTAGTGGAATGCCCGTGTGTTGCCACGGCTCCTTACGTATGTCTAGTATAGCACTTTTTTTTTTTGAGAATAGTATAGCACATGTTACATGTGTAAACAATACATAATACATGTATATATATAGATACATAGAAAAAATAACCACATAATATTTAAAAATATTTGAAGACTTACTTCACATAGTTCAATATAATATATATAAAATACAAGGACCGACAAAATTATCTCTTATTCACTAAGCCATCCTCCATTGACACACCTAAGATATCCTCGTATAATATCAGGAATGTTGTCCTCGACTTTATTTGCATGGTACTTGAGCAAGTGTATTAAAAACTTTTTCCTCAACTCATAGCCATCCTGCATAAGCAATCTATTTTGTTAACATGGAGTTTTCACATGAAAATCTAATAACTGTGAACATAGAATACTCACAGTGCAAATTGGATGAACAAATCTTTTACCATCCCATGAGAGCATAAAATAAAAAACTAAGTAACCCGACAACTTCCTGTAAATGAATGGATTTCATTATCTCGGTCGCTAGGATTGTAATTATAAAATAAACTACTTGTAATGAGAACTAAATAAAATTACCTGTCAGAGCTTGTTGGTATTGGAATAGTACGAGGATATTTACGTGGCCAAAAATATATATCAGAATTCCATCCAGGTTGTGCTATTTCAAGAGCTTCATTTAGATAGAATGAGCATCTCTGTAACTTTAATTGGTACCTCTCTTCCGACAGAGGTTCAGAAAAAGGGTCTAAGATAGATACACGGTGTTCATGCTTGTCGATGGTGAACAAGATGAAGTCACCAAGGGATGCATGTGGCAACAAAATCCGGAAATGATGACCATTAAAACACATAAATCATGTAAAAAAGGGACAAGAGACCTAACTTACCATGTTGCACGACGAGATATCATGGTCTATCCCAGGCCAACTATGAAACAATGTTGCCAACTCCTTAACCTTTGGCTTTTTATGCCATTTTGGATGACGTGTACCATCGATCATCACCGACTGGGATAAAAAAAGGATTAAAACCATTACAATTTACAATGATAATAAATATGTGTGATTGTAAAACTTACGCAAAATCTTAAGTCCATGTTGTGTACATAAGTCTCTATGAACAATTGTATCTCATCACATGCCACTATACGAACAGCCATGTTAAAACAATCCTTATCCATGGGTTGTTCCATCCTAAGTATGCCCTGAATTTGCTTTAGAGTTAATCCAAGTGGAAAAGGTTTGGAGCTTCGCACCCATTCTTTCCTGCGAAACAAACTCTCAGAATAATGATATCATAAAAATATGTAATGACTTACGTTAACGTGAGGCTTACTCCAAACATTTTGCATCATTGATGGACATGATGTATTTACAGATCTCCTCAACAAACTCATGTGGTTTTGTGAGCATGATGCATGCTGGCATGGGATTGTTTTCTTTGGCTATATCTCGTGGGTGTTTCTCCTCAGGACTCGGCATATTAGACTGATCGTATATCGGACCGCCTCTTATCTTATTCAGTTCTGAATCATGCAATATGACAACTAATTTTTTTCGGAATGCTCTCATATCCTCCTACAAAGCAGTAAAAATACTACACTTGTAAAATATAATATTTTAAGATGCAAGAATGTACTAATTGTGTCCCAATAAAAATAGTACCTGAGTGAAATTGTCCGAAAGCATGTCTCCTGTCCAATATTCCATAAAGTTTAACACGAACAACCCGCATGATGCACTATAAGGTTACAAAATGTTATATTGCTATTCCATCTAGACAGATCAATTTAAAGATTTTTTTTTGAACAAATCATATAAATGATCAATGATTTTGTTGGATATTAAACACACAACTTTATGGATCAATATACTTTTCACATTAAATTTAATGGGTGCTCAACATACCCATCAGTCTGTAGTGATTTTTGGATATGCTCTTCTATTTCCCATGTCGTGACATCCAGATCCTGCCACTTTTCACCTTTGCCAAACCCTTTCCTTTTGGACGCAATCTTTAGGTGCTTCTCAAGTCCTTGCAGCTGTTATACGATAAAAGAGTAATTGGCCTTGAGGAAAACACAATGTCAAGAGGATATCACGGTCAACTTATTTACCATGTTAGTGAGATCACTTCCTCTCATTCCAACACCGATTGAGTCCAATACTTGTATCAAACGTTTCTTTGCATTGATGACTGCTAAATACCAATGAGTCTTACTGATGTTTACTGGAAGGAATACCTAAAATAATTTGTTGCATAAGTCTCACAAATAGATATGCTAAAAATATAATGAACGATATACATATATAGGAGTTAGTACTGACCATGTCATGCTTTAGATAGATATTTGCCTGCTCTATGATGTGGCGATGTACTTTAAGGTCATTTTTTAGCTGATTGGAGATGAATGTTTTGTCCATATATACCTTACCATCTGCTCTATCAAGCAGATGATCACATGCACGCATACAATATATGTACGCATTTATCACCTGTAATTGGACAAATAAAATGCGGATAGATAAAATACATTCAAATTTATGACAATAGTGGTTTTTTGGTTGACTTACATCATCGGGCAAGAATCCATCATCGCTATTAAGACATTTTAAATTGTCATTAGATAGTAATGCATCACCAATGTCCACAAACTTGGTATTTTTAGGTGCAGACATGATTGCTTCGATGGCAACAAAATCTTCGGTGGTACAAACATAGTCTGCCACAATATATAAGTGTGCATGACTAATTAGATTAAAACAATTCAAAAAGAGAGGACGATAACCGAAGCACAACTAAGTACCTTTTGAGATAACCTTCGCATTCGCTTTCTTTGGTTTATTATGTTGTGAATTGACCGTCCCTTTATCTACTTCTTTATTATCCATGACCTACAAAAGCCCAACAATTATTATAGAATAAATTATAAAGATTATCGTATGAGAACACACTTTAAAAAAATACAATCACCTCCTTTGTCTCTTCCACCAACATCGCATCGAAGCCTATGTTGATGGGTCCTTTCATAGCATCTGGAGTATCGGTCTCCGTCCCACCCGTGATCTAGAAATGTGGAACAAATCATTACTATTACTCAAATATATAATAATATAGAATATGCAAGAAAGTAAAAACAATTTTCTAAATTCACCTGTTTTGATTGTGCCAAACTCTTGTCCCCGTCCAAGATCATCGTGTCTGGGTCTGCTATATCCATAAGTTTGTCTCTGATCTAACATAGAAATATAATGCTAAAATAAAATTGGTGCAAGACAATTATGTTCTCTACTGCTACCGTTCTCTCCTTCATTCGTTATTTTTCCCATCCTTAGCTATGCTCTGAATTTCTATCATGTCTTCATAGTCTGTTTTCATCGATACAAATCTTTATTCATTCATGCATTGTTAAATCAATTAGTCAATTCCTCACCGACTGCAGCTATTAGAAAAAAAGAAAGTGAGAAAAGCATCTACATATGGACTACTATCTACTCCTACCGAACAATAAAGACAAGATGCTCCAGGATACCCGTGCGTTGCATACAAACACAAGCCACTACGCTGTGAATGTTGTAATCTAAGAAAAAGGATGCAGGTCATTTATATAATACATGCGCACACAGGCACGATAGAAATGCTAGCGTAGTGAGCCGGTCCAGGTTGAGCTCCAGGAACCCGTTTATGAGCAAAGGCTAATTAAAAAAAACGCCACAGCACCCCTCTTCTCCACGGCCCCAAATCCCCAAATCCTCACCGTCTTTCTCCACGGCCACGCGCTAGCGCAGCCGCATGTCCTCTCCCCGCTGTCTACTCTCTCAGGCCTCCCCTATCCTTGGCTCTCCTATGCTCTCTCTGTAGGGTTCGCAGCATAGAAAACAAAAAATTTCCTACGATGGGAACATCTATGTACCAAGATCTATCTACTAGATACAAGCAACGGGTGGATATACATCCATAGAATACATACCCTCGAAGACCGAATAGCGTTAACGAGATTGTACTCGTGGATGATTTAGACGAACGCTTGCCGATCTCAAGATCGTAATGAAGTCCATCTGGTCCAGCCGGTCCAGCACGATCAAGTCCAGCACCTCAAAGCAATGATGCATCCGTGATCGCACACACGTACGGGTACCCCGACAACCTCCGCGCCCTCGCTCCAGCGAAGCAGCGGAAGCAACAAATCCTTCCAGAAAAAGCCACCAAGAACATGTATCTCGCTGATCCGAGACCTTGGGGATATTCTAAAGGGGGGAGAGAGATCCTTCGCGAGGAGGTGTGTTTTGAGAGGAGGAGAGGGGGGCCTTTTATAGGGGAGAGGGGGGCACCAAGGGGCATGGCGCCCAGCCATGGGGCTGCCCCCACCTCTTCCACATTCATGTGGGTGGAGCTCCCACTCAAAATGAAAAGCCTCCACTCCCATTAAAAAGCCTCCACTCAAAAATCCACTCACATGCATTAAATTTCCACCAAATTTAATGCAAACTCTCATTTTAATAAAACTCTTTTATTTATTTATTTATTCAGAATTTTGTTAATTACTTTAATTAACAAACATTCACATAAAACCCCTTACAACATTTCAATTTCACATGCAGAACCAGTTTCAGCAATTTCAACCGAAACAGTTTGGGTGTCTAGTGAAATAAATTCCTGCGCTTTCCTTTTTTCTTTCTCTGGCATATCATTTGCTCCGAATGGTGTCGGTATCCCTTAAGTGTGTCATCCTACGGTTCGCGAATAATGCATACATGATCGAGACCCCTCTCCGATCAATAATCAGCAGCGTGACCTGGAGATCCATACTGACTCCCACACATTCAACGATGACTTCTGTGATCATGTGAACCGTTTACGCTAGTATCTTAATCCCTTTGTTTCACGATATATTACATGTCCGAGATTCGATCATCGGTATATCCATACCTAGTTTAATCTCGTTACCGACATGCACTCTTTTCTCATTCCCGTGATATAACATTCTAGTGATCAAATCACTTGCTTGCAAGCTAATCAATGTGATATCACCGAGAGGGCCCAGAGTATATCTATCCGTTATCGGGATGAACAAATTCCACTCTTGATCCATGAGTCTCAACATAACACTTTAGTAGTTTTGAAGACATCTTTATAATCACCCAATTACGGTGTGACGTTTGATGTCAACAAGAAACTCTTTCGGTGTTAGTGATTGACATGATCTCATGGTCTAAGGATTAGGATCACTTCGTAAGTTGTTATAGCAATATAAACTCATTGACTTTGATCGTAATGCTATACTTCGGATGAATGTTCATCACATCATTACACTAATGTTGTGACCTCGTTATTAACAACATCCAATGTCCATGATCAGGAAACCTTTGATCATCTTGTTAATCAATGACCTAGTTTATAAGAGAGGCATAACTAGGAACTTCCTTTTTGTTTATTAAACACACATGTATTAACGTTTCCGTATTAATACAATTATAGCATGTAAAATAAAAATTTATCATAAACAAGGAATACGATAATAACCACTTTATTATTGCCTCTCGGGCATATTCCCTTCAGTCTCCCACTTGCACTAGAGACAATAATCTAGTTTGAAAACTTTGCGTTTTGAACACCTATGGCTTTCTGGTGTTCCATATACGCAACTGCAAGTGGTTAACATAATCTACGGATCTGACACTTTCAGGTCCGTGTGTATTTGCATGTCTTTGCGTCTTCACGCATCACTCATTCTCCAATGAGATGGCATTGTATAAATTTGGTCTTTTGGTGAGACCTTTAGTTCCTTGGGGTTAAAACAAGTCGATACTATTATCATACAATATACCTTTAGTGTTAGCCCGTTGTGAACCACACCTTAGTTTGATAACAAACTACTTAACACAAATTCCCTCCTTTGCTGCTACTATAGTAGTCATATACTTAGCCTTTTGTTGTAGTATTCGTCACAATGTCTTAACTTTGGAACTCTTCCAAATCCATCATGGAAACTTTCTTTCCATTTCATTGTGCCACCCATAGAGTGGAATTGAGATAAACTTAGTTTGTATCTTGTGACAAAACTAGTATCAATGTAACGCTTTACAATGAACTATTTGTAATTGTTTGTCATCTCTACACAAATATATTCTTAGTTCTTCCAAAAGATCATAAGAATATCCTTACTATCATCCAATGATCATTTTATGATTCATTCTGGTATATGCTCATAACACTTAGAGCATAGGACATATCTGGATGTGTACATATCATGGTATGATTGATCAAAACATTCTCGTGATTTCACTCATCAAGTGTCAAAGAACTTGAATCTTGTTTCACTTATCAAGTGTCGATACACTTGAATCTTGATTCAATTCCTTTCCATGCGACAAGAACCGTTTCTTGTTGTTTCTATATTGAACTCCTTCAATATCTCATATATGTACGTTTGGCACAACCATATTAGCGTCACAGTCTATCCACTATATACATTCACGCTAAATATTCGGGTTTTGCCTAAGTATTTCATCGAAATAAAATTCTTAACCTTTGTCAATAAAAATTACATCATTTCTAATCAACAAGATGTCCTCCATATAATGTATTAGAAATATGTCTCAGCGCTCCCACTTAATTTCTTGCAAATGCAAGCATCTTCATCGTCTCCTGATGAAAACTCTTTTTCATCACGGTGAAGATTCCAACTCCGCGATGCTTACTTCAACCATTGAAGTTTGCATGCCTTTTTTTAGCATCCTTTGAATTAACAAAACCCTTTGGATCGTGTCATGTACACGTCCTAGGTAACCATTCTATTAGAAGAACTTTGTTTTGTTTATTCATCTACCATATACCAAATTATATATAGTGGTTGCTACTTTAATCCGTCCAGACTAAATATCGCTATGAAATATCAAATCTTGTCATAGTCAACTCCTTGAACATTGTCGTAAAATACTTTACCGACATGTCGATTATTTCATAGATGTGGAACATCCATGTCTGTTTCTTTATAGATCCAACTATGACCGATAGGTTTTTACACCTTTCCAGAGGGTCTTCCAAGTTCAAAACTTGATTTCTCGTGTATGGAAATATCACGGATTTTATGGCTTCAAGCCATTTGACGGAGTCAGGGCCCATCATCGCTTCTTTGCATGTAGTCGGTTCATCATTGTCAAACAATAATGATTTACTCTCAAATCTCAGCATTTGATTGTTTATCCGACCGACTTGGTTCAATAAGAACTTAGATCTCCGTGACCACAACCTTTGAGGCACATAAGCTATGAGCATTATGGCAGCCACCGGAACAATTTCCGGCGCTGCGCAACTCAGCACATTTAGCCAAGGTTCGTTAACCTTATCAAAGTTCTATTGTCCTCCCACTTAACATCTGCGAAAAATTCCTAGTTCAAGAAAATTCACATTTCAAGCGACAAACCCTTTTGTCCTCGGTATTATGGAGGAATAACCAATTGTTATTCGAAATAACCTACAAAGACATGCTCATCCGACTTTGGTTGTAAACATCTTACTTATGTTTAGCATACCAAAATTTAAGAAATGACAACTTGGGTTTTACCCCAAACCATAACTCATATGGTGTCATTTCAACGGATCAAGATGGAGCTCTTTTCATTGTTAAAGCGGTAGTCTCTAAAGCTTTAATATTTTAAAAAATAATGGCAGTTTTATCAATAATACCTTTGATCCAACCATGTCAAACAAGGTTTCATTACAAATCTCAAACACTCCATATTTCTATGGTGTTTCGGGATATGTAAATCTAGGTGTTTTGCTAAACTTGTAACTCGAATAAATCCCTTTATGATAAAATAATAATTCATTTATTTTCTTGTTACACTTGTAACTCAAACAAATCCCTTATGATAAAATCATAAACCATTTATTTTCTTGTTACAATGATTTTCCACTTCATCTTGAAAGTCTTTGAAACATTTTCAAATATTTCATACTTCATTCTCATTAAGTGAACATTCACTCAAATTTCCGGAGAAAGTATATGAAGTTGAAACCCATCGCTTATGACTATAAATAATGGACTACATACATCGATATGTATAAATTCCAATATTTTAGTTGTTCGTTCTTCTTTGTCATTTGAACGAAGTTTTTAATTATCCTGAGGAAAGTCTCACAAGCGTCATTTGATCAAATCAAAGACTCCAAAAATCCATGAATATGGAGATTCTTCATGTTTTCTTTCCAATATAATTTAAATGGCGATGTCACTTCGTAAGTGATCTTTCGATCATTTGTCTTGCGACATTTTAGCATTAGGTTTTATGGATGTGATCTCTCCAACTAGATTTGTAAATCATCCATCTAATATGGAATATGGTAATTATTTGAACAACCTTTGTTCTCATAATACCTGATTTAAATAACAATTATTAAAACAAATCTTGAAGTCAAGCTTTGATGTCAACGAGAAATACAAACAACGGTTTGTTTGTTTTCGATGAACATCATCACATATTCTCTTGCTAGTTACTTAGGCCATTGTGGTTCATGAATTGCGTCGTTCCGTATGAAATTTCATACCAACCAATTCGGTATCCAATACCCAAGAACCACATTGTTTAACAAGCAAAGAATACAACCATAACCTGTATATCATCTATATACCTAAATTGGATATTTCCAATCTTTTATTTTCTGCCAAATATATTTTATAGATTCTCTTTCAGCATTTCCTTTTTAAAAGAATCTATCAACATCAAAAGTGGCGCCATATACATGGCACATAGTCCAAAGCGTGTATATTTAAATAATAATACCTTTGGACTTGCACTTTGAAGTAGATCACCATCATCAAAATGATCGGTATTCTTTTAAAATCCATTCTTTAGTAATCTTTTAGTGTAGTAAACACTTTACATACATCTTCTATTCATCCTTATCATGACGACTTTTATGATCAATCTACTGTAGCTTATAAAGGTGAATCATGAGTATAACATTACTTTCCAAAACCCTTTTGGATGATTAGGATGTCTAGCATCTCCAACCTTCGCAAATTCTCATCCAATATGAGAACATATATTATACTCTATCATATTGCAACCAAAACATTGTTTCAGATATCGTTATATCTGTCACACATGATGGTTTCTGAAACAATTCTTTCAGCTCCTAGATAAACTTGATATTAAAACAATCAAGAATCATGGAGGCAAACATGATACTTAAGATACTAACATTGGAATTGTTACTCTCGATTTAATACTAATTATTAAATTTCACGGAGTAAATAAAATTTTGTTGAAAGTTTGCAATAGGACTTTAAACTTTAGATTGACACTCAACACAATACGATACCAGTTCGTAAAGTATATATCCAGAATTCTATAGTTCTATTATCTCAATTACAACTATGCATAAGGTGGTGAACGAATGCCAATGACTACAACAAATTATGCAAATTCACTTTGATTTAATTTATGATAAATTGAGTTCTACTAATCCAAATTAGAAATGAACTCCCACTCAAAAACGACATCCCTCGTGTCTTTTTGCTGATTACATGAACCAAATCCACTACACCAAGTCCGATCATCACTTGAGTCGGCGTAGCTTCAAAGGCGAGCATCAAATGGGCATCATATCAAAACATATGACTCATGCTTAACCTTTCGGTCCGTGTTCCGAGGCAATGTCTGTACATGCTAGGCTCGCCAAGTAAGAACCTTAGTATTCACATGTGTAACTGTCTTACACCCGAGATATGCTCGTGGATTCAAGTACACCCGATCATCACGTGATGCCTTGAAGCGACGAAACATTGTCGGTGCATACTTAAGGAAGAACACATTCTTATCTTGATATTTAAATGAGGGATCATCTTATTATGCTAATAAAACGCTAAAATAGCAATATAAGATGCAATCAAACATCTCATGTTAATAAGTGAAATGATATGGTTCCCGCATATGATTTCCATCATGTGCACCGTGGTATGATCTCTATGATACCTTTATGTGTAAGGCCAAGGTCTATGGAACTTACACGCTATGTGTGTTGTAAGAGTATCATCTCATACTTCTACTTACAACATCACCATATCATAACACTAGCCCAGCAACAATCTAAACTAGATGCCTCTAATTTGTCCATTGCAAGTTTTACGTGGCTTAGGGCTTTCGAAGATAGAACCGTTCTTACCTACGAACATGAACCACAACGAGAATAACCAAATTGTTGACAACTCGTTGCAAATTAGATATTGACTATAGTAGGAGAGACAGACACCCGCTAGCCACTTATGCAAACTAGTTGCATGTCAAGCATGGAACATGTCTCATGTGCGAGGACATGTAAAGTTTGTTCGGGCCGCTTCATCCCACTATGCCACCAATATCCAAAGTACAACTAAGAAGCAATAAAATTATCATCATCGCCCACATACTCATATGTGTACTACCCGTGCAAAGCATCTACACATAGATCCGGCTCTGATACCACTGTAGGGTTCGCAGCATAGAAAACAAAAAATTTCCTATGACGGGAACATCTATGTACCAAGATCTATCTACTAGATACAAGCAACGGGTGGATATACATCCATAGAATACATACCCTCGAAGACCGAATAGAGTTAACGAGGTTGTACTCGTGGATGATGTAGACGAACGCTTGTCGATCTCAAGATCGTGATGAAGTCCATCTGGTCTAGCCGGTCCAGCACGATCAAGTCCAGCACCTCAAAGCATGGATGCATCCGTGATCGCACACACGTACGGGTACCCCGACAACCTCCGCGCCCTCACTCCAGCGAAGCAGCGGAAGCAACAAATCCTTCCAGAAAAAGCCACCGGGAACATGTATCTCGCTGATCCGAGACCATGGGGAAATTCTAAAGGGGGAGAGAGATCCTTCACGAGGAGGTGTGTTTTGAGAGGAGGAGAGGGGGGCCTTTTATAGGGGAGAGGGGGGCACCCAAGGGGCATGGCGCCCAGCCATGGGGCTGCCCCCACCTCTTCCACATTCATGTGGGTGGAGCTCCCACTCAAAATGAAAAGCCTTCACTCCCATTAAAAAGCCTCCACTCAAAAATCCACTCACATGCATTAAATTTCCACCAAATTTAATGCAAGCTCTCATTTAAATAAAACTCTTTTATTTATTTATTCAGAATTTTGTTAATTACTTTAATTAACAAACATTCACATAAAACCCCTTACAACATTTCAATTTCACATGCAGAACCAGTTTCAGCAATTTCAACCGAAACAGTTTGGGTGTCTAGTGAAATAAATTCCTGCGCTTTCCTTTTTTCTTTCTCTGGCATATCATTTGCTCCGAATGGTGTCGGTATCCCTTAAGTGTGTCACCCTACGGTTCGCGAATAATGCAGACATGATCGAGACCCCTCTCCGATCAATAATCAGCAGCGGGACCTGGAGATCCGTACTGACTCCCACACATTCAACGATGACTTCTGTGATCGTGTGAACCTTTTACGCTAGTATCTTAATCCCTTTGTTTCACGATATATTACATGTCCGAGATTCGATCATTGGTATCTCCATACCTAGTTTAATCTCGTTACCGACATGCACTCTTTTCTCGTTCCCGTGATATAACATTCTAGTGATCAAATCATTTGCTTGCAAGCTAATCAATGTGATATCACCGAGAGGGCCCAGAGTATATCTATCCGTTATCGGGATGAACAAATTCCACTCTTGATCCATGAGTCTCAACATAACACTTTAGTAGTTTTGAAGACATCTTTATAATCACCCAATTACGGTGTGACGTTTGATGTCAACAAGAAACTCTTTCGGTGTTAGTGATTGACATGATCTCATGGTCTAAGGATTAGGATCACTTCGTAAGTTGTTATAGCAATATAAACTCATTGACTTTGATCGTAATGCTATACTTCGGATGAATGTTCATCACATCATTACACTAATGTTGTGACCTCGTTATTAACAACATCCAATGTCCATGATCAGGAAACCTTTGATCATCTTGTTAATCAATGACCTAGTTTATAAGAGAGGCATAACTAGGAACTTCCTTTTTGTTTATTAAACACACATGTATTAACGTTTCCGTATTAATACAATTATAGCATGTAAAATAAACATTTATCATAAACAAGGAATACGATAATAACCACTTTATTATTGCCTCTCGGGAATATTCCCTTCACTCTCGCGGCCTTGGATGGCCACGCCCCGCATACTCCTCTCCCATGACCGTACGACACGGGTTCCGGCTGCCTGCGGCCTCGCCTTCTGGCGACGAGCCGCCCCGCCCTCCGGCACCGAGCCGCCTCGCCCTCCGGCGCCGAGCCGCCCTTCCCTCCGGTGCCGAGCCGCCTCGCCTTCCGGCGCCGAGCCGAGCCGCCCCGCCCTCCGGCGCCGTGCCCTCCGACGCTCGGATCCTGCGTCCCTCCACCAACTCCCGCAAGACTCCATCAACTGCACACCCAAGGCTGCTCTTAATCCCGGCCCTGCCGCTGCACGGTGCCGTCGAAGCACACGGCAATTGCGGCATGCGGGCTTTGGCGCTCGCTCCGGAGAAGCTCTTCCAGCACGTCTTGCCGGAGGATGGAGACGGCTACAATGGTGATGCTCGACGTCGCAGGCAGGGTGGCCACCCCAACCTGGACCGGCTCACCGTGGCGCATCCCTGCGACCATCTCTTTTCTGCCACCGCTACCATGGGTCTTTTCGCCGATGTCATCATCGCCGATCCGATTGTGTGCGGTGCGTGTGTGGTGATCAACGCTGGTTGAGAGGGGAAGAGGGAATACCTTGACGCCAGTGGAGGATTCCTGGCTCCTTGATGATTCGCCGATTGGTAAAAAAAGGTATTCTAACTGACTTGGCGCTTGCCTATATCGTAAACACTGGTACGGGAAGCAAAATTATATCTATCTCTGTTAGGATATGTTTTCAGATTGGTAGGCCTCCTAAAAAAATTCAAGGTAGTTGGATTAGGAACCATATCTAGCTAGTCTATAGTTAGTTAGTTTGTTTCTCCTGAATCAGTTAATATTTTGCGCAAACCATCTTATAACAAGTTTGATATCTTTACTAGTGAAGACAAATTATTATTCCAATGATTGTCCGACATGGGTTTTATTGAGACATGCCAGCTGATTGAACAGAAAATATGTTGAGCAGATAGCCTGGGGCATATCATAAATTTGCTTTCAAGAGGCCACTAGAAATTCAATGAACTTGTAAGTATAAGCTATATTCTTAGGCTTGGTTATTATTGCTCTACACAAGTTTTTCTTTACGGGATAATGTGTTGCTTGTAAGTTGAAGTTATATTCTTCTGTGGTAAGGACTGAGTCCCTGTTTGGAATTTAGGAAAGGAAAAATACAGGAATAGAAAACCCACAGGAATTGAGATGTCATACCACAACAATCCTATAGAAATCTAAAACGCAGGAATGGGAAAAAAGTAGCCATTTGGATTGTAGGATAGGAAAATACATGAATTTTTCAAATTTGGAACAACTTCCAAGCTAGTGTTGTGACGTGCTACTCATTTCTACACAGACATGCTATCATGAACCATTTCCAAGCATTTGAAGACCGAGGTATATTTAGCTCATGCTAGCTAAGAACAGTGTTATTTTTGGTGTCCACATATGAGGACGGTGGAATCGTGGACAGCGAGGGCAAGGATGTCGGTGCAAGAGACGGTGTCTAGGCAAGCTGTCTCAAGGGAGACTTTGATCTAATCGACAACCTCGAATCCCTGGAGGGAGTTCAGGTTGGGGTTGGACCCCTTCTCACTGACTATGCTGCTACTGTTGTCTAGTAGCACAGATGCATCACACCCTTTAAACAGAAAGAAAGAAGAAGGTTGGTGGATTATTCGCTTGTGCTTGGATTGTTCATATGATTCTTTATATGCTCTCTCGATTGTTTCCTTAGTTTTTTTGCTGCTCATTCTTATTCTCATGTGCTGTTGTAGGTACACTTGGCTGCAAATATGGTGGACACAAATAATTTGGTCAAGTATGACATGAAGAGGTGACAAAACTCTTTGATCGTGTGCCAATTCATGTAAAACAAAGTTTGGAGGAGCACATAGAAAAGAGGGCCTCTCTCTTAGTTCTGGTATGGTCACATCAGACATGTAGCATGTTGTTTATTCTTGAGGTTAATGCACTGAGTTTTTTCTTTTTTTCTAAATCAATGCACTGAGGTTGAACTGTTTGTTTATTACTCCCTCCGTTTGGGATTATAAGTCCCGCGCGGATAACTAGGTTGCCAATTTAGACAACAAAATATAAATAGTATAGCATAAAAATTATACCATTAGAAACTTTAGAGATTATATTTTATAATGGTATAATTTTTGTGATATATAAGTTATATTTTGTTGGTTAAATTAACAACCTAGGTATGCGCGTAGGACCTATAATCCCGAACAGAGGAAGTATTACAAAACAGAGTAATGTATATCAAAGCTGTGAAGTTCATTCCCACGGCTATGTATTCAAGATCATAGGATGTTGTGACAAGCACAGATTCCCAATGAAGCAGGGCGTTCTCACTACATGGCGTGCCTGCCTGCTGTTCCCCAGTGGTATGTGTTCTTATCTGAATTTCACAGTTGTCTCGTTCAAAACCTTTCTAAGGATGATGATGTCTGCAATCTCATATGAGAAACTGGACAGACATAAACATGCTATCGGTTGATTCAAATAAATTTGTGTGCAGAGGCCATGGTTGGGCTGAGTACTTTTATTATCCGCGCGTTACTTTTATTTTGTAACATGGAGTATTTGCCATCTTGTGTAGGAAATCTCATGCCAGCTGGACATGGCATCATGAAGCTTCAAATCATGATGACCATCATTGGTGATCTTGTCTCAATTGACACACTCATTGAGGATCATTTGTGTATTGAACCAGGGAATGAGTACATCTAGAGTTGTCACATTGTTGCAATCAACAAAATCTGTGAGTTTCTTCAGCTCCTTTAGTTCTCTAGCCTAGTTTTGATGCACCGGTTATAAATGGATGATATAGATATTAATCAAAAATAGTTACACTAACTCTTATCCAATACATGTTTATCTGCCGAAAACACGTGGTCTATCTTTATAATTGGCAATCTCGTAGGTTTTCTTTTTATTTTCTAAGAACTAATCTCGTAGGTTGTTATTATTACGTGGCATTTTATTTGTTGGCCTGTGTGGACTCGGCCGGGCTCGAGCCGAGTGCCCGATTCCCTCTAGGTTTCCAAGTGCTATTGCTCGCGTGACCGAGCCAGAGAGAAAAAGTCTAGCTGCCAGACCTCTAGCCAAAGGGAACCGATGTAGCCTACACATGAATAAGAGAAAATGACACAATTCTTTTTATTCATAAGAAGATATCACAACGCCTGGCTTCAACACATGATATTCATTGGATATTTGTGTGTAACAACGCTAGTGTTCCAAAATAGAATCGAGGATAATATTATCTAGGCGGATACATCGAGGATGATATATCTAAATAGCCAAGGTCAACAACTTTAGTTTCAGTACACCATCTTAGACAAACAGTGGCTTGTTTAGCCACGTCTTACACGGCTCTGGCATTGATTTTGTTGGCGTGCGACGAATTGGGTCCTAGCTTAGACAACAGCATCCACGTGAGCACGCATGAGGTCAGGTCTGGCAAGCTTGGCCGCACGAACATCTATCTACAAATAAAAGTGAGACTCAAATGTCAACATATGTCCGTACATATAGAACAAACAACAATGTCAACATATTTCAGAACAATAAAAAACTCTTACCCTCCAAATAGTGATCTTGGTGAGAATATATCATCCTCGATTGCAATTATAGGCCGGATAATTACGCAATTTAGTTTGACTATGATTTGCATGCAAATCTGTTGCGTTGAGAAGGGTGGCCGTTTTGTACTTGCAAGAGACTATCATGTTTGTTTTGTACTTGCAAGAGACTAAGCCGAGCCTACATGCTATTCTATTATACCAGCATGTTATTTAATTAAAATTATAAAAATCAGCCAACCCTAAACTAACTGAAAACTAAAACTTTGGGAGAGACACATAACTAATACACAAAAGTTTATTCAAAATTTATCGTGAAATCAACCAGATTCATAAAAAGTACCAATGCAACTCGGGTGCTTACAATTTCTGTAACATACTGATCTAAACTAAATACGCCTAAATATTTCTGATGACAAAATCATGTGAATCATCTTTCTTTAATATAGTTCTTCATGCCCTTATGACACCCAAGTTCACTCTGATCGCTTCAGGGATGTTGTTTATGGCGTCATTGTGTCTAATCTTCAGTAGATGGACCATGAAATGCTTCCGGAGCCCCAGTGGATTCTAAAAGTGTGAGAAACAAAAGTAAAGATAAATGAGCAGAAAATAAAAAACATTAAAACACACGATACCCAGGGGTAAATGCACATACGTCAGTGATATGTCTAGATAAATGGTTTGTACCATCCATGGTTGCCATGTGTTGTAGGACGGTGAATCCAGAAGTCAGCACTGCAGCAATGTGATTCTGATTTAAATTTGTTTTCAAGAACATGTACCATAGTAAACCGATTAATTAGCTTACATGTTTCTATGGGGGCTTATGACCTGATGGCTATCCATTGGCCAGTCCTTGACTTCTGTAGTCCAACCATTGTTCATTGTTTTAAACATCTCATTGAGCTCTTCCATCACTGCTCTGGTCTCATTCGTTACCTCGTTCCGTAGAATGAGACGCTCATTCAGATATGGGTAATAGGAAGGATCCATTAGAAATGTCCTCCTTGTTTCCATCTTGACCGAAATCAGAGCATATGCATCATGGACAGCGAGCGGTAGTAGATACTATAATATGTAGACCAAAGTTAATAACTAACAAATGCAAGTACATGTTGTCATATAAGATAGGCACTTACAACTTTAGAGTTCTAGATGTTGTATGGAGGAAATGTTGGGCGCACGGCATGAATAATTGTCATGGTGCGGCTAGCTTGCGGAATCGGCGAACGTCGTAAGGCCTGTGCTTGAGCTTGAAGCTGCAAGACAAACAGGTGCTTCCATCCAAGGTGGTCGGTGCCCGCGTGCTTATCAACTTCCGTGCATACAAGCCCACGAACTGCTAGATTTAAGCAGTCGGGGTGAACTCGTCCAGCTGGCCAAATTGACTGTTGGATCATCCCGAGAGTTATCTCTATCGGGTACGGCAGAGTGCTTCTGATCCATATCATGCTGAAAGATAGAAATTATGGTTAAAAAATCAATTTCAACTATCTTATTTCTTAAGAAATATACTTACTTTAACGTATCCTGGTCCTCGATCTGCATGATGTAATTATAGATGTTGTTGACAGCATGTTCAACTATGAATCCAAACTCTGCCATCGGTGCGGTGAGCCGGTTCAAGCACTGTTTAAGCACAATGAAATAAAAAGGAGTGTAATAATATTAATAAAGCGCACATAACTTAAAGTGGTGATAAACATAACTATAACTATATTGTATATTCACAAGTACAAAGACATATATGTTGGTACTAAAACCGCATCAGTATCTCTGTGGAAGTTTGCACAAATCTCCATAGCATGTATAGAAGGATGGATCCAGGTTTTTAAAAAGAATATTTTTATCTAATCTATAAAGTATTCACATAGCAAAACCAGAAATTTTTCCCCGTAGCTGAAACCAGCAAAATTTCATTGTTTGACCAGCATGTATACAAGGACGACGGATCCAGGTTTTCAAAAATAATATTTTTTTTATCTAATCTATAAAGGATTCCCTCTATGTTTTCAAATGCTATTGCTCGCGTGACCGAGCCAGAGAGAAAAAGTCTAGCTGCCAGACCTCTAGCCAAAGGAACCGATGTAGCCTACACATGAATAAGAGAAAGTGACCCAATACTTTTTATTCATAAGAAGATATAACAACGCCTGGCTTCAACACATGCCATTTTTTGGATATTTGTGTGTAACAACGCTAGTGTTCCTTATTGCATGCACACTTCTCACACGAACAGGCTGAAAAAATCTACAATCTCTACACATCGCAACAGCAACCGGGTGGAAGTCTTTACCTTGCAGTTGATGGATGGTCTTTACCTTGTTGATGGATGGCGACAGTGGCTACTCCAGGCGGCGGAGATGACCTCACGTGGCAGCAGATAAGAACCGGGACAGGGAAATTCAGTTGGATGAAAGTTATTTTGAAGTAGCGTTCAAGGTCTCCTTTTAACAAGGCCTTTAATAAAGCAATCTCATAGGTTGTTAGGAGTAGGATCTCTAACTACTACCGTCCATCCCAAATTTAGTGGGATTGTTTTTGTCAACGTAAGGTGAGATTGTCATGTCCTGTTGGGCCAGGTCTGGGCTAACTTCCCTTGTCGGCCTAGGACTCCACACATGGGTCGACCCTTGCCAAAGCCACACCGTCTAGGCCACCAAACCTCCAACCAAACGGACCAGAGGTACAGCTAAAAAAGGGGGGAACAGAGGTAGAAATACATGAATTAATAAGTGAAAACCATGAATTAATAAGAGAAAACGACCCAATTGTTTTTCATAAGAGACCAATTATCGTAGGACGCCTCTTGCTCTTTGTATATCAATAGAAATATTTTCTTTCACAAGAGAAAAGTGAACATCAAAAGAAAACATGCCAATCTTTGTATATCCTGCACTATTATGCAATCGTTCACATCGAAACTATTCCACATAGTAGATACATATTATTTAAATTTCAGCGCAAAGAGAATCTCTCAGCCTTGAATAGAACTTTGCGTCCATGCCACTAAGTGATACACTATCTAAATTGTGTCGAGGATGATATTGGCGCTCACATGAAAGCATCCGGTTCTTCAATACACCATCTTAGGAAACACGATGAGCTCAGCTGGTTCAGCTGCCTTGGCGGCGCTGATTTTGTTGTGCGACGAATTGGGTCCTAGCTTGGACAGCAGCATCTACGTGAGTAAGCATGTCGTGAGGTCTGGCAAGCTTGGCTGCACGAACATCTACAAATATATAAAAGTGAGTAACAATCTGTACAAGTAGAACAACATTGTCAATATATTTCAAAAACAATAAAAAACACTTACTTTCCAAATAATGATCTTCTAAGTTGGTTCTTGGTGAGAATATAAAGGAGCTCTCATCCATAGTTGTCAAAGAGCCTAATGTCCTATCTATTTGGACGCTAGTCACGGCAAGAATTTGGAATTCTCTTTCCGCTGGTCTCCAACAGCCTATGTGACGATAAATAAGTTGAGTATATACGTGTAAAAATATTAGCTCTCCCCTGCGAATTAACAAAAAATATCACGATTTCCCATAAATAAAATATAAAGGCACCTACTAAATTTTTAAACGAGCCCTACTGAAAGTTCATCAACGCAATGTCTCTGACAGGTTTCCCGCGATAATACGCCGTCTTGTAATTGTATTGTGTCTCCCCCACGTAGGCAAGAACTCCAACCACATCTGCAAGTGTATTTAGAATTAAAATGAACACTTGATTTGTATATGAAGAATTTACAAGACAAGAGTTAGGGACGGTGTCTTTACCTGTGATAGATTTATCTCGTCGTGTCAAGATGGCGCTGAAGTGTGGGAAGCGCGATGGACAGAGTGAGGAATCTATCCGACGTCCCAAGGTTCTCACCTCGGTGCGAGACTTTAAACTAATGATGAATTCAGAGTCTAGGTACCAGAAATGTTCACTATACATTTCCACAGGGTTGAATCCGACGCTAATAAAGTCATAAGAAATCCCTGCATGTAGTATCTCGTTGAAACGATCTGCTAGATTATCGTATGCAAGGGCTTCCATTTTTGTTCCCTAACAAATTTGAAAGTAAGTAAACAAAAGGACATTAAATATTACGTTTATATTACAGAGTTAATATGCTTACATTCTCATCCAGAAGATTACACCGTAGGTAACAGTTTCCATGTGCGTTCTCTTTAACCTGTCCCCTCCATTGCACCATAGCACGGATGTTCCACATGTTTTGGTAGATGTGTTCCATCTGCACATCATCAAACTTCAAATTCCTGCAAAATGACATAATCATTTGTAACAACAGCTATTGCAGCAAGTACAACATCCTCCATCACATATTTTCACAAAAATAGATCTGTTCAATAGCTGAATTCACTCATGTGCTTGCTAATTCCTATAGTGGCTGATGTTAGATCCACACAAAATATGCAGTATGTGTATGTGGCCAAGAGACTTGGAGATTAGATTCTCATTAAAAAGAAAATAGCTATAACTATAAACAGAGTACAATTGAAGATCTTACCTTTGAACCTCAAAGGCCATATGAGCTAGAGCGAGAGGAGCAGGTGGAGCAGGAATGGCCGGAGGTGGTGGTGGTGCCATTACCCTTCTCAAGCTACGTGCCTTGTATGAGATCACCATCAAGTGCTGCAATCTGAACTGGGTAGGGTGATACAGGGACTGTATTTTCAATGTGAGGGCTGAATAAACAGGGCGGATATATGTAGGCCTGAAACTTTTGGCTTCGGCGGGAAGCCAAATAGTTTGAAATAATGAGTTTGTATTTTTTTGGGGTTGTTAGCTTTAACTCCGGCCATTCCAGTCTAATTAGAGATTTTCTAGTGCAAGATAAGGTTCATTATCTAGCTACTCTAACAACTATTAGCCAGGACCTATGAGACATTATAGGGGATGTCGCTGGCTAGATAATAAATCTTATCTTGCTAAGACACGCATATCCAACTAACATAATTCAAGAACAATCTAGGCTCCTCTATTCCTTTATTAAAAAAAGACACGGACACGTAAGAAGCTATCACAAAACGAGACTAAAGTGAACGGTTCTGTTGACATCCCTGTTATACACTACACACATACAAAACGATAATAAATTAATTCTAAACAGATTATTTGTTTAAAGAGGAGAAGCTGCTAGAAAAATTATAGTCTGTTTCCACACGTATCAAGTACGTTTGCAACCATTATATGTATAGACTGCATTGAATCAGCTTAGTTTCATGCGTGTTGCATAATTAGTTTTCTTGGATGATGAAAGTCAAATTTTCATTTAGCTGCAGAATTTTTCATTTATTTTTGGTTAAACTTTTTAATAAGTGTTGTGTTAGATTTGGATTACAATGGCATCCCCTTTATGCACTACATGTAAAATGAAAATAAAGTAGCACTAAACATAACTTTTGTTTACAACACAGCAGCAGATAAAAAAATACTGATAACTGCCACTTTGAGAGGCTCGTGTATCAAAGTTGTTTCCATCCATTACATTCAATAATCATAAAAGATCCTCAAATTTTGACCCGCAACATCAAACGGTGAGGACTTCCTTATAGACTATGTTCAGCGTGGTCGTTACTAAGGATCTTTTTCGCTTATTTGATTTCTTGGTCTTGTCCTTTCGATCATCGTCGATGGCGAGGATCTTAATGTTACATTTTGCGGTGGCTCTCGACAACGCTACATAGAGCTGACCATGAGAGAATACCGGCTCCGGCAGGTACACACCGACAATTGGGATGGTTTGCCCTTGCGCCTTGTTGATCGTCATGGCAAAGCTGAGCCTGACTGGGAACTGCTTCCTCTTAAATTTAAACGGGAATATGTCGTCATCAGATGGGCAGAGGGGTATCCGAGGAAGAAACACCCTATTCCTAGCGTGTTGTCCCACCACGATCTCCGCGTCGATTGCGTTCCTCTGGAACCCACGGACCACGAGCCTTGTGCCATTACACAACCCGTTAGCTGGGTCGATGTTCCTTAGCAGTATAACTGGGCAGTTTATCTTCAGTTTAAGGGCATGTGGAGGCAACCCATTAGGAGTCAGGTCGTTCAAGAATTCTGGAGCATAGTAACCGTGCGGATCGTCATCCGCACTATCAAAGCTATGATAGATCTTCTCCTCGCCCTGAAAACGCTCTATCATGTGTAGGTTTATTTCGTCCACGTTCTCATTCTTGGTGGACAGGATTGCTCGAGACGTCATGTAACTAGGATCGGTCATGTTCTGGTCCAAGGCAGGAAACACATGGTCAATTAACTTCTCTATGTCGTTAGCCTCGTCTGTCGAAGACACACAAATGTCTTCAGGGAGCCGGATGTTGCCTTTCTCGTCAGTTTCCTCAGTGCCATTACCTATCCTCAATAGGTACTCCGCGAACGACGGGTCATTATGCGCTCTCATGTTCTTGACGAGCCTTAGCGGGCGCATGCCCTCCCAGAGGTATGAACTCCGCAAAGCCGCGTCGACTATGTGGCCTCGTGACCCTTTTCTGACTACTGGAAGCACTTGCCTAAAATCCCCACCAAACACGACGGTCTTCCCACCAAAAGGTCAATCCTGTCGGCCCATGATGTCGCGCATGCTCCTGTCCAGTGACTCAACCGCTTGCCGCTTTGTCATCGTGGCCTCGTCCCATAGGATGAGAGAAGCCATCCTTAGGAGCTTGGCTGTCCCACTTTGTTTGGTGAAGTTGCATGATGACCCTTCTTCAATGTTCAGTGGGATCTTGAATCTAGAGTGTGCGGTTCTCCCTCCGGGCATGATGGAAGCGGCAACACCCGATGTTGCAGTGGCCACCGAGATCTTTTTCTCGCCTCTAACCCTAGCGAGCAATGCCTTGTACAAAAAGGTCTTCCCGGTGCCTCCTGGGCCATCGATGAAGAATACGCCCCCATCTCCGCCATCGACTGCCTCCATTATCTGTTCGTATGCAACCCTTTGCTCGGGGTTTAGTGAGTCGGCTAGATTCTTGTCAGCGTCATCAACCTTTATTGTGGTTTCCTCAACGACCTCCCTTGCCTCGCCTTTTGTGGTTTCATAAGCCTCATCAATGCCCGGTAGAGGGAACAACTTTATGTCTTTACCCATGGACTGTAGCATGCCCCTGATGTCAAGCAACACCTCCTGCTCAACCGCGATAGGGCAAGAAATACGTCGCTTGAAGTCGTCATACATCGCATCAAGGTGCCTATCCCATAGACCGCGCACATCGCCAGGCTCGCAGAATACCAAAATTGTTGAAAAGAGTCTCCTCAGCGAGACTGGCATGGCCCATTGTGCTGATTCAGTAAGACATTCATCAAGCGTGTTGTCGGCCTCGATGAGACCCCTCCTCTCGGCTGCCTCACGGAAGTTATCACATAGCACACCATCCATAGTTTTCAGGTCTTCGAAGGACGTTTTGCCAGGTACGTGGTTTAGAAGCACCCTTAGAAAGTACCTCTCACCCTCCGCAGGATTGGCTGACACGATTCGACCTACTTGGAAACAACTATTTTTCCTTTTCTGCCAAAACTTTCCTTTTTGTTGCCATGTGAACCATCCTGGGAAGTCCTTGTACAGTATATCTCGAGCCCAGACGTGCTCATGGTTAGCGGCAAAATACTCCGTGAGCATAGACTTTGATGCGTTATCACTGGCAACAATATTGTTCAGATTATCTCCAGCCTTAAAAGTGACTGTGCATGTTCGGGAGATGTAGCTGCAGCTTTAGGACCGAAGGATGGTTTTCGCTGAGGGTGAATCCAAAAATCCTCCACATTGCTTCTGGAGGAGTTACCCACCTCGCGTCAACGAACCTCTTTATCTCGTCTATGTTACCTTCGGCATCGGGTTTGTCAATGTTGAATGATGTCTTATCGTGGCCCTTGTATATGTACTTATATAGGTACTTGAAGGCCTTTATGCCGGAGCACACCTCTACATTGATGTGGCAGTTGAACATCTGTAGTAGGTATGGGCTATACGACACAACCCATCTATTGTCCAACATCTGCCCGCGGACCTTCGCTGAACGGCCATCATCCCTTCTCCGGTAAACAGGGTATGAGTCCTTCCCCTACACGGTGGTCTTGTTGAACTCTCGAGGGTACTTGCACTTGCACGACCCATCTTGCATGCACACATTATTAGGATTCAAGACACCGCATGGGCCGTGCATCATATGCTTCATGACCATGGCGTAGAGCTCTGGGTGCTTATGCTTGTCTGGGAGCTCGGCGGATATGACATGATCGTACTGCTCTGGAACAACAAGCTTATATCTAGAATCCATGATCAACAAGAAATGGTCATGTGGTAGGCCTCTCTTCTGGAACTCTACCACATAGACATATGCCTTCACAACGCCTAGGATATGTTTTTTGGTGAGCGTATCTTTCATGGTCTCTAGCTTTGCTCTAAACACTCGGGCCACAAGATCAGGACGATCCTGCGCAGTTTGTCCGGGAAATAGCTCATCATGTATCTCTGGCCAATTTGGGTTGCAGGTCATCGTTAGGAAGATATAAGGCTTGCCGTACTTCTGCACTAATGCCATGGCATCCATATGCCTCTGCTTCATGTCTCGGTAGCCCCTCTTGAACGTCTATGGGGGAACAGTCCTTGTGCCAACAGCATTTGCTCGTGTCTCCCCGGCCGTGATGCTATTGACAATGCCTTGATACAAGTCAGCACGTATCTCCGACTGGTGGTCTCGGATCCATTTTAATCTGCACCCCTCGATCTTTATGTACATGTCAATAGCCCACTGCTGGAATAGGCGCCCTCCATGAAGTATGGGGTTGAATATTGCAGGACGCGTCTGTAACCTGTAGCGGTAATAGTCCCTGACAGAGATGCACAAATGGCCACCCCCTCTACATGAAGAAAACAAAATATGAAGGTTAGGGAACACATTTTTTCTCTATAAGAATGCATAAGGATGTGAAATTGGCGAACCTCCATTGTTATCACGGTCTGCTCGTGGTAGCTGCGCAACACGCCATTCTAAATCCTTTTTGGGGAGATTCGGATGCCAACCGAGCTCCCCCTTCGGGAAGAAGAGGGGATACGAGAGTGGGTCATAACATCCTTGTGTGTCTTGTATGTTGTACTTCTCGTTGTTGTTCCCATGGAGTGTAATGCTGCGTTTCCACCTATTCACCAAGTCGCTGCCCTCGACCCAGATGGCAGCCACCTCAGACGATATAGGTAGATTGTGTGTTTGTTGCTCTAGCTTCTGGTCGGTGTTAAGTTCTATCTTGTAGTCCTGTAGGTTCTCCCTATGGGCTCCCAAGCTCCTTAATTGTTGGGAGTAGGGGTTTCCTCTCATTATGTTCGTCAATTTATGTACAACTTCCTGGTCAAGTTCCTTGGTTTATTCCTTGCGATGGGTCAGGCTTGGATCATCGTCATAGAAGTACAACTGCAAATGGTCTGGACGCGAGCCAGGCCCGAAGGAATGCACATTGTGGTACAACGAACCATTCGCCTTGAATGTGTAAACCCCGGACCTCATATTCGTGCAGCTGTTGTCGAGGTTGACACCAAGGGTTGTGAATGAGAAGTGGCCATTGAAGAACCGGATGCTATTGCGGAAATGTCGACAGTCTGCATCTGTGCTCGACCATAACCTCATCAGCTCCGGAATAGGTTCTTGTTCCTTCAAGATGACGTCTCCATTGCGACAACAAAAACCAGGGGGCTCACGCTCAAACCTCTTGGCATTGCATTCTTCGCAATTTGGGACTTGCTCCAAGACATGTGTTTCTGGAAGGTTCGAGTACACAAAGTCAAAAGGATCAATAGGGCCTACACCAGACAAGTCAGGTGGTTCATCTAGATCCACATCATCAGCATCGCAACCTACATACATAGCGTGTCACAAAGGGTTAATATTTTTTAACTCGTAACTGCACCAGACAAGTCATAAATATTGTCAGACATACCTTCATTGGCATACATGTAGTACTCATCATCCATGATGTCACTTGGGACAGCATTATCATCCATGATACGACTAAGGAGGGCATCCACATCACCTGTAACATTCCAAATCAAAATAAACACGGGTTTCACTCTAATCTGGTTATATAAAATTGTCTTGAAAACGGGAGAATCTACCCTCTGTTCCGATGGTGTATGCCGGCGTGCTTGTTGAAGGAGAGGTTGTAGGTGACCCAGTTATATTCGGTGGTGACTCTGAGCTCAACACCAGGTTTGTGGTTGAGACGAAGGATGCATCTGGTCATGGCAATGCAATGGATTCAGTAGACGGAGTGTTCCTCCTAGTCATGGCATTTTCTCTGCGTTGAGCGGCAATTGCATGCCTCCGTTCTTCGGGCATGATTTGTCTATGTGTTCTTTTCTCTAGTCTCTGTTCGGGAGTTAAACTTTCACGACGTGCTTGTTGACGACCACGTGATACATGTCACCTTTGAACTTGTATGTCTATGTTGAATACATGTAGTTAACAAAGTAAGTAGATGAACATATATTAGGAAAAGGTTATTTTGCAAAAAGACACGATCCAGCTAGATTACAATACAGCTAGATTACAATACGACACATACATAATAATGAAGTTAAGGCCATACCGTTTGCGAGTTCTCCATTCCGTAAATTATTTCCTATTGTGAGGGTAGATTGGGTCCGATTTTGCTGTTGTCGTGCTCTTAAATTTCGTGCACTATCTCTTCGACGAGCATTGATTTCTTGTCTCTGTTCGAGGGTTAAACTTTCACGGCGAGCTCTTTGATGATCATGTGATTCCTGTCGCCTCTGGGCTTGTACGTCTGATCACATATAGTAAACTTGATCACATATAGTAAACCGAATAAATATATTCATCTGGGCTATAAATATGCAGCCACATTGTAAAAACAGGGTCAAAGACATACCATTCGAGCTCTCTCCACGTGATACTTGACCTCCTGTTGTTAGGGTACTCTGAGTAGGAAAGGTTGCAACCAACGGTGTAGGCATGTGATCATCATCATCTGACGACACAAGGGTAGTGCTAATGTTGTTGGTTGGTTCACGGATGAACAAACCCGTTTGTGGATGTGGCAGAATAACAGAATTTGATATCTTTGAGTTGTCATCCTTGGAAAGTACTGTTAATTATAGAAAGTTAACAATGGACATGCAGAACTTATGAGAGGGGAGAGGGACTTGAATATTACCATTTTTCCCTTTGTCGGGAAGTTTTGTTGAAGACATGTCAGAGAGAACTTGATCTGGGCAAATGCTCCCGTTAGGCACCTCTGCTTTCCTGGAATCAAGAACATACACACGGTAGACAACAGCAAATTCAACATAGTTAAGAGAAACAACTTCTTCAAGATTAGTGTTATATAGGATTGAACTAACCTCCAAGACGAAGTATAATTAACTAAGACAACCAGACGTATTGTTAGCCTGATATATGTTGAAAGATACTATTATGTTGAAGCTTTTTTCTGATTCACATGAAATCTTTCTAAAGTTAGTTTCTGTTGCAGCTAATATAAAATCTGAAGATTCATGGTTTATAAAGAATTCGGAAGCAACAAACGGTGATGTAGGCATTGGAGGGCATCTGGAATGAAGTCGTCGCAATAGATCTCTTGATCGGCACCAGAGAACTTGGTGACAGAACTGGCTGTGACCGAAGACTGCGTGAAACTTTGATAGAACTGGTGGTGAGACAGAACTGGGGGCGATCGACACGCCAGAGATGTCGAGTAGTGATGGGCGGGTAGCTAAGGAATTTAAATTTTGGTTTGTTGCCTCTGTGTGCACGTCACGAAGTTTGTTTCCTGGGTTTGCCGGTCCGGTTGTTTGTCTTTTTTTTGTTCCCTGCGTTTGTCAGGGAGTTTGTTGTAGGAGGAAACGAAGATTCAGATGCTCGGTTGTTAGGTTTTTTTGTTTCCTACGTTTGTCATGGAGTTTGTTGCGGGAGGATAAGAAGATATAAATTTCTGGTTGTTTGACTTTTTTTCTTACGTGCTCCTGCGTCAGGGAGTTTGTTGCGGGAGGATACATGCATTCCGAGCGGTGTGTACGTATGCGAGTTTGTTGTGGGAGGATACGTGTGTTCCGAGTTTGTTGTGGGAGTTCCTTCCTTTTTCTTTTTATGGATGTTGATTGTTTCGGGGTGGCATTTGTGTGTAATATTAGTGAAGTGTGACACCGTGTGACACCACCTCTTTGCTTTTAATAGTAAAGATTATTGTAAGTTTTTTTTATCTAACACATGCAATACTATTACTCAATGCAATTTTCTCATTATAAAGTAAGATTTTACATTAATTTTTTTAGTTTTACGTTCTATGATACGGTATCTATGGTGCCTATGATACTACCACCATGATTTGTCTCATCATTAATCACAGTAGCACATCAGCTTTTTTATGCATGTAATGCATGCTACCACCTATGATACCATCGTTGTGGCTGGTCTTATATATGTATGGATTTTGTAGTCCGGGAGCAGGGTAGCACAAAGAAACTCGGCCTATGTTTTTTCTTAGAGTAAAATTCACTGTTAGTACCTTAACTTGGCACCCTTTTTCGATACGGTCATCGACCTTAGGAATACGCAAATTACGGTCACTAAATACGGCGGATGTGTCATGACGGTCACTGGGCCTGTGTATAGCAATGTATTCGACTGATGTTGACCGGTCCAAACAGAAATAGTGTAACTTTTTTGCAAAAAAAACCTCCCCTAAATTAAGCCTAAGCCTAAAGATTAACATGTAGGGTCCTTTGGTCCAGACTGATAGGCGGGGCCCACCTGTTAGTGTCACACTCCCCTTCTTCCTCCTCTCTGCCCGCCATGGGAAGCATGGAACGGGAGGGGCAGCGGCTTCAGCTCCGCGGCCACGCCCGGCCAGTGCTGGCTAGACCCCTTCCTCGACAGTGGTGGTTTCTGCTGGAGTTGTGCTGGGGCAGGAGGTCGTCGGCGACCCTTCCTCCCAACACCCACACTGGCCCCTTCCTTCCCACGCCGACCCCTTCCTCCCCACGCCTGTGCCGCCCCTTCCCCCACCGGCGACTGTGCCTCCTCACTCCGCCCGCCCGCAAGGAGCAGCACGAGCACGGGGGCGGACGCCCGGCTCCCGTCACCTCCTCCTCGCCGTGCCCTCCCCGCCGTGCCCTCCCCGCCGCGGTGCCGCAAGTTGCGCCGAGATAGGGAGGGAGCAGCGTCTGCGCGAGGAGATATGGAGGGAGCAGCGCCAGCAAGGGAAGGGCAGGGGGAGGCGCCAGGGTGGGGAGGGAGGCGTCGGGTTGGGAAGGGCGGCACCAGCCGCCGGAGCCAGGGGAGAAGAAACTTTATCTCTTTGGCATTTTGCACTTGAGCCCTTCTGATTTTTAACATTGTAAAATAGTTTCATGTATGTGTGTAGAGGCTGACAAATTGGGTCCACTCGGTGCCACGTAAGCGAATACATCCCTATACAGAAACCGGTACAAACGCCAGTGACCGTCATGACACACCCGCCGTATTTAGTGACCGTAAATTGCGTATTCCTAAGGTCGATGACCGTATCGAAAAAGGGTGTCAAGTTTAGGTACTACCGCTGAATTTTACTCTTTTTTCTTATATAGGAGGTGTCCGATATCCGTTGCTCTATTATTATAGATGGTTCAAACAACGACACATAACTGCAGAAACTTTAATGAGTTTGGTGGGTTTACCTTCTTTTCATGTAGGCTAAGTGACTAAGTCGATGTTCTTTTTGCTACAAAGTTCGCGTAAACAATGTAGACCAAACTAATGTCATGCTCTTGTTATCTTTTGTGTAAGTTAACTCATGTATGAACTATAAATCACATTTTTTCAACAAACTACTAACCGAGGAAATAAGACAACATATTTTGAATTAAAGAAGTTACAAAGTAATGGGAAAATGGAGATATTTGATTGCACTGCAAACAAACGCTTTCCAACGCTCAACCAAGATATTTAAGGATATCAAAATAGGAAAATGTATTAATAAAGCACACTATAAAAATCAAACTACATATATTTTTGAATTGTTTTGATGTTATATATTATGTCTCTTAGATCTAAGGGAGTCAATTCAATAGAGCATTATGCTTTCAAACAAAAATGAAGATAAACATACTTTATTTGCATAGTATTTATCAAGTTAACGCGAGTGTATTTGTAACCATATCAATAAAAACTACAGGATGGCATTAACATTTCACCTTAACACTTGTGTTCACCACAATATAAAATAAGTTTACTAATTTTTTTGTTCATGGACAAAGTTACATAAGTATAAAAGTTCAATATAATTAGAATTTGTAAAAAGGCCTTCTCTGAGGAGCTTTAATGCGTAGAGGAGGCCTAGGTGGTAAATCTCTCCAGGGTCACCTAATATCCTTTCAACATTCAAAGATTTCTCACATACATAACAAAAGAGAAAACTATAGGAACATTGGTGGGAAGGTTCAGACATAACTCCAACGGATTGAAAATTCATAAGGAAATTCAATAGTCAATATTAATCATATCCAAAGAAGGTTACCGTGAGGTTAGTAAATGCCAAGGGAAAGAAGGTCGAGGTAACCTGACAAATGGGTAAAAGAGCTTGGTCAGTTTGCTCGACTTTCCTAACCACATCATCCATCTCCAATTATGTCGTCCTTAAGTTTGTTAAGTTCGGATCGAGAAAATATTCACAAATTAAAATTGGATCCATGTGTGAATAAAAAATTTAGAACGTAATGAGGGATTTGAAACATGAATGGATATAGACTTGGAACCGAAGGGCAAGGACGATGAGGCCAAATCTCCCAGCAAGAAGAAAGTAGCTAGAGCTCAACGAGAAGGCTTGGGTCCTAGACAAGAAGGAAACCAAGCTTGAGGCAAGGGGCAGCGGTCGCTACAAAGAAGGTGACATGAACAAAAACTCGTCGCGTTGCGCAAACTATATTGTGTTCACGCCGAGAACCGAATATTGTGTGGGTGATAACAGATGTGGATCTACTCGTCCGATGTAGATTTCAAGTGTTAGATTTTATTTGGGGATATGTTTTTTATTTTATTGTTAAGTCGTAGAAACTTCTTGCCTTTGGTGCTTATCATGGAGGGTTGTTTGTCGAAATTTTAGATGCGTTATCTTGTAATCAGGAGTAAATGAATAGTATAACTAATTTATTGTTTAGCTACTATACCCTAGTTATGTATGATTTTTATCGAGAGCTAGACCTCATGTTTTTTGTTAAAAGAGTTTAATATATCCCTCTCTCTCTCCTCCTCTCTATATCTATTTCTCTCCACCTAATTTTCTACGACATTACTATGGATAACATATTATTTTATTCTTCTTTAACATGTGATTTAGGAAGATGTGACATTAAAATTTAATGATTTTCTATTCCCGCATTATGCGAATTAAATGATTCAAGTTTTCCATGGGATGAGACAAAAGTGCTTAGTGAAAATTGGTGCCACCATTGTTCCCTCACAAGTACATGAAGGGTAGCCACCTGCCCCTAACTCATACCGTCCAATTACCTTATCAATAAGCCATCACTAGTGCAAAACGGCCCACGTGTCCCGGTTGGTAAGGGCCTTTAGTGCCGGTTCCCCAACCGGGACGGGGCAATCGGGACTAAAACCCCAACCTTTAGTCCCGGTTGCCCCACGAACCGGGACAAAAAGGGGTACACGTGGCCGCTGCTCCGCGCGAGGGGGGAGGGGCAACCCTTACGGTTCGTAACACGGACCGGGATAAATAACCCTCTGTCGCGGCAGAGATTTGGCACATTTCTCCGCCGCGGCAGAGAATTCATTTTGGCAACATTTTTTTGCCTTGCAGCATTTTGGCCACTTTTTGTGTCGCGGCAGAGAATTCATTTATGTTGTTTTATTTTTTATTTTGTGTTTTGCACTCATTAATGAAGGAACCATTATATTACACAAGATCATCATGACAATATAGATCCAAGTGTCAAACATATTACATTCCATACACGGATTTCATGCACTACATATAAAATAAGCTCTTTGTACAATTCCTATTGCTTATACACACCCGCATAGTATTCTCCTTTTGGGTCTAGGACTTCTGTATCCAAAAATCCCGCAAATTTCTCCTGAATCGCTCGTACGCGATCCTTGGGCAGAAAACCGTCCCGTAGACGTTCGATCTGATTTTAAAAAGGAGTCAACCTATATGAATGAAACTAAACACAATTGCATGTAACTTCTGCACATCTAATCCTAGAGGGCAGAGAGTCTTCTTTGTTTTGTACGTATTTTCGGGAAGTTTGTTATGTTTTGGAAACTTCAGCTTCATTATTTTCATCATCTTTTCAAATGAGGAGTCAGTTAGACCACACTGTGCCTTCCATCGCAGTAATTCCAGTGTGGTACCGAGCTTTGTGCTGCCATCTTTGCAATATGGGTACAACAATTTCTTGTGATCTTCTAACATGCCCTCCAACTTCAACTTCCCCTTTTCTGTTTCACAGTCTCGCTTTGCATCAGAAATGACCCTGCCAAGTTCATCAGCGGGCTCATCTAATGCCCGTTCTTTACCTCCTTCCTCTTCATTGTCTTACATTGCAGTATCAATGTATTCAGGAAACATATGATGATAGTTGTTATCATAATATTCTTCTTCATTGTCTTCCATCATAACCCCTCTTTCTCCGTGCTTGGTCGAGCAATTATAGTTGGACATGAAACCTTTCATAACCAGGTGGCCGCGAATAATTTTCGAGAAAGAGTACTCCTTGTTGTCCCGACATTGAACACATGGACAACGTATAAAACCATTCTCTTTGTTTGCCGTAGCCACATCGATAAATATATCCACGCCTTTAATGTATCCGGGTACACGCCGGTCACCGTACATCCATTCCCGATCGTTCATCTGCATCATATAATTAAGTTTATCAAAAACGGAACATCATAAATAGTGAAATAACCAATTCACATCGACACATGCATTGTATCAATGACAGAGAAAAGATAAGATTGCTAACCTCGATCGAGAAAAATAAAGAGGAGAAAGCTCAAGTGCGTCTCGGACACCTTCTATATTTTTGTTTTTTGAGAAATTGAACGGGATCATTCACTCAAACATTTCATCAAACACCTTGAATGCATGCATAGGAAAAAAATAAACTAGCACACCTTTCACCAAGAAAAAACAGAGGGGAGGCACGGGGCTGGAGCGTCGTATTTATAGAGGGCGGGCTCATACGTCCCGGTTTGTAACACAAACCGGGACTAAAGGTGTCTGTCAGAGTCTGGCGTCCAACCTTTAGTCCCGGCGCATGACCCCTCACGAACCGGGACGCATGCCTCCGGCCACCGTGTCCGCTCGAACCGGGACGCGTGCCAGCATTAGTCCCGGTTCGTGGCGCAACCGGGACTAATGCGGTTAGGAGGCGTGTATGGATAGCTTGTTAACTACTGGTGCATATTACTTTGTGTACGCCATCTCAAGCTTATTCTTCTAAGAATTGAGATCGATCTATGCTCGCTATCGAGGACTTTTGAAGTCTCTTGCCAATATCAACCAGAAGACTTATGTAGGATGTTTGTGCCTCCTCAAGACTATACAAAATTGTCAATTCTCTTTATGAATATTCTCAAATATTAATAGGATTTTTGAATGCATAAATGAATTTCAATTCTCCAATATTTGCTGACAATTGTTAACTAATTTATAAGTTCTTAGTTTATTTGTCACTTGGTTGGTGCATAATAAGTCTTAAGATTTACTATTGATATGCACCGGTCCTTCATGAAATGATGCTAGCAAATTTGTGCACATCATGCGGCGGTTTGCTAATGCGTGTCTAATCAAGCTAGGACACGCATGATCCATGCAAACGGTTAGTTTTTCCAAAAATCCAAAATGTAGCTATTTTTAGGTTTTGTTCACTGGCGGAGCTACATGCATGTCAGGGGGGGGCCCCCCCCCCCCCCCCCCCCCCCCAGATTTTTAAAAATGAAAAAAATGAGGACCTAGAAAAGAAAAATTAGTATCATTTGCCCCCCCCCCCTCCCAAACATCCATAATTTCGTTTTGGCCCCCCTATATTCTTGGCTAGCTCCGCCACTGGTTTTGTTAATTTTAATTTTCAATCAATCTGGATATTTCAGGTGCACGGACTTGTAAGAAAATTGCAACACTAAACACGTAACACTTCAAAGTAAAATTTTGGATTTGGAGAAAGAGAGAGTTTCCTACCATATCATCAACAATTGTCAATGCAAGAGTTCTCTAGATTTAGTCCCTGGGAATTATTTCCAAGGATTCCTTATCTATGAGGGAAAATGGCAAGCACAACACTACAAAAAAACACTTATTTGTCGTGTGACAAATCCACGTGGCAACATAGTAAATCCACACGGCAACATCGCACAACAAAGAAAGGCACAACAAAGGGTCTTTGTCGTGTGCTTCTGAAATAACGCATGGCAAAGGCTTTTGCCGTGTGCTTTTACCACTATACGGCAAAGTAAAGTAGTTGACGACAGTAGCCGGTCCGACGACACGGTTCGTGTCAGTTTTTCGTGAGACGTTCTTTGCCGTGTGGTTTATATCTGTCTTTGTTGTGTGTATTGGAGGGCATTTGTGTTGTGTGCATCCTTTCTTCAATTTGCCGTGTGGGCAAAGCAATGGTACACGGCAAAGGTTGTGTCCAAAAAAATTTAAAAAGGATTTTTTACAAATATACCCCTCTACACATCTGTATTGTTAAAAATACCCCCATCAGACATCTAATGTCAAATGTACCCTGGCGGAAGACGGAAAAGGTGACATGTGGCTCTTTCCGCCAGAAACGGGGCGGCCATAGGAAGAGGCGGCGGGTTCTTCCCGCCCTTGGCCTTGGCGGAAGATGGCGGGACGTTGGTTAGGCCATTCCGCCAATGGCGATGGCGGGATGCTAATTAAGTCACACCTACCACTTTAGAACTCGTTGGAATTCTTTATTAGGAAGAGAGAGAGAAGAAAGGTACCAGCGTGCATGCCTCTGGCTGTCTCACTTTAGCACACCAGCTTAATATGACTGAGAGAGAAAAAAAAAAGCTAAAACTGCTTGTACTCCATGCATGCATGCATGCCTACCGAACCGCCGCAGCAACAAGACTTTATGCATGTATGCAGAAAACTCCATGCGTTCTCCCGCCAGCTCACGAGGCGGCATATGTTCCTCCCGCGAGCCTTACTACCTAGCCCCACAACATCCCGCCAATGCCGGGTGCGGGAAGGCCCTCCCGCCAGTGCCATGTGACTGCTGCCGCGGCTCGATCTCAGGCGTTGCCGGAGGTGTTTGCTCGGCTCCGATTCGTTCCGTACTTTGATCTTGCTCTGTTGTTTGCGTACTTCTCTCCTAGCTAGCTAGTTGGCTCAATCCGCTCCGCTCAGCAAGCAGCAGTGGTCAAGCGCGCCACCGTTCGGAGGTGCTTCTGGTTGCAACTGCTCTTGTTGTTGCTATGTGCTGCAGCTAGCGCTCCTGAGTGGTGACTCGATACATGTAGTAATGGTAGCGTGCGTGCGTGCGTGTGTGTGTGTGTTGGATTGTAAGATCCTGATCGATTGTTGTTTAATTCCCTGATGATATAGATATATGTGGAATTATAAATGGAGTTAGGCTGGTCCTAGTGGAAGTATCATAGCTAGTATCATGCATGCCATGTTGGCATAAATCTGACGTGACACAACAATTAATGAAAAAAGAGATGGTTAGAGTATCATAGGTAGATACCGTATCATAGCACGTAAAACTAGAAAATCATTATACAAATAAATCTTGTACACAATTTTGTATTAAGATTCTATAAATTATTGAATATAGTACTAATATAATACTACCATATGATACCATGCACTATAAAAATAGCATCATACACTAGTATCATATGCATGATACTAGTAGTATAATACTATCACTAGGATCAGCCCTTATGAATGGCGAGTATTAGCCAGGTCGACTTGGTTCTACGGAACTGATAGGGTCGGTTAATCAAAAAGAAAAGCTCACTTCATGACCTCGTGAGGTCAGCATGGTTTATGCGCGAAAAAAAGAAGAAGAAAGAAACAAAATGTGGCATGCCAGTTGTACCTAACGGTTGGGACAGTCCGTGTAAACGTTTACAAAATCTTTAGATGGGGTAAAGATTGGCAAAACTTCTGCTAAATGAGGTAATTATGATGAAAAGTCGTTAAATGGGGTAATAAGTGTCAAAAATAACAAACTAGAAGGTAAAAACTGGAATTTACTCTTTACGAGTATAACCTCTAGCATCTGCATCTCTGCATATACATATATATATATATTATATGAAAGTCAACTACTTCAACGACCGTACTGTGTGTCCACGTCATCCTGCCGTACTGTAGAAGTCGCAAATTTTCGTTTCTACAATACTGCCCGTTTGCGTTGTTTTCGGTTGCCTTGCCTCCCCGTGTCTCCCGTTGTTTCTGGTTGCCTTCTACTGAAAATATCTAGCACATTCCGTGGATCCCACGTTCCACCGCTTAGACTGCTCACAGCTTTGACCAAAATAATTCTCCTCCCAGGCCCCTCTAGATTCCTTTTCCAAAGCCTATGGTCCGAGCTCCTGGCCAGAACAACTACATATTCTATGGAGCCCAAGCCGAGCAAGGGAGGAGGCGGTGGCCGCGCTGGCGACCCCTCGTGTCGCGACGATGGAGGCGGAGACGACGTCGCCTGGAGTGCGGAGGGTCAGGAGGAGCGGCCGGCGTTGCGAATTCCCAGCTGATGTACATGCCCAACGAGGGCAACACGGAGGGGATACACGAGCTCCTCGACGCCAGCTCCAAACCCAACTTCCGCGACTCAGACGGCCGCATGGCGATGCAGATCTCCGCTTGTGAGGAGCACGCAGAGGTCGCAGAGCTGTCCTCGAGCGGGCTCCGGCCCCGAGTAGTGGCGGTCGCTTCTCTCTTCCTGTACTCCTGCGCAACTCCTACTGCTTTCTTTCTCTGCTTGCGCCTGCTGCTGCTAGCTACTCTCTCTCTCTGTGTGGTTGGCACCCCTGCTGCTCTCCTCTCTCTACTATTGCTCCTCCTGCCATATGTTGCTCCCTGCTCTCTCTGTTGGTGGATAAGACCGTATAGATTCTACCTTTTTATGTATACTTGTGTGTGAACTCATGCCTTCTACATGTTTGAGTTTATGCTCATAAGAACTAAGTATAACTGGTTCAAGTTTCTTTGTGGGATTCTGATAGTTTGGCAACTGCAAATTAGTAGTACACTCTGAGTATACCTGCGTCCATATTTTGTGTTGATTTTGCTTTGGTGACTTTTGTTTTGCTGTAGGGCGGCGGTGTAGTGCCGGTTGCTAGATATGGTTTACTCTGGAGTGGTGCAGACGCACTATGGGGTCCGGCCTCCGGCGCCTGAGTCCCCGAGAGCTTCGCCAGGCCGTATGTAGGTCGCAGCCACGACCCGACGCAAAGCTGTAGGAGCAAGGCGGCCAGAAGCGGGCCAAGGCCGCGTTGACCACTTCCGCCGTTCTTGGAGAGGAGCCGCGGTCACCGCTGGTGCGGGAAATATTGGCTGGAGTGGCGTGGCTAAGAATCCAGGCTGTCCGTGATAAGGCACTTGAGGGCACTACTCAACCAGTAAGTTAACTATCCAGCTTACTAAATTTTGAGTAAATCTGAACTATTATTTTTCTTCTTATGTGCATCAAGCATTGGCAGTGTAGCTTTGCTTTTCCGTGTTGATGGTCTTGCACTTGGTAGCTTTTCTTTCTGTGCATCAAAGCATTGATACAGGAGATCTGTTTTGTATGCCAATAATCTGTCATTTTCCCCGCAGACAAGCATGGGAGCTGTGGAATGAACACTGCTAAAAGTTGTGTCCCACGACTTTTACCAATGATGTCTCAAATCCCTGCTTTCTTCATGCAGTTCCTATTCGATTTCCTGACCCCATTGAGCCTTCATTGTTTGGTAGGTCTTCTGGTTGAAGTATTCGTCCATGTCTGATTGGGTTAGCCCGCTTGGGTACGCCTCAGCGTCCCGTTGAGTTTGTGTGTTGTTTTCCAAGAATTCTTCATCAATCTCCATCTCTCACTCTTAAAAACGAATAAATAGTTCTATGGAAAATATATAGCCTCTTAATGAGAGATTCATTCTTGACCAGGCTGCCCTGGTTGAGCCGCTTGAAGGCGAGGACGACTCGGGCTGCCTGAGGGGAGCACACAAGAACGCTTACTAGATGGAGCTGAAATCGTCCTCACTCACCTTGAGCGCGCTGTTGGAGCCATTGATGACGCTGTCAAGTTTCTGCAGGCGGCGCACCTCTCCTCCAAAAGCCTTATCCTCTTTGGCCCATTAGACGGCAGTGTCGGCGACTTGCAGCTTCTCAGCTTCTTCCGGCCGATGCTAATCATGGTTCTATTCCTACTCATTATTTCTCCTCTTTTCACTGTTTTTTTATCCTTTGAATATGCATCTGAATGATTAGTTAGTTACAGGTGCAAATAAGTTGGAAAAGTACCAGCATGCAGTACCGGTAGCATATCTCAGATTGATAAATTCTCCTCAGCCCCAACAAGTCAGGAACCACCAATGGTGTTGAGATGATGAGCCACGTAATAATTGTTTAACTATCTGTTGTCATCTTCTTTTGCTATTTTGGATGAAGGAGCTTCTGACATAGTTCATCGCTTTAGAGCTCTCCTGCAAGTTTACATGAATAAGAGAGTGGAGAGTGGACAGAGAAACTTGTGTTACCGTTATCAAATTGTTTTTTTAGCTAACTATCTGTTGTTAAATGAATGGAACTGAAACAATATGGCCATGTTGTCTCTTATTTATCAAAATAATTTTAATGTCCTACCATAAAGAAAAGATATCCATGGTTGTTCAACATTATCTTGATTATGTATTTGGTAACATTTTCTCCTCTCTCCAATTTTGCATACAACTATTCTCTTTAAATCGATTATTCAAAGAGGTGATAATTTCAAGAATCTGCAGCAGGACTTATAGATTTGTCCTAATTTTACATTGGTAATTGAACCCTTAAAATTTAAGCGATAAAAAGGTTATATGATCTTCTTTGGTATTATTAACATTTTTATTCAAATTTTTCTAGGTTCTTCCACTTAATTTGAATCTCAATAGTTTTGTTTGTTGTTTTTGTGGATGAACCTGGCGCTGCTGACTGTACTGAGCTATCTTGGGCAGTACTAGGTGTCTTTGTTTATCCTCATGTTTTCAGGCTGTTCTTCAGGTGTTATGTCAGGTTAGTTTGTCTTTGTTACCTGATTTTCTTTATGGGCATCACAATCCTTGATCTTAATTATCTAATTTGTTTCATGACCCATCGAATTGTGATTCATTATCAACTGCTATTTCCCCTGATCATATTGTGTGTTTGGCATACATAGATGTTTCGGCCTGACGTGTGCGGGAATGTTTCTTCGACTACTTCTGTGTGGTGGTCTTCTGTTTGTTGTTAGCGCGTTGCTATGGTTTCCCATGTCCACTTGTTTCTATAATATTGTTTTTCTCAGTTCAGCCTGCTTACCACGCACGGTGTACCAACTGGTATGCTCTTGTGCTAATTATTATATTTTTTATGTTTGGTACACCATGTCCACCGCTTGAATTGTAGTATTGTCGTACCTTGTGTGTTTTGTTAATATAGTGGATGATACAGTTTCTTCGCATTGTGTGGGCAAGCTAATTCTGGGATACTTACTGTTAATGTTACTACACTGTTCCTGCTTCTAATATAAGTTGGCCATGCTTCATATGGCACAGTTGTGTTGGTCTCCACATGCGATCTACCTGCATTTAGCGGTCTATTTGCATCTTTTGTTCATACCTCACGGTCACCGCACGGGCAGAATCAGCAGCTCCCTGTTGTATATGCTGACGTAGACTAAGTAGCTTTCCTCGCCAGCAAGAGGATAGGTTAGAGGAAGTGTCTCGGTCCCGCTGTTTGGCACTATAATCTACCATGTAATTATTGACGACTTTACAATTATCACATTGTCTTTGTCCTCCTTCAAAACAAAATCAGCCATCTACTTAACTATGCATTCAAACAGAAAAAGGCGTCGCCACGCCGCACCACATTTCCTAGTACATATATTGAAAGTTCAGGGTTTAATCTCCTCCTGGATGGTGCTTCAGATATACTCATATAACCAACAACGACGAGATGAAGGGGAGGAGACCATATATACCTACGTACGTCTTGGTCGAGCAGAGAGATGGCAGAGCGTGGGTGTGCAGCTCGTCCATGGCGTGCCGGCCACCTGCAACTAGCCTGGTAGACTGCAAGCAGCCGTATAACTGGGACCTCATACTGCTCATCCAGGGCGGCACTGGCGCAGGATTATTGGACAGTGGCAAGCAGCACCGATCTGGCCGCCGATGTCGTCCTGCTCTAGGCGGACAAGCGCCTAGCTAGTGCATGACCACGCAGTTCAGGGGATGCTCCGGCTGCTGCTTCGTGTAGCGCGGCCACCGGCCAGTGTTAGAGCATCTCCGTAAACATGCCAAAATAGTAAACACTACAGGAAAGAACTAAGACGCCGACGGCCGGCCGGCTATGCCGACGGCCAAAGGTCGGGGCCGTCGGCGTAGCTGCCTTTCCTGGCCAGCCGACCAGCCCGGCCGTCGGCATAAATGACGGTGACGAGGGTAGCCCTCGGCGTAGTAGCGAGGTCTGTGCCGACGGTGGCCCTCGGCGTAGATATAGCCCTCGGCGTAGCCCCAGTTCAGACACGATGACGAAAACGGTGTTAGGCAGCCAAGCTGGCCGTCGGCACAGCTCTTTGAAAAATTTTGTTTGGTCTGTGCCGACGGCCAGGCCGTCGGCATAGGCCTCCAGATTTTTTTCCCTTTTCATTATTTTTTGAATCATAACTAAATCATTCTAATTCAGAAAAATATAAATAATATATCAAAATTTGCAGAAAAGAAAAATCTATCTATCTACACTTAAATATTACACATTTATAAACAAAAATTAAGTAAAATATAAAACATTATATATAGTTTAAAACGGGCATTATAAATTCAAAAATGATCCAAATAATGCAAAACCTTCGCGTGGTGTCATATTATGTGACATAGTTAGAAGGAAAAATATCAATCTTGGTATATTGATTATGTCTCAAAAAAACCTTCACAAAATGATCTATCTCGTTCGAGGTTTCTTGGCTTTCGAGTCAAATGACCAATGTTATGGCTAGAATGAAGGCATAGTTTGTGATAATGTGTCGATATTGTGCATAACTGTGCATCATGTGACGGCGAACAATGTTTCAGGAGGAAGTTTTCCTTTTCGTTGCACCAAAAAGCCGTTTTCCATTTTCTGAGTGCAAAAAACGGACGGTTTGTGAAGCAATCACCAAATGGCTAATTCAAAATGCTACCGTCACATTTTTCAAAAATACTAGACCACCTTACATGCATAATTTCATAACAGGGGGATCTCAAACATTTCCGTCTATCCCTGGTGAAAAAGACAAACTTCTGCCGAAACGGTAGGAACTGGGTCAGATATGAACTACAAGTACATGATCGGATGCTCATGATTTTTTACAAAAATCATTTTTAGGTTCAAAATATGTTGTTTCATCATAGATCCACTTCAAGTTTAGCGAGTCTCAGCCCCGAGCTAAGAATCTTCATGCCCGCCCTTCGACAAAGTATAACGATAGTTTAAAACGGGAATTATAAATTCAAAAACAATCCAAACAATGTGAAACATTCGCGTGGTGTCATATTATGTGACATAGTTAGAAGAAAAAATATCAAACTTGGTATATTGATTATGTCTCAAAAAAACCTTCACAAAATGATCTATCTCGTTCGAGGTTTCTTGGCTTTCGGGTCAAATGACCAATGTTTTGGCTAAAATAAAGGGATAGTTTATGATAATGTGTCGATATTGTGCATAACTGTGCATCATGTGATGGTGAACAATGTTTCAGGAGGAAGTTTTCCTTTTCGTCGCACCAAAAAACCGTTTTCCATTTTCCGAGTGCAAAAAATGGACGGTTTTGTGAAGCAACCACCAAATGGCTAATTCAAAATGCTACCGTCACATTTTTAAAAATACTAGACCACCTTACATGCATAATGTCATAACAGGGGGATCTCAAACATTTCCTTCTATCCCAAGTGAAAAAGATAAATTCCTGCCGAATCGACAGGAAGTGGGTCACATATGAATTACAGGTACATGATCGGATGCTCATGATTTTTTATGAAAATCATTTTTAGGTTCAAAATATGTTTTCATCATAGATCCACTTCAAGTTTAGCGAGTCTCAGCCCCGAGCTAAGAATCTTCATGCTCGCCCTTCGACAAAGTATAACGATGGTTTAAAATGGGCATTATAAATTCAAAAACGATCCAAACAACATGAAACCTTTGCGTGGTGTCATATTATGTGACATAGTTAGAAGGAAAAATATCAAACTTGGTAGATTGATTATGTCTCAAAAAAACTTCACAAAATGACCTATCTCGTTCGAGGTTTCTTGGATTTCGGGTCAAATGACCAATGTTTTGGCTAAAATGAAGGCATGGTTTGTGATAATGTGTCCATATTGTGCATAATTGTGCATCATTGGATGGCGAACAATGTTTTATGAGGAAGTTTTCCTTTTCGTCGCACCAAAAAACCGTTTTCCAATTTCCAAGTGCATAAAACGGATGGTTTTGTGAAGCAACCACCAAATGGCTAATTCAAAATGCTACCGTCACATTTTAAAAAAATACTAGACCACCTTACATGGATAATGTCATAACAGGGGGATCTCAAACATTTCCTTCTATCCCTGGTGAAAAAGACAAATTTCTGCCGAATCGGCAGGAAGTGGGTCACATATGAAATACACGTACATGATCGGATGCTCATGATTTTTTACAAAAATCATTTTTAGGTTCAAAATATGTTGTTTCATCATAGATCCACTTTAAGTTTAGCGAGTCTCGGCCCCGATCTAAGAATCTTCATGCCCGCCCTTCGACAAAGTATAACGATGGTTTAAAACGGGCATTATAAATTCAAAAACGATCCAAACAACATGAAACCTTCGCGTGGTGTCATATTATGTGACATAGTTAGAAGGAAAAATATAAAAATTGGTATATTGATTATGTCTCAAAAAAACCTTTACAAAATGACCTATCTCGTTTGAGGTTTCTTGACTTTTGGGTCAAATAACCAATGTTATGGCTAGAATGAAGGCATAGTTTGTGATAATGTGTCCATATTATGCATAAGTATGCATCATGGGATGGCGAACAATGTTTCAGGAGGAAGTTTTCCTTTTCCTGTAGTGAAAATAGCCATCAGTTTTCCGCGCGCGCGCACACACACACACCCAACCACTACCACCACACACACATATAAAAAAAAGACACCGATCAGTTTCCGTAAACCTGCTCGGCCCGCGGAAGTTTCCCCCTTCTCCCTTCCTGCTTCCCCTACCGTGCCGGCATAGATCTACCTCCCCACTGCCGCCGCCTCGCGGATTCCACACCATAGATCCCTTCAAGCTCCGTCGGCCGCTGCTAAGGTCCCGCGACCACAACCGCCCCTCACGTCGCTCTGGAAGTCCACGCGGGCTCGCCGGCCGCCGCGCCGCTTCCGTCCTCAAGAAGAGGAAGCGGGCGGCGACGCAAGTCGTTTCCCCGACCGCCGCTCCCCTCGCCGTCGCCGCCCCGACACCCGTTGCCCCGAAGGCCGCCACTCGGAAGCCCGGCGCACCGCAGAAGAAGGCAGGGACCGGGCCAAAAAAGGCGCCGTCGGACATGAAGAAGAAGCATATCCCGCTGGTGACCGGAGTCACCGTACCGCAAGTCACCGAGGTCGGTGCCCACAATTTATTCGGCCAAATGCCCGCAAGGTACGAGGCGGAAACTAATCTCTGTCTATACGGATGCATTACATTATTTGTCTAACATGTACAAAATAATTCTTGAGTTATTTACTTTTTAATCATCATGTTTGAAAAAATAAAAGGGAAATAACTGGTCTCCCACCCTTCCCTACCCCTCTATCTCATCCTCTACAACATTGCTTCCCCTTGCAACAAATGGCGTGCAGAGAAACACCCCACGGGATGTGCGCCAATGAGAAGGTGACACTTGGCAAGACAGGAGGAGAAGTGAACACTTGGAGAGATAGGAGCATTCGAGCTGGACCAACTAGAAGGTTTGTCCTTTTTAATGATCCTGCTATAGTGTATACAGTTAAATTTATTTCTTCCCTAAAAAAGTTAAATTTATTTATCCATTGGCCATGGGTCGTGCACCCATTCCTATCAGGCATCATTGGTAATACACATTTTTTCAATCGTGAAACTTCCATAGCATTTTGTATTCTTTGATCTTGGTGTCATTTCCAACTAAGGATGTCCTTAGTATACCGATCTATACTACTCCCTTCGTACTAAAATAGATGTCTTAAATTTGTTAAAATTTGAATAAATCTAGATACTATTTAATATATAGATTCATCCAAAATTTTAAAAACCTAAGACATCTATTCTGGGACGGAGGAAGTACTTGTTAGAGTATATCATGGTTTGGACTATATTTGATAGTTTAAGTTTGTAATCCAATTATATCTCTAGTAGTCTTCTTGGAGTCCAAGTCTTGTAGTCTATATAAACAGCCCTTTAAGGCCACAATCAATACAGTCAATATTCCGCAATTCTATATGGTATCAGAGCGGTTTGCTCCCCCTAGGGTTTAGCCACTGCTTCTGTGGCGCCGCCCCCGGGGAGATCCTTCTCCGCCAGGGGCCACGCAATAGTAGATTAGATCTTAAACAGTCGCATGTCATCACGCGTCTCTACTTCAACCTCGGCGTTGACGAATCTCTAGTTACATCATCATTGACCACGCCAGATCGTCTTCACCAACATCAACCAGGACACAAGCCCCAAGTACACGCCTCGCCGTCAACAAAGGGTTGCACCTTCATCACTCGTGGTCATCATCGCCGACAACCATCTACACCAACAACATCTCCACATCGTCGCCGCCACCACCAATAGTGGTCATCATCAACGCCAACAAGTTCTTCTCCATGAGCGAAGCAGTGCTCATACAAGCGGAAAATACGGGTCTAATCCCCGAAATTGACTACCGCAACAACTCAATCGCCATCAACAACTACCTCGTCGTCTTCGTCCACCACGACCTCGCCGCTAGAGTCGCAGTCTAATTTTTATTTTGCACTAAATTAATTTTCTTATTGCAACTACTTCATCTGCTCCGACAAATCGGCGGACAACTTCTACGCACCGACCATTAACGGAGAATTTCTCTGATGCTCCCTCTGGCTCTGGCTCGCATGGCTCGTGATGGTCCCTGTCTTCGCACGTTCGGTGTTGGCAACACCGACGCGTGCCTTCGTCCCCGGTGGCCTCCCGAGTTTGGCAAGCTTGGCAAGGTGTATCACCTACCTCGACTACTCCAACTCAAACTACGTCTACCTCAACTATTACGGAGAATTCTCCAGGCTCTGACGACATCGACCACAACACTACAACATCATCAATTTCATCGACTTCATCTACGGCGACAACTTCACCAACGACACCATCAACCACGACTACAACGCACTGCTTCCGGCTACATTGACATCCTCTCCAATCTCCGCCTTCGGATTATGCTCCAGTCAGACCGTTCGCGTCACTACCGATCCGACTACGGGGGAGTGTTAGAGTATATCACGGTTTGGACTATATTTGGCAGTTTAAGTTTATAATCCAATTATATCTCTAGTAGTCTTCTTGGAGTCCAAGTCTTGTAATCTATATAAACAGCCCTTTGAGACCATAATCACTACAGTCAATATTCTGCAATTCTACACTACTGTCTCATGGTGGCATCAAGTTCGCCGCTTACAAAGGTGTAGTTAGCGACATATAAAAGATCATTGCTCTTAGCGTAAATCCAAGGGATGCTCTATTTGAGCTATCAAGCTAAATTGAGAAGCGAGAGGTGGTAGAATCTAAAAGATCATTGCTCTATTTAAGAGAACTCTTATGTACAAGAGTCAACACATACCTATTGTTTTCCCCAAAAAAAGGTTTAAGCATAAAATATGTCAAACTTTGACATGTTCTAAGCTACCTTGTTTGTAAATTATGTCATGTATCAATTACAAAAAGCACATGAAGCCAACCGACGTTTAGTAGTAAATATAGGAAGGGCATATTGATCCATGAAAGAAATATCATATTAACTTGCATTGCAAATGATATATGGACACTCTCAGACATTTTATAGTATCTTTCCATAATTTTACACCCTTGAGGAGAAGATTGATGGTCATTCACTATAGAAACCTATGAAAGATATTTGACTATTAATATATAGTTTATGCATACACAATTTACATCCCTCTAGCTAGATATTTAAGAATACTAAAACAAACGTGAATGTATAAAACTCCATTATAACACTTCTCGTTGACATATAGTAATGTTATATGTAGGATCTTTTTGTATATAGTTTAGATCTTAGTGTTAAATTCAACAAAACAATTATAGGAGAAGTTTTTGACAAAACAAATGATGACAAACTGAGATAAATTTGAATGTATATTCGCCACAATAGACATCAAAGTTATAGCATGTAACACTATATCTCAGAAATAGCTAATTTTGTAAAGAATACAAATTATTAGTTAATATCTTATATTCACAAAAATAGAATATATATATGTGAGTATAAAAGTTTAGTATAAAATATAAACAACATAGTTTGATGAGGACTTTAAATCCGAGACTCTTCCAACTTCTTGGAACTCCAAAATTGATGTGGGCACTAGCGGTCGCCGCGCACATGTCCTCATCTAGCATGGACATCCTTCCTTTAATACTCACCACCCACGCATCCTCCTCCATCGCTGCCACCAGATCGTCCCCCATCAGTAACCTCGCTACACCGACCGCTTTACCAAGGTCACCTAGTATCCTCTCAAGATTCAGTGATGTCTCACACAATCCTGAGGATGTTCGGTTACAACTTCAACGAATCAATGCACGAGGATTCAAGAGACATAAGGAATTTCAACACTCGGTATTAATCCTCACTAAGGGGTAGCCAAGCGGCCAGCAAACATGAAGGAAAACAAGGTCGAGGTAAACTAGCAAATGGGGAAAACGTCATAGATGATCTGCTCTACTGTCCTCGATACATTAGCCATGTCTGGTTAGCCGTGCTTAAATTTGTAAATTTCACATTGGGAAAAATATTCGCAAGTTTTTTCTTGTGTGCGGCTTGATTAATGATTTCAGAACTTAAGTTGTTACTAAAACTGCTAATGGATGCAGTCCTAGAAGGAGCGGGACAAGGATGAGGCCATGTCACTCATCCAGAAGAAGGTTGGGCTCGACAAAAAGACATAGCTCCTCAACAAGAATAAAAACAAGCTCGAGGCGAAGGAGGCAATGGTCACCGTCAAGGGGGCAGCCAAGTACAACTAAGGGTTGATCAAAACACTTGGAAGGGTATCCTATGATTATCATTTAATTTGTCTATGTGTCTCCTGAAAATTTGGTATAATTTCATGAAATCCATATACTCTTGATGTTTAGTATTCTGAGGTTATTATAGAAGTTTATCTTGAATTGACAATGGATCTTTATGGCGATACATGATTCTAGTCAGTTCACCATAAGTTAGTTTTACTGGTTAATAATCTATTTTAATATTTTATTACTCCGTTTTCTTATTGACACCTGATTTATGTGCCACTTGTCATAATATTGCATATTCTGTAATGCAGTTGCCAAGTTGGGGTCGGAGGTGCGAATGGGTCCCATCTAGGAGTGTCCTTTGGTGAGGCTAGATTTGTTGACTCGATAGATGCTGCTGGTGGTGGCGGCCATCAAGGCAGCACTCGTCGTGGACTAGATCTGCTCGTGATCGAGGGTCGGTACGAGTTTGATTCTTGTCCATGGAAGGGAAGGAGCAGCCTTTCTATCCGCTATTGCGGTGTTCGGTGGAGTTAGGCTTGACATGGGGCGGGCTCGGAGCTAAGGATGTCAAGGCAGTGGCCCTGGATGGCGGACTGCACACTTTGGCTCTTCGACAACCATCATGGTAGAAGGTGTTGGAAGTATGCTTTGTCCATGCGGATGGTGAGGTATACTATGGCGGGTGGTCCTGGTTTTTCAAGCCCTGATGTGGATCTAGATCTCTTGTTCCGCTATGGTGGCTTCCCTTGAGCGCTTGTTACTGTGACATGGTGGGTGGGGAGGTCGAGAGAAAGATCTACGGCTCAGCGCCGACGGTAGTGTCACTTTTGGGCGTCGCATTCCCCTTAGGAGCCACTTTGACCTTTACCCCTTCCTTTCGACACTCGAGGTGAAAACCTACGTCCACCTCGGACTAGCGTGGTGGCGATGGTGTCGCTTGGCGTTGTGACCATCTTGAGGGCTTCGTTGTTGAGTAGGGGTGTAACACCTCAGCATTTAAGACCAAACGATGGGTAGAATAGAAATTTGAATTCATATTCAAAAGTTGAATCAAAGTCAATAATAGCCACTGCGTCGTTTCGATTCTTTAGGCCGTGGGATGGATGCTAGGGAGGGTGTGTGTCGCTATTGCAGCAGAGCCCTCTCTCCCAGGAGACATGCCCACCACGGGGCCGGGCATGAGATCCCCCCAGACATGTTCCACGCATCCCTTTTCTGCCATGTGTCGCCGGACGGTGGATCGCGCATGCCCTAGGCCTACCGTCATCGGTCGCGTGCGTGAGAGGCGTTCACCGAGCGGGAGAGCTCCACAGCCACCAGTTGGTGGGTCCCGTATGTGGGATGAGGTGTGATACGTTGGAAACGTATCTATAATTTTTTATGCTCCATGCTTGTTTTGTATCTACTTTGCTTTACTTGTCCACACTTTGAGGTGCTTTTTACATGTTTTCTGGTACTAACCTACTAACAAGTTGCAACAGTGCCAGATTTCGGTTTTCTGCTGTTTTTGATTTCAGAAAAGTTAGTAAAGAAATATTCTCGGAATTGGACGGGACAAAGGACAGAGTCAATTACTTTCCATGGGGAACAAGAAGTCCATAGGAGAGCCGGAGGGGCCAGCCAGGGGGGAAGACCCACCCCAGGCGCGGGGGCAGGTAGGCCCACGCCTGGCTAGGGTTTGGTGGCCCTGGCCGCCTCCCGGTCTTGCCCCTTCGCCTATAAGAAGCCCCCGATGCAGAAACCCTGAATACCCGATCAGAAATCCATGAAACTGTCTGTAGCCGACGCCACCATCATCCCTAGATCGGGGGGATCTGAAGTTCTTCCCGGCACCCTGCCGGAGGGGAGATCATCCCGGAGGACTTCTCTCCGGTATGATGCGTGATTAGTTCCACCTTGGACTATGGGTCCATGTAGTAGCTAGATGGTTGTATCTCCTCCTTTGTGCTTTCATGTATAGATCTTGTGAGCTCCGTTCATGATCAAGATCTAATCTATTTGTAATCATACATGTTGTGTTTGCGGGGATCTGATGGATATTGAGATTATTATGTTGGTTTGATTAATGGTTTTATCTTTATGATTCTATCATGTCTGTGTTGTTTGTGATCTTTCATGCTCTCCATTGTTAGTAGCTATCTTTGCCAAGTAGTTGCTAGTGACTCCAAGAGGGGGTATTTATGCTCGATAGTGGGTTCATGCCTCTAGTTTCCAAGGGAAGTGACAGAAATCTCTTCGGTTGTAGATGTGTTGTTGCTACTAGGGAGAAAACAACGGTCTCTTGTTCATGAAACATGTGGACTGTTTACCTTACACACTTTGCTTAAAGCAGTTGTCTGTTGCTTGCAACTTAATACTGGAGGGGGTTCGGATGATAACCTGAAGGTGGACTTCTAGTCACAGATGCAGTTGGATGACGGTCTATGTATATTGTTGTATTGTCCAATCAGCCTCATAGGATCTTTCTGACTAGTAATTGCATTATTATGCCTTGCTCAGTTCCTGTTAATTGCCCCGCTGTAATTTGTTTACCCTTCATGCCATGTTGTTTATCTAAGGAGAGCACCTCTAGTGAACTATGGACCCCGGTCCAAACTTTACCATTGATACATCTTCCATTGTTACCTGTTTACTTGCTACAAACCACCATTATCTTCCACACCATACGTTTAATCCTTTGTTACAGCAAACCGGTGAGCTTGACAACCTCACTGATTCGTTGGGGCAAAGTTTTGAGTTTGTGTTGTGCAGGTCTCCTCATTGCTTGCAACACCTGTGTGACGTTTCCTTCCTCCTACTGGTTCGATAACCTCGGTTTCTTACTGAGGGAAACTTGCTGATGTGCTGCTTCATACCTTGCTCTTGGGGTTTCCAGCGAAGCGTCCCACGACAAGTACTGGGCGCCATCAAGCTATTTTCTGGCGCCGTTGCCGGAGAGCTAAGGATGTCTTCACTAGGGGAGTCATTCACTTCCTTTCTCTTCACTTTGTTTTTAGTTTGCTTTGTTTCTCTTGCTTGGTTTTGTTTTCCTCTTTTCAAAAAGCCAAAAAAAATAGTCTAGTTTGGTTTGCTTTGTTTATTCAAAAACACAAAAAAATTAGTTCCTGCTCTAGCTGCTGCTCTTTTTGGCTTGCCCACCTTTGCCAAAATGAACTCTGCTGAGAACACCAAGTTGTGTGACTTCACTAGCACCAACAACAATGATTTCCTAAGCACTCCTATTGCTCCACCTGCTCCTGATGTTACCTTTTATGAAATTAAGCCTGCCTTGTTGAATCTTGTGACGATAGAGCAATTTTCTGGTGCTGGTTCTGATGATCCTGCTACCCATCTTAATAGCTTTGTTGAACTTTGTGAGATGCAAAAGTATAAGGATGTAGATGGAGATATTATTAAGCTCAAGCTTTTCCTTTCTCCTTGAGGGGAAAAGCTAAAGAATGGTTGCTTTCTTTGCCTAAAAATAGTATTGATTCTTGGACTAAGTGCAAAGATGCTTTTATTGGAAAGTACTATCCTCCTGCTAAGATTATATCTATGAGAAGTGACATTATGAAATTTAAACAGCTTGACAGTGAACATGTTGCTCCTGCTTGGGAAAGAATGAAATCTTTGGTTAAAAATTTCCCTACTCATGGACTCACTACTTGGATGATTGTCCGGACTTTTTTATGTAGGTTTGAACTTCTCCTCAAGGAACCTGCTGGATTCAGCTGTTGGAGGTACTTTCATGGGCCTCACTTTGGGTGATGCAACAAGGCTCCTTGATAATATGACGGTTAACTACTCTGAATGGCATGTTGAGAGAGCTCCACATGGTAAGAATGTAAATTCTGTTGAGGAAACTTCCTCTTTGAGTGAAAAGATTGATGTTATTATGGCTATGCTTGTTAATGGGAAAGCTCCTCTAGATCCTAATAGTGTTCCCTTAGCCTCTTTGGTTGCTCAAGAAGAGCAAGTTGATGTGAACTTCGTTAAAAACAACAATTTCAACAATAATTCCTATAGGAATAATTTTGGTAACAACAACAATTATAGGCCTTATTCTCCTAATAATGGCAATTCCTATGGAAACTCTTACAATAATGCTAGAAGTTCCCCTCTGAACTTGAAGTCATGCTCAAGGACTTTATTAGTAAACAAACCACTTTCAATAAGACTATAGAGGAAAAGCTTTTAACTGTTGAGAAAAATATATCCTCTTTGTCTGAAACTCAAACTTCCTTGGTTAATAAAATGGCTGCTAAATCTGAAACTATGGAAAACACCTTTGCTATTTCTCATGTCATACAAGTTACTATTGATGAAAATGTTAGGCTGTTAGCTCAACTTCATGCTAAGTGGGAAAGGGAAGCTGAAATTGATAGAAACAATAGTGTGTGCACTATCACCACCAAACCACAAGTAGCCCCTATTCCTCCTACTATGCCTAAGCCTATTGAGCCTACTAATAGTGATGCCAAGTTTGACTTTGATATAGATGGTTTCAATATTTCTAATGTGATTATGTTCTTGCAAAAGTTTGCTAGAAGTCCTGATGCTAGTGATATGCATGTTGCTTTCAGCAAACATTTTACAAATGCTCTTGTTAAGATTAAGGAAGAGAAGCTAAAACACAAAGCTTCTATTCCTAGGAAAGTAGAAGATAGTTGGGAACCCATTATTAATATGCAAGTGAATGAATTTGATCTCAAAGCTTCATGTGATCTTGGTTCTAGTGTTTCTATTATGCCTAGGAAGATTTATGAAATGCTTGATTTGCCACCATTAGAAGATTGTTATTTGGATGTCCCACTCAATGATAATGCTAAGAAGAAACTCATGGGGAGTGTTAATGATGTTCTCATTATGCTAACCAATGCTTATGTCCCTATTGATTTCTATGTTTTGGATGTTGAATACAATGCTTCTTGTCCTATTACTTTGGGAAGACCTTTTCTTAGAACAGTTGGTGCCATCATTGATATGAAAGAAGGCACCATTAAATATTATTTTCCATTCAAGAAAGGTATTGAACACTTCCCTATGAGAAGAGAGAAGTTGATTTTTGCTCCTCCTTTGAAAGCAAGATTTGATGTTAATGCTTCCTCATTTAAAAATACTTGATTCTTCTTGCTTCTTGTGCCTAACTTAAAGGCGTTAAAGAAAAGTACTTGTTGGGAGATAACCCAAGAGTTTCCTTAAGTCTTGGAAGTTATTACTTCTGTAGTAACCTCTTCTTATCCTTTTTGTTTGCTTTTTGTGCCAAGAATGACCTCTAATGAGTGGGAAGTAAGATTTGGGGAGTTGTTGTCCCGAAACAGATTTCTGTCCTCCACCAAAAAAATTCGTGAGGAGGCTCTGTAACTCGGATTGAGCTCAAAATTTATGAATAAATCCCCCAGTATGTTAGCTAACTTTCGTTAGTTCAATACTGTTTGATTTTAGCAACAGAAGATGTTCAAAAAAATCATTTCTACCTGCTGGTCTGTTTTGACAGATTTCTGCCATTATTTGCATTTGCTTCTTATTGATTCCTTTTCGAGTTCTCTTCAAGTAAATTGAGATTTTTGAAGGATTTACTACAGTAGATTGTGTTTTTAGTGAAAATCCTTGTTGTTCCAAAGTTTTGCCAGTGGTCTAATATCTTTTGAATAAGCTAATGTTGCTAATGAAGATTATGTGAAGTTTTGTATGAAGGAAAAAATTTAGGTGTGGAGAGAGAATGATGCAATGAGATGAAGAATGGACAAAAGCTCAAGCTTGGGGATGCCACCATGGTGTCACCCCAAGAAGTATCCAATAGATACAAGCATCAAAGCTTGGGGATTCCCAAGGCATCCCCTTCTTCATCAATAAAAAGCTCAGGTCTGTCTAGACACTTTGTTTTTATTATTTCATGCACAGATGTGTTATTCTTGGAGCATCTTAGTTTTAGTTTTCTTTGCTTAGTTTGTTTAGTTTTATAAAGTAGTTTGGACCCCCGATCTCGCTGTGTTGTTTTTGTTGGAGATATGCCCAAGAGGCAATAATAAAGTGGTTATTATCATATCTTCATGCTTATGATAAATGTTTACATACCATGCTATAATTGTATTAACCGAAAACATTAATACTTGTGTGATTTGTAAACATAAAAGAGTCCCTAGTAAAGCCTCTTGTTAAACTAGCTTGTTGGTTAATATATGATCATAGTTTCCTGATCATGAACATAGAGATGTTATTAACAACAGGGTCATATCATTAGGAGAATGATGTGATGGACATACTCCTATAGTTAAGCGTAGCATAAAGATCAAGTCATTTAATATAGTTCACTTGCTATAAGCTTTCTGATACATAGTAACCTAATTCCTTCGACCATGAGATCATGCTAATCACCATCACCGGAAGGATGCTTTGATGGCATCAAACACCACACCGTAACTGGGTGGCTATAAAGGTGGCATTAAGTGTTCGGAAAGTATGTGTTGAGGCACATGGATCAAGAGTGGGATTTGTCCATCCATATGACGGATAGATATACTTTAGGCCCTCTCGGTGGAATGTCATCCAATAAGCTTGCAAGCATGTGACTGGCTCACAAGGTATCACATATCACGGGAACAAGAAAAGAGTACTTATCGGTAACGAGGTTGAACTAGGTATGCAGAGATACCGACGATCAAACCTCAGGTAAGTAAAGTATCGTGAGACAAAAGGAAATTGGTATCGTATGTAAATGGTTCATTCAATCACGAAGTAATCTTAGACATATGTGGGAGCCATATGAATTTCCATATTCCTCTATTGGTTATTGATCGGAGAAGAGTCTCGATCATGTCTGCATAATTCAAGAACCGTAGGGAGACACACTTAAGGATTCGATGTTGTTTAGTAGATATGGAATGTGAGTAAAGAGACCAAATGTTGTTCGGAGTTTCGAACGGGATCCGGGATATTACGAGGAGATCCGGAATGGTCCGGAGAATAAGATTCATATAAGGAAAGTCCAATTTCGGAGTTCGGGAATGATTCCAGTGTTTTCACCGGAATGTTCTAGAAGGGTCTAGAAGGTTCACCGATCCGGAAGGGGAAGGGTACATGGATGTGTCATGACAAAGTTTAATGGTTGCATCATGTCCTAGGTCACTTGGCTGGACACTTGGATGAGAGAAATCAAACTCTAATTTGAAAGTCAAAAAGGCAGTTTGAAAAAGTCAAATCCCAACATGGTTTCCGAGTTAGGGAGGGTTTCTGAGTTAGGGAGGGGTTCCACCTGGGTTGGGAACACCCTTGGACGCCCCCCACCTATATAAGGAGGGGTAGGGGCGCACCCCAAGGTATCCCCCTTGCCCTAGGCGCCCAATAAACCCTAGGTTGGCCGCCGCCCCCCTCTCTAGTTGCGACCAATCTAGATCTCCTCTAAACCGCTACCGACTAGCTAAACTCTAGTTTCTAGCTACCTCTAAACCTCAGCCCTCTAAACCCTAGATCGCCGGGGCTACCTCTACTCCACCATACTCGCTTCGGCTTAGGCGAAGCCCTGTGGGATCTCCCCTCTACTTCCGACACCACGCCGTCGTGCTGCCGGAATCGCGAGGAGAGAGCTACAACCTCCGCTGCCTGCTAGAACAAGGGAGAGGAAGGTCTTCATCGAGCACCGTACGTGTGACCGACTACGGGAGCGCTGCCGGAACGCGCTGTCGGAAGGATCGTCTACGCGATCTTGAGATCGGCAAGTGAACGACTACATCACCCACGAGAATCTGCTCTCGTTAACCACTTTGGATCTTCGAGGGTTAGTACTCTATCAACTTGTTGCACCTATCTAGTAGATAGATCTTGGCTTGATCATAGATTAGATCTTGATTGTGTGTTCATGCGGTAGAATTTTTTTGTTTTCCATGCTACGAACCCCTACAGTTTTGCAAATAAGTTTGCTTGGTGTTTGGAAAGGAGTAGTAAGTTCTTGCTTGAAGTGCAAGAGGAGCTTGCATTGACCGTGAATTAGATTTTAGCATGACATGCTAGGTGTTGTTTTAGCATTATGCTTAGTGATTATTGCTGTAGCATGTCTTGTTCCAAATAATTGGGATTGCTTAGTGTGCCTTGAATAAATTATGCCTTGTTTTAGCATACAAAAGCATAGTATTGTGGTATTCTCCTTTGATGCTTTGCGTGGGTTGACTTGGCACATGCTCACACCATGTTATGACTATAAAAAGTCACCATATCCTCTATGATCATTTAGTCCTTGACTTGTAGTACCACTCTTTGCTTTGATTAGTTTGCTTTGTTGCATTGCATGATTATGACCATTATTGCTCTCTTAGTTGGTTGCTCCTAGTCTTTTGCTAGCCTCCATTTGTATGAGTAAGTTCTACTCATGCTTCCAACTCCCAATAAACCAAGTTATTCCAAAGTGTCCACTATAAACTCCTATGCATGGTGTGTTACACCATTCCAAAGTATATTCTTGCTTTCAACTATCTTCCAATTAAAAACTATTTTGTTATGTGAAAACTTAGTGATTAAAGCCCTCACGAACTTTATGGCACACTTTATTCCTTGCCCCTAATAAACTTGAACAATTGTGACAACTTTATTGTATATGCTTGCACTTATAAGTTGGAATTAGAAGAACCGTGTTGTCACGGGGAACGTTTTCAACATTGCACTTGTACCTTGTTGTACTCAGTTGATATCATGTTCTTTTGTCTATGGATGTCATCGGTGTGAAATAAAGAGGGAACTTGTAAGTCCATGGAGTTTGTATCCTGTGTTAGAGAAACGCCTGGGCCGCTAGCCTAATCCATGCCTAATCATGGTGGAAACTTGTAGCATCACCATAGTGAGCTATCTATGAAGCATCCTCAATAAAAAGCTATGCATATGGTAAATAAAAAGATTGCTGAGATGCTCATTGTCTGCTTGCCTTGTCATTTTGGTTATGGGAAAGCTCCTATACCATATGCAAGGGGTACCCCGTTGGCAGTTCTCAATGATATGCAAATACTTACAGTGACAAGAACTTACCTGGACCCAAAGTTGAGTATGCATGAAGTGTGACCCTCGTATTCAAGGGGCATGAGATTGCTAACTTATACTTTGTCAAGCATATACTCCAGCTTTGCCACTTTAACCTTAACCACTTCAAGATGCTTATGATAGGGGCAATGAGGGCTGAAAGCTAACAAGTACCATAATTTTTGGAAGATCTTTTTGAAACTTATAATCCCTGCTTCCTTTACAAAAAGGCCTTTCTTCCACCACTATTGAGTCTCCACCTTCTACCTTTAAGCACCTTTAAGAGAGCATAGTTGTTATTATGTGTGCAGTGTTTCAAAGCTTATTAATTGATGCATATTGTGTTATTACTTGTTCTTGTGCTACTTGTTTCTAGTCACCCTTGTAAACTTTGCAGGTGTCCTATGCATCTATATTGCTACTCTATGAGGGACAAGCTGATTGCCACTATGCTATGTTTTCCGTATGTGAAACAAACAAACGTTTTTCAATGCATGTTATTCATGTTCTTTGTTTGTAGCTTGTCATGTTGCATGCATAATTACTATGTCCTATTGTTAGAACTCCATCTTCCATGCACATGTTTAGAGTTCTTTGATCCCAGTTTTCAATGCTTGCAAATGGTTGGATCTTTATTGTGAGGGTGCATGCCACCTCAAAAATTATTCTTTTTATCACTTACCTACTCGAGGACGAGCAGGAGTTAAGCTTGGGGTTGTTGATACGTTGGAAACGTATCTATAATTTTTGATGCTCCATGCTTGTTTTGTATCTACTTTACTTTAGTTGTCCGAACTTTGAGGTGCTTTTTACACGTTTTCTGGTACTAACCTACTAAAAAATTGCAACAGTGTCAGATGCCTGTTTTCTGCTGGTTTTTGGTTTAGAAACGTTAGTAAAGAAATATTCTCGGAATTGTACAGGACAAAGAACAAAGTCAATTACTTTTCGTGGGGAACAAGAAGTCTAGAGGAGAGCCGAAGGGGCCAGCCAGGGGGGCAGACCCATCCCAGGCGCAGGGGCAGGTGGGCCCGGGCCTGGCTAGGGTTTTATGGCCCTGGCCGCCTCCCGGTCTCGCCCCTTCGCCTATAAGAAGCCCCCGATGCAGAAACCCTGAGTACCCGATCAGAAATCCACGAAACCGTCTGTAGCCGCCGCCACCATCATCCCTAGATCGAGGGGATCTGAAGTTCTTCCCGGCACCCTGCCGGAGGGGAGATCATCCCGGAGGCCTTCTCTCCGGTATGATGCGTGAGTAGTTCCACCTTGGACTATGGGTCCATGTAGTAGCTAGATGGTTGTATCTCCTCCTTTGTGCTTTCATGTATAGATCTTGTGAGCTCCGTTCATGATCAAGATCTAATCTATTTGTAATCATGCATGTTGTGTTTGCGGGGATCCGATGGATATTGAGATTATTATGTTGGTTTGATTAATGGTTTTATCTTTATGATTCTATCATGTCTGTATTGTTTGTGATCTTGCATGCTCTCCGTTGTTAGTAGCTATCTTTGCCAAGTAGTTGCTAGTGACTCCAAGAAGGGGTATTTATGCTCGATAGTGGGTTCATGCCTCTAGTTTCCAAGGGAAGTGACAGAAATCTCTTCGGTTGTAGATGTGATGTTGCTACTAGGGAGAAAACAACGGTCTCTTGTTCATGGAACATGTGGACTGTTTACCTTACACACTTTGCTTAAAGCAGTTGTCTATTGCTTGTAACTTAATACTGGAGGGGGTTCGGATGATAACCTGAAGGTAGACTTCTAGTCATTGATGCAGTTGGATGACGGTCTATGTATATTGTTGTATTGCTCAATCAGCCTCATAGGATCTTTCTGACTAGTAATTGCATTGTTATGCCTTGCTCAGTTCCTGTCAATTGCCCGATGTAATTTGTTTACCCTTCATGCCATGTTGTTTATCTAAGGAGAGCACCTCTAGTGAACTATGGACCTTGGTCCAATATTTACCATTGATACATCTTCCACTATTACCTGTTTACTTGCTGCAAACCACCATTATCTTCCACACCATACGTTTAATCCTTTGTTACAGCAAACCGGTGAGCTTGACAACCTCACTGATTCGTTGGGGCAAAGTCTTGAGTTTGTGTTGTGCAGGTCTCCGCGTTGCTTGCAACACCTGTGTGACGTTTCCTTCCTCCTACTGGTTCGATAACCTCGGTTTCTTACTGAGGGAAACTTGCTGTTGTGCTGCTTCATATCTTGCTCTTAAGGTTTCCAACGAAGCGTTCCACGACAAGTACTGGGCGCTATCAAGGTGGCAACGCGAATTCCTGGCCAGCAGCGGGTCCTCACGGCGACGCCTTGCCACTCGCATGTTGGCACGGGAAAACGGCTCTCACATCGTGCCTCCGTACCCTGGCGCGCGGCACGGAAACCTAGGACAGCCTGCACGCCGCACGGTATTCTGGCATCCTCATGTTCCATCGCGTCGCTTCATCACGCGTCCACCTTGACCGACCTCATTTGTTCTCTTTCTTCTCATCTACCGATGGTTTTCTCGACCGCTTTCCCATTTTCTGCTTGGCAGAGCCTCCCTCGTCCCCATAGCCTTATAGATAAATCCGTGACATCCTTTGCGAGTATTTAGGATGATGATGTTTGGCTCGATCAACCAATGGAGATCTCCATGACAAAGCCTTAAATTATTTGAGGATATGGCAGAATTATTTGCAGCGTCAGACTATCAGGAGAGTTTACATACAGGGCTAACCTTGCGCCACACGTTCAATTGAGAGAATGAAAAGATCAAGATGGGACAATTCCGAATGTACTCTACTTACTCCCTCCGTTTCAAAATATAAGACATTTTAGGTTTGTAAAAAAAATGAATCTAGACTTCTTTTAGTGTTTAGATTCACTCCAAAGTTGAGTGAACCTACATACTAATACAAGTCTAGATTTATTTTCTTTACAAATCTAAAACATCTTATATTTAAAAACGGAGGGAGTACAAAATAACAGGACTGAACATTTTTTGTTCAGGTAGAATGTACAGTACATCGTGCTCCCTCTCTCTCTCTAGCTACCCTGATTAGCCTTACTGCGCTAAAAAAATGTTAGGACGTGCTTCTAAAAGGAGAAATTTATATCACCGGGGTCCAAGAAAGTTGAAAATGCCAAAAAAAAAATGTGTCACTGGCAAGTGGCCCCAGGAGCTGCATTTTGTCTTCATGTTGGATATTTCAGTTTGAAATACTAGTGACTGACCAAGCTAATGTACTGGGATCATGGCCCCCAGGTGCTATTGGAACGCAGCACAAGATCGCCATTTCGTTCTATGCACCTTTCCAAGCTGGGTACTGCAATATATTCATATCAACCAAAATTTACAGTGGTGAACTGGTGTCGGTTTGCCATCAAAGCTATTTTGCTCCCCATTTTGCAGATTTATAATTTCATCTTATTTCAGTGCTTGATGGCCACAACAGAGTATTTCTCAGCTCAAGAACAGCATGCAGTATCTACTCTAGCCAGTAACAAAAGGGAGCTTATAGTAATAAGTAAGCTTAATTACACACTCAAGTGACTGCTAACATGCACTACAGTTTTTTTTCATGCACGTGCAAACCTACAAAATGGCGTGACAGGAAATAATCCCTCCGAATGTTAATCGTGATGCTCCAGTTAGTACCCAAACACTAGCTTTGATATTCTGGAACCACTACATCCGGCGCGTTGTCCATTGGATTTGGTTGTGGTCCTTCCAGCTTGGTGAGGACATCAGGTGCTCCAGCAGCATCTCTGATAATCTAAAAGAGCAAACAGCACAACCATTAGAAGTTGCAACTTTTTGATATTTCCAAAGTGTTACTAGCAAGATGAATAATATGAGGTTTCAAACAATGCAGTCTGTAATGATGAATTGAATTGTCTAACACAGAGGATTCAGGGCAGAGTTATCTCCCCAGTTTATGAACTAAGTATAGAACCAGGTACACTTTTCTCTAAAACCGAACCAGTTAGAGTTCAGTAAGTTTGTAGGCTGTACTTAAGAGTCATGGTTCAGTTGACTTGTCTAACAAAGAGGATTCAGGGCAAAAGCTATCTTCGCAGCCATTTGGTGGATACTGATGGCAGTGAGAGTTACATCAAAGGGACTCTACTGTGCAACCAATTGAGTCAGTAGGCTGACTGCAAAGCATATTAACCTATATGCAACAATGCTGGCATCTTATCCATGACATTTTGTACCAAAACTTTGAAGAGCATGTGTATTTTTTCTTCTGGTCTCGTTTACGGAATGTTCAACTTCACCATTCTCAAGAAGAAACCTAAACTAGCACTTCAGAGCAATTTTAACTGTTTAGAAAGAATGATCATAAACCTATGCAGCATTCAGACTCAGTTTACCATCAGTTTTATTTTCTCTGAAATCAATGTGTTTATGAACTAAGTATAGAACCAGGTACATTTTTTCTCAAAAAGCAAACCAGGTATAGTTCACTAAGTGTGTTGAACATGTGAAACAAAGTAGAAGAACTAGACATACAGTACAACTCAAACGTTAAGGTACACAGTACTGATTCTACACTTTTGTAGAATTTCAAACTATTGCAGTCCCCTCATCAATGGGGCATTCAGATAAACAGTAAGGGGAAATAATTACTTTGAGATGGATGCCATATTGCCAGTGTAAAGTCCACAGGTACAAATGCATGTTATTACAGTGTGATTTGTTGGTTGCTGTAAGAGTGGGAAAAACGTACCAGTATTTCTTCATCCAGGTAAGAAATCATGAATAAGCGCTGGAACATCCCGTCTGTAATAAAAAAAAGGAGGCATGTAACGTAACTTATCATTCAGTGTATATGCAGTACAGTTGTTACATATTCATGATGGCATCTAAGAATGAAAATTGTACGCAATCATCCTGAGATGATGCAATAAATATTACAGGTAAACAAAAACTGCAGGTGTCAAGATAAATGAGGTGACCTAGCTACCATGTGGTCATGAATATAGGTGGCATTTCCTCTGTTCATTGTTGAAAATCAAGTTCAGGATGGAACAGAAAGACAGCATTCCAAAAGCAAATTTGGCAAAGAACTCGATGGTTACAAATGCACAGAAACAAAGCGCAGTGGCCTTGTCTGAATGGGCAGTATGTTCAAGAAAACTGGGAAAGTTAATACTAATTTCAATAATTGCTACAATGATGGTACCATAAATCAGTACTGCATTACTATAAGAAGAAGACTATAACTAAGCCACTTACTTAGAGGTAACTTAACACCCTCTGAAACAGCATCCCTTATGGGAGCCGGAAGCTGTTGTAGAGCTCCTGCAGTCTGTCCAAGAAAGCCCTTCAGTTGTTCGGGTAGTGTTTCCTCACTGATTTTTGGGGTCTCTAAAAACCCCTCGACGTATTCCTCTTTCATCCTGATAGGCCCCTCCACGGACAGTTGAGTAGTCAGTACAAATCTATTCTGTATCTGCATACACCAAACGGGGGTAAATTGTGAGACCATGAGTATAACAACAAAACTCAGCATAGTCATATATACAAATATACAGCTCCCAGAGACAAACATTGCAAACATATTGAGAAGGTTGTTAAGAGGATCCAAAATTGCACAATAGTTGCAGGCGACTTTCCAAATCTTGTGAAATTACCGTATTAAACAACTTGACGTTCGATGAAAGTTTGGAGTAGCCATCTCTGATCACCACATCAAGTCCCGTAAAGTGTGCGACACTTGTAGGTGACCTCCTACAAAAACAGCATACTTGCTATGTTATACACATTTTTGTCAAATAAATATTAAGGTAGATCTATGTATTTGCAACACATCATGTAAAGACAAAATTTAACAAACCAGTTAACTCATTCTAGTGAGAATAAGTTAATGAAAAATCTGACTTAAATGGTAATATAACTTGCATCTAGGCAGCAACAGTGCCATACTCAAACAAAAGCCGGGCTGCAAATGCTCCAGGACTGTTATCACCAAACCATTCAAAGTTCCATCGACCTTCCAGATAGGGAGATCTGAAATTGAAACAAGAATAGCAATCAATGAAATTTCTGTACAACAGAACTATTTTACTCAAAAAAGGACAGGAGGTCAGGAGTTCCTCATGGGTATGGGACATGGAAACGTTGAGATGAATGAAAGTCATTGCGTCCTAAACTTAACATCATGATAGCAAGCTCTTATCTTAGTGAGGTTTCCGTTGTTGAGTATTGTGCCACTGCATTCTTTTGATACAGATTCCATTAATGCCGCAATTTAAACTTCCGTGCCATTGTGATAGCTACTCAGATAAGGAAGAGTATCTCCAGCTACAAGACACTTACGTAGTGGGTCGAGGAGTGGGGTTGAGGCGTTCGAGCCCAACGATCCGCTCATTGACGTCAATCTTCTGCACCTCCGTGGTCTTGCCACTGACCAAGGATTCGAAGCCTCCAGCGTCTCTGAACTGAAAAGAGTGGCATTTGTTTAACATACCCTAGCTGAGAAACAATCTTGAATCTCAGCATCAGCCAATAAGAACATTTTCCCACACTGTGAATGCACGACTCCGACTGCGGACACTCAAATACTTACACATCTGGTTTAGCAAAATGAAACACGTATTGCTTATCTGCTCGTTATTTAGGTTGGTTCTGCAAAATTGGCGCGCTTACTTGATGATCGAATCGGCAATTGTGAAAGATTGATTGCGGCACAATTATCAGGCCGAGAAACTAATCCAAACGCCACAGGTTTGCTGGGTAGTGGGCTCCTAGTGGATACGATTCGTATGGACCAATACGCGTAGCCATTCATGGTGCAAGGGGGAGATGGGGACATGAGGCAGGGGAGGGACAGAGGGCTCACAGCGAGGAGGAGGGACTCCTTGGCGGAGAGGCGCTCCATCTCACGGGCGTAGCTTGCGGCGGGCCCCCCCTGGAACGTCTGCGCCGTGGCCCTGGCCCTGCAGCGGCACGCGGCGGCGTGGCGTCGGGAGAGGCGCACCCGGCCATCGTGGCGGCCGCCGAGGGCGAGAAGAAACAGCGGAGGGGAGGCGGGGGCGAGCGTTGCGGCGGTGGCGGCGGCCATGCCGGGCGAGGCGACTTTGCCGGAGGGGAGCCGAGAGGAGGAGAAGAGCTGGAGATGCTGCTCTTGTCAGCGAGTTGCTAGAAGCTGCTGTCTTGGCAAGGCCACGTAGAATAATCAAACAGGACCGCAATCTGGTCCCACGTGTCAATGAATTACTTCCTTGCCAAAATCATTTCTTTGATCCAATGTCAAACATTTTTTCATAAATATTGATTTCTATGGAACCAAAATATATATTGTGATAGAGTACATCTATTGGAATTGGAATTGGTATTGTAAGAAGTTAGTAAATTGTCATTGACAAACGCTGTGATTGACAAACGCTGTGATTTTGGCAAAATGGTCCAAAGCTGTCATTGACAAACGCTGTGATTTTGGCGAAAGCACTGGTAGTATGATACAAATCATACCAAGCCTGGTCAACTCAACACAGCTGGATAACAAAAATGCAAAAAGGGGGAAAACACAAAAGGTGACTAACTACACTGGGATCACATGTGGACGAGCGTTCTGCTTAAGCATCGTTCAAAAGCTGAATCTAAAAACAGAATCCATGAAAATTGCAATACAACAGGCTAACCACCTAGAGCAGCAGGGAGAATAGTCACAGAAAGCCAACAGAGAAAATCCATTCTCAGACGGCAGCACCCTTGCGCTGCTCATTCTCGCCGTGGGCGAAGTGGCAGCGGTCGCCAAATGTGCAGGTGCCCTTGAGGAAGTTCTCGCAGATCTTGGTCTTGTAGTTGCTCCTGCCACCAGGGCCACCCCCGGAGCGTGCAGGGGGCGCGGCGCTGGCAGGGTTTTTCGGCGGCATTGTGGCGCTGATGCTGGCAATAAGGTCGCGCACCATCTCACTGGCCTGCTTTATCTGGTCGAAATTGCCTTCGAGCTCAATGTTCTTCAGGTTCGCGTCTGATTCGTGGTCACGTATCGAGAGCTTGACCCCTGTGACTCGGCAGATCTGCTTCGTGTTGACCCCACCCTTCCCGATGATGCCTCCAGCAAGAGCAGCGTCGACACTGACCTTGGCAGTAGCTGATGCTCCGAAGCTTCCGGTTGCAGGGCCCATAGAAGCTGGTGGAGGTGGTTCGTGCCGGCCTCCATATCGGCCGCCCATAGGAGGAGCATAGGGGCTTTCTTGGGACATGTAGGATGGTGGTGGCCTGGCGAGCTCCCTCTCGCCATGGGCAAAATGGCACTTGTCACCAAACTTGCAGCCTTCCGCGGTGTTGTACTTTGTGCACATGCGTGTTTTGCCAGAAGGAGCTGAATGGTCCACGGGAGCTCTTGACGGTGCAGACACAGCAGCATGACCTAGGTTGTGTGATTTTGATACTGCCTGATATCCACCAGGGACAAAGTGCAGGAAGTGACAGCTCTCTCCAAAGGGACACCCAACAGTGCTGCATCATTCAAAACACTACAGATTATGTACTGATATTGCTATATAACAAAAAAAGTAGAATCATAGTTGAATGAGAAATTTAAACGTTTTATCATGCAACAGGTTGTACTGCTTTACTGCATATTAAGAAGATTTTTCAAAACATGTAACAGTGTTGTCAAATGCAAAAGTTGACACACTTCACCAACACTTAACAGTGCCAATGAAACTAAATTTAGGAATTAAGCAGAAAACAAATGATAACTTGCAAGAAATCTTATTTTACAATTTCCATTTATGTGGGGATTTGCATGAGACCAAAGCTATTTCAGAATTTGCACAAGAACCAAACTACTTCAACATAGATCTAGGCAAATGCAAGAATCACCCTAGATCGACGAGAAACACAATATTGCAAATATCACATGCAATCTGTATGTGCATAAAAAACAGACTATTACGATTCTAAAACAGATAATTGCTTAGCGGATGCATTTATTACTCGAATTACAAAACCATATTAGTGCACACTCAAGAGCCAAGTAATAGAGAAGGAAAACACCATATCCAATTAACACTAAAGAACAAAAACAAGAAATAACTGTGGATTGAGGTACTTTCATGTATCTTATTTACTTATAAAACCATGACAGAAAAAAAGTGAATCTATCTACTGTGACCATTTGGCGACAATCTAGTGCATGATTACAATTTGTAACGAAAAGCTCCTGGACGAAAAATAAAATTTGCAGGGGAGAATTAATCCTAAACTATAATGCATAGTGAAAATTAGAAGGTACCGTTCTGATGTTATTTTGGATGGGTTAAGATTTGAACCTGAAAAACTTGGTGCAAGGCTTCGATTTGCTTGATAGACCAGTTTGTTGTGACTCCGTGTCTGTTGCATAGAATTAATTACATTTTTTCACTAGTTAGAAGTTGCCTTGTTGATCTTCTAACCAAGTAAACATATACAATTTGTGGCCAATAAATGTGATGAATGAACATAATTTTAGAAAAGATAAAATGGTATTCACTGGTTGTTATCCTGCAGAAAATAGTCATGGTTACTCTCACACTGCATACTGTTGAGACACTGAGAACTAGCAATAGATCATTGCATGAATGACGATTAACATGTGTTCACATGATTCTTTGCTTGCAATGGAGTGTCTTCCAATTCGATTTTGATCAAAAGGAGGTGCTATTCTTTTCCAAATTCGACCCCCTTCCCCATCACCTTCCACACATGTTCTTTCCTTCTTTGCAAAGACTCTTATAGATCAGCTTTTTAGTACTTTACTGCCTGCTCTTAGACTGAGTTGTTTCAGAGTTCTGCTGTGAAGATGATTTTTCTTTACTTGGTAAGTATGGCTTGGCTCAATCCTTTCTTACCAATTTGTTCATCATTAGCATGAAAACCGTCAGGCGAAACGCAAGTGAACCTTAACTGCACTCCGTTGCACATAGCTACCGCCTTGCAGCTGTACCAGTGCGAAAAGGACATATGGTGGATGTGCTATTGATTATCAGATACCTACCACAGGGAATTGCCACCACTACAGTATGACGAATACTTCCTCATACGGACACTGTCGGGCGAGATGCAGGTAAATCTTACGACGGTCCAGGGCTAACTGCAGAACGGCACGACACGCTCGCTCGCACCATGAACCTTAGGAATACCATAGAGAGCGCCGAGGTCGCAGATCCAGCGGCACGGAAAGCACAAAACGATATCTAGAAGCAGGGCGAGAAAGCGAGAGGCGGAAGTAGGGATGGGAGCTTGGGGCGTTACCTCTCGAGCGCTTCCCTCCGGAGCCGCCGTTGGCGGAGTCCGGCCGGGATCTCTTGCGGGCGGCGGCGGCCCCGTCCATGGCGAGCACTGCGCGTCGAGGCCGAAACCCTAGCTCGCGGTTTCGCGGAGGCGGAGTGGAGCGGAGCGGAGGAAGAGGCCAACTGCGAAATCGCTTGGGTCGAGTTAACGGTGAGAGACGTGGGTGTACGTGGCTCTTATGGTGGTTGGGCTTATAAGCCCAGCTCTAGGGATTTGGGCCTCTAGTCGGATAGGGGGTTCGTGTTCGGGCCCAATTAGGTTCATGTGCGTGTGGCGCAGACAATTGGGCCCCACCTTATGTAGCTCCGTTTTCTGAAGAGAAACTTGGTCTTTTTGTTTACATCTGAAGCAGCTTTGATACAAAATTATTGTGCACAATTTTGTTTGCAATGCAACCTGGCATTTCAACTGGCATGCTGGATAAAAGCATCACTAATTTGTCATCCTATCACTACACCTCTCCACCACGGCACGAAAGCAAAGATTGTTCGTCAACATATCAATAGCCCAATGCAACTATCCTCACTGATCACATCTGTCATATGCACTTATTTATTTTCCTTAATTTTTTGGCACAAGCTCACCTAAGAGAAGAATTCTTCTTGTCTCTCCCCAAGTCCACCTGCAATCCAAGCTCAAATTTCCATCTCTCTTGTAGAAGCCACAATATGTGGGAAGCTCCACTATATAGAGATACTCCAATGCTAATTGCACCACTAAACAAGTAAAGCAGGCTATTGTAGTCCTACGATTATAGATATGAGCATCATATTGTCAAGCTTGAAGTCCGGTCGAGCTCACTGCCATCCTCGACATTAGTCAGGCTCATAGTCGTCTTTCACCACTGATCACACTCATCTCACCAACTCAACCATAATGCAATGGCGCATCCCTTCACTCCACCTTTCTTCATAGGAATATAACCTCTCCGCCATAAAATAAAACTCCCTTCTCTAGCATTTGTACCCTCAGAAACAACACCTATTCCAAGAACTCTGGCATCCTGACCTAGTTAGCTATATGGGGCCACTATATATATAAAATAGTAAAAAATGGATTGAAGAAAAAATGGTTTTCCATTTATTTGATTAGCTTTGCTTAATGAAATTCAAATAATTAACTCAAGGGCAAATAAAAATAAATATACAACTTTGCTGAGCATGGTAGATTTTTATATAGGCACAAGAGTTCTCTTATTATTCGATCTTATATGGGTTTCAATATATTGATATATAAACAGAAAAGAGAATATGGAGGATAGGCTCATTATTTAACAAAAAAATATGAAAATAGCTATAGCAAAAGGGGAAAATAGCACAATAGCAAGATGAATCCAAAGATCTAGGTTTGGTTCGGAAATAGGTCACAAAAGTTAAAAACTTAATAGGAAGATAATATAATTTCATCAAATGATTTTCTCGGTAATTAAGAACAGAGGTGGGAATCAGGATATCATGTTGAGGCCACTTGTCAAACATGATCTAATATGTGGAGAAAAAAAATTGTCATGGTCTATAGAATGTTCTCATCCAATGGTAATTGTTTGTTAATTAATGGTTCGATTTGTATACATTTGCATACACGCACAAAGCCTCGTGCGAGACGCATAGACGTTTGTTTTACCATGACATCACGAGATTCCATCGTTTATTTGACAGCCTTATACGGTCCATTAATTGAAAATGAATGAATTTTACATACTATATCATGCTCCTTTTGGATCGCATAATTCAAACTTCAAACCCCAACTAGTACATAAAACCATCCGGCCGAAACGACACCCACCACTTCCCAGGCACGGCCGCGGCCACGGCCACGGAATGCCTTCGTCACGCATGAATCGCTCGCTGTGCCGTTCAACTGATCACGTATTCCAGATGAGGCTCGATCAGAGCTAGCCTCGAAATTGTCGCCATTGACGATTACCTGATCGATCACTCAGATGCTCCTGGCGATCATCTCCTGGTACCTCCGGTACGACTCCTGCTTCTCCAGCAGGAACTTGGCGTGGAACCTCGCGATGAACTTCTCCGCCAGCCTGTCGATCTCGTTCACCGCCACATCGCCGTCGCCGGCGTCCTCCTCCTCCTCCTCCTCCTCCAGCCAGCAGAGGTACCCGCATTCCGCCGTGTCGTCGTCGTCGCGCACCTCATCCTCCCCCTCCGCCGCCGCCGAGTACTCGCGGTAGGACGAGCGGCTGGCGTACTCCAGCTGATGTGTCGCTCGGGCCGTGAACTGCATCTTCAGGAAGCCGGCGATCTTGCTCGTCCGCTTATTGCCGTTGCTCCTATTCGTGGACCGGCCGTAGTGGCCGGCTCGCGCCGCCGCAGCCGTCCTCTTCTTCTTGCTGAGTATGACGTCGGTGAGCAGGGCCTTGAACTTGGCGACGGCGCGGAAGACGTGGCCGACCTGAGGGTAGATGTGGGAGTGGAGGATGGAATCGATTTTGGGGGAGATGGAGCTCGGGAGGAGGGCCTCCACGTGGAACAGTGGAGCCATGGCGGACGAGGTCGAGGTGGTGAGCTCGCCTGCGCGACTCCCGTGTGGCTCTATATACACCTAATACAACGTTTGGCTCCCGTGTGGCTCTATATACAACGTTTGGCCCGTGCGTGTCGTGTGGCCAAACGTTGCTCGATCGGTTGCGCTGCAGTGCCATCGCTCTCGTCAGTTAGCCCAATGTCTCTGACTGCCATTGCAAAAAAATATGTTCACCTAAAAAATGTACTCTTCCAAACTTTGCTGCAATTGCAATTTCATAAGTACTACTATCCGTATTTCTCATGCAATGGAGAAATAACTGTTTGCTCAAATTTGAAATTGCACCTCCATTTAGCCACAACTTGAGATTCGTGCATTGTTTTTGGGCGATCCGTACAACTTGACCCGTGTGACATTCCCTACGACCTAGAAAGCAAACTCTTTACTATTGTGAGACAAAGTAAATATATACCTTGGTATAAATGAGAACCAAGCGCTGGATGGTGACAAGGCTAGCGAGTGCGCAGCCAGCCCACCCGGGTTCGAGTTCCCATGGGAACCAAATTAAACGGGGTTTTATCCGTACGCGTACAATTTACTGCTGGAGAGGTCTCATCTATCTAACAACGTATAGCCCGTGAGGAATCATTCCCAAGATATAAATTGCATGTTGTGGCTTTAACGTGGCTCCTTATTTTGATTCAGAGTTTATTCGATTGAAGCGTGTCTTATTTCAAATGGTACAAAAGAAAAGGCAATGTGAAACTAAGATTTTTTTTACTAACAAGCAATACATTAATATTCTCAGATTGTGATCGCTTATTGATTTATTGTATATCCGTTGCAACACAACATGCATTTTGCTAGTATAATTTAACAACAAGAACCATATACTAGTATATAAGAATTGTACAAGCATAGAACTATGACACCATGATTTGATTGACTGCCGAAATGTAAATTCACTAACTTCTTCACATTTGTTAATTTAGAGTAACTTGATTTTTTGCATAGGACTACAGTTTCTAGTTGTGTGATTCTTTCGTGATTCATGGTCGGGCGTCAGTGAGATGAGGTGGATGAGTGATGGCCCTGGCTGAGGCGAGGTAGAGAAAAAAAGACATCGGTTTCGGTGGAAGCAAGATTGGAGGGTTAGGATTTTAGGTTCACACTAAGCATTGGTACCAATGCCGAAGAACAAAAGGGTTCCATCAAGGCGCTAGAGTGGTGTCCGGAGCAGTGGCCCGATTGACAAGGATTGTGGCCAAGATGGTTCACATGAGAAGAAAACAGTGCCCCTACGAGCTGGATGGATGACAAGCGAGGAGGGGAGGGGGACAAGGTGGTAGGATAGGCAATAGTCCTTGTTGGGAAAGTGTGAGGACGATACAGACATCCTATGGGTAAGACAATGGGTTTAGTTTGTAGGAGTTTAAAATGGCGGGTTGTGAACGTGGCAGCGGTGCGACAAAGAATGATGAGGGGACATCTAGGGGCACATGAAGAAAAAAAGTTGAGATCGTGAAGATGGTTTATTTTGTTGACGATGTCGAAGAGGGTCAGGTTTTATGGGTAAAAAACATGGAATAAATTTTGAGGTTTGTAATAGAAATCAGATGGCTAAATTTCCTCGAACCTTCACGTGGCTTCACGGAAACGTACTATGGCACTGAGCCTTTTCTATATAATGTATGTAAGGGAGAACCTGTTTTTTTTTTTGTAGAGGTGCTAGACCGTTGATACGCACAACGACGTATGCCATTTTGTTTATATATGAATATATATGCAACGATGCATCACAGCCAGCGGAGCAGTACCGCTGATTCAGGCAAGACAACAAACCCTTTACCATGCCAGCTGGAGAAAGTTGCTGCTGATTTGGGAAAGGAAATTCCAAACGTACTGAATTCATATCCTGCTGAGAGTCCCCCAACCCCCGTCGATCTGATCCCTATATAAAGGATCGGATATGAAAGGGGACATGATCACATCATGTCATATTTCTTTTCTGAACTTTGTTACTGGTCATGATCAGCTTGTGAATTAATTGATCTCTTTGTTTGTTTGGTCGTGCGTACGGCGTGGGCGTACACTGAAACTCGCTCTTGATTCAGCTCGATCGGGAGATCTGTGCAGAGTGCAGACCCGCGGCTGGAGTGGATAAACATACATAGCAAAAACCTGCAAATAATGGGTGCAGCTAGCTGGCTGGCTGGCTGGATGGAGGGAAGTGCTCAACAGCTAGCTGGAGACGATGATCTAATTAGTTCCGTTTTAAGCGCAACAAATTCAGAACAAGAATGGTCATGCATAACCCGCAAGCCGTACGCGTCTTCTTCCACCTACGGATTGTTGCGTGGCACCTTGAACTTGTCAGTTTCGGTCCGAGCTGGCGACCGATCTCCTCTTCTCTTCTTCTTCTTCCTCCTCCCGTTTCTGGTGCGCCGGCCATTGCGTGTGGCCATTGCTGATCGGCTGGATAACAGTGTATCCCTCCCTGTGACGATGGATGCATGCACCTGGGCGGATCATGCCTCCGGTGTGCCTGCTACTGTACTGGGGGAATCTAGTTGTTGGGATGCTACTCGCAAGCGCAGCTGCAGTCGTCCATGGGAAATGCAGAAAATGATTTGGGGCCGGAGTTGTTGGATCGGAGGTCCCAACGTATAAACGCGGACGCAAGCACCGAATCACCAGTCACCGAATGACGCCGTTGCCGTCGATCGCTGTATCGCCGGCAGGCCACACGCGCCTGCCAAATCCTACACGCGGGGGGGGGGGGGGGGGGGGCCAAAATCTCAATGCAAACATGTGTACAAGATCTATTTATAATTAAAAACATTAGTTTTATGTGCATCATATTTATGCCGCACCGGAAGCAAGGGATATGCTCAATCTAAACCTAATAATAAAAGAAGAAACTCTACCCGATGTCTTTCATCCGCTACTCACAAACTGCCACAACATGAGATCCTGGACACTCCCTTCTCTAGTAATTGCAGCATTTCCATCACCGCCTTGAGTCTGCCTTGCAACGCGACTGCTCGCAACATCGTCACAACTACCTCATGCTGCTTGAAACAACGCCAAATCTTGCCGGTCATACTAGCACCATCGATGGTGTTGCGCTTTAAACGGGGACAGAGTACATCTTGGACTACAAGTAAATCTACAGGACTAAGTCGGTAAGTCTTTTAGACCTTCGCGTAGCCGGAAGAGCCTCCGTGTTCTTTCTCTGACTGGACCGCTCGTGGAGCAAAGTTCTAACCCATAGGTAGGTCACACTGGTCAATGAGTACATGTGGGTATACCCGGAAAGTATATCCTCAACAACAAGCCACCATTATCATGGGAAAGCCACGACATCAACCATTAGGGGTAGCTTACGAAGGGTGGAGCGGTGTGTAATGGAGAACTTCAAGTGCGAGATTGACACACGATGTGTGGGGGTAGAAACGGGCGCAGTGCTAGTATAAGAAACGGATACGAGTGAAGGAGGACACACGTCTCCGCGACATATCCTATAGACACAAGGTTTGTGCACGGGAACTTTCACAAATCCAAATCTGCTAATTGTTCTCTAATAGCACCTGCTCCTGTCGCAATTTCCCGATTTCGAAATGTTGCAAAGCCTGAGGTAGAAAAAAAGGGAGAAATGTTGTGATCACTGGAATCTGGGTGGGGCAGGCGCAAGATTTGTGCAAGGGTACGTACGGATAGATTGGTTAGCGGCTCAATGTTGGGCCCTCCTGAGAATCAGCAATAACTTACAGGTTGATTTGTTGAAGGCAAAATCATTAGAAACATGCCGATTGTAGCTTGTAATTGTTGCCGCAGAATGGGCAGGAACCCATGCAGCTGATTGGACTTAATTTGTCGTCTCGCTTGTCAGACGTCCTTTTCATCATTTTAAATGCTGGGCTGCATTGCTGGTGGGCGTTGTCTGTCGATGTCGTTTCAAATCTGTAAATTCTGGTTGCCGTTCGTTGTTTTATAATCAAGCCGGTTGCCTTCTGTTCAAAGATCTGTTTCTCAGTTTAAAAAAAAGATCCGTTTCTATTTTTATTTATTTTATTTTTCTTTATTGCGACTGGTGGTGTGGCTTTGGCTTTAATGTATCTTTTCGCAAAATACCTGAATAAATCATTGCAGAAAGTAGACGGGAGAAGATGTTTGGTGACATAGTTCAGCGGCAATCGTCTACATCTGCGGGGCATGTTTCACAAGCACTCCTCCCTAGATACTCATCATAGTATCCGTCGATAACAAGTCGCCACGGTCTACAAACACATCAGACCTACAACGTCACACATATCCAACGCCCTTTCTATGGATGTTCGACCATACTCTAAACTCGATCTCATGTCTAACCTAGCTTGCGTCTAGTCTACTTTAACTACTCTCGGTGTTTTTATATATTTGGACATGCTACAAGTGCCTGACTCAAACACCAAACCTTATGTGTAATCCAACTCCAAATGCATTATATGCACATATTCAACACACTTACAATAATCCCATCCTTGACGAATATGATGCCAATCACTATTGCGAAAAGGCTTAGCGCCGCAACAGACTTAGCGGCAAAAAATCAAAAGTCCATCGCTATTAATCGTGCTAAGGAGCAAAAAAAGAGATGAGGGTACGGGTAGTTTGGTTCTTAATAATGCTTTGGCGCTTACTGAGAATCTAGTAGATGAAGAGCATAAGGATGAAGTGGATCACTGTTGGGAATATGCCCTAGAGGCAATCATATATGATGTAATTCCTATTGTATTCATAAAGTTATTAAGTTGTCCTTATATGAACATCTGATGTATATCATTGAATATGTGATTCAGTTGTAAAACTATATATGTATTTGTTCATACTAAATATCTCTGGTCGTTGAGGTTGTGCTGGACACACAACTTAGACTAATGTGAAAGTCGGCTGATGACTCGGTTCCACTTGTCATGGGCATGGTGATGTCATTCCGACTTACATAGATTCGGCTAAAGAGTTTAGCGAGTCAGATTGACCCATATTGACATACAACGAATAAGTCGTAATTTGTATGTCTCAATCAATGTAATTCTTAGACTTGAGGTTATTGCACAATCAAAGTTGTGGATTACCGACTTAAGTATTAATCGAGGTGATCGACTAAGAGTTAGTCGGATGAATCATTTATCTCGGATTAAGAAGAGAGTCAGACTATTTACAAAATAAATATATGCACTCCCAAACGTTATCGCAAGTGATAGCGAAACAAACTGATTCACCCTTTTGGAAGGGTTTAATAAAAGTAGAACATGATTTTTTTCGCTAGGGGTCGTTTTGAGGTGAAAGACGGAACTAGTACTAGGTTTCGGGAGGACGTTTGGCTAGGAGATAGGCCTTTAGCACAACAATATAATTCCCTTTACAATGTAGCGAAAACAAGTTACTGTTGCTGAGGTTTTATCATCGTTTACAATTAATATGTCTTTCAGAAGATCCTTGACGGGGAATAGATGGAATACATGGTTACATCTACTATCTAGGTTTATGCAAGTCAATCTACGAGAGAACGACGCCTTAGGAAATCAGGAATTTTTACTGTTAAATCCATATATTTAGTCCTTTTGAATCAAAGGTTCTTTAAGAAGTATATTTGGAAAATCAAAGTTCCTTTAAAAATTAAGATATTTATGTGGTTTGTTCATAGAAAGGTAATTCTTACTAACGGTAATCTGATTAAAAGGCATTCGCAGGGAGATGGAGCTACAAGATGTTGTTTCTGTGACAAGGACAAGAATATACACCATATTTTTTTATTGATTGCCAGCTTGCGACTATTATTTGACACATTATTCATATGACTTCTAATATAACTCCATCCACGAGTATTAATCATCTTTTTGGGAAATGGCTCAAGGGTGTTCCAAAAAAAAGAGAAGATCCAAATTAGAGATGGAGTTTGCAAGGTCATTTGGGCTATTTGGACTGTCCGTAACGACTATATTTTTAACAGAGACCGATTTAAAACTTTTTTTTTGCAGGTTATCCTTCTAGCATCCCATTGGATCCATACATGGGCATATCTCCAGCTAGAGGAGGACCGTCAGACTATAGCTATTGAATGTACCCTTTTGGAGACGGCTGCGCGGAACATTTACAGCCGCTGTGGATGACAATATGATCTTAGAATTTAATATTGATGGCGTTGGGTGTGTTGGATGTCAGACTTTTTAGATGGCTCATTTGAGTTTCGACTCTTAGTGACCCTTAAATTTTTGTACTTCCTCCGTCCCAAATTACTCTGTATTCTGGGTTTAGTCAAAGTCAAACATTTTAAAGGACCAAACATATTTAATGAAATACTAATATTTATAATATCAATTGTATATAATATAAACCGTGTTTCATGACGAGTCCGGTTATATTTATTACATATTTTAGATGTTGATGTTTTTTCTTATATATAGAGTCAAAGTTCATAAAATTTCACTTTGACTAAACTTAGAACGCAGAGTAATTTGAGACTAGGGAGTAGTACAGACTTCTTCCTCAAAAATAAAATAAGCTCCGATGCAGGCTAAGACTAGGCCTCCTTTTCGGAAAAAAAAAACATGCCGATTTTAGGTTGAAAAGGTAAATGTTCTTGCATAATGGGCGGGTGGGGACAAGCCTGATGGTACGGCAGGGAGCCCATGCAGCTGATTGGACTTCATTTGTCGTCTGGCTTGTCAACGATCGGTGTGCTAGGTTGTCGTTCGAAATCTGAAAATATCTGGCTTTGCCGTTCGTGGCTTTATAATCAAGCAGCAGCTGGGTGCCTTCCGTCGACAGAGAGATGTGTTTCTATTTCTCTTTATTGCGTACTGGTACGTCCGATGGGTTTCATGCATGCTACTAGTTGCTAGGCACGTTTAGTTTCCAGTTCCCATGGGCGCAGCCGGCGGCGAGCGAAGCAGCGGCGCAGCTTACATGAATGCGGTCGTCCGGGAGGAGGCGGCGGACGGCACGACGGTGTTCCGGCCACGGGCGGCGCCTTCTCCTCACTCGCCGGTGCGCACCACGGTGGCTTTGACACTCTGGCTTGGAGCCATCCACTTCAATCTGTTACTCGTCTTGGCGTCGGTCTTCTTCTTCCACAAGCGCACTGCCGCCTTGTATGGAGTTCTTCTTCTCCTTAATTAGCCTGTCTTCTGCTACTCCATTAGCTGCCATTATTGCTACCTGTACGATTTAGTATGTGCATGCATGCTGCAGGGTGCTAGGCACGCAGCTCTTCCTGGCGTTCGCTCCTGTCAGTTATACCAGCAGATTCGGCCGCAGCATCGCCAGGTTCATCTGCAAGCACGCGGTCCACTACTTCCTGATCACTCTGCATGTGGAGGACTACGCTGCATTGGATCCAAACACATCTTACGGTAGGTAATCTCATGGATGGATTCTCTAATCTCGCAAACATATACTCCCTCCGTTTCAAAATATAAGATGTTTTAGCTTTGTAAACTGATATATCTAGACCCTCTTTTAGTTTGTAGGTTCACTCTGAATCTACACACTAAAAAGATCTAGATATACTTCTTTTATAAAGTTAATTAAAACATCTTATATTTTAAAAGAGAGAGTGATTGGATTTCTTCTTAACTTGCAGTTTTTGCATACGAGCCGCACGGCGCTTGGCCCTTGGGGTTGTGGGTCCTCTCAGCCCCCATGGGGTTTATGCCTACACCAAAGTTGAAGATTCTAGCAAGTAGCGCGGTATGTATATACTCTACTACTGCTAACTTAAAGCAGACGAGCCTCGCTACTCCCTCTGATTTATATTACTTGTCACTAAAATAGATGTATCTAGACATGTTTTAGTGCTAGATATATCCATTTTAACGATAAGTAATATGGATCGGAGGGAGTACAAAAATTCAACGTTTTGGTAGTTAACAAAATGATGTTCAATTTAAGCCTTCTACACGCCTTTCCAGAGGCAGATATGGACGTGGCTGGGGCTAGTTCCGGCGTCAAGGGAGAATTTCTGCCACTATCTCACATCCGGTTATAGTTGCGCGGTGGTGCCGGGAGGACTGCGTGAGATGCTACACATGGATCATGACCATGACTCCGAGGTTTTGCCTAATTTGCAACCACCTTCTTGCCCCACTTCATATATAGCATTATACTATATATTACTAATAAATGAATAATACCTCCGGATTTTTTGGCAGGTTGCTTTCATCAAATCAAGAAAAGGTTTCGTTAAGATAGCCCTGCAAACTGGCAGCCCTTTAGTCCCAGTTTTCTGCTTTGGACAAGTAATTAACATCCACATTTTTCATTACTGCTTGTATATACGTTACGCATATCCATGATACTTTCTCTGTTTCAAAATATAAGATGTCTTAGGTTTATGAAGAAAACATATCTAGTATCTAGATTCACTCCAAATCTAAGTCAACCTATATAATAAAAGAAGTCCAGATACATTTGGTTCACAAGGCTAAAACATCTTATATTTTAAAACGGAGGGAGTACTAATCAATATGAATATACAAGTTACGGTTAAACACATCCGTCCAATTAAATCTAATGGCTTAAAAAACGAATTGAAAACCTAAATATATTTCGCTCAAAAGTGCACTTAGGAAGGAGTTCCGCCTCTTCATTGCTTAAGAGGAGAAAAACATGGGGGGCCTAGGCCAAAAAGAAAACAAAGAACATCACATCACCACAAAAATGTATTCCCGAAACTATGGCACTAGGTGCGTTGGGTTCTTTGCCAGTACTACAATTTTGGCTCTTGCTTCGTTTTTAATTCTTTTCGAAACCATGAAAGGCATTGCGGAGGTGTTGTTGAAGCCCTAGAATCCATTTCATTCCCGATTTCCATCTCATCAATGTGATCACCATAGCCCTTTGGATGGAGCTCCCGGCTACGATACCCAAGCCTCTCAACAAATGACCATGTTAACTGATGTGCTTGGAGGTGTGAAGAGGTGTTGATGCCCAATCCACATGGCATTGGGTACAGTTGTTGGCATACCTGTTACCGCCGGAACACCGAGATGCCATGTCTTCCGGATGCGGACGCCTATTGACGGTCGCTCAGGAGTTCTTCAGTCAGGCTACCTGGCAGCATACTAGTCGTCTTCATGATGCTTAGTCCTTTTTTAAATACTGTTTTTGGCTGGTTGATCTATGTAGCAACTCTAGCTGTATCTTGAATTGGTGACTTGTTACTTTTCACGTTGGCTTAATAAATGGCTATGTGCATCAATTGATGCAGAGGCCGGGGATTTTTACCCCCATTTCGAAAAAAAACATGGCATTACCTGGCCAGATTCTCTTAGAGCAGCGCAATTCAGAACATTCGCGAGTTGTAGTTTCGGGGACCACTTTACATAGTTGTCATAGTGGGTAATGGGGCCATTCTATTACTGCAAGATGATAGGTTGTCCATAGTTGTTTCTCGAGGGTCACCTTGGAAAATATTTCGGATTTTGATGGCGCCCAAACCTTCCAAACCATGGGGCACCCCGGATATGGGGTGGAGCCGATGGTGAATTGGGTATGGTAGGGCCAAGGAAAACGACTTATGCCATCAGAGCAGAGCTTCAAGTTATGGTGACATTCATGTCAATAAGAAGAGCCACATGCTGGTTTTTGATTAATAGGTCGACAAACTCAACCATGTAATATTTTGTGAAGAGATGGATGTTGAGGTCGAGCATCCATGTCTTGTGCTAACTGGCCTGATCCACAATCATGTTTATCCTTTTGCAAGCCCTAAAAAGCAGAGGCTACGAGTCTTTTAGACAAGATCCATTCAGCCAAGCTAAAGCCAAAATTTAGAACTTTTTTCACCCCCAAGGATATGGAGGTTGGTCTCGAGAAGAGCATGGCATCCATATCGTCGCCGAGAGGTGGGAACCCCACCCAAGGCATGTGACACAAGACCCATTTGTTCCAAAACCACCAAAGCCAAAGGCTTGGGAGAATTTTTCTAGATCCATGATGCAAAGTCTTCCCATGGATTTCTGCCTACAGACCCTAGGCCATTTCACCTTGCATTGCCTCCCTGAGACGTCCTCTTTTGTAGGCCACATTAGCTTCTTCACTTCTTCACAAAGAGTTTGATTGTTCCTTTGCCGACTTTCACGACTGTGAGGGAAGATGTGTAGGTAGGTTAGGGTAGACTTAATGATCGTGTTGTACGACCCGCCATGTTGATGAATCTTCCAATTAAGCCAAGGTGCTAGCTTCAAAACCATCTTATCCATGATGAGTTGGAAAACTGCGTCTTGGGTAATGATCAATGTTCTGGCATTGTATAGGGGCGATGGTGCTTTTGATATGCTGGCATAAAATCCAGTGACTTCCCTAAAGTTCTGTAGAATTCCCTTTAGGCTGAGCATGCCATCCTTGATTGGTCGCAAAAATACCACTGCATCGCCCCCCCCCCATAGGTAAAAATTCTCATGTGTGTGTATCCTCCAGACATATGGGATAAAAGTCTAGTCTTTATTGCCAAATGAAAAATCAATGTGGAAGATCAAATATGACATTGATGTACGAGGATATATGCGGAACGCATATGATGCGATAATGACCTTTTGTCCGGTCTCTGTAAACCTAACCGTCAAAATTCTCACCCACCCAGGTTCAATCCTTAGGGATTGATACAATGTGTTTTATTTAATTATAGTGCATGCACACATATGCGTTAAGTGGGGGCATCGTGTAGCAATTTTAAGTGAGGACGGTGGTGCATCTAATATTTCCATGTGTTTGTAAAATGTGTGTCACTTTGTACTCTCGCAAAAGAAATACCCAAATTGATAGGGAGCGAACATGCGAATTTTAGTCCCGTGGAACAAACACATCGGCAACCATTTAATGTTCCAGCATACGGTGGGTAGAAACTCCTGGCTTTTTTTGGCTGCCACGGGACAAAGTTTCTTGAACCCACATCTTTTTTTCCTAGCAATTTTCTTGTAATCGCATTGATGCGGAAGTGAGCAAACATTCTGTCGATTATTATCAACAATATGGTTGTTAGTTGTGTTTTTCCTAACTTATTTTACAATGTTATATGAGAAATTGTCTCCACCAAAATAGAAAATGTTACTTAAGAAAGCGGTAAAATGTAGAAATCAAGTTGTATACAATATAACACACCACATTTCAAACTGAGCTAGTGATAGAATTTGGTTCCAAAGATTTCCTGGCAAAATACAAATAATAAGTTTGTACAACTACACATATTATAACACACCGCAATATCAAACTAGGCTTATGACACCATTGGTTCCAAACATTTCATGGCAGTTCCTTATTTCTATAAGTATACTCTTTTAGCGTCACTCTTCAGTTTCTTAACCATGGATTATCTTATTACTCTTTGCTATCCAATTAGGGAAATCTTTACAATTGGTGGAGGCCCAAAAGTATATCACTTATGAAGATCGCTAGAGCAATCAAATCTCCCCCAATTGTCTTCTGGGGAAAATTTGGGTAATTCGGTGTTTTCGGCTTGTTGTCATGACATTGATCATCTTATGTTCCAAACACACTTTTTTCTAGAATACGAGATTTAATACTTTTTATTTAACCAGTATTATTTAGACGCGCACATACACATATAGGACCTATGCCTGTTTACTGTATACTTGTTTATATATGACTGAATGTATATACTTGTTTATGCATGACTGAATGTATACTTGTTTATATATACATATTGATAAAAAATTAAATATGGCCGAATATACTTGTTTATGAAGGACACATATCCCTTTCGGATCACCTATGCATGTGTTTGTTGGAAGACCAATAGAATTCAAGAAAAATGATCAGCCTACCATGGATGAGGTGACAAACCTTGTTGCACTTTCAATAGTGTCTTTTTTGCGCATAGTATTTTCCTTGCACCATCCCACAAGGCCCCAAGGATCATGTGAGTATAAATCAGAAACAAATGGTTGCTATTTCGAAAAGTGCAAAATAATAAAATATGAGCTTGTTATTTTGGCTTAGTTGATGAATATTTCACAAAGTAACAATGACAACTGCAACGCGCCTTCTGCCTGTGCTAGTGTCAATAGTCGTTGCTAGATGGTACATCGACCTATTTATAGTTTTTATTACTTTTAGCACTCTTTGTATTGTTGATGATGGTTACTAATAGATCTGTGGAATTTTGCAAAAAACAAAGTGAGCCCTTTGAAAGGTCACAATATAGACAAGAGAACGGTGAATAGGACAACTAAAATTATGCATGACTGAATGTATACTTGTTTATATATACATATTGATAAAAAATTAAATATGACCGAATATACTTGTTTATGTAGGACACATATCCCTTTCGGATCACCTATGCATGTGTTTGTTGGAAGACCAATAGAATTCAAGAAAAATGATCAGCCTACCATGGATGAGGTGACAAACCTTGTTACACTTTCAATAGTGTTTTTTTTGCGCATAGTATTTTCCTTGCACCATCCCACAAGGCCCCAAGGATCATGTGAGTATAAATCAGAAACAAATGGTTGCTATTTCGAAAAGTGCAAAATAATAAAAATATGAGCTTGTTATTTTGGCTTAGTTGATGAATATTTAACAAAGTAACAATGACAACTGCAACGCGCCTTCTGCTTGTGCTAGTGGCAGTAGTCGTTGCTAGATGGTACATCGACCTATTTATAGTTTTTATTACTTTTAGCACTCTTTGTACTGTTGATGATGGTTACTAATAGATTTGTGGAATTTTGCAAAAAAAAAGTGGGCCCTTTGAAAGGTCACAATATAGACAAGAGAGCGGTGAATAGGACAACTAAAATTTAGTTAACAAAGTTTAGAATTTTTTTTGTACAAGTTGCCCATAAGCACCCCCCAAACATGCGATTACATGAAAATAAGCTTGCAGAAGAGTATATCACACAATGTAAAGGAGTTGAGTTAGAAAATTGCAACGACAAGTATGTAGTCCCCATGTCGAGTTCTTGTCGCAACCTGTTATCATCATTGGAGAGCTTCAGATAAAGTGTCATGAGGTTAAATAAAATCCACTTATATTTCCTTGAGTGTATGTCACCAAATCCGTGCCCAGTCACCTCAAGTAGATCTTCACACAAAGTAAGTTATCTCGAAACGAGAACATATTCTTGACTCCTACCATAAAGCATCCAAGTAACACGTAGTTATGTAGGGCTTGAACCTCCAATAGTTACAACTAGTTTGTATATTCACTTGGATTTGGGATACATGTAAAAAAAATTAAGAAAATATCTTACAAATCCCACTAAGTTTCCTTAAAGGATTGGAATTGAGTAGGCACGAACTCTCGAGCACAAAGCATAAGCACAAAGGGGAAGGGAGGGGAGACTTCAACAACCTCTCAATCTCCTCTCCCTCTCAAGGAGTAGATGTTGACCCTCCAATACTTAAAAAAATAGAATGTATATTCATCACAATTTTGATCATTCTATTTGATGAACCTCAGTATTCTATATACAAGTTGCTAGTAGGTTTGAAAATTTTGACCACACTATTCTAGATACTCATCACAAATATTTACTCTTTAAGTAATTTAAAATAATATATAATTATGCGAAGGTATGTAATAGCCTATGGATAATTGAAAACATTTTTTGTGGGACGCCATGCTAGTTCTTAAGAAAACAACCTAAGGATTTCGTACATATATGTAATGACGCAAGTGTGTATGTGATGATTGCAGATAAATGAAGTCCATGAACGATTCATCATCGCTTTGCAAGACCTTTTCAACAAGCACAAGAATAAAACATGATCCCCCAACCTCCAATTAAGAGTCATATGAGTATGGACTATGGACAGACACAGAACAATTGTACCCTTGTGAGAGCATCTATAATGGATGATCTAAATTAGCTTCATGCCCCCCAAACCTGATTTTTAGGGCGCAAATGGACAAACATAGAACAAGTGTATTGGTGTTTGAAATTGAAGTTTGAATGTGTGTTTTGATCATTTGCTAGATAGTTTCTGCCCTAAAATACATCATTTGAAAAACCAAAAATCACTTTTGTGCCCAAAACGGCTGCCCTATAATTTTTTTCGCATGTCCTTTAATAGGTCATCCATTAGAGATGCTCTGGTAGCGAAGGTCTATTCACAATGCCAAGCATTCCATGCCCAGGAACTAATTAGCAGGACTATTTCTCTGTTCTCAATTGCTCATAGTATGATGCTCCAATGATTTACAAGGATAAACAGAAAATGTTACAAAAAAAACTTCATATATACCACTGAAAGTTTCATCTGCTCAAAATATGCCATGTCTTGGATATCTTGACCGATCGATCAGATGCTCCTGGCGATCATTTCCTGCTGGTACCTCCGGTACGACTCCTGCTTCTCCAGCAGGAACTTGGCGTGGAACCTCGCGATGAACTTCTCCGCCAGTCTGTCGATCTCGTTCACCGCCACATCACCCTCGCCGGCGTCTTCTTCCCCCGGCTTCTCCTCCTCCTCTTCCAGCCAGCACAGGTACCCGCACTCCGCCGTTTCGTCGTCGTCGCACACATCCACCACCTCCTCCTCCCCCTCCGTGGCCGCCGCCGAGTACTCGCGGTACGACGAGCGGCTGGCGTACTCCAGCTCATGCCTCCCTCGGGCCGGGGAGGAGCCGGCCGTGAACTGCATCTTCACGAAGGCGGCGATCTTGCTCGACCGCTTCTTGCCGCGGCTCCTATTCGTGGACCGGCCTCGCGCCGCAGCCGTCCTCTTCTTCTTGCTGAGTATCACGTCGGTGAGCAGGGCCTTGAACTTGGCGACGGCGCGGAAGACGTGGCCGACCTGCGGGTAGATGTGGGAGTGGAGGATGGAGTCGATCTTGGGGGAGATGGAGCTCGGGAGGAGGGCCTCCACGTGGAACAGTGGAGCCATGGCGGACGAGGTCGAGGTGGTGAGCTCGCCTGCGCGACTCCCATGGGTTTATATACACGACGCTCGTGCGTTTCATGTAGCTGCGCTGCGATGCCATCGCTTATGCATGCCCATTGCCAAGCTGGGTTCGTGATTCTCACTGCGTTCTAAGTTTTTTATTGTTCGCCTATAAAAATGTGCTCGGGCAGCGCTTTTCTGCAATTTTATTTCTGTTTTGCTAAATACTTCTCATTTTACGTAGAAATACCTTCAAATTTAACACTAAGAACTATGAATTCTAAACATTATGAATCGTACAAGAATACAAGAACAAATCCCGTTAAAAAAATATACAAGAACAAATGACGTGACTACCGAACTACCACAGGGGCGGACCCAGGAAGGGCTTAGTGGAGGCCTTGACCCCCACTTAAACTTCTGAATTGTAATAAAATCTTCACATTTTTACAAGAAAAGCCTTTTATTTCCTTAAATTTGCTGAAAAGGTGCCCCCACTCATATGTTTGGCCCCCACTAAAACTTTCTACTGGGTCCGCCCCTGAATATACACAATATAGTTTGTTCACATTTTTTAAATTCACATGTAACTACAAAAACTTTCCTTTGTTCTTACTCCATATGTCGAGAAATGAGGTGGAGTCTGCAACAACATGGAGTAGAGGATCTCTCCAGAGGCTAGATTCTGAGGTAGACATAGCAAATCCATTAGTGTCGGTGGAGGCGAGGTAGGAGTTAAGAGTTTCAAGTTCCTGCAGCTTAATTTAGGGTTATAATGGGGGATCGACGATAGACAAGAAAATGTGTTCCCTCTGGGGTTAGAGGATCATCCAAGCAGAGACGTGACTGATAATTCTAGGGATCAGGTGGGTGGGTGGGAGAAAAGGCGGTTATCCTTATTAGGGAAGAGTTGTGTGATACGACAGTAGTGCGACCGTAGACGGATAAGATGGCTGGTGTTTTATGTATAGGGTAAATCAGCAAGATGGTGAAGGTGGAGGTGATATCCTCTGAAACGAGAAAGAAGTGTAGGGGCATGGGAGGGGGCGACGAAGTAGAATATTAGTTAGCAACGTGGTTATGGGATATGTTTTTAGGTTAAGGAGAAGTGAAGGATTCTGAGTTGTTGTACAGAGATCCAATTACTAAATTTCCTTTGAGTTTCGGGTGACTTACTAATGATGCCCGTAATTTATTCACGGAGAAAAATTGCGATGTGCTATTTTTTGTCATGTGCATCATGTGATGCACACATTACGCACAATGCGTAGGCCATTGTGTATTTGTGTGTATATGAAGATGGTGTATCACAAACATGAAAAAGCGAGAGAGGGAGAAGATTATCTCAATCATGTCTAGTACGTATTTGGGATTCGATAAACAAATGGAGTCGTGATGATCAAGGCTATAATCCAAAAAAAGGCAGTAGAAAATGTGGCTGAAACACTGTTCCTTTTGGATGGCTTGAAGATTAAAAAGGTGAAGAAGGACACACCTCTTCATGCATGACATATTATGGGTCAATTAGAGAGGAGGAGGAGGAGGGGCTGGCATCATCAGGTGGTGTAGCTCGAGATTCACAAGGCTTACAAGTGCTTGGTGCAAGCTCTATAGAGAGATTATTGAACATTTGGTAGTTGAGGCATTGGCATTGAGAGATGCAGAAGGTTTTGCCAAGGAACATCAGTTTGGTCTAGTCATTTTTGAATCGGATTGTGGGGAATTGATTCGTCCATGGCAAGATAGAAATAATCAACGGGTTGTTATTGGACTGCTATTACACGAGATTGATGCATTTTTGTAGTTTCTTTTACTAGTTTTCAACTTAGCTTTAATTTGTTTGCAGAAATGCCAACTTAGTAGGCCATGAGTGTGTGCGATATGCTTGTGCGCACTTTTGGTCTACGGTTTGACTGGTAATGGTAATAAAAAAAAAGAACACATGCATCAATTTCGGGGGAAAAAAAAGGTGATGCCGATTCAGCTGTTATAAGTTAATTATAAAGTAGGCGGGTTTCCCCAAAACAGAAAAAGACATGTGGCGGAGCAGTACGTACCGCTGATTCAGGTAAGACAACAAACCCTTCACCGTGCCAGCTGGAGAAGGTTGCTGTTGATTTGGGAACATAATTTATTATTCCTTTGGATATGAAAAGGACACATCGTATGTACTACTCCCTTTGTTTTGAATTGTAAGATGTTTTTAAATTTGTGAAAAATGTATGTAGACTTGTTTTAATGTATAGATTCTTCATTCATTTTTTTTTTTGGAAATGGGCGCATTTATTAATAATTCTGTTTAAAGCTTACACCCGGCCTCTGCATAACCAAGATGCACACAACCACACGAATGACAGAACTAATGAAAAAGTACACAAACATTACAAAAAGGCACAAACTAAATAAATGTGTAGAATCTGTTATCGCCATATTTTGGCCTATGAAGGAGATGGGCCGTGATCAAGATGGGCTTAGAAGATACATATATTCAACGTGTGGTTGGATCGGCCTAGTGCGTAGATTTGGGCTGAATTGCCCGTGTATCTTGTATCGTAGTAGGTTTTGTTTCAGTTTAGGTTCCGTTTCAGTTTAGGTAAAGATAGAGTTGTAAAGTTACTTCAAAAGTAGAGAGTCTCCGGACTATAAATATGTACCTAAGGTTATCGAGAAAGGAGGACAATCACGTTCACAACAAACACAATCTCGGCGCATCGCCACCCCTTGTTTCTAGGGTTTTTTCTCGGGTAAGTGCCATGCTGCCTAGATCGCATCTTGCGATCTAGGCAGTATTTACTTATGCGTTGTCCGGTGTTACTCGTACTGAAGCCTTGTTGATGGCGAGTAACACCTTTACCACAGATTTGTTAGAGCTAGCATCGGTACTTTTACTACGATTGCTTGTTTGTGCTACCTCTAGCTATCTCGCCGTCTTTGCACCTTTTTCCCGGGTGTGAAGGTGGCATCTTGCTTGATTTCTGCTTAGTCGATTCGATCTGTTATAGTCGTGCCTTGTTCATCAAGGTTTAGTTTAATATCTGCGTGATTAGGCCTCACAAACGGGTTGAACGATCCGGTAATACGTAAAGTATGGTTTATTGATCTTAGAGGGGATGTTCCGGGAATTGACGTTATGTTGGTTTTTAGGCCTTCTCTAGGATTAGTTTTCTACTATTTTTCGTATCTACTAGGCTCAACTACGCGCGGGACGTTCCGGTTGCGTGGTGAAAACACCAGACTATCGTGGATCGATTTGGCTTGTAGTAATTAAGCAAAAACCCCATGTTATCGTAGATCCGATGCAGAACCATGGGGTTAATCGGCTCTGAAAGTCGATTTACAGGGAAACCTGGGAGCCGATCACGGCTTGAATTTTACGTATACTTGTCTGCCATGCAGGAAACCAATCGGAACAATCCATCACCTTCCTGACCAGGTATAGGTCAGGTGGCACGCCCTCGAACCAATACAGGACGCGTGCGTGCTGGAAGATTTGCGGGCCGTTGACCGAGGGACCAGGGCCCACCAGCCGCTCTGGGAGCCTCCCGGCTCTTCGTGTTGCTCGTCGCTGCCCGCCGGTGAGTTTTGACAGGCAACACATTCTGGCACGCCCGGTGGGACCTTCAACAACGTCTACATCAATGTCCGACGCTGCGATGGAGAACAGGCCGGTCACGTACGACGAGCTCCCTGCTGAGCACAAAGCGAAGTATGACGAGATCAAAGGGCTCTTCGAAGCCGACCTCATCGGCTCTTTCGAGAGGACCCGTACGCGTGGCATCAAATGGAAGGGATTCTCCCCCGAGGGTGCTCTCGATGAAGTGGATCTGTCTGTTCCTTCGGAGGAACGATCCAGGGCTCTACGACAGGAGGTCAACTACATGGTGGCTCATTCTCTGCACCGCCACTCTGAGAGCCTGGTGAACGCTTTCGAGCGGGTCGCGGTTCGCGTAGTCCAGGAAATCATGAAACATCAGTACTCTCCGTCGGGACCCACTTTAGGGACCCACCAAGGAGAAAGACCGCTCCACACCAGGCCGCAACTGCCATTCACACTCGCGGCTCCAGAGCCGCCAGGATCAGCGGCATACATTGTCTACAAGGCCGGAGGCGATCCAGGTGATTGCCAATTCCTGTTCGAGCCACCCAAGGAGATCCCGCATGGGTACATATGTGCCTACGTGCCGGACTGCAACAACCTGGCGCGTACCAGCCAGATCGCAACCGCAGGAGTGTCCGTGGCAGGGGTTCCTGCTGCGGGATCGTCAGGAGCAGGCGTTCCTGGAGCAACGATGTCCGGGATGGATGCTGACAAACAGGCGTGGCTAGCCAAGTATGCCACTGGAACAAGCCACGAGAATCTAGCCCCTGCAGCTCAAACAGTGGACCAAATCGCTACCATCCTAAGAGATCAGTTCGGCTTCGTGCCGAAAAGGCGCACAATCGGCTACTCAAAGCCGTACCCCAACGAGTTTGACCTGATTCCACTGCCACCCAAATATAAGCTCCCTGAGTTCTCAAGATTCAGCGGGTCAGAGGGGTCAAGCTCGATCGAGCACGTAAGCCGATACCTGGCACAGCTAGGCATGATTTCGGCATCGGATCAAATGCGCGTGAGATTTTTTGCACAATCTCTCACAGGACCAGCCTTTGGGTGGTACACCTCGCTGCCACCAGATTCAATTCGCACCTGGAAGCAACTAGAAGAACAGTTCCACATCCAGTACCATTCAGAGGCTACCGAGGCTGGCATTGCAGACCTGGCGCAAGTACGACAGAAGCGGGGAGAAACCGTAGCCGAGTATATCCAGCGCTTCAGGACCATCAAGAACAGATGTTACTCGGCTCGTTTGACTGAGAAGGAAGCAATCGAGCTCGCGGTGTTGGGTCTCTTAGCACCCATCAAGGACCTGGCTTTCCAAGTGGAGTACAACTCACTGGCGCACATGGCCCAGAAACTGACGATGTATGAACAGCGCCACCCTGAGTTATACCAAGACAGGTTCAAGCGGCCCGTAAGCCTGGTCGTTACAGAAGAAGATGATCCTACACAAGACCAGGAGGTAGCCGTGGCTGAGTGGGCTCGGGGGGCAGACCCCGTGTCCTGCAAGTGGGTGAAGCAGCAGGGGCCTTTGAAAGGGTTTGACTTCGACGTGGGCAAAGCCGAGCAGATATTCGACTTACTGCTGAAAGAGAAACAGCTGAGGTTACCCGAAGGCCACAAAATCCCTACTGCTCAGGAGATGAACGGGAGACCATACTGCAAGTGGCATCATTCGTTCACCCACACCACCAACGATTGCAAAGAGCTACGTCGCCAAATCCAGATGGCAATAGAACAAGGCCGCCTGATCCTCGGCCAGTTCGCCATGAAAGTGGACACGAACCCGTTTCCCGGTGTCAACATGATAGAACTCGATCGCTCCGCGAGACGTCAACTGGACTTTTCGTTCGGTGTCAACATGGCTGGGTCTGGGTACCACCATGAGATGTACAGGGCAGGAGGTGATCACTCTCGGGGCAAAGAAAGAAAGCAGGCTGGTCCACGCGACCGGCCCAGTCACAATGACGGGCGACACTTAACAGAGGAATAGGTGAGGAGGGTGCGGTATCAGAAGCCACATTCCACGCATCTCCTTAATAAGTATGAGCGTCAGCATGATCAACGGCGCCAGCTCGATGGAGACAATGAAGGACATGAGCACCTCGCCAGGAGACCACCCAAAGAGAAGGAAGGCGCAGACAAACATTGGGATTGCCCCTTTTTCAAGCATTGCTGGGACGTGGGAATGAGCCGATTGCCTACAGCCGATAACTGCCCAGAGTGTAGACAACAAAAGAAGGGCACGAGGCCAGTATCGGTGTTCGAACGTCTAGGGCCTCTCCAACCTCAGAGCCGTCCCAAGGAGTCCACTCGAGCAGAGGGCTTTGAGAGGCCCAGGGATGACAAAGAAGAAGATAGGTTTCACCGTCCAAGGTGGTGCCCCGATGGACTCAGACACACCCAGAAGCGTAGGGTGCAACGGCTGTGTAACTTAGAAGAAGCTGAAGCGCAGTATCTCCACGCGCTGAAGAAAGCACGGCCTGATCTGGCCGTCAAAGTAAGGCAGACTACGGAGACGGAGGGCCGCGCGACAAGGAAAGAGTGGCGCCCCAAGCCAATAAAAGCCGATGCACAGGCATCGGCTGGCACAAACATGGTGTTCGTACTCCCGGCAGAATTCTGCGCGCCACGAACCAATATGCTACCAGTGGCACAGATTGACTGCGGCCCACGGCCAGTTATCTTTGAGAAGCCACGAGAGAAAGGTTACAAACATCTGAAAGCGCTGTACCTGCGGGGCTACATCAATGGACAACCCGTCAGCAAGATGTTGGTGGACACCGGAGCGGCAGTTAACATCATGCCATACTCCATGCTACGACGTTTGGGACGCTCCACTTCGGACCTGATCAAAACCAACGTCACGTTAAGCGACTTCAACGGCCAGTCTTCGGAGACGCAAGGCGTACTGAACGTGGATCTGACGGTGGGCAGGAAAACCATACCCACGTCGTTTTTCGTCGTGAACAGCAAAAGTACCTACGCCGTCTTGCTAGGAAGGGATTGGATCCACGCTAACTGCTGCATTCCATCCACAATGCACCAGTGCCTAATACAGTGGGACGGAGATGAAGTGGAGGTCGTCCATGCAGACGACTCTATCGAGGTTTCCATTGCTGGCATGAACATCTGGGAAGCAGAAGACCAAGAGCCGATCTCTGGCATCAGTTTGGACGGCTGTGAGCGCATTGAAGCTTCAAAAAACGGGGTGAGGCTGGTCTTATCCACTGGCCTGACAGAGTAGAAAGGTCCACGATCATACGTGGTACGGCCGATCCTCGCGATCGGCCACAAAAAATAGAAAGCAACGATCATACGACAAGCAGAACATGTAGTCGTCGCAGGGAGTTGCCCTGCCATTGTAAAACAGTAAGGTGTAAGCCACCCTTGACCAACGCAATCAAAAAGGGGGCCGATTCAGGCAATCGGCCCAAATTATTTTTGTTGCCCTCACCTACTGCTTGCCCTGTGTTTAGCATCGACCTGACAGGTGACGGAAAGCTAGGGTATGGGTTCACATCCGCTGATGAACTAGAAGAGATCGACATTGGTCCTGGGGATAAGCCACGACCAACATTTATCAGCAAGAAATTAGATCCGGGTCTGCGAGGCCCAATGATCGCCCTGTTGAAACAATATCCAGACTGCTTCGCCTGGGACTACACAGAGATGCCTGGGTTAGACAGGAGCATCATTGAGCATCGACTCCCGCTTAAAAAAGGATTTCGGCCATTCCAGCAGCGAGCACGGCAAATGAAGGCCGAAATTCTGGAGGAAGTCAAAAAAGAGGTCGAGAAAATGTTGACAGCCAAGTTAATCAGGCCATGTAGGTATGCGGAATGGATCTCTAGTATAGTGCCTGTAGATAAAAAGGATGGCAAATGGCGGGTCGCCATAGATTTTCGGGATCTCAACAGGGCTACCCCAAAGGATGAGTATCCGATGCCGGTAGCAGAGACGTTAATCAACGCAGCGGCTGGTCACAAGATCTTAAGTTTCATGGATGGCAATGCTGGTTACAACCAAATTTTTATGGCTCCAGAAGACATACACAAGACTGCATTCAGAGTCCCAGGCTCGGTGGGGTTATTTGAGTATGTGGTCATGACGTTTGGACTAAAAAATGCTGGCGCCACATACCAGAGGGCCATGAATTATATTTTCCACGACCTGATCGGCAAGCTGGTGGAAGTCTACATCGACGACGTGGTGGTCAAGTCTGCTTCAGCACAAGGGCACTTGGGCGATCTACAACGCGTCCTGGACCGAACAAGAAAATTCGGCTTACGGATGAATCCAAAGAAGTGTGCCTTCGGAGTGACGGCCGGTCAGTTCTTGGGTTTCTTGGTCCATGAACGCGGGATCGAGATCGGCCTGAAGAGTCAGGAGGCAGTACGAACAATGAAGCCACCCACTACCAAGAAAGAGCTGCAGTCCCTCATCGGCAAGATCAACTTCGTCAGAAGATTTATCTCTAATCTGTCAGGAAGGATAGAGCCGTTCATGGGACTCGTAAAAATCAAAACTGACGAGGAATTTCGCTGGGGGGGCAGAACAACAACGGGCCTTCGACGAGATCAAAGAATATCTGACAAAGCCGCCAGTGTTAGTTCCACCCCAGCCAGACAGACCGTTCTACATTTACTTGTCAGTGGCTGACACGTCTATCGCTTCAGTGGTGGTACAAGTGCATGATGGGCTAGAGCGAGTCGTATTCTACATAAGCAGAAGGATGCTGGACGCAGAGACGAGGTATCCAGATATCGACAAGTTATGCCTCTGTTTGTTTTTTACATGCACCAAGTTGCGCCACATCTTGCTATCAGCAGAGGTCATCATCATATGCAAGTCGGACGTCATAAAGCACATGCTGTCGGCTCCTATGTTAAAAGGCCGATTGGGCAAATGGATGTTTGCATTATCAGAGTTTGACATCCGGTATCAACCTGCGAAAGCAGTTAAGGGACAGGCGCTGGCTGATCTTATTGCTGAGAGGATCAACACTAACATAGCAGCACTATCCATAAAAGCGTGGGCTATGTTTTTCGACGGATCAGTTTGTGACGATGGCTGCGGCATCGGCATTTTGCTCGTGTCGCCCCGGAGGGCAACATTTTCTTTCTCCATCAGATTGTCTACCCTTCGCACCAACAATGTAGCCGAGTACGAGGCAATACGCAAGGGAATGGAATTACTCCTCGAGGCCGGAGCGGAGGCAGTGGAAATTTTTGGTGACTCCAAGTTGGTGATTTCCCAACTCACAGAGGAGTACAAGTGTGAGAGCGAGTCCCTCTTTCCATTATGGTTGCACTGCCGTGAGCTGATGGCACGATTCCGGTACGTAAACTTTACCTGGATCCCGCGGTCGCAGAACATAGAGGCAAATGATCTTGCCCAGATGGCTTCAGGCTACAAAGATGCAGCGGAAGGAGCCGATATTCAGGTACAGCTCCTGGAAGCCGACGACTGGAGAGCCGATATCTTCAATTACTTGAAGGATTCGGCTCGGGGGGCACCTAAACGGATAAGGTACAGAGCCATGAAGTATGTGCTTATTGGGGACGACATGTTCTACAGGACCCTGGAAGGATTATTGCTCAAATGTCTGGGAACAGCCGAGGCTAATCGGCTCTTACACGAAGTACACGAAGGCGCCTGTGGGACTCACCAGTCGGCTCATAAGATGAAGTGGTTGATCAGGCGATCAGGGTTTTATTGGCCTACCATGCTCGAGGATTGTTTTAAGTACTACAAAGGATGTCAAGCATGTCAGATGTTCGGAAAAATCCAGATGGTGCCCGCATCAGCAATGAATCCCATCATCAAGCCTTGGCCCTTCCGAGGTTGGGGCATGGATATGATCGGCAAGATCAATCCTCCGTCAAGCAAAGGCCACATGTGGATCTTGGCCATCACGGATTATTTTACCAAGTGGGTGGAAGCCGTCCCTATGAAGTCAGTAAGCTCAAAGGATGTTGTCGATTTTGTGAAAGAGCACGTCATTCATAGGTTTGGGGTTCCCCAGACTATCACAACCGATGGAGGTTCGGTGTTTACTTCTCACGAGTTCAGGAAGTTCTGTGAGGATTCAGGGATCAAGCTGATTCGGTCATCTCCGTACTATGCTCAAGCAAATGGGCAAGCTGAGGCGTCCAACCAGAGTCTTATCAAACTGATCAAGAGGAAAATCGATGAGCATCCTAGGCGTTGGCATGAAGTTTTATCAGAGGCTTTATGGGCTTATCGCATGTCGTGTCATGGAGCGATAAAAACCTCTCCGTACCATCTGGTCTATGGACAAGAAGCTGTATTGCCTTGGGAAATTACGGCTAGATCGAGACGTGTCACTTTTCAGAACGAGCTAACGACTGAAGAATATGCAGCTTTGATGAATGACAGTGTTGAAGATGTGACTGAGCTTAGGCTGTGGTCACTGGAGAAAATCAAAGAGAACAAGGCCAAAGTAGCTCGTGCCTACAACAAGAAAGTGAAGCCAAAGGAGTTCCACATTGGGGATCTGGTATGGGAAGCTGTGCTGCCTTTGGGAACTAAGGACGCAGCATATGGTAAATGGTCTCTAAATTGGCACGGGCCGTACAGAGTCGACCAAGTTTTAAGAGGGAACGCGTACATGCTTGAGCAGCTGGACGGTGTAAAATTTCCAGTGGCGGTCAACGGCCAACATCTCAAGAAGTATTTTCCAAGCATGTGGGATATGGGACAGTAAAACTAGAAGGGCCGATACATGAGGTCGGCTAAGCAAAGCACGTAACACGATGGACGGTAAAAATGTGGGGGGCCGATTTTCAAAAATCGGCCGATTAAAAACATATATATAGCCGATGCAAGGTCATCGACTCTAGGGTTTCACACAAGTTGCAAACAAATATCAGCCTGCACGTACGAGCTACTGAAGAATGCCTCGAGGGCGTGGAAGGCGTCAGCATAGACAGGTTCCGACTCGGCGATTTCAGCTTTGTTATCATCATCCTTGCTGGACACTAGTTGTTCGCTTGGGGCACGTTTTTCGATAGGAAATTGGAGTTTGGATCGCCCGTTTGAAAAGGGTCGCAGGTTACCGTTTCAAACCAAGAGATGGCCGTTTGACATGCCCAAAGATGCGACCAGATTTAATTTTCACCAACGTTCATGAGGTTGAGAATGGGCGTGCAATGAAACCGTACGATGTCAACGTTCTGGTTTTCGGAGAAGCCGATGGATGGTTATCGGCTCTTTGCGATTTGACCTGTGGGATTGTGGCGTACAGTATGGTGGGAGCCGATGTGGTATTATCGGCTCTTGAAGCAACGACCTATTTTGGCAATTAGCGAAATTAGGGACAAGCAAGAGAAAGATTTGGGGAACGGATTCTCATTCATTTGAAGATAATCGATTACAAAAGGATGGTCGATTACAAAAGGATGGTCCTACTACTGCTACTGCTACTGCTAATGCTACTAAATCCTAATCAAGGCCGAGGTCGTCGTCGCTGCTACCACCGCCGTCCTCCTCGCTGTCTTCGGCGCTGCTACCAGCGTCGTCTTCGCCGCTGCTACTGAGGAGGCCAGTAGGGGCCTCCTCGTCCTCGTCCTCGTCATCGTCGTCGTCTTCGGACCCAGCACGGAAGTACTTCACCGGCTGGTACTCCTTGGAGGAGGTGTCCTCCTCCTCCTCCTCTTCCTCCTCTTCTTCAGAGGAGTCGACGCCATCCCAGGACATGGCGTCGTCGCTGTTGTCCGCCTCCAGCTCCCCGTCGGCAAGGAACTGAATGTTCTCTTCACCGTCTGTCAGGGACGCATCGTCCTCTGACCAGACGGCAAAGTCCCAACCCCTCTCGTCCCGCCATTGTGGGGCGAGAGTGTTGTACGCCGCTGTCGGCGGGTGCTCCGGAGTTGGTTCGCGGTCACTGAGGCTATTGGAAGCGCGGGAGGACAGACCGGAGGAAGCAGAGGAGGCCATGGCAAGAAAGAGGGTTTTTTCCGATGGAGAAAGAGGGTTTTCTGGCTACGGGAGGAAGATGGGAACTGTGAACTGTTCAGGCGGATTTAAATAAAGAGGAATAGTGGAGAAACGGTTCAATGCCATAGCAGTTTCCCAGATTGCGCTGCCAAAATCGTCAAATCATGCACTGCGGAGGAGTTGAGAAGACAGGGCATCATGATGAAGGGGTAGCGTGACGATCCTGTTCTGCCACGCGTTCTGACGTACGCGTAACCCGATGGAGGAAAAAAAAGAGAACCCAGGAGAAGAAAAAACACACAGAGTGGTTTTGGAATTATCATTGCCAAAACCAGGGGGGCATGTGTTATCGCCATATTTTGGCCTATGAAGGAGATGGGCCGTGATCAAGATGGGCTTAGAAGATACATATATTCAACGTGTGGTTGGATCGGCCTAGTGCGTAGATTTGGGCTGAATTGCCCGTGTATCTTGTATCGTAGTAGGTTTTGTTTCAGTTTAGGTTCCGTTTCAGTTTAGGTAAAGATAGAGTTGTAAAGTTACTTCAAAAGTAGAGAGTCTCCGGACTATAAATATGTACCTAAGGTTATCGAGAAAGGAGGACAATCACGTTCACAACAAACACAATCTCGGCGCATCGCCACCCCTTGTTTCTAGGGTTTTTTCTCGGGTAAGTGCCATGCTGCCTAGATCGCATCTTGCGATCTAGGCAGTATTTACTTATGCGTTGTCCGGTGTTACTCGTACTGAAGCCTTGTTGATGGCGAGTAACACCTTTACCACAGATTTGTTAGAGCTAGCATCGGTACTTTTACTACGATTGCTTGTTTGTGCTACCTCTAGCTATCTCGCCGTCTTTGCACCTTTTTCCCGGGTGTGAAGGTGGCATCTTGCTTGATTTCTGCTTAGTCGATTCGATCTGTTATAGTCGTGCCTTGTTCATCAAGGTTTAGTTTAATATCTGCGTGATTAGGCCTCACAAACGGGTTGAACGATCCGGTAATACGTAAAGTATGGTTTATTGATCTTAGAGGGGATGTTCCGGGAATTGACGTTATGTTGGTTTTTAGGCCTTCTCTAGGATTAGTTTTCTACTATTTTTCGTATCTACTAGGCTCAACTACGCGCGGGACGTTCCGGTTGCGTGGTGAAAACACCAGACTATCGTGGATCGATTTGGCTTGTAGTAATTAAGCAAAAACCCCATGTTATCGTAGATCCGATGCAGAACCATGGGGTTAATCGGCTCTGAAAGCCGATTTACAGGGAAACCTGGGAGCCGATCACGGCTTGAATTTTACGTATACTTGTCTGCCATGTAGGAAACCAATCGGAACAATCCATCACCTTCCTGACCAGGTATAGGTCAGGTGGCACGCCCTCGAACCAATACAGGACGCGTGCGTGCTGGAAGATTTGCGGGCCGTTGACCGAGGGACCAGGGCCCACCAGCCGCTCTGGGAGCCTCCCGGCTCTTCGTGTTGCTCGTCGCTGCCCGCCGGTGAGTTTTGACAGGCAACAGAATCTAAGATAGATCAATCCTCAGATCACGCGGCCATCCGTGTCGGGAGAAAATATCCCTCGCCGTGTCCTCCAATCGCGTACATCCCATCATAAATAAGTCGCGAAACTCCATGCGTTGGAGAATATTCCATGATCGGAGGATAGCCGTGGCTTGATAGATAACCTGCATAGGGGAAGACACAATGTTATTAAAAATCTTGTCATTTCTACAAAGCCATAGCGACCATATAATGGCAAGCGCTCCCACCCTAAACAAAGTTCTGTATTTATCAACAATTCCATGCAACCAATTACCAAAAATATTGGTTACAGAACATGGCGGAGATAGACCAGAAGCTATTTGGATGAATGACCATATAGAGCGAGCAAATTTGCAATGGAAGAACAAATGGCGAATTGTCTCATCTTGATGACAAAAAACACATTGTGTACTTCCAAGCCAATTCCTCTTTGCAAGATTATCTTTTGTTAGAATTACCCCTTTCCGTAGATACCATGCAAATATCTTCGTTGCAAGATTCTTCATTCATGAGTATATCTACATATTAATAGAAGTCTAGATACATTATTTATTTCACAAAGGTAAAACGTCTTATATTTTAAAAGAAGAAAGTAGTAGTATAATGGAGTCACGAGCAACGGCGGAATAATCCATGAAAAAAGAAGCTTTTAACTAGTACCCATGATTGCTGCGTCACGCGTCATGCCCCACGTACCGCTTGCTCTCAGCACTACGATGATAACCAGATAGGCCGACAGCCTTTTTATACACCGACTACAAAAGATTAAAGCCATCGGCGTAGGATATTAAGCCGACGGCAGCCGTCGGTGTAGCCTATTAGGCTAACGACAGAGCGACGGTGTCAAGTCTATACCGCCGGCACCTATTTTTCCTTTTTGCCACATTAATCTAGAAAAATCATAACTAAATCATTTAAATTCAGAAAAATACATATAATATATCAAAATTTGCAGAAAAATAAGATCTATCTATATAAACTCAAATAATGCATATTTGTGTTAACAAATGTATAAAAAATACAAATACTTTTGTATAATATATATTTTATTTTCCTAGTGCAAAAAAAGGGGTGTTTTGTGAAGCAACCACCAAATGAAAGTTTTAAAATGATAATACCCCAATTTTTCAAAAATAGTATACCATCTTGAATGGACAATTTTCTAACCTGGATATCTTAAACCTTTCCATCCACCCCTCGTGGAAAATACAAATTTCTGCCGAATCAGGAAGAAGTGGGTTGGATTTGAACTACAGGTACATGATATGATGCTGATGATTTTTTGCAAAAATCATTTTTAGGTTCACAATATGCTATTTCATCATAGATCCAATGAAAGTTTAGTGAGGCTCAGCCCTGAGCCAAGAATCTTCATGCCCGCCGATTTAGAAAGTTTGACGATAGTTTAAAACGGGCATAAAAATTCAAAAAGATTGAAACAATGCAAAATCTCCGTGTGGTGTCATATTATGTGACATGATTGCATGAAAAAATACCAAATTTGGTATATTGATTGTGTCTCAAAAAAACCTTCACAAAATGACCTATCTCAATGCGTGGTTTTCTGAATTTCAGGTCAAATGACCAATGTTAGTACTAGAATCACGGTATAGTTAGCGATAATATGCCCATACCATGCACACATGTGTATCGTGAGATGGCGAACAATGTTACAGGAGGAAGTTTTTCTTTTTGTCGCATCAAAAAGCAATTTTTTATTTTCCAAGTGCAAAAAACAGGGTGTTTTGTGAAGCAACTACCAAATGAAAGTTTTAAAATGATAATACCCCATTATTGAAAAATAATAGATCATATTAAATGGACAATTTTCTAACCTAGATATCTCAAACCTTTACGTCCACCCCTCGTGAAAAAGATAAATTTCTGCCGAATCGCAGGAAATGAGTTAGATTTGAACTACAGGTACATGATATGATGCTCATGATTTTTTGCAAAAATCATTTTTAGGTTCACAATATGCTATTTGATGAGAGATCCAATGCAAGATTTTCTTTTTGTTGCACCAAAATGCCATTTTATATTTTCAGAGTGCCAAAACCAGGGTGTTTTATGAATCTTGACATAGTTTCGGTTGGTCTAATATTAAAAAGTTACGATATATAATTAAATAATGATAGGGATGTCATATTTGGATCCCTCTCATTTTCTTGATCGACTTGGATATATTATTTGTCGAATTATGATTTACGGATTTGTAGATATGAATTATTCAATTTTAAATGAAAAAAAAGTCAAAATATATAAAATTCACTTTATTTTTATTTGGATTCAAGATTATTACTACTTATTTATTGTTGTTTACTCAAATAATTGTATGGAAATTAAAAAAATAAAGACGTCTAACATTATAGTCCAATGGTTAATAGGATTGATATGATAATATTCATAACAAGTTTGATTTTTTTTTGTCGGAAACTCATGTGGAAGGAATGGAGAAGTTAAGCATGATGGGGCTGGAGTAGTGTTAGGATGGATGACCGATTAAAAAGTTTGACTACTTATACAATTTGACATGAGACTAAGTGTACTTAGAATAAAAAATGTCCATGTGAAATTAACAAGTTAAACAATTCAAAAATGTTAAAAACAATTAGGAAAAATTTTGAATTTTTTTTTTTGGAAAAATCTAGGCTGACGGCAAAGCCGTTGGCGTAGCCAAACAGCCGTTAGTCATCTAGGTGGAACCTATACGGTCTACGCCGATGGCAAAGCCGTCGGCATAGCTATATACACCAATGGCTTTTCTACGTCGACGCGAAGAGGGGCTACGTCTAGGGGGTGTACGCCGACGAGGTTTTCGGGCTACGCCGATAGGACCTGGCCGTCGGCGTATCCTTCTTCTCCTGTAGTCAGGGACGGATCTAGGCACGGTGCTACCGGTGCCGTAGAACGGCCGTGCCGCTGCACCGTAAAGAGTATGTACTAATTTTTAAGCCTAAAATTATAAAAAGTATAGATAATTAGTATCATTAAGTCTATTTAGCATCCAGCTCCGGCCCTGGCTGTAGTGCAGGGGGTTGTCTGGAATTTGTTCTTTCCGGACGGCCGTGCATCTGCATGCTGCACAGTGTGAACAAATAAACTCTACAAGTGTGCAGAACAGCTGGATGGGAGGCGCCTCACGTTGATCGTAGTGTCTCCAGGGAATGGGAATGTATGTATGTATGTTGCGTGGTGTCTCGGCCTTGTCAGTTTTGCAGCTGGTTCGACAGACAACCTGGCCTCTGGCGGGCAGTCCTGTCCGAGCTGGCGGTCTCCGATTCTTCTTCTTCCTCCTCCTCTCGTTTTTGGTGCGCCATTGCGTGTGGCCATTGCTAGCTGCTCGGCTGGATAACAAACAGCCATGAGAGTGTGTGAACACGATCGATGAACGGGTTGCATGCGTGCGTATCCCTGAGGGGCCGGGCTGACATGGGGTTGATATGCACCTGGGAGGTCACGCGTCCGGTGCGCGCGATCGCGGGGATCTAGTCGTTGGGATACTGCCTGCTGCCTGCTGGCGACCGCAGCGCTGGTCAGTTGGGGATGCACTGTGAGAGCATCCATCCATTATTCCATGGATCGATCTCAAGGAATTATTTGGAGGCTCGTCCTCGCTCACAGTCACAGTCTCTCACTGCATTGATCATGGCGGACGCACTTTCATCGCACGCAGCAGCAGCAGCAGCCGAGATCTCACATGCATGCATGATCGGCGGATCATGCCGTCGCCCGTCCGTTGTTGTTGGTTAATTGCGCTGCGTCGCCGGCGCGAGAGCGGCTCAAGGCAATGATTGGCGAGAGAAAAAGGTCGGTCGAGACGCCCATCTAGAACGTGGGCCGACAGAGTGTTCGGCCCAATCAAACACCACACACACACACACCCGCTCCTTCCGACCCATATTAGTTGATTCGAAGACCTGGCTCTCTTATACAGCCGCATGCACTATATACTCCCTCCGTTCCTTAATATAAGGTGTATAGTTTTCTTGCACGAATATTAACGCATAGGCTAAATCGAAAAAAATTGATACTTCTAGATGTTAATACATGTAGGTGACCGATATGAGAATAGAGGAAAATAGAGGAATCTCGGTATCTCATCTCTCCAAATCAGTTTGACTCCTAAATTATGTAAAATAAATCCCACGATCCCACCATATACCTTATATTTTGGAAATTTTTACAGAAAACTATACATCTTATATCAAGGAACGGAGGGAGTAGTATACACTTAATCGATCGAGTGTCAATTCCTTACATGTGTGTGTGCTATTCTTTATCTGTTTCATGTTCATGTGAGCCATCGTGAGCTAGGTAGCCTCAAAACAGTGTATAATAGATGAGCGTGTTGTGCGTGTAGGAGAGCTAGGGCTTATCAGTCTCAAAACAGTGTATAATAGATGAGCGCTCTTATATTTAGCATGATGTTGTGCGTGCTCTATTGGCAAGGCTGCTTATTATAAAGCTCAGGGCGTGAGTTCAATTCCCTTCACACACTTTGACATTTTATTATTTGTTTTCTTGTCTGTATTACCACTGATAGGTGGGACCTGTCTGTCGTCGATGAATTCTGTTAAAATCATAGAAATTTGATTAAATTGGACTAAAATGCTCTAGAAATACAAGTTGTGAGACTAATATTGCTCATTTTACAAGATGTGGGACTAAAACGCTTCGACAGCGCAAGATTGTGGGACTAAGATTGTGGGACTAAAAATGTATTAGGGCTTGTTTGTTTACGCCCAAAACCACCGGGGTCAGCATCGATTGTGGCCCAATCCCGGCTATCCAGCCCAGGCAGGTAATTATTCCAGCTTTGCCAATTCTTACTCTTCGTTTAAACCATGTCTGGATTATGACCCAATACTTTCAATGGATTTTTCTTTCACTAGGCCTGGAAAAATAATCTCATCACCTGAGGTATGGAAAATTTTCCAAGAGAGGGCACCGGAAAACAGGATGCGATCGTGATGTTTCCAGAGAGCGGTTTCTATCGGGTATGGAATAAACGAACGGAAACATGATACATGGATTATACGATAATTAATACCAAATGGATTGGGTGGAGCACTTGGATCAACCAATTCCATGTTAGGCTCAGTTCCATGTCCTGGATTTGTTCCGTGACAAACGAACAAGCCCTTATGTTTTCCTTTTTGTTCTCTTTATTTTTTATTACTAGTATTATTCTGTTTTCATTTTTTTCTCTTTTTCATTTTTTCCTATTTTGTTTCCTTTTCCTTTTGTATTTTATTTTCCCTCTTGTCCTTTTTTTTTCAAAAATATTTTTATATTCTAAACCATTTTCAAAATTGTGTTCATGATTTTTTGAAATTGGTTCATGAATGTGAATATTTTAAATCTAAATATTTCAAAAAAAAAGAATCTGAAACGGAAAAGGAAAAAAATCATGTATGGACTAGTGCACATGTACATGTGGACTTTTTGTGTGCATTGCTGGGCCGCCGGGTGATATCCGCACGCGGTGCCTATGCAAGCAATTCTAGGATGGACCGGCCCAATTCGCTTCATCCTCAAACCTCGGGGGCGACGTCGAAGCCACCGAGTAGGCCGGTCACCTGCGCAGGGGAGGGAGCACAAGAGCTTTTCAGTTGTCCCAAGTGAGTTTTTGGGAAGGAGGGGAACCTAGCACGATTGCCAACGCAGTCGTCGATGAGCAGGAGGCCATGTCTAGGGCTGACGGCGGGGGAGATGATCTTGGTCTTCGATCTTGATCTTGCATACATCAACTGAAAACTATGTTCATGGATTTTGATGGGTTTTAGCTCCCTTCTGCTAATTTGCGAGGCTTTGTGGTTCTCATTGGAGAAGCACCATTAAGCTTTAGTGTCACTCATTTGATGCGCTGGAAAAAAGTAGAACCGTCTCCCATTGCTCTGCTCTTGTTGACAACACATTCCAAGAAGCAGAGAGCAGAGCAGAGGGGAGGGCAAATAGGTTTCAGAATTGACTCCATGCCATGCCAACCGTGATGGCAACCAACAAATGCACAAAAAACCCACACGTAAAATCACATCAATCGCTCTACAGGTTGCGCCTTTCTCAAAAGATCAGATCGGTGCGCCCACAACTAGCAAAATATCGCACTGCAGCAGCTGGTGCTACATTTCAGCAACAGAGAAGTTGTTTATCAAGTTGGCAAGAAGATCTTTGCGCGTTATCTAAGGGACACTCATGTGTCCCAACACACCATGGCAAGAGTCACTTCCCGTTATGTCGAGAAGCTGACATGGAGAGAACACACATTTTTTGTTGACAAGTGTTCGGGCGTCAATTGACAAGTGTCTCGCCGATGTCTTGCCGAACTTGCTCATCTAGGGGGAGAAGAGCGAGGAAAGGTGGAAGTCTTTGTTGTCCAAGCAAGAAGAGAAGATCGTGATCGAGAAGGAAAGTGTTGAGACCGAGAAGGAGAAGTCGTCGTGAAGAAAATGAAGGAGGACTTATTCATCTTGATTGCTGACGGCTAGGAACGAATGGCAGAGCGCGGCGTCGTAACCGATCTGACCGATTACATCGATTGGGGATGTGACTAGAGATGTTCTAAGCGCTAGCGTTGCAGATGCCCGAATGGTACTCTAGTTGAGGGGGTGTGTATCAAAGCGCAGGGTGGCGTGACCACTGCCCCCCAAGCGTCGCCGGACTCCAGACTGCACTGCCCGCCGCGAGCTCGCCTTGCGGCTCCGCCGTTCCTCACGCGGGCAGGGGCAGGGGGGTCCTCGGTCCTTGTCGCCGGTCGTCGGTGTCCCCACACAGCAGAACGTGAAGTGCAGAGGGACGATGGTCGGAGTGGATCTGGGATTAGGGTCGTACAATACGAACAAATATAAACCGGCCCCCCGTGTTTTGGTGGAAGTGAATCATCAAATTTTAAAACACCATCGATTGTGTACGTGCGCCTCTTCTGTGACTGTGAGGTAGGACGAGCCAAAAGTATCCACCAATAAAAAAAACCGAACAAACGTAACCTCGTTGTGGCCAAATTAAACTACTACTATTAGTGAAGGTACTGTTTCGGTGTTCACACAAGCTGGAACCAGCATTTCCATCCAACCAGCTTCCTAGTTTTCCTATGGTTGTTTGATCTTATGTTCTGCAGCATCGACCTTCCTTTTGCCATTCCTACGGTTGATCCTGGGTGTGCCGGCCTCCCTTCCGAACAGACCCTCACTTGTCGATCTCTGCTCGCTCCCGATCCGGCCAGCCGCTGCGCCCTGCCGTCCGTCGCCCCTCCATTGCTGCCCCAAGGTAAGCTTAGCTTCTCCCCTTGCGTTTTTCAGCTTGGATTTGCTTGCTTTCTCTGTTGCATTGTCTGAATCGGAGAAAACCATAGGCCTTTGAGAGATTGACATGGGGATTTAGGTGGGGAAAAGAAAGGGGTGTGATCGATCTGAAAAGGTAACATCATGTATGTGTTTCCTTGTTTTAGTCTGATTTATGCATGAGTTTTGGTGTGAAATTTTCATTACGTGCTAACTGAACAGATAACAGTGCCAAAGGGGCAATCAGCGACAACCAAGCGAGCAAAACCAGTCTCCTCTCTGATGTTTTCTCTAGTGGTTTTCGCCATTCCCTCGCGCGCGGCAGCTGCGGCTCCACCAACAGGCCACGGTCTTCCTACTCTTTTGGTACAGTTCCCATCTTTTGGCAATGATATCAGAAACTTCGGTTTGGCCAAGTTCTTGCAATAATTAGTTGTACGCCATGATGCGATCCAAATTAATGGACTTAGATTTCTCCAGATTCAGATGTATTAGCCATGTTTTAGTGCTAGATCCGAATCTAGATAAGTCCGGGTCCATTAATTTTGATAGGAAGGAGTAGCTCAGTTTGTCGAAACTCTTGCAATGAAGAGTCTCGGAGCTGTGGATGTTCCGCCTTTCATGAATTAAACTATAGTTCATCTTGCCATCATTCTGTTTACTCAACTTTCTGCTTCTTATGCTGTAATTGCAGGTTCTATACCTCTGTGGCTGTGCCTAAACAGTGAGTAATACTACTATTCCAACTCTCTGTTCTTTCCTGATATTTTTCCACATATCCCACCAAGAAAGAACTGCCCAACCTATGCAACTGTTGATGAAGCAATCTTGTACGTAGTATCATTTAGTTGAAACAGAGTCCTCGGATCGTTGATCCTGGTGTACCAACAACTGAAATGATTCTACCAACCACCCTTGCACTCTTGGCTCTTGTGCCGCTCGCCGTGGCAGCTGGTGACAACTCTACTCCCTCTGGGCAAATCCTCCTAAACTGCGGAGCATCACAGCAAAACAATGATGACAGTGATCGTACCTGGGACGGGGACGCCGTCTCCAAGTTCGCGCCGTCGGTAAAAGGAGTCGCAGCCACTGCTTCGTACCAAGATCATTCGCTCCCCTCCAAGGTCCCTTGGATGACTGCCGGCATCTTCACTTCAAATTACACCTATTCCTTCCCTGTCAGCTCAGGCCGCATGTTCTTACGCCTCTACTTCTATCCGATTTCTTATGGAAACTATACTGTCTCCGATGCCTACTTCAGTGTCACCACAACAAACCTTGTCCTCTTAAATGAGTTCAATGCTTCACAAACAGCTCTCTCCAGTGCCTACTTCAGTGCCATGAGTTCTGCCTACCTTGTCCGTGAATTCTCGGTGAATGTTTCTACCGGCAGCCTAGACCTCACATTTTCCCCTTTCGGTACATCGGAATGGTTCTTATGCATTTGTGAATGGCGTTGAGATAATACCCACGCCTGACATATTCACAGCAGCTAACACAAGATTGGTCGACGGTGATAACCTAGCCCCCTTCTCATTCAGCCCTGGCACAGCCTTCCAGACTATGTACAGGCTCAACGTCGGAGGCCCATCCATTTCCCCAATATATGATGGTTTTTACCGCTCATGGGGCATTGATTTCCCATACATATTTGGTGCCAGTGGGGTGACCTTCTCCAGAGATAGTAATTTGACTATCGAGTATACACCCCAAGTGCCAGATTACACCGCGCCGCTTGGTGTCTATGATACAGCTCGGTCAATGGGACGAGATACACAGATGAACCTGAAATACAACCTTACATGGATTTTACCGGTTGATGCGGGATTCTCTTACCTCCTCAGGTTCCATTTCTGTGAAATCATGTATCCTATTACCAAGGTGAATCAGAGGTCATTCTTCATTTACATCAACAACCAGACAGTGCAGGAGCAAATGGATGTTATCCTCTGGAGCGGAGGAATCGGCAGAACAACATACACGGACTACGTTATCCTCACAATTGGTTCCGGTCAGGTGGACATGTGGGTTGCACTTCACCCTGATATTTCAAGTAGACCACAGTACTTTGATGCAATACTGAATGGTCTTGAGGTCTTCAAGCTACAGAGTTACGGACTGAACAATCTTGCTGGGCTCAATCCTCCACTTCCACCAGAGCCTGATGACAATCCCAGCCACGGTGACAAGCCTTCCTACTTGCCAAAGGCGTCTGGTGGAGGGAAATCAAAGGGTGTTGCGGGAGCTGTTGGTGGTTTCGCAGTGCTGTTGATCGCATGTTTTGGCATTTTCATCATCTGCAGAGGAAAGAAGAAGATAGCAAAGGATTATGGTAACCACACGGGGTTGACACTGCCTTCCAGTCATTGCCGCCACTTCTCATTTGCTGAAGTTCAGGCTGCTACCAAGAATTTTGACCAATCCTTCCTACTTGGCACAGGTGGGTTTGGGAATGTGTATCTGGGAAAGATAGATAGTGGCACCAAGGTGGCAATCAAGCGTTGCAACCCAATGTCTAAGCAGGGTGTTCATGAGTTTCAGACAGAGATTGAGATGTTGTCCAAGTTCCGCCACCGCCACCTTGTGTCTCTGATTGGATACTGCGAGGATAAGAGTGAGATGATTCTAGTGTATGACTACATGGCACATGGGACTCTGAGGGAGCACCTGTACAACACCAGACGCCCGACACTGTTGTGGCATCAGCGCCTTGAGATTTGCATCGGTGCAGCCCGAGGACTCCATTACCTCCACACTGGCGCAGAGCAAGGAATCATCCAACGTGACGTTAAGACCACCAATATTCTATTGGATGGTCAGTTAGTGGCGAAGGTTTCTGACTTCGGTCTATCCAAGGCTAGTCTGGATATTGACAATACCCACATGAGCACCGCTGTGAAAGGCACCTTTGGATATCTTGATCCAGAGTACTTCCGGCTGCAGCGTCTCACCAAAAAATCAGACGTGTACTCCTTTGGGGTCGTGTTGTTTGAGATCCTTTGTGCACGCCCTGTGATAAATGCACTGCTCCCGGAGGAGCAAGTGAGCTTGCGTGACTGGGCACTATCCTGCCGAAAGGAAGGTGTACTTGAAGAGATTATTGACCCTCGTGTCAAGGAGGAAATCACCCCTGAGTGCTTCAGTAAATTTGCAGAGATAGCAGAGCAATGTGTTGCTGATCGTAGCATAGATAGACCATCAATGGGTGATGTGCTTTGGAACCTTGAGCTCGCACTCCAGTTGCAGGATAGTGCAAGCTACAATAGCAGCTGTACTAGGGGGGCATCATCTCGTCAGATAATTGAGGTGCATTCAAACAAACCATCGATCCACTCAACAGTTAGCACTGCAGCACAGGAAGACATATTTTCAGCTATCATGCATCCCGAAGGCCGATAAAACCCAACTGCAGGTCAGGATTTAATTTCATTTCATTTTTATAGGATCATCAGTACCTAACTGACATTCTGTAATAAGTAAATTGCATATATACACACTTATTGTTGGGTACTTTGGTTATCTGAATGCAGAGTATATCTGGCGGAGCTAACAAGGATAAGGAGGGACCTACTTTCGACATATCAGCTCCATTTCATGCATTCTCTCGCTTCTCTGACTCAATGAAAAACTCACCAACAATGGAATCATTCCAATTGGTGTTACGAGGGTGTGCAAAGGAGATCCAAAGCCACCACTATTGATTCTTAGCATTTTGTTCAGCTTGTTTAGAGCAAACTGCACCCAGAATGCATGGAAATGCTAGTACCCAAGCAAATAGCCATGTAGTAAAATTTGTTAATTATTATAACAGAATTCACTTGCATTACTTGATTGCGTTACCTGTGGTCACGAGGGAGCGTCAGGGAGCTTTTTCCAAATGAGAGTTTCACCGCCCGTCCTCCTACTCATCTGTGATCCCAGCATTGCAAAACCTGCCTCTTCCCATATTGATTAGCATTCACCTGCGTTGCTAAGAACAGCTTGGTTCGTTACAGGTGATTAGTAGTCAGGATGCTCTCCGTTGTCCTGCCAATCTGATGAACTGACTGTTTCTGAGCCAAGGTAGTGACTCCTGCGTGCTGTCGATGTAATGCCACTGACCGAACTGTCTGCACAGTCAGTTGAGCTGATTGTTCAGTGAACCATGATATCTGCAGAAAAGTATTAAACTGAACCGATTAGCTGGCAAAACACTATTTTACAGTATTTTTCCATACTAGTGAAATGTGAATCTAAAATTAAATAACTGAAACTGTATTATCCACCTTTCAAAATTCAAATATGTGCCATGCCGCATGCGCCACATCTATTTCATTTTGATATTCCTATCTCAGCAGCATCAGGTTATTGTGGAACACTCCTGAATAGATTGTTTCACTCTTCCACGATGAGGTCCACTAGTTGTACAGCCACGGCATGCAGAGAGACCAAATGACATGACAACAGATCAACTGCCGCATATATCTCGTTTGAGATTTCATGTCTTCCGCTTCAAATTCATGTATGCCGTTGACCCGTTGTTTATTTCAATTGGACTCAGGCCCATATCATTTTTTGTTCCCCTCTCTCTCATTAGCTTCCTGAGCCTTTTGACCTCTCCCAACAAGTCTTTAGTTGTTTGATCACTAGTTTGCCAATCACCATATTCCCGTGGATTCTGCCAGCTCCCAGTAATGCACCCCAAACCACAAGGTCAGGCTTCATTGGCATCTTTTTTATTAGATCAACAGCTTTTGCAAGATGGCCATGCCGACTAAGCAGATCAACCATGCAAGCGTAGTGCTCAACTTCAGGCTTAACATTGTGAACACGTCGCAAGTCTAATACGGTCTAGTTTCTAGTAGACCACCAAGTAATACGGTCCAGTTTATAGTAGACCACCAAGTAATACAGTGCAGTTTCTAGTAGACCAGCATGACCGCAAAGGTGATCCCATCAGGGGAGAAAGAACATGATTGTTTCATGTGCTGGATCCCTAGCGCCCCAATAATGACATTCCAAGAGAGAATGTTTTTATTGGGCATCTCGGTGAACAAGCCATGGGCGGCCAGCACCCCAGGGATGAGTCTGTCTACCTGACCACATCTTGCGTACATATCAAGAAGTGAATTCGGTAGTGACACCAGGATCACTGAAACTCTATCTAACCCCAGCTTGACAATCAAACCATGGGCGGCCAGCACCCTCACGCACGCCTTGAGGACACATGATTGGTTTGGTTAGTGTGTAGCAGCCAGCAGCAGTAGCAACAAGTAGGATGAACCTGCAAGACAAATAAATTTTTGTGCTTTGCTATGGCTAAGATCAACCAGTGCACTTGTTAATATTGATTCAGTACATTTGTCTATCATTTCAGATTGGTTTATTGGCTGAAACTTTTTCAGTATCACATATATATACATCAGCAGAGCAGGTAACTGAAAAACTCCGATTTGTGTCTGCCATGTTGATGGAAAACATGTTGTTTAGTGAGTCAGGTTGTATAGTTGTTAGAGAGCAGAGCAGGTGGCAGTCGCCATTGTCAAGCTTGATCAACTCCAACCCCGCTAAGCTGCGCCTCTTCTCTTAGGGCAAGCATCACACATTAATTATATGATATAAATTAAAGTACAAAGACAAAAGAGCAAAACTAAATATATTTCTGAGATTAGTGGCAGCATCCATACATGCCAATGCTATATAGCAGAAGCATCTAGCTAAACTATAGCCAGCTAGCTAGCTATCAAACTGCGGTCACAGCTGATTAATCTAGTTCCATGATCATTAAGAACCAGAACACATACCTCTTGAAGTAACTACTCCAGTGGCACAAAGAGTACATTAAGTCGAGTTCGATTACTTAAGCACAACCCGGACACACCCAGCCAAGCATGGAGATCGGCGCTGAATCCTCTTCTTGGATGCCGAATCAATTTTCGTGGATGCCATGTCGATCTTCTTGGAGCTTGCTTCATATATATCGATGTCAGACTCAGAGCAACACTTTTGGTTCTCATGGATTGTTGCTGGGACAGACAATGTGGCCGGGGGAGCAACTGCGACGGACAGCTCCGGTGCCGGTTGGAAGAGTTCCGGCGTCTCCACCCAGATTATCCTCTGGAGGAACGCACCGTAGTAGCTCACCCAGCCGGTGCTCTCACTCTCAATCAGGTGTTCCATCTCCTGCTTCACCAGCTCCCGGAGCATCTCCGTTGTGTATTCCGGAATACGTTTCACATTCTTCACAAAGAAGCTGCTGGGCAGCCGTCGCTTCACGCCGGCGGAAGCCTCCGCTGGTGAACTCTCTGGCGGCGGAGGCGCCGTCCGTGACTCTGCCATCCGGGGTACCGTAGGGAGGTAGTCCGAGCGCCTTGGCGAATGATTTGGTTGCCACGGACGGAGCTCCACCCGTGACTGCTGGAGTAATTTGGCGGGCGATGAGCTCGGCGACGAGGTCAGGCCGCGGGACCCCGGAGGAAGGGAGGTCGACGCGGACAAAGTCGAGGAGGCGGAGGGCGCGGAGGCCGGCGCCGTATTCGGCAGAAGGGGCCGCGAAGGGCCGGTGAGGGAGGCGGAGGTTCGCGCGGACCCGCTGGAGGCGCTGCGCCGCCTCGATCGATTCCTCCGGGGCTCTAGATGGCGCCTCCTTTGGGGCAATGTACGGATCGGCGCCGGCAGGGGCTGTTCCGGCCACTGGAGGAGCTTGGGAGGCGGAGTGGGTTGGGAGGCGGAGGCTGTGCCGGCGGAGGAGTGGACGGGTGAAGCGATAAAATGCCGACTTATTTTGGAACCGAAATACGACGAGCAGCATCCCGAAGGGAGAAGACGAGATTTTATCACTTTACACTCTTTTTTTTACAAGGTAACTGAGGGGACCTGAAGGTATTTAATGAGACGCCTGCTGCTAATATATTTATGCGATCTTATTTAAAAAAAAAAAGGTGTAGTTCTGTGAAAAAATATCGGAGAAGACCGTACGTTTTGCACTGCACCGGCGGAGACTTGGCGCACGTCTTGCGGCCCTCCGCTCGCGGGAATCGACCGGGCGCGCGGGTCTGCCTCCTTGGCTCTCGGATCACCAAGATTTCGCATAGCAGTAAATTTCGTAGTTCCTTGGGTCGGGACGTTGAAAAATCCATAAAAAATGACAACTCCTGACTGTGAATGTTCACAAGCTCTTAATGTTTCCTGAATCATGATACGAGTCTGCTTGCGTGAAAACGAAGAATCTGAAGCTCGGCAGAATACATTTTCGGTGTTCGCTTGTTCCAAATGCAATGCACGAAGTGATTTGCATGCATTAACTCTAAAACTTATACTGTACGAGGCAGCATATATATATATATGCACTCCTACACTACTTCGAAATGTTATCTTCAGACCTTAATACAGAACCTTAATAGAGAAATAGAAATTATATTGAGATATTTCTTTTTGCAGGTATATAGAGATATGGCATGGCAAAAGAAAGGAAAAAACAAAAATGCTGCGGGCGGCCGAAGCAAGGCCGAACCCTAGCCCCCTTCCCCGCCCCACCCTCGTCCCCCTCCCGCCGCCGTCGGCGCGAGCCGCCGGGCAAAGCTCGGGCGGTGCCGGCGGCGGCAGGTTCTCCCTTACCCGGCGTGTGGCTCCCGTTGCAGGGCGGAGGAAGCTTCGGCACGCGGTGCGACTAGGCAGAGGCCGGTGGGGCCCGGCGTGGCGGCGGCCGGCGCGCCTCGTCGGGGGCGGCTTCCTGCAACTCGAGGCGGCAGCGGGTGGTGGGGTACTCGGCCGATCTGCTCCGGTGGCGGCAGGGGCCCAATCTCGCGGATCTCCGACGGCGGCGACGGTTGACGCCGCACCAGGGCTCTTCCTTCGACTGGAGGTTGTCGGGGCGGACCGGAACGCGGCAGGGATGGAGCCTGGCGGAGCTGACCTCCGACGGTGGAGCCCTTGCCCTTGGCCCAGATCGGGCCCGTACGGGCCCTGCTGTCTGGATGGTTCCAGGGGCGCCCGGGAGGACTGGGAGACCACCCCTCGGCCAGGTGACTGAGGTGTTGGATCCGGGCCAGCGGGCCTAGATCCGGTGACCGCCAAGCAGCTCCGAAGAGGAGCTGCGGAGTTGACTTGCGTGGCTCGTCACTCCGATCTGTCCATATCATGTTTGGCTGGACTGTCCTCGCACTCCCGCTCTCATGAAGGTGTCATGGTGGTATCTTCCACGCTTATTGTGCGGGATCTCGGATGCCGGGGTGGCGGACCTGGGAGGTGGACTGCGCGGACGTCTCTTCGGCAAGCGACGTGGCGGTGGTGGTGGTTCCTATCCTCGGTCATGTGAGTGGCGAGGTGACGACATTGGGAGGCTTTGGTGCTGGCGACGCTTCGGCCTCGGCAGCTCCCAGATCGCGTGCCAGAGGCCTATCATGGGGGCATCGGGCGTGGCGGAAGACGGGAAGCGGTGCGAAGGTTTTTTCGAGCGAAAGCTCAGCCTGCGGGAACTGTTACCCTCTTGGGGGCGCCGGTGCGGCTACCTTCCTCGCGCCAGGGCTCCGGGTGAGAACCTTGGACCGTTGGTCTCGGCGGCGGCGGCGCGGTGTGTCGTTACCCTCTTGTGGGCGTCGTCGTGGAGCCCCGGATCCTCCCGATCTTGGCTCGTTGTCTTCGGTGGCAAGTCTAGGTCCTCTGCGGTTTTCTTGTTTATTTTGATCTGCTTTGTAAAAGGGGGTCTCCCCTCCATCTTGTATCTGCCCGGCCGATGTGGCTTTATTCTATAAAAGCGGGGCGAAAGACTATTTCGAGTGGAAGAAAGGGAAAATTGGTTATTTACCTAAAAGTTCATTATCCTTGGATCATGTACCCAAAGTCCATAGTGTTGGAGATATGCCCTAGAGGCAATAATAAATATAGTTATTATTATATCTTTGTGTTTATGATAAATGTTTACATTCATGCTATAATAGTATTAACAAGGAAACATTAATACTTGTGTGATTTGTAGACTAAAATAAGAGTCCCTAGTAAAGCCTCTATATAATACTAGCTTGTTGGTTAATAGATGATTGTGGTTTCCCTATCATGAACATTGAGATGTTATTAACAACAAGGTCATATCGTTAGGAGAATGATATGGTGGACATACTCCTATAGATAAGCGTAGCATAAAGATCAAGTCATTTTAATAGTTCAATTGCTATATGCTTTCTGATACATAGTAATCTAATTCCTTCGACCATGAGATCATGCATATCACCTTTACCGGATGGATGCTTTGATGACATCGAACACCACACCGTAACTGGGTGGCTATAAAGGTGGCATTGAGTGTTCGGAAAGTATTGGCTGAGACACATGGATCAAGAGTGGGATTTGTCCATCCATATGACGGATAGACATACTCTGGTCCCTCTCGGTGAAATGCCATCCAATTATCTTGCAAGCATGTGACTGGCTCACAAGGGATCACATATCACGGGAACGAGCAACACAATAACCCTTTATCTGTTCCCGTGATATGTGATTCCTTGTGAGCTAGTCACATGCTTGCAAGCTAATTGGATGACATTCCACCGAGAGGGCCCAGAGTATATCTATCCGTCATCTGGATGGACAAATCCCACTCTTGATCCATGTGTCTCAACCAATACTTTCCGAACACTCAATGCCACCTTTATAGCCACCCAGTTACGGTGTGGTGTTTGATGTCATCAAAGCATCCATCCGGTAAAGGTGATATGCATGATCTCATGGTCGAAGGAATTAGGTTACTATGTGTCAGAAAGCTTATAGCAAATGAACTATATTAAATGACTTGATCTTTATGCTACGCTTAACTATAGGAGTATGTCCATCACATCATTCTCCTAATGATATGACCCTGTTGTTAATAACATCTCTATGTTCATGATCAGGAAACCATGATCATATATTAACCAACAAGCTAGTTTAACAAGAGGCTTTACTAGGGACTCTTTTATGTTTACAAATCACACAAGTATTAATGTTTCCTATTAATACAATTATAGCATGGTATGTAAACATTTATCATAAGTATGAAGATATGATAATAACCTACTTTATTATTGCCTCTTGGGCATATCTCCAACAGTCTCCCACTTGCACTAGAGTCAATAATCTAGTTTCAAACCTTTGTGTATTCAACACCTATGGCTTTACGGTGTTGTATGTACACGATTGCTAGTGGTCAACTGATCTCCGGATCTGACACTTCCAGGTCCGTGTGTAATTGCATGTCTTTGTGTCTCTACGCATCACTCATTCTCTAATGAGATGGCTTTGTATAAATTTGGTCTTTCGGTGTGACCTTTAGTTATTTGGGGTTAAAACATGTTGATAATATTGTCGCACAATATATCTTCATAGTATTATCTCTCTGTGAACTACACCTAGTTTGATAACAAACTACTTGACACAAATGCCCTCTTTTGCTGCTATAATAGCAGTCATATACTTAGCCTTTTGTTGTAGTATCTGTCACAATGTCTTAACTTTGGAACTCATCCAAATCCATTATGGAACTCACTTTCCATTATATTGTGCCACCCTTAGTTTAGATTGAGATAAACTTAATTTGTACTTTGTGACAAAGCTAGTATCAATGTAGTACTTTTACAATGAACTAACCATCTATTTGTCACTTCTACAAATAATATACTCTTAGTTCTTCCAAAAGATCATAAGAATATCCTTACTATTGTCCAATGATCATCTTACAAATCATTCTGGTATATGCTCACAACATTTAGAGCATAGGACATATCTGGATTTGTACATATCACAGTATGATTGATATAAATACTCTTTGTGATTTCATACATCAAGTATCAATCTATTACTTGATTATTTGTTTCACTTTACCAAATGTCAATACACTTGAATATATCATCAACATTGAACTCTTTCAATCCTTTCTGTGCGACAAGAACCTTTTCTTGTAGTTTCTATATTGAACTCATTCAATATCTCGTCTATGTACTTCTGGCACAACCATATTAGCGTCTATTGATGCCAAATATTTGGGTTTTGCCTAAGTCTTTCATCGGGATGAAATTCTTAATATGTGTTGATAAAAGATACATTATTTCCAATCAACAATATGTCTTCCACATAATGTATTAGAAACATGTCTTAGCGCTCCCACTTAATTTCTTGCAAATGCAAGCATCTTCATTGTATCTAATGAACTTTTAAACTCCTTTAACAGTTTCATCATAGTGAAGATTCCAACTTCGGGATGCTCACTTCAACCATTGAAGTTTGCATATGCCTTTAGCATCCTATGAATTAACAAAACCCTATGGACCGTGTTTATGCACATGTCCTAGGTAATGATTCTATTAGAAGAACTTGTTTTGTTTATTCAACTACCATATAACAAAATTATATGTAGTGGTTGCTACATTAATCCGTCTAGACTAAAAATCACTATGAAAGATCAAATCTTGTCATAGTCAACCTTTGAACATTGTTGTGAACTCTTTCCAATATGTCGATTATAGATGTGAAACATCCATGTCCATTTCTTTATAGATCCATACACAACTGTAAGGTTTTACACCTTTCTCGAGGGTCCTTCAAGTTCAAAACTTGATTTCTCATGTATGGAACTATTACGGATTTTATGGCTTCAAGCCATTTGACGGAGTCAGGGCCCATCATCGCTTATTTGCATGTAGTCGGTTCATTATTCTCAAATAATGATTCAACCCTCAAATCTTGGTATTTGATTGTTCATCCGACCTACTTGTTTCAATAGGAACTTGGATCTCCGTGACCACAACCTTTGAGGTACGTGAGCCATGAGCTTTGTTGCTGCCTCCGGAACACTTTTCGGCGCTGCGTAACTCTGCACATATAGCTAAGGTTCTTTTAACCTTATCAAAGTTCTATTGTCCTCCCACTTAACTTTTCACGAAAAATTCCTTCTCAAAGAAACTTGACGTTTTAAGTGATAAACACTTTTGTCTCCGATGTTATGGAGGATTACTTAACAGTTATTCGAAATAACACACAAAGACAGGTTCATCCGACTTTGGTTGCAAACATCTTTCTTATGCATAGCATACCAATGTTTAAGAAAGGACAACTTGGGTTTTATCCCAAACCATAACTTTATATGGTGTCATTTCAACGGATTATGATGGAGCTCTTTTCAGTGGAAAAACGGTAATCACTAAAGCTTTTAATCTTTAAAATATAATGACAGTTTTATGAATTACACCTTCGATCTTACCATGTCAAACAAGGTTTAATTACATATCTCGAACGCTCCATACTCTTATGGTGTTTCGGGAAAATGCAAATCCACGGAACGATTCCTTAAATCTTAGGTATTATGCTAAACTTATAACTCAAATATCTTCCTTTATGATCTTATTATAAACTATTTATATTCTTGTTATAATGATTTTGCACTTCATCTTGAAAATCTTTGAACTTTTCAAATATTTCACACTTTATCCTTATTAAGTAAATATTCGTATATTCACTCAAATTTTTGGAGAAAGCATATGAAGTTGAAATCCATCGCTCTTGACTACACATAATGGTTTTCGTACAACAATATGTACAAGTTCCAATAAGCTAGTCATTCGTTCCCTTTTTGCCTATGAACGAAGTTTTAATTATCTCTAGGAAAGTTTCACAAGCGTCATTTGATCAAAATCAAATAGACTCCAAAATTCCATCCATATGGAGTTTCTTCATGTTTTCTTTCCAATATAATTTAAACTGCGATGTCACTTCCTAAGTGATCTTTCAATCAATTTGTCTTTCGACATTTTTAGCACTAGTTTTATGGATGTGATTTCTCCAACGAGATTTGTGAATCATCCATCTTTTATGGATTACGGCAATTATTTGAACAACCCTTTTGTTCTCATAATACCTGATAAAACAAATCTTGAAGGCAAGCTTTGATGTTTTAACGAGCAACACAATAACCCTTTATTTGTTCTCGATGAACATCATCACATATTCTTTTGCTAGTTACTTAGGCCATTGTAGTTCATGAATTGTGTTGTTTCGTATGACGATTCACACCAACAAATTCAGTATCAAATACTTAAGAACCACAGTGTTTAATAAGCAAAGAATATAGCCATAACATGTATATCATCTATATACTTAAACAGAACAATTCTAGTCTTTTATTTTCTGCCATATATTTATGAGATTCTCTTTCAGTATTTCCTTTTCTGTTTGAAAGAATCTATCAACATCAATAGTGGAGTCATACATATGACACATAGTCCAAAGCGTGTATAGTTAAATACCAATGTCTTTGGACTTGCACTTTGAAGTAGATCACCATTATCAAATGTTTGGTGTTCTTTCAAATTCCTTTCTTTAGTAATCTCTTGGTGTAGTAAACATTTTACCTACATCAAATATTCACCCTCATCATGGATTTATCCATGATCAAGCTACTTTTAGCTTGTAACGGTGAATCGCAAGTATAATGTTGCTCTCCAAAACCTTTTGGAGGATTAGGACAACTAGTGTCTCCAACCTTTTGCAAATTCTCATCAAATATGAGAACATGACTTTTGCCATATTATACTCTATCATGTTGCAACCAAAACTTCGTTTCAGATATCACAATATCTTCCACACATCATGGTTTCTGAAACAACTCTTTCAGATCCTAGATAACCTTGATATTAAGAGAATCCTTTGAATATCAAGAATCATGGAGACAAACATGATACTTATATACTAACACTTGGAATTGTTACTCTTGATTTAATACTGATTATTAAACTTCATGGAGTAACCGGAACTTACTGAAAGTTTGCAATAGGACTTTTAAACTTTAGATTAATACTTCAAAACAATACGATACCAGTTCATAAAGTAACTAACCAGAATTCTATAGTTCTATCATCTCAATTATAACTAAGCGCAAGGTGGTAAACGGATGCCAATGACTACAACAACTATGCAAATTCACTTTGATTTATTTTATGATAAATTGAGTTCTAATTAATAATTAAATTAATCTAGGTGAACTCCCACTCAAAACAATATCCCTCACATTGTTTTGGTGATCACACGAACCAAATCCACCACATCAAAACCGATCATCACGAGAGTTGATATAGCTTCAATGGCGAACAATCAACATGTTCATCATATCTACTATATGACTCATGCTCTACCTTTCGGTAATCCGTGTTCCTGAGGCCATGTCTATACATGCTAGGCTCGTCAAGATCAAACCTTAGTTTCCGCATGAGCAAATCTGGCTTGCTCACGTTGTATACACTTGTAGAATCTAACACACCCGATCATCACGTGGTGCTTCGAAACAACAAGCTTTAGCAACGATGCTAACTAAGGGTGAACACTTTATGACTTGAAATTCATGTGCATGAGGGATCATCTTATAATGCTACCGTCGTCTACTAAGCAATACAAGATGCATAAAGGATTAACATCACATGCAATTCATAATATGTGATATGATATGGCCTTTCTTCTTTGTGCTTCCGATCTCCATCTTCAAGCACGGACATGATCTCCATCATCACCGACATTGCATCAAGGTCAATGATGCTTCTCCATGGTTGTCGTCCACCGGCTTCAACTATTACAACTACTTTGAATAGACATGCGGGTCTTAACAGAAATTAAAGACAACCATATGGCTCCTGCCGGTTGCCGACTTACAATAAGGAACATTGCATACATCATATATAATCACAGTCATGGCCATATCACATCACAGCACACCCCTGCAAAACAAAGTTAGACGCCTCTAATTTTCTTTGCATGTTTTACGTGGTTTGGGGCTTTCAATAAGTGTCGTTCTAACTTACGAACAAGAACCACAACATTGATACTAGTATTGTCAATCACCCGTTGTAAATTGGATCTTAACTATGCTAGGAGAAACAGGCACCCGCAAAGCCACTTATGCAATACAAGTTGCATGTCAAGCGTGGAGCAAGTCTCATGAACGATGTCATGTAAGGTTAGCCCGGGCCGCTTCATCCCAACATACCGCAAGATGCAAAGTACACAAGAAGCAATCGACAATAAAAGCATCAACGCCCACAATGACCATTGTGTTCTACTCGTGCAACAGATCTACATATAGACACGGCTCTGATACCACTGTAGGAGTTCGTAGCATGGAAAACAAAAAATTTCCATCGCATACAAACAAACAAGCCAAGATCTATCTACTAGATTGTAGCAACGAGTCGATGGAATAACTTACCCTCGAAGATTCCAAAGTGTTTAACGAGAGCGGATTCTCGTGGGTGATGTAGTCGTACTCTTCCCGATCTCAAGATCGTGTAGACGATCCTTCCGGCGCTGCGTTCCGGCAGCGCTTCCGCAGTCGGTCACACGTTCGGTACTCGACGAAGATCTTCCTCTCCCTTGTTCCAGCAGGCAGCGGAGGTTGTAGCACTCTCCTCGCGATTCCGGCAGCACAACGGCGTGGTACCGAAAGTAGAGGGGAGATCCCGCAGGGCTTCGCCTTAAGCCGAAGCGAGTATGGTGGAGTATGAGAGAGAGCTATTAGTGGTCTAGGGATTAGACACACCAATTAGAAGGCTCTAAACCGAAGGCTAGGGCAATTAGAAGCTCTAAACCAAAACGGCTCTAAACCGGAGATTAGAGGATAGAAACTTGTGTCTAGAGGAGGAGGCCCTGCCCCTCCTTTTATAGGTGGGAGGGGCGGCCAAGGGGAGGGGAGTCCCTCCCCAAGTCGGCCTTGGTTGGCGCGCCGTCTTGGAGGGACTCCTCCCCCAAGTCGGTTCCAACCACCTCTTGCTTGTTTCCCACAGTTTCCTGTTTCCCACAGTTTCATGTTTTAGCCGTTTGACTTTCAAACTGGCAGTTTGACTTTTCAGTTTTGGAACAGCGAGAACACTTAGTACATGATGCAATCATTCCAATATGCAATGACACATTCATGTACCCCTTCCCCTCCGGAGTGCCGGACATTCCGGAACCTTCTAGAACATCCCCGATGAAAACACCGGAATCATTCCCGAACTCCGAAACGGGACTTTCCTTATATGAATCTTATTCTCCGGGCCATTCCGGATCTCCTCGTGATATCCTGGATCCCATCCGAGACTCCGAACAACATTCGGTCTCTTTCTCATAATACCATAACTACTCAAAACAACGTCGAATCCTTAAGTGTGTCTCCCTACGGTTCGTGAATTATGCGGACATGATCGAGACACTTCTCCGAACAATAACCAATAGAGGAATATGGAAATTCATATGGCTCCCACATATTTCTACGATTACTTTGCGATCGAATGAACCACTTACATACGATACCAATTTCCCTTTGTCTCACGATAGTTTACTTATCCGAGGTTATGATCGTCGGTATCTCTGCATACCTAGTTCAACCTCGTTACCGATAAGTACTCTTTTGTCGTTCCCGTGATATGTGATTCCTTGTGAGCTAGTCACATGCTTGCAAGCTAATTGGATGACATTCCACCGAGAGGGCCCAGAGTATATCTATCCGTCATCTGGATGGACAAATCCCACTCTTGATCCATGTGTCTCAACCAATACTTTCCGAACACTCAATGCCACCTTTATAGCCACCCAGTTACGGTGTGGTGTTTGATGTCATCAAAGCATCCATCCGGTAAAGGTGATATGCATGATCTCATGGTCGAAGGAATTAGGTTACTATGTATCAGAAAGCTTATAGCAAATGAACTATATTAAATGACTTGATCTTTATGCTACGCTTAACTATAGGAGTATGTCCATCACATCATTCTCCTAATGATATGACCCTGTTGTTAATAACATCTCTATGTTCATGATCAGGAAACCATGATCATATATTAACCAACAAGCTAGTTTAACAAGAGGCTTTACTAGGGACTCTTTTATGTTTACAAATCACACAAGTATTAATGTTTCCTATTAATACAATTATAGCATGGTATGTAAACATTTATCATAAGTATGAAGATATGATAATAACCTACTTTATTATTGCCTCTTGGGCATATCTCCAACAGTCTCCCACTTGCACTAGAGTCAATAATCTAGTTTCAAACCTTTGTGTATTCAACACCTATGGCTTTACGGTGTTGTATGTACACGATTGCTAGTGGTCAACTGATCTCCGGATCTGACACTTCCAGGTCCCTGTGTAATTGCATGTCTTTGCGTCTCTACGCATCACTCATTCTCTAATGAGATGGCTTTGTATAAATTTGGTCTTTCGGTGTGACCTTTAGTTATTTGGGGTTAAAACATGTTGATAATATTGTCGCACAATATATCTTCATAGTATTATCTCTCTGTGAACTACACCTAGTTTGATAACAAACTACTTGACACAAATGCCCTCTTTTGCTGCTATAATAGCAGTCATATACTTAGCCTTTTGTTGTAGTATCTGTCACAATGTCTTAACTTTGGAACTCATCCAAATCCATTATGGAACTCACTTTCCATTATATTGTGCCACCCTTAGTTTAGATTGAGATAAACTTAATTTGTACTTTGTGACAAAGCTAGTATCAATGTAGTACTTTTACAATGAACTAACCATCTATTTGTCACTTCTACAAATAATATACTCTTAGTTCTTCCAAAAGATCATAAGAATATCCTTACTATTGTCCAATGATCATCTTACAAATCATTCTGGTATATGCTCACAACATTTAGAGCATAGGACATATCTGGATTTGTACATATCACAGTATGATTGATATAAATACTCTTTGTGATTTCATACATCAAGTATCAATCTATTACTTGATTATTTGTTTCACTTTACCAAATGTCAATACACTTGAATATATCATCAACATTGAACTCTTTCAATCCTTTCTGTGCGACAAGAACCTTTTCTTGTAGTTTCTATATTGAACTCATTCAATATCTCGTCTATGTACTTCTGGCACAACCATATTAGCGTCTATTGATGCCAAATATTTGGGTTTTGCCTAAGTCTTTCATCGGGATGAAATTCTTAATATGTGTTGATAAAAGATACATTATTTCCAATCAACAATATGTCTTCCACATAATGTATTAGAAACATGTCTTAGCGCTCCCACTTAATTTCTTGCAAATGCAAGCATCTTCATTGTCTCTAATGAACTTTTAAACTCCTTTAACAGTTTCATCATAGTGAAGATTCCAACTTCGGGATGCTCACTTCAACCATTGAAGTTTGCATATGCCTTTAGCATCCTATGAATTAACAAAACCCTATGGACCGTGTTTATGCACATGTCCTAGGTAATGATTCTATTAGAAGAACTTGTTTTGTTTATTCAACTACCATATAACAAAATTATATGTAGTGGTTGCTACATTAATCCGTCTAGACTAAAAATCACTATGAAAGATCAAATCTTGTCATAGTCAACCTTTGAACATTGTTGTGAACTCTTTCCAATATGTCGATTATAGATGTGAAACATCCATGTCCATTTCTTTATAGATCCATACACAACTGTAAGGTTTTACACCTTTCTCGAGGGTCCTTCAAGTTCAAAACTTGATTTCTCATGTATGGAACTATCACGGATTTTATGGCTTCAAGCCATTTGACGGAGTCAGGGCCCATCATCGCTTATTTGCATGTAGTCGGTTCATTATTCTCAAATAATGATTCAACCCTCAAATCTTGGTATTTGATTGTTCATCCGACCTACTTGTTTCAATAGGAACTTGGATCTCCGTGACCACAACCTTTGAGGTACGTGAGCCATGAGCTTTGTTGCTGCCTCCGGAACACTTTTCGGCGCTGCGTAACTCTGCACATATAGCTAAGGTTCTTTTAACCTTATCAAAGTTCTATTGTCCTCCCACTTAACTTTTCACGGAAAATTCCTTCTCAAAGAAACTTGACGTTTTAAGTGACAAACACTTTTGTCTCCGATGTTATGGAGGATTACTTAACAGTTATTCGAAATAACACACAAAGACAGGTTCATCCGACTTTGGTTGCAAACATCTTTCTTATGCATAGCATACCAATGTTTAAGAAAGGACAACTTGGGTTTTATCCCAAACCATAACTTTATATGGTGTCATTTCAACGGATTATGATGGAGCTCTTTTCAGTGGAAAAACGGTAATCACTAAAGCTTTTAATCTTTAAAATATAATGACAGTTTTATGAATTACACCTTCGATCTTACCATGTCAAACAAGGTTTAATTACATATCTCGAACGCTCCATACTCTTATGGTGTTTCGGGAAAATGCAAATCCACGGAACGATTCCTTAAATCTTAGGTATTATGCTAAACTTATAACTCAAATATCTTCCTTTATGATCTTATTATAAACTATTTATATTCTTGTTATAATGATTTTGCACTTCATCTTGAAAATCTTTGAACTTTTCAAATATTTCACACTTTATCCTTATTAAGTAAATATTCGTATATTCACTCAAATTTTTGGAGAAAGCATATGAAGTTGAAATCCATCGCTCTTGACTACACATAATGGTTTTCGTACAACAATATGTACAAGTTCCAATAAGCTAGTCATTCGTTCCCTTTTTGCCTATGAACGAAGTTTTAATTATCTCTAGGAAAGTTTCACAAGCGTCATTTGATCAAAATCAAATAGACTCCAAAATTCCATCCATATGGAGTTTCTTCATGTTTTCTTTCCAATATAATTTAAACTGCGATGTCACTTCCTAAGTGATCTTTCAATCAATTTGTCTTTCGACATTTTTAGCACTAGTTTTATGGATGTGATTTCTCCAACGAGATTTGTGAATCATCCATCTTTTATGGATTACGGCAATTATTTGAACAACCCTTTTGTTCTCATAATACCTGATAAAACAAATCTTGAAGGCAAGCTTTGATGTTTTAACGAGCAACACAATAACCCTTTATTTGTTCTCGATGAACATCATCACATATTCTTTTGCTAGTTACTTAGGCCATTGTAGTTCATGAATTGTGTTGTTTCGTATGACGATTCACACCAACAAATTCAGTATCAAATACTTAAGAACCACAGTGTTTAATAAGCAAAGAATATAGCCATAACATGTATATCATCTATATACTTAAACAGAACAATTCTAGTCTTTTATTTTCTGCCATATATTTATGAGATTCTCTTTCAGTATTTCCTTTTCTGTTTGAAAGAATCTATCAACATCAATAGTGGAGTCATACATATGACACATAGTCCAAAGCGTGTATAGTTAAATACCAATGTCTTTGGACTTGCACTTTGAAGTAGATCACCATTATCAAATGTTTGGTGTTCTTTCAAATTCCTTTCTTTAGTAATCTCTTGGTGTAGTAAACATTTTACCTACATCAAATATTCACCCTCATCATGGATTTATCCATGATCAAGCTACTTTTAGCTTGTAACGGTGAATCGCAAGTATAATGTTGCTCTCCAAAACCTTTTGGAGGATTAGGACAACTAGTGTCTCCAACCTTTTGCAAATTCTCATCAAATATGAGAACATGACTTTTGCCATATTATACTCTATCATGTTGCAACCAAAACTTCGTTTCAGATATCACAATATCTTCCACACATCATGGTTTCTGAAACAACTCTTTCAGATCCTAGATAACCTTGATATTAAGAGAATCCTTTGAATATCAAGAATCATGGAGACAAACATGATACTTATATACTAACACTTGGAATTGTTACTCTTGATTTAATACTGATTATTAAACTTCATGGAGTAACCGGAACTTACTGAAAGTTTGCAATAGGACTTTTAAACTTTAGATTAATACTTCAAAACAATACGATACCAGTTCATAAAGTAACTAACCAGAATTCTATAGTTCTATCATCTCAATTATAACTAAGCGCAAGGTGGTAAACGGATGCCAATGACTACAACAACTATGCAAATTCACTTTGATTTATTTATGATAAATTGAGTTCTAATTAATAATTAAATTAATCTAGGTGAACTCCCACTCAAAACAATATCCCTCACATTGTTTTGGTGATCACACGAACCAAATCCACCACATCAAAACCGATCATCACGAGAGTTGATATAGCTTCAATGGCGAACAATCAACATGTTCATCATATCTACTATATGACTCATGCTCTACCTTTCGGTAATCCGTGTTCCTGAGGCCATGTCTATACATGCTAGGCTCGTCAAGATCAAACCTTAGTTTCCGCATGAGCAAATCTGGCTTGCTCACGTTGTATACACTTGTAGAATCTAACACACCCGATCATCACGTGGTGCTTCGAAACAACAAGCTTTAGCAACGGTGCTAACTAAGGGTGAACACTTTATGACTTGAAATTCATGTGCATGAGGGATCATCTTATAATGCTACCGTCGTCTACTAAGCAATACAAGATGCATAAAGGATTAACATCACATGCAATTCATAATATGTGATATGATATGGCCTTTCTTCTTTGTGCTTCCGATCTCCATCTTCAAGCACGGACATGATCTCCATCATCACCGACATTGCATCAAGGTCAATGATGCTTCTCCATGGTTGTCGTCCACCGGCTTCAACTATTACAACTACTTTGAATAGACATGCGGGTCTTAACAGAAATTAAAGACAACCATATGGCTCCTGCCGGTTGCCGACTTACAATAAGGAACATTGCATACATCATATATAATCACAGTCATGGCCATATCACATCACAGCACACCCCTGCAAAACAAAGTTAGACGCCTCTAATTTTCTTTGCATGTTTTACGTGGTTTGGGGCTTTCAATAAGTGTCGTTCTAACTTACGAACAAGAACCACAACATTGATACTAGTATTGTCAATCACCCGTTGTAAATTGGATCTTAACTATGCTAGGAGAAACAGGCACCCGCAAAGCCACTTATGCAATACAAGTTGCATGTCAAGCGTGGAGCAAGTCTCATGAACGATGTCATGTAAGGTTAGCCCGGGCCGCTTCATCCCAACATACCGCAAGATGCAAAGTACACAAGAAGCAATCGACAATAAAAGCATCAACGCCCACAATGACCATTGTGTTCTACTCGTGCAACAGATCTACATATAGATACGGCTCTGATACCACTGTAGGAGTTCGTAGCATGGAAAACAAAAATTTTCCATCGCATACAAACAAACAAGCCAAGATCTATCTACTAGATTGTAGCAACGAGTCGATGGAATAACTTACCCTCGAAGATTCCAAAGTGTTTAACGAGAGCGGATTCTCGTGGGTGATGTAGTCGTACTCTTCCCGATCTCAAGATCGTGTAGACGATCCTTCCGGCGCTGCGTTCCGGCAGCGCTTCCGCAGTCGGTCACACGTTCGGTACTCGACGAAGATCTTCCTCTCCCTTGTTCCAGCAGGCAGCGGAGGTTGTAGCACTCTCCTCGCGATTCCGGCAGCACAACGGCGTGGTACCGAAAGTAGAGGGGAGATCCCGCAGGGCTTCGCCTTAAGCCGAAGCGAGTATGGTGGAGTATGAGAGAGAGCTATTAGTGGTCTAGGGATTAGACACACCAATTAGAAGGCTCTAAACCGAAGGCTAGGGAAATTAGAAGCTCTAAACCAAAACGGCTCTAAACCGGAGATTAGAGGATAGAAACTTGTGTCTAGAGGAGGAGGCCCTGCCCCTCCTTTTATAGGTAGGAGGGGCGGCCAAGGGGAGGGGAGTCCCTCCCCAAGTCGGCCTTGGTTGGCGCGCCGTCTTGGAGGGACTCCTCCCCCAAGTCGGTTCCAACCACCTCTTGCTTGTTTCCCACAGTTTCCTGTTTCCCACAGTTTCATGTTTTAGCCGTTTGACTTTCAAACTAGCAGTTTGACTTTTCAGTTTTGGAACAGCGAGAACACTTAGTACATGATGCAATCATTCCAATATGCAATGACACATTCATGTAACCCTTCCCCTCTGGAGTGCCGGACATTCCGGAACCTTCTAGAACATCCCCGATGAAAACACCGGAATCATTCCCGAACTCCGAAACGGGACTTTCCTTATATGAATCTTATTCTCCGGGCCATTCCGGATCTCCTCGTGATATCCTGGATCCCATCCGAGACTCCGAACAACATTCGGTCCCTTTCTCATAATACCATAACTACTCAAAACAACGTCGAATCCTTAAGTGTGTCTCCCTACGGTTCGTGAATTATGCAGACATGATCGAGACACTTCTCCGAACAATAACCAATAGAGGAATATGGAAATTCATATGGCTCCCACATATTTCTACGATTACTTTGCGATCGAATGAACCACTTACATACGATACCAATTTCCCTTTGTCTCACGATAGTTTACTTATCCGAGGTTATGATCGTCGGTATCTCTGCATACCTAGTTCAACCTCGTTACCGATAAGTACTCTTTTCTCGTTCCCGTGATATGTGATCCCTTGTGAGCTAGTCACATGCTTGCAAGCTAATTGGATGACATTCCACCGAGAGGGCCCAGAGTATATCTATCCGTCATCTGGATGGACAAATCCCACTCTTGATCCATGTGTCTCAACCAATACTTCCCGAACACTCAATGCCACCTTTATTGCCACCCAGTTACGGTGTGGTGTTTGATGTCATCAAAGCATCCATCCGGTAAAGGTGATATGCATGATCTCATGGTCGAAGGAATTAGGTTACTATGTATCAGAAAGCTTATAGCAAATGAACTATATTAAATGACTTGATCTTTATGCTACGCTTAACTATAGGAGTATGTCCATCACATCATTCTCCTAATGATATGACCCTGTTGTTAATAACATCTCTATGTTCATGATCAGGAAACCATGATCATATATTAACCAACAAGCTAGTTTAACAAGAGGCTTTACTAGGGACTCTTTTATGTTTACAAATCACACAAGTATTAATGTTTCCTGTTAATACAATTATAGCATGGTATGTAAACATTTATCATAAGTATGAAGATATGATAATAACCTACTTTATTATTGCCTCTTGGGCATATCTCCAACACGTTCATGAGACTTGCTCCACGCTTGACATGCAACTTGTATTGCATAAGTGGCTTTGCGGGTGCCTGTTTCTCCTAGCATAGTTAAGATCCAATTTACAACGGGTGATTAACAATACTAGTATCAATGTTGTGGTTATGTCGTAAGTTAGAACGACACTTATTGAAAGCCCCGAACCACGTAAAACATGCAAAGAAAGTAGAGGCGTCTAACTTTGTTTTGCAGGGGTGTGCAGTGATGTGATGTGGCCATGATTGTGATTATATTTGATGTATGCAATGTTCCTTATTGTAAGTTGGAAACTGGCAGGAGCCATATGGTTGTCTTTAATTTATGTTAAGACCCGCGTGTCTATTCAAAGTAGTTGTAATAGTTGAAGCCGGTGGACGACAACCATGGAGAAGCGTCATTGACCTTGATGCAATGTCGGTGATGATGGAGATCATGTTCGTGCTAGAAGATGGAGATCGGAAGCACAAAGAAGAAAGGCCATATCATATCACATATTATGAATTGCATGTGATGTTAATCCTTTATGCATCTTGTATTGCTTAGTAGACGACGGTAGCATTATAAGATGATCCCTCATGCACATGAATTTCAAGTCATAAAGTGTTCGCCCTTAGTTAGCACCGTTGCTAAAGCTTGTTGTTTCGAAGCACCACGTGATGATCGGGTGTGTTAGATTCCGCAAGTGTATACAACGTGAGCAAGACAGATTTGCTCATGCGGAAACTAAGGTTTGATCTTGACGATCCTAGCATGTACAGACATGGTCTCGGACCACGGATCACCGAAAGGTAAAGCATGAATCATATAGTAGATATGATGAACATGTCGATTGTTCGCCATTGAAACTATATCAGCTCTCGTGATGATCGGTGTTGATGTGGTGGATTTGGTTCGTGTGATCACTAAAACAATGTGAGGGATATTGTTTTGAGTGGGAGTTCACCTAGATTAATTTTATTATTAATTTGAACTCAATTTGTCATAAACTTAGTCTAAACTATTGCAAATATGTTGTAGATCAATGGCAGCCCCTACCATCAATTTTAATGCGTTCCTAGAGAAAGAAAAGTTGAAACACAATGGAAGCAACTTCGCGGATTGGTTCCGCAATTTGAGGATTGTCCTCACAGCTGGTAATTTGACCTATGTGCTGGATGCACCGCTGGGTGACCCACCTGCAGCTGATGCTGCCGATGAAGTAAAGAATGTTTACCTCACTCGGAAGACTCAGTACTCCACAGTTCAGTGTGCTATCTTGTATGGTTTAGAATCGGAGCTTCAGAAAAGGTTTGAGAATTCGGACCCATATGATATTGTCGAGGATCTCAAATTGATCTTTGAGACTCATGCGGCAATTGAAAGCTATGAGGCTTCTGAAAAGTTCTTTAACTGCAAGATGGAAGAGGGCAGCTCCGTCAGTGAGCATGTGCTTAAGATGTCTGGGCACGCAAACAAACTTCAAAGCTTGGGTATTGTGATTCCTAATGCTTTGGGGATTTACCGTGTCCTCCAATCACTACCACCAAGTTACAAGAACTTTGTGATGAACTACAACATGCAAAACATGAACAAGACGTTGCCAGAACTCTTTGCCATGTTGAAATCTGCAGAAGTGGAGATCAAGAAAGAGCACCAAGTGTTGTTGGTCAATAAGACCACCAAATTCAAGAAAGGCAAGTCTAAGCAGAAGGGACACTTCAAGAAGGGTGGTAAGAAAGTTACCACGCCGACGAAGAAGACCAAGGCTGGACCTAAGCCTGATACTGAGTGCTTTTACTGCAAGGGAGAAGGTCACTGGAAGCGGAATTGCCCAAAGTACTTGGCGGATTTGAAGAACGGCAACATCAAGAAGAAAGGTATATCTGATATACATGTTATTGATGTGTATCTCACTAGTACTCGTAGTAGTGCCTGGGTATTTGATACTGGTTCGGTTGCTCATATTTGTAACTCGAAACAGGTGCTGCAGAATAAACGGAAGCTAGCGAAGAACGAGGTGACGATGCGCGTGGGAAACGGATCAAAGGTTGATGTGATCGCGGTCGGCACGCTACCCCTTCATCTACCATCGGGATTAGTTTTATTCTTAAATAATTGTAATTTGGTGCCTGCGTTGAGCATGAACATTATATCGGGATCTTGTTTATTGCGAGACGGTTACTTGTTTAAGTCCGAGAATAATGGTTGTTCGATTTATATGAGTAATATGTTTTATGCACATGCACCTTTGATAGATGGTCTATTCTTGTTTAATCTCGATAGTGAAAATACACATATTAATAACATTGAGGCTAAACGTTTGAAATCGAGCGATAACTCGACCTATATGTGGCACTGTCGTCTTGGTCACATTGGAGTGAAGTGTATGAAGAAACTCCATTCTGATGGACTTCTTGAATCACTTGATTTCGAATCACTTGAAAGATGCGAAGCATGTCTGATGGGTAAAATGACTAAGACTCCATTTTCTGGTATGATGGAGCGAGCTACGGACTTATTGGAAATCATACATACCGATGTGTGTGGTCCAATGAGTGTAGCATCGCGCGGTGGTTATCGTTATGTTCTTACCTTCACGGATGACTTGAGTAGATATGGGTATATCTATTTCATGAAACATAAGTCCGAAACTTTCGAGAAGTTTAAGGAATTTCAAAGTGAGCTAGAGAATCAACGTAACAAGAAGATTAAATTTCTATGTTCTGATCGTGGAGGTGAATATCTAAGTTACGAGTTTGGCGAGCATTTAAAGAAATGCGGAATACTTTCACAATTGACACCGCCGGGAACACCACAACGTAATGGTGTGTCCGAACGTAGTAATCGAACTCTCTTAGATATGGTTCGTTCTATGATGTCACTTACAGATTTACCGCTATCATTTTGGGGTTATGCATTAGAAACAGTCGCATTCACTTTAAATAGGGCACCGTCTAAATCCGTTGAAACGACACCGTATGAATTATGGTTTGGGAAGAAACCTAGATTGTCGTTCCTTAAAGTTTGGGGTTGCGAAGCCTATGTAAAGAAGTTACAGCCGGACAAGCTTGAATCCAAAGCGAAAAAATTCGTCTTCATAGGATACCCGAAGGAAACTATTGGGTATACCTTCTATCATAGATCCGAAGGCAAAATCTTTGTTGCCAAGAATGGATCCTTTCTAGAGAAGGAATTTCTCTCGAAAGAAGTGACTGGAAGGAAAGTAGAACTCGACGAGGTTGTCGAACCTTCTCTCAAAATTGCGAGTAGCGCAGCACCGGAAGAAGTTCCTGTGGTGCCTGCACCAATAAGAGAGGAAGCTAATGATGATGATCATGAAACTTCGGTTGAAGTTGCTACAGAGCCTCGCAGGTCAACGAGAACTCGTACCACTCCAGATTGGTATGATCCCGTTATGAGTGTCATGTTGGTGGACAACACCGATGACCCTGCGACATATGAGGAAGCGATGATGAGCCCAGATTCCAATAAATGGCAAGAAGCCATGAAAACCGAGACTGGATCCATGTACGAAAACCAGGTATGGACTTTGGTGGACTTACCAGATGGCCGGAAGGCTATCGAGAACAAATGGATTTTCAAGAAGAAAACAGATGCTGATGGTAATGTTACTGTCTATAAAGCTCGACTTGTCGCAAAGGGGTTTCGACAAATTCAAGGAGTTGACTACGATGAGACTTTCTCACCAGTAGCGAAGCTAAAGTCTGTGAGGATTATGTTAGCAATTGCTGCATATTATGATTATGAGATATGGCAGATGGATGTCAAAACAACATTCCTCAATGGAGACATTGATGAAGAGTTGTATATGATGCAACCCAAAGGTTTTGTCGATCCTAAAGATGCTAACAAGGTATGCAAACTTCAACGGTCCATTTATGGATTGAAGCAAGCATCCCGAAGTTGGAATCAACGTTTTGATAAGGTAATCAAAAGTTTTGGTTTTATACAAACTTATGGAGAAGCTTGTATTTACAAGAAAGTGAGTGGGAGCTCTGTAGCATTCTTAATACTATATGTAGATGACATATTGTTGATTGAGAATGATGTAGACCTTCTTAATAGTGTCAAGGAATATTTAAATAATAGTTTTTCAATGAAAGACCTTGGCGAAGCAGCTTACATATTAGGCATAAAGATTTATAGAGATAGATCAAGACGCCAAATATCATTGTCACAAAGTACATATTTGGACAAAGTTCTAAAGAGGTTGGAATGGAAGATAGCAAGAAAGGGTTCTTGCCCATGTTGCCCAATACGACCTTGAGTAAAACTCAAAGTCCGACATCGGCAGAAGATAGAGAAAGGATGAGTAAGACTCCTTATGCCTCAGCCATAGGATCTCTAATGTATTCCATGCTATATACTAGACCCAACATTGCATATGCTGTTAGTTTAACTAGCAGACATCAAAGTGATCCAGGAGTGGATCATTGGACAGCAGTCAAAAACATCCTTAAGTACTTGAGAAGAACTAAGGATATGGTTCTTTCTTATGGAGGTGATGAACAACTCGTTGTTAATGGTTACACCGATGCTAGTTGGAACACCGATCCGGATGATTCTAAATCACAATCTGGATACGTATTTATTTTGAATGGTGCAGCAGTTAGCTGGAGGAGTGCAAAGCAAAGCGTTGTGGCAAGATCTTCAACTGAATCGGAATACATAGCTGCTTCGGAGGCTTCACAAGAAGCGATATGGATGAAAGAGTTCATTACAGAGCTGGGTGTGGTTCCTAGTGCGCTGGACCCAATGTCTATCTACTGTGATAACATGGGCGACATATCCAATGCGCAAGAACCAAGGTCACACAAGAAGCTGAAGCACATCAAGCTACGTTTTCACGCTATTCGAGAACATATCCAAGATGGGGATATAAAGATTTGCAAAGTACACATAGATCTGAATGTGGCGGATCCGTTGACTAAACCTCTCCCGAGGGCAAAACATGACCAGCACCAAACTGCCATGGGTGTTCGGTATATTACCATGTAATCTAGATTAGATGACTCTAGTGCAAGTGGGAGACTCTTGGAGATATGCCCTAGAGGCAATAATAAATATAGTTATTATTATATCTTTGTGTTTATGATAAATGTTTACATTCATGCTATAATAGTATTAACAAGGAAACATTAATACTTGTGTGATTTGTAGACTAAAATAAGAGTCCCTAGTAAAGCCTCTATATAATACTAGCTTGTTAGTTAATAGATGATTGTGGTTTCCCTATCATGAACATTGAAATGTTATTAACAACAAGATCATATCGTTAGGAGAATGCTATGGTGGACATACTCCTATAGACAAGCGTAGCATAAAGATCAAGTCATTTTAATAGTTCAATTGCTATATGCTTTCTGATACATAGTAATCTAATTCCTTCGACCATGAGATCATGCATATCACCTTTACCGGATGGATGCTTTGATGACATCAAACACCACACCGTAACTGGGTGGCTATAAAGGTGGCATTGAGTGTTCGGAAAGTATTGGTTGAGACACATGGATCAAGAGTGGGATTTGTCCATCCATATGACGGATAGATATACTCTGGGCCCTCTCGGTGAAATGCCATCCAATTAGCTTGCAAGCATGTGACTGGCTCACAAGGGATCACATATCACGGGAACGAGAAAAGAGTACTTATCGGTAACGAGGTTGAACTAGGTATGCAGAGATACCGACGATCATAACCTCGGATAAGTAAACTATCGTGAGACAAAGGGAAATTGGTATCATATGTAAGTGGTTCATTCGATCGCAAAGTAATCGTAGAAATATGTGGGAGCCATATGAATTTCCATATTCCTCTATTGGTTATTGATCGGAGAAGTGTCTCGATCATGTCCGCATAATTCACGAACCGTAGGGAGACACACTTAAGGATTCGACGTTGTTTGAGTAGTTATGGAATGATGAGAAAGAGTCCGAATGTTGTTCGGAGTCTCGAATGGGATTCGGGATATCATGAGGAGATCCGGAATGGTCCGGAGAATAAGATTCATATAAGGAAAGTCCCGTTCCGGAGTTGGAGAATGGTTCTGGTGTTTTCATCGGGAATGTTCTAAAAGGTTCCGGAATGTCCGACACTCCGGAGGGGAAGGGTACATGAATGTGTTATATCAAGTTGGTATAATTGCATTATGTACTCGGTGTCATCGCTGAACAAAATAGAGGGATTAATCAAATCCTAGTTTGAAAAGTCAAACGCCTAGTTTGAAAGTCAAACGGCTATTTTTGGGAAGTGGAGAAAGAGGAGGAAACCGAGTTGGGGAGGAGTCCCTCCTCCACCGCCGGCCCACCTCCAAGCCGAGTTGGGGAGGGACTCCCCTCCCCTTGGCCGGCCGGCCCCTCCACCTATATATGGAGGCGCAAGGCTCCCCTCCTAGACACACAAGATCCTCTCCTCCAAACCCTAGTACCAAGCCGCCACCACCTCCATAGCCGCCGCCGGCCCTAGGGCAAAACGCCGACGCCGCCTAGCTAAACCCTAGCCGCCGGCTTGCCCCTCCTCGGCGTGTCTAAACTCTAGATCGTCGAGGGACTCTCTCATACTCCACCATACTCGCTCCGGCTTAAGGCGAAGCCCTGCGAGATCTCCCCTCTACTTCCGGTACCACGCCGTTGTGCTGCCGGAATCACGAGGAGAGTGCTACAACCTTCGTTGCCTGCTGGAACAAGGGATAGGAAGGTCTTCGTCGAGTACCGAACGCGTGACCGACTGCGGGAGCGCTGCCGGAACGCAACGCCGGAAGGATCGTCTACGCGATCTTGAGATCGGGAAGAGTACGACTACATCACCCACGAGAATCCGCTCTCGTTAAACACTTTGGAATCTTCAAGGGTGAGTTATTCTATCGACTCGTTGCTACAATCTAGTAGATAGATCTTGGCTTTTTTGTTTGTATGCGGTAGAATTTTTTTGTTTTCCATGCTACGAAACCCTACACATAGTTCATTGGTAAAATACCCACTAGGGGCTTTGATGCAAAAAAAAACATAACACTCCATTTGTAGTAGGAAAACAAATGGCAATTCTACACCCCACTAATGGAAATATGAAATAGCTGGATCGTCAGTTTTAATTGTCTAGATCAGAAACCATCGCTGGGTCAGCTTGTGCATGTTAGATGTATATATTTATATTGTAGTTTCCCCATTTGTTAGGGGGCTTCCTGCATATTCTCACATGTACCTGTATTATATATTGTGGCTTTTGGCCCCCAGAGGAATACAGGTTGCATATTCCTGACATGGTATCAGAGCTAGGTTAGCCTCCTCCTACTCGCAACTTCGTCGCTTCAGCCGCCACCGTCCCTGTCGCCGACAACCTTGCCGTTGTCGCCGCCACCGGTTGCCGCCTGTTCACGTCCAGTTTTCTAGCAGTCTGCCGTCGTCGCCTGTTCTGTCTTCAGATCCAGATCCAGATTCGTTTCTCGTCCACGCGAGATCGAGTAGGGAGACGCAGGATTGATGTGACCCGGCGTCCGCCCCATCTCCTCGATCTGCTCCCCGACGCGGTAGGTCCACGCGGGACATCGCCACCCCCAGCCTCGACTGCTCCCCTGACGCGGGTCCTCCCTGACACCGCGCCCTGACGCGGGTCTTCATCGCCCACGCGGTACTCCACCCACGCTCCTGACGCGGGTCCTCCTGCTCCTGACGCGGGACACCGGTCCTCACCGCCCACGCGGCTGACGCGCTGCACGCGGGACTCCTGCTGGTTTCTCCTGCACGCGGGACTACTTCACCCGCGGGACTGCTCTCCTCCCGAGGCCCTGCCTCCACTGGCCCGACCGAAGCCGCCCGACGACCCGCCTACCTGACGCCCTATCGCTGCCTGCTGGACGGCGCTGCATCTCCTCCACACGGGCTTGCACCCCCGCCCGACCACCTGACGTCCTGCTGCTGGCCATCCCTGTTGACCCTGCTGGCCGGCGCTGCTCCTGATTGGATCGATCTGAGCACAGATTCGTTCTCGTCAGTTCTGAGAGTTGACCAAAAAAAAATATTACGCTATGTCTTCTGCATCGGGCTATGTTGCGATTCCTCGCTGCCCGGTGATCTTCGATGGTGCGAATTATCCTGATTTCGCCGCCTTTATGCGCGTTCACATGCGCGGTCTCCGTCTTTGGGATGTGCTCTCCGGCAAGGTCTCCTGTCCGCCATGCCCCCCGCTCCTATGGCTCCTCTTCCGCCGACGCCGATTGTTCTCAGCGCGGATGCTTCTCAGGAGGCCAAGGATGCTGCTCAGAGTGCCGATGATAGTGTTGTTGCTGCTTATGACCTGAAGTTCAAGCAGTACTCTGCTGATCTCGAGACCTATCGCCACGATCTGACTGCCTACACTCAGTGGGTCGATGAGGATGCTCGTGCTGATGCTGTTCTCACCTCCAGTGTTCTCCCTCAGTATGCTGCTGAGTTCATGAGTCTCCCTACTGTTTCCACTCAGTGGGCACATCTTCGTCAGCGCTATCAGCCGTCCGGCGATGCTCTTTACCTGTCTGTGGTTCGCCAGGAGCATGCTCTTTAGAAGGGTGATTCCACTATTGATGAGTTCTATACTCAGAGTGCTGCTATCTGGCGTCAGCTTGATTCTCTTTGTACTGCCTTTTGTGGTACATGCTTGTGCTGCCAGATTGTGCGCTCGGATTTGGAGTTTCACCGCATCTACGAGTTTCTGTCTCGGCTCCGCCAGGAGTTTGAGCCCCGGCGTGCTCAGCTGAATGCTTGTGGTCGTGTTCCGCTCTTTGAGGTGTTGTCTGAGCTTCGGGCTGAGGAGACCCATCTTCGTGGTGCTGGTCTTCTTGCGGTTCCATCTGTGCTTGCTACTCGTGGTCCTCCTATGCCGTCTGCTCCCTCGACTCAGCTGCGGTCCTCTGTACCGCCGCCGATACTACCCACTCCTCCAGGTCAGGGTCAGCTTCAGCACCAGCAGTCTCAGGGTCCGAGTCAGCACCAGTAGCCTCAGGGTCTGAGTTAGCACCAGCAGGCTCGTGGTCAGGGTCGCCGTGGTGGTTCTCTTTGTCACTGCTCTTACTGCAATAGAGATGGCCACACTTGGGCCACCTGTTATACACGGAAACCCAGTTTACGTCAGCATCACCAGGCTCGTGGACAGTCAGCTCCTTCTGGGTCTTCAGCAGTTGCTCTCTCTGATCAGGACATTATCAGAAGTCTTCGCGGTCTGCTTGCTGCTACAGGCTCTTCTTCGACGGGCACTGCTGGTTCTGTGACTGATTCTTCTGGCACTGCACGACCACCACCTTCTACACAGTCAGGTACGTCTCCGTGGTATCTGGATTCTGTTTTCCAGTTGCTGGCGGCAGATCAACCACGGCACCGTCCGCCGTGTCCTGGCCCATCTTCAAAGCAGTCTACTCGTGAATTATGTCGTTGTCTCCGTCGCCGTTTTACTGAGTTGCGATTTGATGAATATTGTTTTTCTTAAAACATAGTATAAACATAGACGCTCACAACACGTTATGCACCCATAAAACCATCTCTACGAACGCACACACGCACACCCTACCTATATAAGAACCTTCGAGAGACTGGACCGACGAATCGGGTTTTGAGATTGATGAAGTCACCACAGACGTTTCGCTGTCGACGGAAACGTCGCCTCCCACTGAAAGAATATTCCACTTTTATGCAACACAGAATGTCAAACCTGTGTTTAAACTATGGTGGGCTAGGGATAGAACCATCCTCCGGACCAGATACTATTGTACACTCATGAGAAATGAAGAGAGATCGGAGAGCTAATGTGAGGAGCAATTCCTACTGAATCATTCAACCTAGGAAGCAGAATCAGATGATCAACTCTACGCAACCTTGAAAAAAATTGATGAATTTCACGCAGAGATTAAAATAGATTAGGGATAACGTAGTTTTTTCTTGAGCAATTAAAAGGTTAAATGTGTCTACTTTACTGAAAACCCCTTTTGGATAAATTATAAAAATATTTAATCATTTTTATGGCTATTTTATCAATGGACCATCAACTTTGGGTATACGATACAAGACCGGTGAACTTTTGGGTAAATTATCAATCTATCTATCTATTATATACTAAAAGCAATATAAGAATGTTTTTCGAGGCACGAGGTTGATCCACATCACTCAATATATTTAGACTGTTGGATATATAATTGATGGTTGTGATTTAACCAAAAGTTTAATTTTGTGTTACACCTTTGACACATGCAAAAGTTACGTAACACGTTCTATATGGACTGTTTTCGGAAAAAAAAAGAGGCTTCGACGTGCCCAAGTCAATGTAATGAACCGTGTGTTTTCCGGGAAAAAATAGAAGATTCGACGTGCCCACAATTTAATGAAACGTGTTGTCCATGGACTGTTTTCAAAAGAAATAGAGTCTATTTATAATAAAAACGTGTTCATCAGTTTTGCAACCGGTATGGTGTTCTACATGCTAGACGTGGGTACATACTGGACTATGCAAAATATTAGCTAATTTATTCGTGAAAATGAGTATACCTACTACAAATTTCTCTGTTCAAAAATGTAAGGCACTGATTTTTTTCCAAATCCAAATCTGGTAAATTTTGACTAAGTTTATAAAGAACTTATGGACATCTACTCCCCAATTTTAGAAATATAAGACGTAGATACATCTATTTCACAAAGCTAAAATGTCTTATATTTCTGAATGAAGGAAGTATGATATTATAAAATGTTAATATGAAAAGAAAACTCAAATATAGTCTGTGTTAACTATAAATTGTGAGCACAAATGTTTAATTAAGCTTCGAACGATCGGCCGCACAATTGCCGGCTTATAAACTCATGTTGACGTCACACATATATGATATATTAGACGATGATGCCACCACAATCCTATGTATTTCTATTTATATACTTTCTAATAACTAGTAAGTTGCACGTGCTTTCGTTTATATATATGTTTGCATTTTATTTGTTTAATATTGATCTTGGTCGAATAAAGATGCACACCTTAAAGATACTCTTAGGAAAATAACCCGTTAAAAGGGTCTTGGCGATCATTTGTCAATTTCACAATATTATTATTCATAAGTTTGATTGTCTTCTCTGATCTTGAAAAGTTAATTTTAAGCTACCATCATTTCCGAGTACCAAATTTAAACTGTAGGACCACCTATGACACTGCTAGCTAGCTCCTCCAACGACGGGCGGTGGCAGGATGGTGACTCCCCCTCCTCCACTAGCGACTGACAATGACAAGATACATAAAAAAAGATGAACTTTCATATTATGCAAAAACTATATTTATTGGTTCACCATGGGTTGTATGTTATACTATCACAAACATACATTTTTCTGCATACTTTTATTCAAAGTAGTCTTCAAATATGCACATTGAAAAAAATAAACAGGTATTACATCCATTCCTAAATATAAGATGTTTTCCTAGGCTAGGTAATAATTAGGAATTGAGAGTACTATGTGTAATTAATATAGGACGGTTCTACTACATCGTTTTATAAGAGATTCTTCAATTGGTGCATGCTTATAATTAAATATTTGTACTTCCATCAAATTGGAAATGCAACCCTACTAACATGTTTTATGCTCCCTCGGTCCTATAAAGATGTCATTTTTTTATATTTATATGTATCTATATACTAATACTCGTTTAAATATATACTCATTTAGACAAATCTATGACATCGTTCTGAGACGGAGGGGAGTATGAATATTATTACTTGCAAGGTAGACCAAAGTAGATGATTACAATTTGAAAATACAACCAACTGTAGATTAATAATTGAGAGTTTTTACTTGTGTCCAATCAAGAGCATCGTTCCTACAACTTTTTCGCTAATAGAATTTTTGGTGAGATGGAATTAAATACACAACTGACTCTGCGATGGATGGTGATTTACAGCGGACATCACCTCTGATTCGTATGTTATAAAACGCTCACGTCTGGTAGTAATAATACAACCGTATTTTTTTCTTTGCATAAAATAGTACATGTTCGTACAACAGCCCAAATCCTAGGGACATGGGAACGATCTTGTCATGTGGGCCCTTATGTACAAGCTATCTATGGAGGAAGTTGGACTTGGTGGCATGTTGGACTCCTCTTGAAGCTTCCAGCGTCTTCAAAAGTGCACACGTCCATGCGCGGCAAAGTAGGGTAGCGAATCCCAGCTTCTCCAGCCGTAGGATTCACTTAAGCTGTGACATGATGAACGGCAGATACCATGTCTATCTAGCCAATGAACGTCCCAGATCGTTTTAAATTGGCTTTGGCGGTAAAACTGCACGTAGTAAATTCAAATTCAAAAACTCGTGTACTATATAGTGGTATAGATATAGATATAGATAATGTAAATATAATTTTTCCTAAAGAAATATGACTTCCAAAAAAAGGTCTAAGTTAGAAGTCAGTATGGAATTTCCTCTTCATTATCGCTAACAAAATTGTAGCTTTTCCTCATAAATAATTAGAAACATTGTAGATTTTTTTTAGTGTCTGCTACGCAAGTGTTCGATTTAATGTCGGACTACAAATTTTTGGAACTCCGTTCATGCATCGCCAATCAATTTTGAAAAAATTTAGTGTAACCTATATTTAGAATGTTGTAGAATTTTTTTAATGTCTGCTAGGTAAGTGTTCAACTTAATGTAGGACTACAAATTTTAAGAACTCCGTTCATACACCACCAATCAATTTTGAAAGAAATTTAGTGTAACCTTTCAGAAAAAATGTATATGCATGAGTCTTGAGTTAGTATTCTTTTCTAGGATGTACAAACATGCAACAATCATCATTTGCCATGGTTTTGAATATCATATGTAGTAATATAGTTGACTCATTAGCCAAAATTGTACATTCCATTACAACGAAGTCATGTAACATGATAAATGCATGTAAGCAACAACGTAAAAAAATGGAATCATGTGTGGATCATAGCCCGTAGAGAGGTGAGGAAAAATAGTAATACCTATCTGAAAATAATTAGGGTTCTAAAAAATGTGCATCAAAGTTCTCTAACCATCAGAATCAATATGTAAATGTTGCCTTTCATTTTATCAAGTGTATTTTTTATAAACGGTGACCAAGGTTATTCATAACCCAAATAATTGTCAAAAATGCACATTGGATATTTCCAGGGTCTAGATGGACATCTTTTGAAAGAGAAGAGCGAATCACATGTATATTAGACCTGTAAGTAAGAATAGAAATATCTACTCCCTCCATCCCAGTTAAAAGGGCACATATTGGAAATCATGCAATCCCAAAACTCTTCCACCTCCTAGGCATATAATCATTTAATTTCAAAGGAAGAGTCAATTAGAGAATTAGTAAGAGCCAAATTATCCCCATTCAGAGAAAGCTTAGGGCCTAGAGGTTTTTTATATATGACCTTTAAATCATAAGGGAGGGAGTATGAAAAGTGAAATAAGTTTATTACTATTAAATGTCTAGCGTTTAACATGGATAATTTACTTCATTAAAAAAATTTAAATTTCTATTCTCTCCATATAGGCGTTCGCTCTGCTATATTAATATAACAACCACACGATACAAGGTTGAAATCCATTGCTAGGGCCTATAGCACAAAGGAAGCCCAAAAGAAAATACAAAAGAACATGAGAGAAACTAATGCACAGCATCGCCAGATCAACAAACAATGATGACTCGCAACTGCTGCGTCCTCCGGAGTAGTCCCACCACGCTCCTATGCCTCCGAATTTCCGTATACCAAGCAACATCTTCAAGAAGGAGTGCGGCAATGGCGACTCTACTGCCCGGACTTCTCCTAGGATTTCTCCCGGTACACGTAGAGGAGTGGGAAGAGGGTACACCCGATGCCCTTTAAGAAGGAATGCGGCACCCACAGGTGTCACCACGTCGGAGTCGGCCTAGCCGGCAAGGATTTCTCCTGATCATCAAACAACCACAACCATGTTCATTCCTTGAACTCCGCCAAAATTTTCTACCCACCAACATGCGCCACCACGGTCTTGAATTCACCATCATCGTTTCACCATGGCAAACGCTGCAAGACCGACCAGACCGCGAAACAGCCGTGGATATGGGAAGATAGTTCTTTAGCCGCGCCGGAGGTAACAACCTCCACCGCCATAGGCGGTAGCCGGCCGGACACAAGGACAAGAGCACACTAGGCCAAATTGGAGCCGGAGGGCGGCAGCTGCACTGCCACTCGGAGGTCGTCCTCCACCACTAGCGGCGGGTGCCGACCGGACGCGGCAGCAGGAACACACCAGGACGAGCAGGCCCGACCGTGCCCCGTACAGGCACGTAAAGTCTCTGCCACCACGCTGCTGCACATAGGCCACGTCACCGCTACCCCCATGTTCGGCGCTAGAGGCCCGACCGGACCAGACGGACCTGTGAAGCTCCTGCCACCACGCTGTAGCAAGCGCGGCATAGTCACCGCCACCCTCACCACGAGCCGCTCAGCAAACCACCCGGAAGTGATGAGGCTAAGCCTGACCAGGCCCGTTCTGACCCAAATCGGCCGGAAAGGGCCCAGATCTAGGCCTACAGGGCTCAACCGACCAGCCCTCGGTACCACGCCACCTGTGTGTAACATTCCAGGATTTAGCACCTAGAAATAGAGAGGACACATGTTTGTGCATTGCATTCATGCATAAGAAAATCCGAGAAATTTTCGCGCAAAACTAAAAAAGCTATGGAGGGATCGGGATCTCTGTTGTACTGAAGGAAACTTCAGAGCAAGTGCGATAGATTTCGACATGACCTTGGTAGAATTCTTTGTTTCAGGGAAAAATTTGTTCAAACATGTATTTGAATTTCAAATGTGAAATTCAAATGAATTTATAAAATTCACAAATAAGAATTGGAAATATTTAATAACTTGAAATAAAATGATTACATAAATAATATAACAAGGATTCTTTATTAATATAAATATTTTTGCATATAGTATTGTTTTACAATAGATAAATAAAAGAATTCTTTATATAAGACATTGTCTTTACAATTAGAAAACAAATAAGTAGGAAAAATAATTATAATTGAAATAAATAACAACATTCTTTATTACAATAATTTATTTGACATTGTCCTTACAAAAGAATTGAAAAATAAATAGAGAAGGAAATAAGTAAACTTTATTGAATTGAATACAATAATACAATGTTTTTACAATATATTAAAAAAAATTACAATATTTGATACTAATAAATTCCTAAACTACTGTTCTCTTATCCCTACATCATCTGGCATTTTCTTCTTCATATTCATTTCCTGAAAACAAAACAAAAACAAAAAAAAGATTGATTAGTTGGTTAGTTTGCTCTTAGAAGTGAACAGTGAGTTGCACTGTTAAAAAAATCATCATTGAGCTAAATTTTAGAAAGGGGCAAGTTTTACTAAAAAGTAGCATCTGTTCATATCAGTATTTTTGCCTCAGTACAACATCATTGGCTCACTAAGAATCCACTTGGCAACATCCAAAATGATAGCTCAACTTAAGATAATACCAAACTTCCAGCACAAGTGATCCATAGAGAATATCCTCCAACCAAGCTCATCCATAGGCACAAGTTTCCCAAATGGAAACCTGCACCATATGGGGCCCAGCTGTAAGCAGCTTACTCATACATGCATGCTGATGGCTATCAAGCATCAGAGGCATCACAAGTAGTACAAAGAAGAGAGCACAGCCGTAGCTGGTAACTAGAAGCTGCTCAGAATACCTCCACACACCTTGTTTAGCTCAAAAGAAAACCACCCCAGTTCACTTTAGTTCATCACTAGATTCTTCTCAACAAATCAGCCAATACCACTATAACCAGCATGGTTACTTAGTGGAGTTTAGAAAATAGGCCAAGACAGGAGCACAAGAAGGAGGGGTAGGAGCAGACCAAGTTTATCAAGAGGAAGTGGAGCAACAACAATACAAGGAGATTCCTTGGTAGCACATCCACAAGACAAGGTGCACAGCCACATACCAGCAGATCTACATGCATCAGGTTGATAGACCACAACTCAATCAATACATGATTTAATCAGATTTAAACATAGAGTTTTTGTTGAGATTGGTAGAACTCTCAGACTAGCATAGAAGTGCTATGCTAGTCTCATCATTGAGTTAAAAAGATAAACTATAGCATCTATTTCAATCACCATTAGGGCCTCAGCCTTTGCATCCTAGGTAGGGGGCTATAGCACACTTATACTAATCATACCAAGGCCATAAAAGCATACAAATCATCTTTGCACAAACCAGCAAGCATGAAGGATTGCTGGGCACAAATCCAAAAGAATTGGAATTGCACCTCATGCACAATACCAAACTCACTCCCACCAAACTCTCAATCTAGTCTTTAAAACTAGAACATCAGCCCTTCATCAAGTTTGATAATAAATCATTTTCTTAGATATTCAAAAATATCTAAGAATCATCTTATATTTTAAAACAAAGGTAACTGAATCAGTTACACACTGCTCATCTTCATATTTTGATTCAAGGCAGCTCATACTACAACAAATATCACAATCTTCATTTTATAAGATCACCCAGAATTCAATAGCTACCCTCTCATATAAGTTATGAAGAATTCAAATCATTTTCCTAGCTAATAAGCCAGGAATCATTTAGTGTACTGTTATTATCCCTGGCAGAGGAGTGTATATCTTAACACACTCAAAGCTAATTGCCATATGTCATTCACCATCCAGCAATAATTTCAAGCCAATATGATTTCTAGATCATTTTCCTAACCATCTAAACTAGGAATCAGTGTCAATATTCTTAACTGTCAACATGAACTAGCAAATGTTCAGACCAGCAAGTATCCCAAACAGATAAAATCCAAACCAATGGTTTGAATTTTCATGACTACTGTAATCATCTAGAAGGGTTTCTCAGAACATCTACCCAGATTAAGAGTAGCATAAACGTACTCTTACCATAGTATCTTATCATTTAATCATAGGGTAAAGAATTGAAAGAGGGCCTTGAGACCATCACAAGTAAACCAAGCATGTCAATTGAGCATCAAACCAGAGCTAAGCTATCTCCACAAGACACAGTTATTCACCAGATGTGAACCCTAGGTTCAGAGATGAAATCTAGACAGTGGGGAATCACAGAAAGCACACTTGACATAGCAAGGTAGATAAAGTCTAGAGGGGAGCATAGAAGAGAGAAACACCTACCTTTGGCGAGTCATATCTCACCGGAGAGGAAGCAGAAGTAGTATCGACGACAACGGCAACACAGAACACCACGGGAAAGGCTTCACCATACACCACCACCTAGCCCAGCATCAATCTCACCACCAAGGCGGCACAGGGAGCAGCCCTGAGGGCCACAACATCCTACACCGGCCTAGAATACGAACTTCAGTGAGCGGCGGCGCCAGAATCGACAGCCGCTATACCATGGCAGGGCTAGGGTTTCCGACGAGTGCCCATCAGGGGGCGCGCAAGCCAAATTAACGAAGGAAGAGAAAGGGGAAGAGGTGGCGAAACAGCGCCAGGAGATGACAGTGGTGGAGACGGCCGGTGGCGGCCGGGGCAACAAGCGGCGGCGCATCGCGCACAGAGAGGAACGCGCGAGAGAGAGATAGGGTCGTGTCTGTGTGCGTGCGTGGTAGTGAGGAGAGGGGTGGGTCGGTGTAGTTCCAGGCCCGGTCTAGCTGGGCCAGGCCAGCCCATATACCCTAAACAAATGGCCCATTTCAAAATAAAATAAGAAATAAAAGAAAAGAAAAATAAATAAATTACCAAAATAACCTTTAAACATTTCCAGCTATAGAAAATTATAGAAAAATCATAAAAATATATTTAATATATTAAAATTAACACAAAAATAATATCCACCTAACAAAAATATAACTTTACTTATTTAAGTTAATAAAATGCAAATAAAGATTAAACACTATTAAATATTAAGTAAAATTTCATAAAATAAAAAAAACTCCTAAAAATAAATAAAAATCATTTTTGTGTATAAAAATAACCCTATTACTTTATAAAAATACTACCTTAGAGTTTTACAAATAAAATATAAATCAAATATTTAAAGCCACTTAATTATTTAAAGAATTTTATAAAAATAAAGGTAATACTTAAAAATAAATAAAATTCATTTTTAAGATCTTTAATAAGTATATTTTACCAGAAAAATACTATACATATTATTTATGAACATTTTAAGATAAATAAAATTCATTACTTTATACCCACTTTGTTAATTCTAAAAATTATTTCTTAAGTAAGGAATAATCCCATTTTCTTATAAAAACACTAAAACCTTTAAAGTTTGATTACTAATTCTAAATACACAATTAAAATAAAACTTAAATATAACTATTAGCCTTTAAATGTTTTTAAAATTTTAAATTCAAATTAAACTCCTTTTAAATAAATATTATATACCACTCATGTATAAGGGAGTGAATAATATCCATTCCTCAACCACTCTTAAAAATGACTTTAAACTCAAATAAATTTGTAAGATCATCTAATTATGCTCCCATTAATAAATTGCATATTATTAAATTTATCTTTCACTTAAATTAAAAGGGATCATCCCTAATCATATTTGCCAAAACCCTAAAGCTAGATGCTATTCTAAAACTCATCATATCTTACATTTCACTTCTATTTTTATAGTTAACTTTGGTTTAAACAATCATAAACATCTCATTTGAAGTTTATTCATGTTTTAAAGTTAACTTTAGTCACTTGTATCATCAATTAAAATATGATAACTTAACACCATTCATAACCATCACCAACCCTAATGTAAAACCTAATAAACCTTAAGACTAATTAATCTAAACTAAATACTAGTTTTTTCAAATGTTATTCTTTTTGTCACTTCACACAAACAAGTCTATATTAGTTCCTTCAGCTCTTAAGAACTTAACTCAGGGACTTTTTATCCCAATCAGCAGATAACAATTAATCATAATCACATTATTCTATCAGTATTTGTATATTTTGGATTGTTCACACTTAAGTTCCTTATCAATGCCATCGCTTATGAATAAACTTAAAGATAAACCCAATCTTAAATAAAATACCTTAGATCAACTTATTCAAAATACTAACGGTTTCAGTTTGGGAATTATAAAATTGCATAGCATTACTTATGCATAATGGCATCCTGCTTCTTTAAACATTAGTCCTTACCGGACCAATGATGTTGATTTCATATATTGGATCTTCTACTATCTCGAAGACCGTGAGTGCATAATCTTGCAATCACAAAAGGCAAGTTCACACTTGCTCATGTCCTTTGATTATTTTATGTAAAGTATTTTGCAAATCTAGTTTTGTCATCACCTGCATTTGAAAAAGATCAGAAAACACTATTTTCATAATAATATGATTATAGGTTATTTACCATGAGGTAATAATCTACTATGAAAGTTCCGGTGGTAAAGGAACATATTATCTAGGACTTAACAACCAATGTCGCCAGTGATTCTTGCGTCGTATATTACGTGTTAACCATGGGATTTGAAATGGGACGGAGAAGTCAGCTGGATCGGCTCTCTTTCGCATGCATTGGACACTGTTCTAGGCATTTGTAAGTTGTAGATCGTTGGTATAGCCGTTTTATACGGGGGAAGTCTACTGTGGATCTGTGCTTACAAAAGACAGATATCTAGTGTTAATGGTTGTTCTGTGTATCCAACTAAGGTATAGCCGTTTTATACGGGAAAAAATCTACCTTGAGTTTGGACATCCGACAATTGTGGTGTATGCGGGGTCGCGGAGAAGGACAGTGATTGGCTTGGATCTTAGTCTGGGCCTCATACCAAGGAAGTGTGAACGAGCCTATAACTCGGATGTGCAACAAAGCTAAGATCTCTCATGGGTAAAGTAACGCACCTCTGCAGAGTGTAAGAACTGTAACTTGTTACTCCCTGTTTCGAGAAGGAGCTGCGAACGCTGCAGGAAAAGAACTCCATGAAAGTTCTGGTAAACCCGTGAAGGCTGATGGACATAGCTTTTCAGAATAAAATCAACCTTTGAAGAAATGTTTACGAAAACTTGCATTGCCTACGACCTATGGTCTGTGGCTGTAGATAGTGCATCAAACACTCCTCTTTAGTGAATTTGCTGAGTACGCTCGTACTCAACGTATCTTCTTAACCATTGCTAGATCTCGGAGAAACCAATGACGTTTCTAGGAAATAAGTCCCTTGAAGAGTTGAAGATATCTAAGGGAGATCAACAGAGTCAAAGACCTTACCGGAATCTATCGAAGACAAGCTGAAGCATAAAATAGAAATAAAGCTCCTAGAATCTAGAACCTACTTCTGTAGAATAATACTATAGTAGTACTTTTAAGCCTTATACATATATTAATAGTAGTACTTCTAAAGTAATCCCGAGTGGATCTTTTTGGTTCTTTCTGTATAATATTCCTCACTGTCCGAGGAAGCTCTATGGATCTTTTGTAATATGCTATATGTAATATAAAGTGTTGTCTTGGACCCGCGATGTTTCTGTTGTACCACTCTGAGGGATATAATGCGGATGGAACAGTGTTCCATTGGTATTATATCAACGACTATAGGGTACTACACCATGCAGTGGTATGCTGGGTCACCACACTGTGCCACCAAGCGTCCGCGCCACTCGCTCCGCCACCATCCGGGGAAGCTCTTAATTGCCGCCTGCCTTCCCACTAGGGGTTGGAGTTCGGTCATGACCGAAAATTCGGTCTTTACATATCGGTCTGTTTTGAAATCGATCTTCAAAAAGTAAAGATCAAAATTTATTTGTTATATTTACTAACCGACAAATTCGGTTACTCGATAATTCGGTTTCGGTTTCGGTCATGACCGAATTATGTGGTAGATATTATCAAGTATAAAAGTTAGATAATATTTGGTAAACCATCTGGTACTATTTCTGTTGGAGATATGCCCAAGAGGCAATAATAAAGTGGTTATTATCATATCTTCACACTTATGATAAATGTTTACATACCATGCTATAATTGTATTAATCGGAAACATTAATACTTGTGTGATTTGTAAACTAAAATAAGAGTCCCTAGTAAAGCCTCTTGTTAAACTAGCTTGTTGGTTAATATATGATCATGGTTTCCTAATCATGAACATAGAGATGTTATTAACAACAGGATCATATCATTAGGAGAATGATGTGATGGACATACTCCTATAGATAAGCATAGCATAAAGATCAAGTCATTTAAATAGTTCAATTGCTATATGCTTTCTGATACATAGTAACCTAATTCCTTCGACCATGAGATCATGCATATCACCTTTACCGGATGGATGCTTTGATGACATCAAACACCACACCGTAACTGGGTGGCTATAAAGGTGGCATTGAGTGTTCGGAAAGTATTGGTTGAAACACATGGATCAAGAGTGGGATTTGTCCATCCATATGACGGATAGATATACTCTGGGCCCTCTCGGTGGAATGTCATCCAATTAGCTTGCAAGCATGTGACTAGATCACAAGGGATCACATATCACGGGAACGAGAAAAGAGTACTTATCGGTAACGAGGTTGAACTAGGTATGCAGAGATACCGACGATCATAACCTCGGATAAGTAAACTATCGTGAGACAAAGGGAAATTGGTATCGTATGTAAGTGGTTCATTCGATCGCAAAGTAATCGTAGAAATATGTGGGAGCCATATGAATTTCCAGATTCCTCTATTGGTTATTGTTCGGAGAAGTGTCTCGATCATGTCCGCATAATTCACGAACCGTAGGGAGACACACTTAAGGATTCGACGTTATTTGAGTAGTTATGGTATTATGAGAAAGAGATCGAATGTTGTTCGGAGTCTCGGATGGGATCCGGGATATCACGAGGTGATCCGGAATGGTCCGGAGAATAAGATTCATATAAGGAAAGTCCCGTTTCGGAGTTCGGGAATGATTCCGGTGTTTTCATCGGGAATGTTCTAGAAGGTTCCGGATTGTCCGGCACTCCGGGGGGGAGGGTGCATGAATGTGTCATTACATATTGAATGATTGCATCATGTACTAAGTGTTCCTGCTGTTCCAAAACTGAAAAGTCAAACTGCCAGTTTGAAAGTCAAACGGCTAAAACAGGAAACTGTGGAAAACAGGAAACTGTGGGAAACAGGAAACTGTGGGAAACAAGAAAGAGGTGGTTGGAACCGACTTGGGGGAGTGTTTGACACGAGAAAAACGTTCTGGAGGAGTCGAACGTAGGCTACTCGAGGGGGGAAGAATGGTAGCGTGTTTTTCTCATGCGCCGGGGTAAAGAAAAGAAGTGCGGGCGTGCCAGTGTACCGTAGTACACAAGAAAAGGTAGGGGAGATGCATTTCATTAATCTCTCATGGAGAAACAAAGTACAAATTCCTAATAAAGTGCGCTCTGTGGCCTGCTTGCGCGGCCAGCCTGACTATGGCGATTGCGATCTCATGGTTCCCGGGGCCTCGAAAGGCACCCGGTTAATTACTCCCGCGGGTTACGCCGCGAGACACCTCCGATTAAGCTGTGTGGTCGTCTTCGTCGTCTTCGCTTCGCGTTCTCCATGCATGATGTGGTGGTGGTGTGTGTGTGGGCGGCGGCAGAGCCCGTGTCCTCGTCGGTACACACGCCGCGAGTAGCATGGACTTTGCTACGGCCATGCCCGCCCTCGCCATCGTGCCTCGTCGGTCTTGACGGCGTCGATGTAGTTGGAGTTGGAGTAGCATGGGTCCGCTCAGCTGGGACTTCTCGACGACCAGCAGCCTCGTCGGGGTGCGCAAGGGGTATGCCTCGCAGGAGTAAGTGTTGGTGGAGATCGGCGTCGGTGCAAAACCGACACGCGGCTACAAGTCGGTGCAGCCAACGTGGTCGACACCTCGTCTCGGTACGACGCCGAGTTCACAGCTGTCGTCCTAGACAAGAGCGTTATCTCACGGGCTCGTGGAGATGGGAATGGCGCCGACTTGCATACTAGCAGCCCGTCATCACTCGTCTTCGACACGCCTCGCCGGAGCGAAGAAGGCACCGGGCTCGATGGGAGAAGAGATGGCGCCAGGCTTGCATACTAGCAGCCCGCCATCACTCGTCTTCGGCACGCCTCGCCGGAGTGAAGAAGGCACCGGGCTCGATGGGAGAAGAGATGGCGCCAGGCTGCCGTGCGCCCTCGGGCCGTCGTCTGTGACGTTGGAGATAGCGCCGGGCTGTACGCCGGTAGCCGCACGCTCTCGGAGCCGTCGTCTTGTCGACGTTGGTAGGAGGTGAAGAAAGGTTGAGCTGCACGCCGGCAGCCCCGCCGCCATCTTGGGCAGCATGGTTCGTCGAGATGGACGTGGCACCGAATGCACGCCGACCGCCTTATCGTCGTCGTCTTCGGCACGCTTCTCCAGTGTGAGGAGGTACCGGGCTCCATGCCTCCATCGTCTTCGGCGCCGCCGTAGAGCATGGCTCGATGGGGAGGATATGGCGCCGCTACGGCACGCCTACAGTCGCATGACCGCCGTATTTGGCGCGCCACACCAGAGTGGAGATGGCGATGGCGCCGGGCTGCACGACGGCAGCCTCACGTCCTCGGGGCCGTCGTCTTGGTGGCGACGGAGAGGGAGATGGCGCCGGGCTGCACGCCGGCAGCCGCGCGCCCCCGAGACCGTCCTATTGGTGGCGGCGGAGGTGGAGATGGCGCCGTGCTGCACGCCGACAGCCGCGCGACCCCGAGTCGTCGACTTGGTGGCGTTGAAGATGGCGTCGGGCTACACGCCGGCAGCCGTACGCTCTCGGGCCGTCGTCTTGGTGGCGTTGGAGATGAACGTGGCGCCGGAGATGGAGATGGCGCCGCAGATGGAGATGGCGCCGTGCTGCACGCCGGCAGCGGCGCGCCCCCTGGTCATTGACTCGGTGGCGTTGGAGATGGCGCCGAGCTACACGCCGGCAGCCGTACACTCTCGGGTCCGTCGTCTTGCTGGCGGCACCGGCAGCCGCGCGCCCTCGAAGCTCGTGGTAGTGGAAACGGCGCCGGCTTGCACGCCGGCTGCCCCACCGTCGCCCGTCGGTGTGGCTCGCTGGAGTGGGGTAACACCGTCTTGTCCATGGGTTGGACGTATCCGCCTCGGCGCGGCAGCGTGTGCATGTGTGTGTATCTGCTGTAGAGAAAAAAGAGAAAAAGAGAGAGATTTAACCATGATTCTCACCATTAGAAAGCTCCATGCCGCCTCCCTTCTTGCTTCCGATCGGGTATACGTGTGTGTATGGGTGCTGATCGATGGATGAACGTGCTTGTGGATGGATATTTGAGGAAACGGAGATTGGTTTTTTGGGCTGGCTGCGGCGTGCGTACGGTGGCTGCCTCCGTGTGCGAGAGTTCTTCAAACCAGCGAGTATAAGTTGTGCATGAGTTTTTGATTGGGGTCTGGGAGCTAGCGTCGTCCGGGTGTGCGGCGTCGTCACTCCTCGGCTCTGCCTCCTAAGAGCTGTGCCTCTTATAGGAGCGGATGACGCGAGGAGTATAACAACCGCGTGCCCACCGGCCCGAGCTTCTTGCGCCTTGCCGATCTTATCGACTCCGCCGGCCGTTCCGTGCTCGTGATCTCTCTACGAGAAAACTGAAGTTGTTTCGCTTGTGCCTTATCTGATCTGCAGATTGATATTAGATCTAGGCAGCTAGCCAAACAAACTTGTTAGCTGCGGCAAACCTGTCCAATATACAATATACGTCCGGCCGGACTGCACGTGTACACCTTAGTATATTAGTATGTATACGTACAACGAACACACACCACAGTTAGCTTAGTTGCCTCTAATATTGACATAGCCTTGGCGCTTGTGCACGTGGCAGCTGCCTAGACGTGAGCATGGACTCACGCACGCTTGAATTGATCGATCCAATAAAGACCAGCTGCATATGTTATATATCGGGGGGAAATAATAATTTATTTCCCTTACTTATTCCGGGCAAAAGAAGAACATTCCTGGTTTGGTGCAAAATTATGTCAAACAGGGAGGAGTCCCTCCAAGCCGGCGCGCCAACCAAGGCCGACTTGGGGAGGGACTCCCCTCCCCTTGGCCGCCCCTCCTACCTATAAAAGGAGGGGCAGGGCCTCCTCCTCTAGACACACAAGTTCCTATCCTCTAATCTTCGGTTTAGAGCCGTTTTGGTTTAGATCTTCTAATTGCTCTAGCCCGCGGTTTAGAGCCTTCTAATTGGTGTGTCTAATCTCTAGACCACTAATAGCTCTCTCTCTCATACTCCACCATACTCGCTCCGGCTTAAGGCGAAGCCCTGCGAGATCTCCCCTCTACTTCCGGTACCACGCCGTTGTGCTGCCGGAATCGCGAGGAGAGTGCTACAACCTCCGCTGCCTACTGGAACAAGGGAGAGGAAGGTCTTTGTCGAGTACCGAACGTGTGACCGACTGCGGGAGCGCTGCCGGAACACAGCTCCGGAAGGATCGTCTACGCGATCTTGAGATCGGAAAGAGTACGACTACATCACCCACGAGAATCTGCTCTCGTTAACCGCTTTGGAATCTTCGAGGGTAAGTTATTCCATCGACTCGTTGCTAAAATCTAATAGATAGATCTTGGCTTGTTTGTTTGTATGCGATAGAAATTTTTTGTTTTCCATGCTACGAACCCCTACAGTGGTATCAGAGCCGTGTCTATATGTAGATCTGTTGCACGAGTAGAACACAATGGTCATTGTGGGCGTTGATGCTTTTATTGTCGATTGCTTCTTGTGTACTTTGCATCTTGCGGTATGTTGGGATGAAGCGTTCCGGGCTAACCTTACATGACATCGTTCATGAGACTTGCTCCACGCTTGACATGCAACGTGTATTGCATAAGTGGCTTTGCGGGTGCCTGTTTCTCCTAGCATAGTTAAGATCCAATTTACAATGGGTGATTAACAATACTAGTATCAATGTTGTGGTTCTTGTTCGTAAGTTAGAACGACACTTATTGAAAGCCCCAAACCACGTAAAATATGCAAAGAAAGTAGAGGCGTCTAACTTTGTTTTGCAGGGGTGTGCTGTGATGTGATATGGCCATGATTGTGATTATGTATGATGTATGCAATGTTCCTTATTGTAAGTTGGCAACTGGCAGGAGCCATATGGTTGTCTTTAATTTCTGTTAAGACCCGCGTGTCTATTCAAAGTAGTTGTAATAGTTGAAGCCGGTGGACGACAACCATGGAGAAGCGTCATTGACCTTGATGCAATGTCGGTGATGATGGAGATCATGTTCGTGCTAGAAGATGGAGATCGGAAGCACAAAGAAGAAAGGCCATATCATATCACATATTATGAATTGCATGTGATGTTAATCCTTTATGCATCTTGTATTGCTTAGTAGACGACGGTAGCATTATAAGATGATCCCTCATGCACATGAATTTCAAGTCATAAAGTGTTCACCCTTAGTTAGCACCGTTGCTAAAGCTTGTTGTTTCGAAGCACCACGTGATGATCGGGTGTGTTAGATTCTGCAAGTGTATACAACATGAGCAAGCCAGATTTGCTCATGCAGAAACTAAGGTTTGATCTTGACGAGCCTAGCATGTACAGACATGGCCTCAGGAACACGGATTACCGAAAGGTAGAGCATGAGTCATATAGTAGATATGATGAACATGTTGATTGTTCGCCATTGAAGCTATATCAACTCTCGTGATGATCGGTTTTGATGTGGTGGATTTGGTTCGTGTGATCACTAAAACAATGTGAGGGATATTGTTTTAAGTGGGAGTTCACCTAGATTAATTTAATTATTAATTAGAACTCAATTTATCATAAACTAAATCAAAGTGAATTTGCATAGTTGTTGTAGTCATTGGCATCCGTTTACCACCTTGCGCTTAGTTATAGTTGAGATGATAGAACTATAGAATTCTGGTTAGTTACTTTACGAACTGGTATCGTATTGTTTTGAAGTGTTAATCTAAAGTTTAAAAGTCCTATTGCAAACTTTCAGTAAGTTCCGGTTACTCCATGAAGTTTAATAATTAGTATTAAATCAAGAGTAACAATTCCAAGTGTTAGTATATAAGTATCATGTTTGTCTCCATGATTCTTGATATTCAAAGGATTCTCCTAATATCAAGGTTATCTAAGGATCTGAAAGAGTTGTTTCAGAAACCATGATGTGTGGAAGATATTGTGATATCTGAAACGAAGTTTTGGTTGCAACATGATAGAGTATAATATGGTAAAGTTCATGTTCTCATATTTTGATGAGAATTTGCAAAGGGTTGTAGACACTTGTTGTTCTAATCCTCCAAAAGGTTTTGGATAGCAACATTATACTCGTAATTCATCGTTATAAGCTAAAGGTAGTTTGATCATGGACGATTCCATGATAAGGATGAATAGTTGATGTAGGTAAAGTGTTTACTACACCAAGAGATTACTAAAGAAAGGAATTTGAAAGAACACCAAACATTTGATGATGGTGATCTACTTCAAAGTGCAAGTCCAAAGACATTGGTATTTAACTATACATGTTTTGGACTATGTGTCATATGTATGACTCCACTATTGATGTTGATAGATTCTTTCAAACAGAAACGAAATATTGAAAGAAAATCTCATAAGTATATGGCAGAAAGGAAAAGACTAGAATTGTTCAGTTTAAGTATATAGATGATATACATGTTATGGCTATATTCTTTGCTTATTAAACAATGTGGTTCTTAAGTATTTAATACTGAATTTGTTGGTATGACTCGTCATACGAAACAACAGAATTCATGAACTACAGTGGCCTAAGTAATTAGCAAAAGAATATGTGATGATGTTCATCGAGAACAAATAAAGGGTTATTGTGTTGCTCGTTAAACATCAAAGCTTGCCTTCAAGATTTGTTTTATCAGGTATTATGAGAACAAAAGGGTTGTTCAAATAATTGCCGTAATCCATAAAAGATGGATGATTCACAAATCTCGTTGGAGAAATCACATCCATAAAACTTGTGCTAAAAATGTCGAAAGACAAATTGATTGAAAGATCACTTAGGAAGTGACATCGCCGTTTAAATTATATTGGAAAGAAAACATGAAGAAACTCCATGTGGATGGAATTTTAGAGTCTTTTTGATTTTGATCAAATGACGCTTGTGAAACTTTCCTAGAGATAATTAAAACTTCGTTCATAGGCCAAAAAGGAACGAATGACTAGCTTATTGGAACTTGTACATATTGTTGTACGAAGTCCATTATGTGTAGTCAAAAGCGATGGATTTCATCTTCATATGCTTTCTCCGAAAATTTGAGTGAATATATGAATATTTACTTAATAAGGATGAAGTGTGAAATATTTGAAAAATTCAAAGACTTCAAGATGAAGTGCAAAATCATTGTAACAAGAATATAAAACGGTTTATGATAAAGATCATAAAGGAAGATATTTGAGTTACAAAGTTTAGCATAATACCTAAGATTTATGGAATCGTTCCGTGGATTTGCATTTCCCGAAACACCATAAGAGTATTGAGCGTTCGAGATATGTAATTAAACCTTGTTTGACATGGGAAGATCAAAGGTGTAATTCATAAAACTGCCATTATATTTTAAAGATTAAAAGCTTTAGAGATTACCGTTTTTCCACTGAAAAGAGCTCCATCATAATCCGTTGAAATGATACCATATGTTATGGTTTGGGATAAAACCCAAGTTGTCCTTTCTTAAACAATGGTTTGCTATGCATAAGAAAGATGTTTGCAACCAAAGTCGGATGAACCTGTCTTTGTATAACTGTTGAGTATTCCTCCATAACACCAGAGACAAAAGTGTTTGTCGCTTAGAACGTCAAGTTTCTTTGAGAAGGAATTTTTCGTGAAAAGAAAAGTGGGAGGACAATAGAACTTTGATAAGGTTAAAGGAACCTTAGCTATATGTGCAAAGTTGCGCAGCGCCGAAAAGTGTTCCGGAGGCAGCAACAATGCTCATGGCTCACGTGCCTCAAAGGTTGTGGTCACAGAGATCTAAGTTCCTATTGAAACAAGTAGATCGGGTAAACAATCAAATACCAAGATTTGAGGGTTGAATCATTATTTGAATGAACCGACTACATGCAAAGAAGCGATGATGGGCCCTGACTCCGTCAAATGGCTTGAAGCCATAAAATCCGTGATAGTTCCATACACGAGAAATCAAGTTTTGAACTTGAAGGACCCTCGAGAAAGGTGTAAGACCTTACAATTGTGTTTGGATCTATAAATAAATAGACATGGATGTTGCACATCTATGAAATAGTCGACATGTTGGGAAAGAGTTCACAACAATGTTCAAACGTTGACTATGACAAGATCTGATCTTTCATAGCGATATTTAGTCTAGACGGATTAATGTAGCAACCACTACATATAATTTGTTATATGGTAGTTGAATAAACAAAACAAGTTCTTCTAATAGAATCGTTACCTAGGACATGTGCATGACACGGTCCATAGGGTTTTGTTAATTCAAAGGATGCTAAAAGCATATGCAAACTTCAATGGTTGAAGTGAGCACCGCGGAGTTGGAATCTTCACTATGATGAAACTGTTAAAAGAGTTTAATTTCATCAGAGACAATGAAGATGCTTGCGTTTGCAAGAAATTAAGTGGGAGCGCCAAGACATATTTCTAATACATTATGTGGAGGACATATTGTTGATTAAAAAAGATGTATCTTTTATTAACACATATTAAGAATTTCATCCCGATGAAAGACTTAGGCAAAACCCAAATATTTGGCATCAATTGACGCTAATATGGTTGTGCCAGAAGTGCATAGACAAGATATTGAATGAGTTCAATATAGAAACTACAAGAGAGGTTCTTGTCGCACAGAAAGGATTGAATGAGTTCAAATGTTGATGATATATATTCAAGTGTATTGACATTTGGTAAAGTGAAACAAATAATCAAGTATAGATTGATACTTGATGTATGAAATCACAAAGAGTATTTATATCAATCATACTGTGATATGTACAAATCCAGATATGTCCTATGCTCTAAATGTTGTGAGAATATACCAGAATGATTCGTAAGATGATCATTGGACAATAGTAAGGATATTCTTATGATCTTTTGGAAGAACTAAGAGTATATTATTTGTATAAGTGACAAATAGATGGTTAGTTCATTGTAAAAGTACTACATTGATACTAGCTTTGTCACAAAGTACAAATTAAGTTTATCTCAATCTAAACTAAGGGTGGCACAATATAATGGAAAGTGAGTTCCATAATGGATTTGGATGAGTTCCAAAGTTAAGACATTGTGACAGATACTACAACAAAAGGCTAAGTATATGACTGCTATTTTAGCAGCAAAAGAGGGCATTTGTGTCAAGTAGTTTGTTATCAAACTAGGTGTAGTTCACAGTGGGATAATACTATGAATATATATTGTGCGACAATATTATCAACATGTTTTAACCCCAAAGAACTAAAGGTCACACCGAAAGACCAAATTTATACAAAGCCATCTCATTAGAGAATGAGTGATGCGTAAAGACGCAAAGACATGCAATTACACACGGACCTGGAAGTGTCAGATCCGGAGATCAGTTGACCACTAGCAATCGTGTACATACAACACCGGAAAGCCATAGGTGTTGAATACACAAAGGTTTGAAACTAGATTATTGACTCTAGTGCAAGTGGGTGACTGTTGGAGATATGCCCAAGAGGCAATAATAAAGTGGTTATTATCATATCTTCACACTTATGATAAATGTTTACATACCATGCTATAATTGTATTAACCGGAAACATTAATACTTGTGTGATTTGTAAACTAAAATAAGAGTCCCTAGTAAAGCCTCTTGTTAAACTAGCTTGTTGGTTAATATATGATCATGGTTTCCTGATCATGAACATAGAGATGTTATTAACAACAGGATCATATCATTAGGAGAATGATGTGATGGACATACTCCTATAGATAAGCATAGTATAAAGATCAAGTCATTTAAATAGTTCAATTGCTATATGCTTTCTGATACATAGTAACCTAATTCCTTCGACCATGAGATCATGCATATCACCTTTACCGGATGGATGCTTTGATGACATCAAACACCACACCGTAACTGGGTGGCTATAAAGGTGGCATTGAGTGTTCGGAAAGTATTGGTTGAAACACATGGATCAAGAGTGGGATTTGTCCATCCATATGACGGATAGATATACTCTGGGCCCTCTTGGTGGAATGTCATCCAATTAGCTTGCAAGCATGTGACTGGCTCACAAGGGATCACATATCACGGGAACGAGAAAAGAGTACTTATCGGTAACGAGGTTGAACTAGGTATGCAGAGATACCGACGATCATAACCTCGGATAAGTAAACTATCGTGAGACAAAGGGAAATTAGTATCGTATGTAAGTGGTTCATTCGATCGCAAAGTAATCGTAGAAATATGTGGGAGCCATATGAATTTCCAGATTCCTCTATTGGTTATTGTTCGGAGAAGTGTCTCGATCATGTCCGCATAATTCACGAACCGTAGGGAGACACACTTAAGGATTCGACGTTGTTTGAGTAGTTATGGTATTATGAGAAAGAGACCGAATGTTGTTCGGAGTCTCGGATGGGATCCGGGATATCACGAGGTGATCCGGAATGGTCCGGAGAATAAGATTCATATAAGGAAAGTCCCGTTTCGGAGTTCGGAAATGATTCCGGTGTTTTCATCGGGAATGTTCTAGAAGGTTCCGGATTGTCCGGCACTCCGGGGGAGGGTACATGAATGTGTCATTACATATTGAATGATTGCATCATGTACTAAGTGTTCTTGCTGTTCCAAAACTGAAAAGTCAAACTGCCAGTTTGAAAGTCAAACGGCTAAAACAGGAAACTGTGGAAAACAGGAAACTGTGAGAAACAGGAAACTGTGGGAAACAAGGTGGCTGGAACCGACTTGGGGGAGGAGTCCCTCCAAGCCGGCGCGCCAACCAAGGCCGACTTGGAGAGGGACTCCCCTCCCCTTGGCCGCCCCTCCCACCTATAAAAGGAGGGGCAGGGCCTCCTCCTCTAGACACACAAGTTCCTATCCTCTAATCTCCGGTTTAGAGCCGTTTTGGTTTAGAGCTTCTAATTGCTCTAGCCTGCGGTTTAGAGCCTTCTAATTGGTGTGTCTAATCTCTAGACCACTAATAGCTCTCTCTCTCATACTCCACCATACTCGCTCCGGCTTAAGGCGAAGCCCTGCGAGATCTCCCCTCTACTTCCGGTACCACGCCGTTGTGCTGCCGGAATCGCGAGGAGAGTGCTACAACCTCCGCTGCCTGCTGGAACAAGGGAGAGGAAGGTCTTCGTCGAGTACCGAACGTGTGACCGACTGCGGGAGCGCTGCCGGAACGCAGCGCCAGAAGGATCGTCTACGCGATCTTGAGATCGGAAAGAGTACGACTACATCACCCACGAGAATCTGCTCTCGTTAACCGCTTTGAAATCTTCGAGGGTAAGTTATTCCATCGACTCGTTGCTAAAATCTAAAAGATAGATCTTGGCTTCTTTGTTTGTATGCGATAGAAAATTTTTGTTTTCCATGCTACGAACCCCTACAATTTCAGCTATAATTTAAATATAAAATACACTTCATATAGTCATATTAATTGGCAAAAATTAACATCAATAATACTAAATTTGGCTTAGTTGAGGAAGATAAATTTATAGTTATGGGCAACTAGGGCTTTGGAACTATGACATTCTCACCTAAAGTTCGGTCAGTTCGGTCCATTCGGTTACTAAAAATTAATGACCGAATTAAGCGAACTAAATTCAGTCTATAAAATTTGCTACCCAATTTTTTGATCGGTCCTTTCGGTTTTGGTCTATTCGATTTCGGTCTCGGGTTTTTCGAGTTGTTTTTTGGTTATTGGTTTTTCTGCCCACCCCTACTTCCCACACAGCCGCCAAGGCCGCTCCCCCAAGCCGATCTCCCGTGGACGTGAAGAATATGGAGCCGCCACCTCCGGCCCTGCGGCACCGCGTGCGCAACGCCCGACGGCGCCCGCCAGCGACAGCAGGAGGGAAGCAGGGTGGGAGGAGCTTGGGGTCGGGGATGGAGAGGGCCACCCGGCCGCCTCTCTTGGGGAGGCGACGTGGGGGACGCGACTCGGGGCGAGGGTGCCGCTTCCTGCAACAACCGGTCCTGTGGATCTACTCTTCATATTTGCACCTTTAGATATATGAATGATGATTTTCTGTTGTCGAAGAGGGTGTGGATCTTAGTACGTGAGGGAGGAGGAGGTAATTGACAAGGCAAGAATTTTCTTATTGTGAAATTGTATTTCTATCGTTGATGCACGATATTAGCGGACTGATGAATAGTGATTATCGTACACGTGACTAAAAGCATTTCTAATAGATACTACATAACCCCAGTACCAAAATTCGTAACGCGGAACAGATACGACAAAACAGAACTGCATATTTGAAAATTACCATTAGTTGGCGTCAGATTCATACATAATGGATGGTTTTGATCACGAAGATCGACAAAAATTTACATAAAAAAACTGGATGCCACGCCCTACATCCAGAAGAATAGCTATCGCCGATGGTACCTACTCACCGGACCTACAACAGTGACATCGAAACTCGCCTACTCGTCATCCGAGTCGGTGGTGTCTTCAGAGTAGTCGACGACAAAGATTCCTAGCCGGGCGGCGTGCTCGCGTGCGGAGCGGCGGACCTCACGCTGCTCGCGCACACTCTCGTCGCGGCAGCGCTTCGCTCGCTCCACACATCGGGGAAGAGGGTCTCGAGGGAGTTAAACTTTGCCTCGCAGATCGCCTCCTCCTCCGAGCCGGAGTCGTCGTCCTCCCCCGAGCTACCGATGTCGGCGATGTGGCCCCAACGAGCTGGAGCCGGAGCGGGAGCGGGACCAGGCGCCGAAGCTGGAGGCGGCGCGCGAACCACCGGCGAAGGCGCCCGGAGGCGCGGGCCAGATCTCCCGGCCGCGCGGGAGCTGCCCGCCTCGGCATCGTGCGCGCCAGGCCCGAGCCCGAATCCGGCCCACGCCGACAAGGTAACGCGGGTGCGCGCAAGTGCGCCCCGCGCGCGTGCCTGTTCGGACCGTCGCCTGCACTGCTCCTCCTCGCTAGGCGGTGGTATACGAGCTCGACCGTCGAAGCCCCGTTCGCGGGAGCTCGAAGCGCCGCCTCGGCCGGCCATATTGCGCCACGATAGCTAGCCATGGGTAGGAATGGTGGATGGGAGGAGGTGGGTGGAGGCGATTCGGCGACCGTCGCCAGAGGAGGCCGGAATCTGAGGCGGCGGCGGGCGGCAGTAGGGTTTCTTTCCCGCATCCAGGCCCTCCTCATCGAAGATATGCGGGATGGATGGGTCTCGATGCAGGAAACCGCAAAAATATTGTGGTATCTTTGTTTTTTGGGTATCTGAAAAGGCCATTTTTTTGCCATGATACCGCATATCAGGCCAAAAATTTGCAAGACAGGGGATTTGCGGTATCCGCTAGAGATGCTCTAATAAAATGGCTCATCCACCTCTATTATGTTCAAATATCTGACGATGAGAGCTGAGGCAACGCACGGATATTCAACCAGTACTTATTAGAGTGGGGGCGCTTACTTTTATTTCATCACTATGATTATGTAGCGAATGATAAGGTTTTTAATGATAAACTGTCTACTCTTATACTGGTTATTTGCCGTTCCACTGCTATGCTTAGTTCGTGGTAGTCTCTATATTAGAGAACACGGTGAGGGATATTTTTCCGAGATGGTTGGCTGCATGACCTTAGGCTAGGTCCTCCTATCTTGCTTGTTTTGTTTCTGTTTCTTTTATACTTTCGGATGGTTGCGGCCGTGTGCATTTGAGTTATGAAGAGGCCGAATGTATTGCTTGAATTTTAAGTAACAAAACTTCCATTTCTAAAAAAAGTACTCCCTCCGATTCTAAATAAGTGTCGCGGTTTTGAACTAACTCATTTAGGATCGGAGGGAGTACATGGAATGACAGAACACATGATTCTTTCCTCTAAAAAATGACGAGACATTATTTTTCCCTGGCTAGACAAAGTTTACCTTTGAATATGCAGTTAGAACGGGCTTGATCGTCCAAGTACCGAAAACACCTTAATTCGAGAACCGCCCAAATGTCCGAAAGTCATGTACTTAAGACATAAACATAAAAGCACAATTATATTAAATTGTTCTTTATTGTGTCCAACGAATAAATGTAAGACAGAAAAAAACACGACCATTGAACAAATGTTTGAAAGCTGAAATTACGTAACAGTTAAACACCGTAAAACTATCAAGACGAAAAAACTCGACCATCTTGAACAGTTCATGTATATTTTGTATGTTTTAAGCAAGTGATGGTCTATCCGTCCTTCTGGTTTATATTCTTGACTTTTCGTGAGACGGCAAACTTTAAACACGAAATATCTGCTAAAGCGATAGCGCTTATGTAATAGAGAAACAATCAAGAACCTAGAAACAAACAGAAAATCCTTAATCCAAAAGACTGCTGAAACATCCAAACGTCATGTACCTGAGCATAAACATAAAAGCACAATTGTATTAAAGTTTTCTTTGATTTTGTCTAACGTATAAATGTAAGGCGAAACAAACACAACATTTGAACAAATGTCTTAAAGCTCAAAATTATGAAACTGTCAAGGCGAAAAAACTCGACCATCTTAACCATTTCATGTATATTTTATATGTTTTAAGCAAATGATGGTTTATCTTTCCTTCAGATTTATATGCTTAACTTTTTGCGAGACGACGAATTTTAAACACGAAACATGTGCTGAGCCGCTTAATAGGGAACCGATCAAAAACCTCAGAAACAAACAGAAAACGTCTAGGCCTGCATGCAGGGCCGACCCTGGGCACGTGCCCCTGGATGCGAGGAGGCCCAATTGCTAGCAGCTCAGGGCGCTGTATATACTACGCATGCAGCTGTCGCTAAAGAAAGAAAGAAAGGCCGAGCGCTCTGCATACAGGCCTCCGGTTCGCCTCCCTTGCCGAATCGTCTTTCTCGTGTAAAGCAAACTCTCAAAAGCTTTTATCCCTTCTCCATGTGCTTTTGTTCTATACATATAAGTAGGTATATAAAGTGGAATATAAAAAAACACCTACTATTTGTATATAAGGCCCTATTTTTGTCTTGCACCAGTCCTTCGACATGTTAGGACCGGCCCTGCTTGCATTGTATTGAGACTTTAGACGGTAAGCCACTAAATTTTTTACTCACGAGCATAAGATATATCGTGAAAAGGATATGACAAGAAACGAAATCGGTAAAGACTTGGATATGAGCGAAAAATGTTTATCTCATAATCATAAATAGGGAATTAGCTGTTTGAATGAAGTTGGTATTATTGTCCACGACGAAGACAAGTTTGGCCGCAGTGAAGCCAAACCGCCAAAACAGTCTGCGATGAAAATGAAGCCGTCGATGACATTGTTAGGGTAGGAGTTGAGTAACAGTCCATATACTTGTCGAGGGTGGAAGTGAAGATGTAGTAGTCCCCGCGCGATGGAGACGAATCAACGGTGATGGACAAAACCGGCCGCGGCGGAAGTGAAGATGTAAACTCGCCCCGCTTGCCACCCTATGTACTCCCTCTGTTTTAAAATATAAGATGTTTTAGGTTTGTAAATAGAATGTAACTAGACTTGTTTTAGTATGTAGAGTCACTCATGTTTGGAGTGAATCTAAACACTAAAATAAGTCTAGATACATCTTCTTTATAAAGCTAAAACATCTTATATTTTGAAATCGGAGGGAGTAGTAGACGAAGACGCATAGCTAGCTAGACGCAAGAACGCAGCGGAACTTTCGTCTAACGCTAAGCTCGATGAGCGGTGCGATTGTTGGCTGTGTGCTCTCTCCAGCGATACGTGGGCATGCAACTTCGATCCAAAATCTTCACGTGAAGTATCTTGCTAACAATTTGTACTCTTGTAGGTGCTAGGTTCATGACATGCATGCATAGTCAATCAGCATCCATGCATACATGCAACGCGTTTGAACAAATCTTTTTCTCTTGGAACTTGAACTGTCCGACAGCGTCTGAAATCATGCAAAGGTTTGATTGAGTCGGTCCAACCCAGAGGTTGCGTTGAAATAGTGGATTCGCTAGTTCTCAATCGTCTAACAACTTTGTATGTGTACTAATGTCCTCTCACTACAGGAATGGGAAGCTACGCCGACGGCCACACATCGGGGCCGTCGGCGTAGCCATCGTCTAGGCCAGCTCCGCTAAGCAGCCGTCGGCGTAGATGCCCTCGGCATATCCTATGCTACGCCGACGGCTGCCCCTCGGCGTAGCATACGCCGACGGCTGCCCTCGGCGTAGCTATTTTTTATTTTATCTTATTAAACTTTGAAAAATCATAACTAAATCATTCTAATTCGTAAAAATACAAATAATATATCAAAATTTGCAGAAAAATAAGATCTATCTATCTACACTCAAATATTACACATTTATAAATAAAAATTAAGTAAAACTAAGAAATTATATATAGTTTAAAATGGGCATAAAAAATTCAAAAATGATCGAAACAATGCGAAATCTTCGCGTGGTGTTATATTATGTGACATAGTTAGAAGGAAAAATATCAAACTTGGTATATTGATTATGTCTCAAAAAAACCTTCACAAAATGACCTATCTCATTCGAGGTTTCTTGGCTTTCGGGTCAAATGACCAATGTTATGGCTAGAATCAAGACATAGTTTGTGATAATGTGCCCATATTGTGCATACACATGCATCATGGGATGGCGAACAATGTTGCAGGAGAAAGTTTTCCTTTTCGTCGCACCAAAAAGCCATTTCTCATTTTCTGAGCACAAAACACGGACGATTTTGTAAAGCAACCACCAAATGGCTAATTCAAAATGGTACCACCACATTTTACAAAAATACTATACCACCTTATATAGACAATGTCCCAATAGGGGAATCCGAAACCTTTCCGTCCACCTCTGGTGAAAAAGACAAATTCCTGCCGAATCGGCAGAAAGTGGGTCAGATATGAACTACAGGTACATGATCCGATGCTCATGTTTTTTTACAAAAATCATTTTTAGGTTCACAATATGCTATTTTATCAAAGATCCAATGCAAGTTTAGCGAGGCTCGGCCCCGAGCTAAGAATCTTCATGCCCGCCGTTCGACAAAGTTTGACGATAATTTAAAAGGGGCATAAAAAATTCAAAAACGATCGAAACAATGCGAAACCTTCGCGTGATGTCATATTATGTGACATAGTTATAAGGAAAAATATTAAACTTGCTATATTGATTATGTCTCAAAAAAACCTTCACAAAATGACCTATCTCATTCGAGGTTTCTTGGCTTTCGGGTCAAATGACCAATGTTATGGCTAGAATCAAGGCATAGTTTGTGATAATGTGCCCATATTGTGCATACACATGCATCATGGGATGGCGAACAATGTTGCAGGAGAAAGTTTTCCTTTTCGTCGCACCAAAAAGCCATTTCCCATTTTCTGAGCACAAAACACGGACGATTTTGTAAAGCAACCACCAAATGGCTAATTCAAAATGGTACCACCACATTTTACAAAAATACTATACCACCTTGTATAGACAATGTCCCAATAGGGGAATCCGAAACCTTTCCGTCCACCTCTGGTGAAAAAGACAAATTCCTGCCGAATCGGTAGAAAGTGGGTCAGATATGAACTACAGGTACATGATCCGATGCTCATGTTTTTTTACAAAAATCATTTTTAGGTTCACAATATGCTATTTTATCAAAGATCCAATGCAAGTTTAGCGAGGCTCGGCCCCGAGCTAAGAATCTTCATGCCCGCCGTTCGACAAAGTTTGACGATAATTTAAAAGGGGCATAAAAAATTCAAAAACGATCGAAACAATGCGAAACCTTCGCGTGATGTCATATTATGTGACATAGTTATAAGGAAAAATATTAAACTTGCTATATTGATTATGTCTCAAAAAAACCTTCACAAAATGACCTATCTCATTCGAGGTTTCTTGGCTTTCGGGTCAAATGACCAATGTTATGGCTAGAATCAAGGCATAGTTTGTGATAATGTTCCCATATTGTGCATACACATGCATCATGGGATGGCGAACAATGTTGCAGGAGAAAGTTTTCCTTTTCGTCGCACCAAAAAGCCATTTCCCATTTTCTGAGCACAAAATACGGACGATTTTGTAAAGCAACCACCAAATGGCTAATTCAAAATGGTACCACCACATTTTACAAAAATACTATACCACCTTATATAGACAATTTCCCAATAGGGGAATCCGAAACCTTTCCGTCCACCTCTGGTGAAAAAGACAAATTCCTGCCGAATCGGTAGAAAGTGGGTCAGATATGAACTACAGGTACATGATCCGATGCTCATGTTTTTTTACAAAAATCATTTTTAGGTTCACAATATGCTATTTTATCAAAGATCCAATGCAAGTTTAGCGAGGCTCGGCCCCGAGCTAAGAATCTTCATGCCCGCCGTTCGACAAAGTTTGACGATAATTTAAAAGGGGCATAAAAAATTCAAAAACGATCGAAACAATGCGAAACCTTCGCGTGGTGTCATATTATGTGACATAGTTATAAGGAAAAATATTAAACTTGATATATTGATTATGTCTCAAAAAACCTTCACAAAATGACCTATCTCATTCGAGGTTTCTTGGCTTTCGGGTCAAATGACCAATGTTATGGCTAGAATCAAGGCATAGTTTGTGATAATGTTCCCATATTGTGCATACACATGCATCATGGGATGGCGAACAATGTTGCAGGAGGAAGTTTTCCGTTTCGTCGTACCAAAAAGCCATTTCCCATTTTCCGATCATAAAAAACGGACGATTTTGTGAAGCAACCACTAAATGGCTAATTCAAAATGCTACCACCATATTTTACTAAAATAATATACCACCTTATATGGACAATGTCCCAACAGGGGGTTCCGAAACCTTTCTGTCCACCTCTGATAAAAAAGACAAATTCCTGCCGAATCGGTAGGAAGTGGGTCAGATATGAACTACATGTACATGATCCGATGCTCATGTTTTTTTACAAAAATTATTTTTAGGTTCACAATATGCTATTTTATCAAAGATCCAATGCAAGTTTAGCGAGGCTCGGCCCCGAGCTAAGAATCTTCATGCCCGCCGTTCGACAAAGTTTGACGATAGTTTAAAAGGGGCATAAAAAATTCAAAAACGATCGAAACAATGCGAAACCTTCGCGTGATGTCATATTATGTGACATAGTTATAAGCAAAAATATTAAACTTGATATATTGATTATGTTTCAAAAAAACCTTCACAAAATGACCTATCTCATTCGAGGTTTCTTGGCTTTCGGGTCAAATGACCAATGTTATGGCTAGAATCAAGGCATAGTTTGTGATAATGTTCCCATATTGTGCATACACATGCATCATGGGATGGCGAACAATGTTGCAGGAGGAATGCAAGTTTTCCTTTTCATCGCACCAAAAAGCCATTTTTCATTATCCGAGCGCAAAAGGGAATTTTCTAAAGCAACCACCAAATAGATAATTAAAAAACGGAGGGTTTGTGATTAGTTGATATGGATATCATATTTGGATTCCTCTCATTTTTCTGATCAATTTAGACATATTATTTGTTAAATTCCGATTTATAGATTTAAAGATATTAATTATTCCATATTAAATAGAAAAATACAAAAAAGTAAAATTATTATATTTTTATTTGAATTCAATAATATTTTTACTTATTCATTAATGTTTATTTAAATAATTGTTTGTAATTTCAAAAAATACAAACTTGTGACATGTTGATATAAGGGTTAATAGGATTGGTATCATAGTATTGACAACAATGTATGAATTACTTTGCGGAAACAGATTCTGAAGGAACGAGGAAGTTAAGCGTGCTGGAGCTGGAGTAGTATTAGGATGGGTGACCTTCCAGGAAGTTCGACCAAGACTGCAATTTAATTAAGTATTAAGTGTAATTAGTGTTAAAAATGTTCAAAGTGAGAGATTAACGAGTCAAACAGTTCAAAGATTAAAAAATTAAGAAAAAATAAAAATAAAAAATTTAATTTTTTTTAAAAATATTTTTGCAACCGGTCGACAAGCTATGCCGACGGCCGCTACGCCGACGGCATTGCCCTCGGCGTAGCATACGCCGACGGCATTTTGATACGCCGACGGCCTCTATGTGCTCCGCCCGAGGGAGCCCTTTGCCGAGGAGGCTACGCCGAGGGCAGCCGTCGGCGTAGCATACGCCGAGGGCATTTTAGGCTACGCCGACGGCTTTTTGCCCTCGGCGTAGCACGCGCGTCCTGTAGTGTCTCTTATTGTTAGATTTATTTTAAGATTCATGCATGTTATAAATGAGTATTTAATAAGTTGTAGTAACTAGTTTGTAACTGAAAATTAGTACAAGTTTTATAAATTGCATCTACAACCTAGAATTAGCACACAACCTTCCTTCATGCCGGCTAGAACTCCGTCTTATCTCGCCTGACCATGGACCTAACCACAATCTGTGGGCCACCCGAATTGCGCGGAAGATGTGAAGTGGGTTAACCTCTTTTTGGAGTGGCGAGGTTACCAGCCAATTTGTGCACAACCAAAGGTAGCAGAAACACTAAACAAAACGCAGTAATAGGATTAAAGTACACATGACAATTAAACCATAGTCATGATAGCAAGTATATATGATATCAGTAGTAATTGGTTTAACCCACACACTGTACGACTCACTTCACCCCCATACACATACTTACTAATGAAGAGAGATGATTGTGTAATCCGTCGCCAACTAGAACAAGAAGACATAAATCCTCAGTCATCGATCATGGCAAGGGTTGGCTCGTTCTACTTGCACTTCATGACCACCCTTGTCATCGAATAGTCGAAGCTAGTGACCCTGTAGACATTCTACTGGAGGACCTTGAAGGTTAACAAGTAGCCGATCTTGATCGGACGAGTTATGGCAAAGCCTAGCCATCCTTGGTCCACGTCAATCATCTCATTGTCATCATTGTGCTTCATCATCCAGATGCATCCGATGGTATTTGAGATGGTGCCTAGGCCATGTGTGATATGACGTTCAGAACATGTTAGATTTAGTGATAGTTTCATGACAAAACTTCAATGGTCGTACAAGGAGGGGCACTGGAGATGGACAGCGAGCTCTTAGTAGTGCATCGTTGGTGGAATTTCCAAAAAAATTGGGGCTGAAAAAGAAAAATATGCGATGAACGAGTGAAGCGACCGTAGTGGCATGAAATCAGAAGCTTCCGTGTTTTTAACTAAGTAGTAGAGATTAGTGCTCTGAGTGTCCTCGGTAGCGGTGACAGGGTTTCATGACAATACTTCAATAGATGCACATGCTTAATTAAGTGAAGAAAAATACCGATTATGTAAAAATTCGAGCATGGACTCGCATACGATTATTGTTATGGCAGAGACCGGTGAGGTACGTCGACAGATGAAGCTCCGTCGAGTTGTCCTGACGTCGTATGTTAGTATGATGCTGACGAACCGTGACATTGATATATACACCTAAATAACACTTGAGAACGCGTATACATCTGACTAATCAGCCATGATAGGGCCAATTAATTAAGCTAAGTTCCAACGTCCAAGCTGATGACGACCAAAGATGCCATGGCCTGAGAGAAACAAGGCCGCCCATGCCTAATCCGGCAAGATAATCACGCGCTAATCCGGGTCCGACACTCGACACTTGGAAAACCTGTGTGGCATCTCCATGTGGCACTATTTTATTTATCGCGCGCGCTGTTTAATTTAATCCATCGAGGTGGCGATCGACGATAGATCCAATGAACTAAAAAATTAATTAGGCAAGGTTTCATGGAGCCAAGGAGCCGTCATGCCTCTTGAGGGTTTGAGGAGCTGGTCTAGCATTGCTTCTCCTACCTCTTGCACTCCTGCAGCACCAACCTACCTACAGAAAGGCTATATACAACCATATCCGGATGAGATTCTTCCTTTGGCTATTACTTTCCACGTTGGACTCTGGCACGTCCACCTCTAAACTCGCATAAACATTGTCGCCTGATCCAGTTCGCCGAATCATTTTGATGTTTCTCACGATCTTAAAAATGCTTGTTTTTTGTCGATCTGCGAAGTCTGGCGCTAGCTAGTGATTCGACATGCACAAGTGTAGATGAATATGAGTGTGATCATACTTGACCAGTGCATTGGTCTGATCAGAGCACCCCCTGGTGCATTTTCATTTTCTGCGGCATTAACTTTAGATTAGTTCTGTAGCCTTTCCCTCTAGCTATCTATACAAGCCAGCTACTAGTTCCGATCGAATTATACCATGTTTTGGGTATTCCAGTGTAGATTTCATACGGACTGAAATTATTAGTGAACGGACACACTAAAACATGTCTATATACACATGATTCAGAAAAATACAAGGACCTTTTATAATACGGAAAACAGAAGGTATAGTATACTTGGGTACTGGGCCAGGATGACAGCTTTTAGGCCTTGGTTTCTCATTCTAATTGATGTCTATCTATGGAGATTCCAAAGATGATGGAAGTTGTCCAATGCTCATCAAACACCTGCAAACCGTCCTTTATGAAGGGCCAGAATGACCCCCAAATGGATTCCCCAATAAACTAAAAACGAGATTGGCCATATTTAATAACCCACATTTGACTTTGCTGTATTTGTAAGAGATACCCTCTTCCAAGGAAAAGTAGAGACCAAGGAAGGTAGGCACGAGACTTTGCCGTATTTGCTTTACTAAAGATTTTTTGTTAATTTTTCCATGCATGGACTTATTTGATTCTCATGGGAAAATGATTGGGGAGATGCTGGTGCAAAGGAATATCAAGTCTTTGGGCTTAATTAACCATGCATCAAAGGGTATTTTTTTTTGCCAAATCAGCCCAAAACGGCAAACTTCAATCGAATCTGATCCTGGGGCGAAACTAATTCGAAATCTGACCCCTCACGTCGGCGCCAGGTCGGTGATGGCGTCGAGGTAGCGATGCATGTGGCGTGGAGGGCTGACGTCGCCGCCATGTCGGCGCCATTTGAAACGACATCGACGTCGGCGCCGATGGAAGGGTTAAAAATCCCCATCATGCATTCTTTGTGAACTCCCGTGCAGTCTTCTCGCACGCTCGTCCCGCTGCCGCACCTCCTCCTCTAGGTATGGTAGCAGCAAAAGAGGGCATTTGTGTCAAGTAGCATGTAATCAAACTAGGTGTGGTTCACAACGAGCTAGTACTATGAAGATATTTTGTATGACAATTGTATCAACATGTTTTGACCTCAAGGAACTAAAGGTCTCACCAAAGGACCAAATTTATACAATGCCATCTTATTGGAGAATGAGTGATGCGTAGAGACGCAAAGACATGCAAATACACATAGATCTGAAAGTGTCAGATCCGAAGATTATATTTACCACTAGCTATCGTGTATATACAACACCAGAAAGCCATAGTTGTTTAATACACATATTTTTTAAACTAGATTATTGACTCTAGTGCAAGTGGGAGACTGTTGGAGATATGACCAAGAGATAATAATAAAGTGGTTATTATCACATCTTTATGTTTACGATAAATGTTTGCATCCCATGCTATAATTGTATTGACCGAAAACGTTAATACTTGTGTGTTTTGTAAACATAAAAAAGTTCCTAGTAAGCCTATTGTTAAACTAGCTTGTTGATTAATAGATGATCATGGTTTCCTGATCATGGACATTGGATGTTATTAATAACATGATCATACCATTAGGAGAATAATGTGATGGACACACACACATAGTAAGCATAGCATAAGATCAAGTCATTAAGTTTGTTTTTCTACAAGATTTCAATCACATAGTAACCTAATCCTTCGACCATGAGATCATGTTAATCACCATCACCAGATGAGTGCTTTGATGACATCAAACGCCACTTCCGTAACTAGGTGGTTATAAAGGTGGCATTGGGTATTCAGAAAGTATGCGTTGAAGCACATGGATCAAGAGTGGGATTTGTCCATCCATATGACGGATAGATATACTCTGAGCCCTCTCGGTGGAGTGTGATCCAATTGGCTTGCAAGCATGTGACTAGGTTACAAGGGATGTCACATCATAGTATGAGTAAAGAGTACTTATTGGTAACGAGGTTGAACTAGGTATAGAGATACCGATGATCGAACCTCGGATAAGTAAAGAATCGCACGACAAAGGGAATCAATATCGTATGTTAATGGTTCATTCGATCACGAAGTCATCGTTGAATATGTGGGATCCACTATGGATCTCTAGGTCCCGCTATTGGTTATTGATCAGAGAGGTGTCTCGATCATGTCTGCATAGTTCACGAACCGTAGGGTGACACACTTAAGGAATCAATGTTGTTTAAGTAGATATGGAATATGAATTGGAGACCGAATATTGTTCGGAGTCTCAGATTGGATCCAAGACATCACGAGGAGATCCGAAATGGTTCGGAGAATAAGATTCATATACGGAAAGTCTTTTTCCAGAGTTCGGAAAAGTTTTCGATATTTTGACCGGAAGCTTCTAGAATGTTCTAGAGGGTCCACCTATGGGTCCACCACCCTAGGAGGGCACTTGGGGCCGAGGCATGCCGTGGGGGAGCCCTAGGTCCAGCTGCACCAAAGCCCAAGGGGGTGAATCCGGCTACCAAAGGAATTTGGGGTCAAACCCTAGTTTGAAAAAGGGATCAAACTCTAGTTTGAAAGGGGGAGAGTTCCCATCTCTTTACCCTTGGGAGCCGAGTTGGGGAAGGTTTCAGCCAAGGTCTAGGAACCTCTTGGCCGCACCTCCCCCTCCATATAAGGAGGGGTGGGGGCGCACCCTCCTCTCTAGTCCCTTGCCCCTTCACCTCTAAACGCTAGCGCCTCCTAACCCTAGCCGCCTCCCTCCTCCTTCCTCCTGCCCTGGCTTAGGCGAAGCCCTGCAGGAAGTTCTCCTCCACCACCACCACCACACCGTCATGCTGTTGGGATTCCGAGGGGATCTACTACCTCCGCTGCCCGCTGGAACGGGGAGAGGAAGGTCTTCATCGACTCCGTATGTGTGAACGAGTGCGGAAGCATTGTCGAAACGCGGTGCTGGAAGGATCATCATTGTGATCTTGCGATCGGTAAGTGATCGACTACATCAACCACGAGATCTGATCTTGTTAAACGCATTGGATCTACAAGGGTTAGTTCTCTCCAATCTCGTTGCACCTATCTCGTAGATTAGATTTTGTCTTTGCCACATACTGGATCATGGTTTTGTTCGTTCTCGCGGTAGAATTTTTTTGTTTTCCATGCAATGAGCCCTATATATATATTGGTAACATATGCTAGTCTCCTTTAATAAGGAATGATTCTAAACAAACAAATGGTGAACAAAACACATATTCTTTGACGATGTTTGGAATATACTAAACCAAAACAAGGATCAACCCATATTTGCGCATGAACTAAACAATATCAACTTATTTGAGCTATTGCTCATGTTTACTATGCAATTTACTATATTATTTTTTGATAATTTTGACATTTCCATTGGGCCATAATACTACATGCATTCTTTCCTTAGGCGATATCTCATGATCATTTCTACCTTAATTAAACTACATCACGCTTCATGTAACTTCTTTAAATAGACATCACATTCCATCTAAAAAGCAAATAGGAATGATGAAGGGCACCCAATACACTACATGGACCAATTAGAATGATGTGTCACCTAAGTTTTTTGGTAACCATGCCTATCTTTTTAAAAGGCTGCTATACCACACATGAAACAAAAAAAGGTGTCTTCTTTGACGATGGATGGAATAAACAGAACCGAAACAAAGACCAATCAATCTTACCCTATCAACAAAAACAATATTGATCTATTTCAGCTATTGCGCATTTTTACAATGCAACTTACCATATTATATTTTGATAATTTGTCCTTTTCATATTGCTTCTCACATAACTATATGTTTACTTTGGACGGTATCTCATAGTCTTCTTTACCATAATTGAAGTTCATTTGTCCACTATGCTCTTCCCCTGCTATACCCACTTTTTAAATAGATATCACATTCCTTCTAAAAAGAAATATGACGAAGGATCCTAGTACACTATGTTTGAACAATTTTCCTAGCATAATAAAACTATATTATGATTTATGACAGAAGATAAATATGGTCCAATTAGGATGATGTATCGCTTGAGTATGTTGTGACCATGCTAATCTTTTCTTAAAAAAAGGCTACTAAACAAAGTGGTAAACAACAAAGGTGTCTTCTTTGACGATGGCTGGAATAAATGAAACCAAAATAAGAATCAATGGATCTTACCCTACCAATGAAAACAATTTTGTTTTATTTGGGCCATTGCGCATTTGTACTAGGTAACTTACCGTATGATAATCCTGTATTTTCCATCGCAGTTCTCGTAATTTACTTGTTTGTTTCGATGGCATACACGGGAACACATCACATCCAAGAAAAGTTCATAATTGTTTTGCAGTCCATTCAACCCCTTGTTGGGATATCAAAAGACAAGCTAGCAAAGAAAGATTCAACACAGAGAATTAGAGATGGATGAGGTAAAGCCTGAGGTGGAGACCATAAGGGCCAAGCTAGCAACCCCATCAATGGGAGAATGACAAAGGCGAAACCTCCAAAGTGACCAATTGTTTCCATCCTCCTTGTCTGACATGCTCTGATCAAATTGCAATTTCATATAATATTCATCCTTTTGCATCTTTATATTCCTGTCAGTTGTTCCCATCAGGAACCCCTCCACTGAGAGAGAGCTGACCATATTCCATTTGGGATGATCAAGAGGAGGCCCCTCTGCACCCATTCTTCCTACCCAATCCTCCTGCAGATTCCAATCCTTCCCCCAGATACAGTGTGAACCTAGACACGTTTATATACTGTACTTAACCTGCAGGAAGTTTCCATGATGAGGAGGTGAATAATTCTTCCAGTTGCTGCCGGTCTGACCATATGGGTAAGGAAATTATTCCTTCTTCCAACTTGCATTTGCATTTGCCGTGCCTTTTCGTCCTTGGTTTCTCCGGCTGCTTGCTCGATCGTCGGCGGCGGCTGCGGCTGCGGCGACGGCTGGTACGTGTTGGCGATTCCGATAGTTTTGGGTGTGCCCATCGACGAATTATTCCCATCGTGTTGCGTGCCACGCCTCGGGGAATCTAGGCCGGTCACCGGTGGTGCTGCATCGATTCCGATCCAGCCGGCCTCGCACTTGCGGCGCCGGCTATTTAAGGCTCGCCGCCGCGCTAATCCCTCTTCCCTCCTCCGAATCTCGCCTTAAATTCGTCTCAGATCGTGAAGAAACCGTTCGGTTTTTCAGGTCTCGATCTATTCTCGCGTAATGTTCTGTACTAGCTAGTATATGGTGTGCAATCTTGAGCTTTTAAGCTCGTTATATGAAATCAATCGACGATGAGTTAATGATGATGATATTCTTCTGATTCTGATTCTTTGTTCTCAGTAAATAGAAGGAGTATATAGATGAACACGAAGAAGATTAAGCTGCACGACCAGTACCGCCACTGCAACGGGATGATGCCGCTGCGCGACCCGTCGCCGGCTGCTCGGTTCCGTTCGTCCTCCCCCGACCTCTCGTCGGCGTTCTGCCAGGGGTTCGCGAGCTATGCGGGTCATCAGCACCAGCAACTGCAACAGCAACAGCAGGGCGGCGCCGGCTGGCCGCGGGAGGAGTACCACGCGGCGCCAGCGATGCCGGCGTTCCCGCCGAGCTGCGTCGGCTCCAGCACGGCGGCGTTCTACGCCGCCGAGAACCTGCTCGGCATGGCGCAGTTCGACTTGCCGCCTTTCGGGATGCTCCCGCCGGCGAGGACGACGATGCCGTCGGCCGCGCCGAGGGCCAGGACGACCAACGAGCTCTTCCGGCTCGACCCGATGCTGCTGGACCAGTCGTCCTCCGTGAGGACGTACTACGTCCGGCCGCAGCGGCGGGAGGACGCCGCCGAGCTCCCATTGCCGGCGCCGACGCATCATCATCAGCAGCAGCAAGAGCGCGCGCACCATCATGGGCTGTTCGTGGGTGCTGCTGCGGCCAGGGAGGCGCCGAGCAGCAGCCTGCAGAGCCAGATGGAACAGCAGCTGTCCGCCAAGAGCCTCGTGGGCGCGCCGGCGTCCCACGGCGGCAGCGTCTACGTCAACGGCGGCGCGGCGCGGCCAGCCACGCCGCCGCCGAGCAAGACGCGGATCCGGTGGACGCAGGACCTGCACGAGCGGTTCGTGGAGTGCGTGAACCAGCTCGGTGGCGCAGACAGTGCGTAGTGTTCTTGATCCCTGAAACCTCTGTTCCTGCTCTTCGTCTTGGCATCCTCGACTGTATTTTCTGATGGCTTATCTAACCTGCGACGAACGATGATTGATGCTTGCAGGGGCGACGCCGAAGGGGATCCTGAAGCTGATGAACTCGGACGGCCTCACCATCTACCACATCAAGAGCCATCTTCAGGTACTACGTGCAGCAACTCGATTTTTTTTTTGGCTACCAGTGTCCATAATTTCCACACTTTCCTTTCCAGCTTTTTCACTCCTATTCCTACTTTTTCACTCCACCATATATAATCCTCTTACTTGATACTACTAACAGAAATACCGTACGGCCAAGTGCATGCCAGCACCATCTTCACCGTCCGAAGGTACCACTACCGAGTTTCAATTGGATACACTGAAGCATCTAATTCGATTAACTGCAACTTCAGTTCAGTAGAAACTACAAGTTGATATTTTTCTTCTAAAAAGTAGTACATATGTATAACTCAAAGTTTTTAAAAAGCTGACTTAGATGTAAGGAAGTCTGCAATAAATTGGGAATGTAGTAGTAGGGTTAGCAAAACCATTTGATTATCAACTAGTACTAGTAGTAGGCTAGCTATGCTTGATCGGTTAGCTTTTCTTGGGATTATTCCAAATTTTGCGTTGCTCTTATTATGCTGTGGTGGGATCGCAGGGAAGCAGCAGGAGAAGAGGGCTGGCGACACGACGCAGGATCTGTTGGAGCCGAGAACGTACCTTTCTAGCTATAATCACCCTTTTCATTCGCTCAGTCTTACACGGAACGCATATATACTAGACTGCTGTGCTCATGATGTGTCAAGCATTACACAGACTGTTCCTCTACTAATCAGTAGCAATACATATGGTCTAATATTTTGGCAGTGGGATGCACATCACGGAAGCACTCCGCGTCCAGCTCGACGTGCAGCGCCGCCTCCACGAGCAGCTAGAGGTACTAGGAGAGACATTTTCCAAGAGAGATCTAGGCTCTCATGTCAGTGCCGCCATGACTTGTATTTTCTGTAACATATGGTTTTTTCTCTGCTCTCTGCAGATACAGCGGAAGCTGCAGGTGAGGATCGAGGAGCAGGGGAAGAGGCTGCAGGAGATGTTCGAGGAGCAGCTCAGGGCCAGCAGGAACGTGCAGGCCAGCTGCTCGCCGTCCGCGGACCCCGACGACGTCGTCCTCTTCCCGACGGCCACCGCCGAGCAGGACAACGGCCCCGTGTTCATCGACATCGATACCGTCGACGACGACGATGACGATGTGCAGCTGCTGTCCAGCAGCTACGACGGCGAGTTGTAATAATAGGCGGCCTAGTGGACCGCGACGCCAGCCCTCTAGTCTAGTGAGTCCAGAATTAGTTTTCGACATAATGTGTTGCTGTGGTTCACGACGTGTGGCAACCGACGCGTGCGATGCTAAAACTGGAGCTGTCCGAGCTTACTTTCTTTCTTTAGGCGGAAGCTTGACCCACGAGTTCATTCTCAACTGCCATATCGATCCTCATCAGAGCTCTAAACATTTCAAGGGTGACTATATTTGTATCAGGCCCGTGCTAGGCGTCGGTTGCAATCATCAACCGACCGCGCTCCTAGAACCGTCGGATCTCACTTAAGTGTGAGGTCCGGGCTGTCCAACCAATGCAACATAGAATCTTTTCCGGTGCAACATATATTTGTTAATTGCTATGTATAGATACAAGATCGGGTAATTTGCAACATTTTCTTTCTATAATATGTAATACTCCCTCCGTCCTAAAACAGATGTCTTAGATTTGTCAAAAATTGAATGAACCTATATAGTAAATAGTGTCTAAATTTATCTAAATTTTGACAAATCTAAGACATCTATTTTCAGACGGAGGGAGTAGTAAAATATGCTAGTACTATAACATTTAAAACATGTCTAAGTAAAATCTTTGAGGAAAGTCGATTGCAACATGAAAAAACAACGACAAAATTACAAAAAACATCACAATTGGGATCGGGTTTTAAAAGACCACCAAAAACTTTAAATTTTTTAGAAAGCATCGGATTTGGGGCATGAGGTTGCAAATAGCACTGATCTGGCTTTGACGCTGGTCTAAAGATGAATCTGACTGATGGGGTCCGAATGTTAGGACGATGTGACATATCTAGACGGACATGCATGGATGGCCGTTAACGACGAAAATTACAAAAAAAAACACCATAACTGAGGCTAGGGTTTCAAAAGACCAGCCCCCCTCTCTCTCTCTATCTCTCTCTCTCTCTCTCTCTCTAGCAACGGGGGTTGAAGACAGTCACCATGAGCTCTACTGCGGTGACGTGTTCTTCAAGGGTATTATCTTGTTGTTTGCAACTTGATAGTGATTGTGGTTTTCGTGGATGGTAATTTTTTGGTTTGCATATCATGCTCTCCAACAGAGGATCCTCCAAGGCACGAGAATCATGAATAGCACCCAAGTCGTGAAGATCATGCTCGCTCTCCAAGGAGAGGAGAAAACAAATAATGCCATCCACAACCACCTAATCGATCAAGAAGAAAACCCACACCAGAAGGTGATACCGCCGGTGGAATTGATGAAGATCAAGCAAGTGATCAGTGACACAATTATAGCCATCGAGTTGAGAGTGAAGAGAGTGTGCAACCATGTCAGTACTGACACAATGATGAAGACATATTTGGCAAGATCAGATTCATAGTGCCAAAGTTCTTCGGATCCCAAATATACTAATCTCCACCGTCAACAATGGAAGCACCGACCTTGCCATCCTGGGCTCGTCAACGGAGAATGTAGCTCGCATGAGCCCCAAGAGCCCTCTGTTTTTAAAACCATCCATGGCTACATTAAAAATAGTATACTGGTGAACTTCCAACATCCTATGCACAATCTTGGATGTCCATCCAGCCCATGTTGGGGATGACAAATGCAAGCAAGAAAAAAGGGAATCAACATAGAGATCTATAGATGTATGAGATGAGATAGAGCATGAAGATGGATACTAGGTGTCAAGGCTACCCAATCAATGATAATTTAGAGTGGGTGAAATCCCCAAAGTGGCTGATTATTGTGTCCTGCTCACTTGTCTGACGTCCTTGATTCCAATATGTATTTCTATCTTTATTATATTGACCAGCCGTTGAGATCGAGAAGTTGATCATAACCTAGGGGTGATAAAAATAGATCCACCTCTGCCCCCACCATTAATTCTCCATTCCCAATTCTTCTACAGATTCCTCTCCAGACACAGTTTGAGTTCAGACTTTGCCGAAAAAGGTGAATTCAGAGACACATATACGGAGAGAGGGAAAGATTACTGTTAATCTGCACGAAGTTCCCATGGCTTGTGCGAAATGTGAGTGTATGATCCTTTCTTCAAGTTGCTGCTCTGGGCATATGGGTACTCGAACTATTCCTTCTTCCAACTTGCATTGCCGCACTTCCATTTCTTCCTACCCCTCCCTTCTCCTCGGACGGCGGCGGATTAGGATTTCAATTGTTTTGTTTCAAGACTTCCATAGCTGATACTATCCATATATCCTAGGGTCCACTGACATATATATGTATGTGTTCATCCTGTTGCCGAATTGCAGAGAAACAGCACAAGAAGAGGGGCGACAGGCAGAATCCAGAACCGAAAACGTACTAGTATTATAACACTTGATGGCTTTAGAACAGATCTTAACGGAATACATGCATGTGCTCATGATGTGTTATAACTTTTAACACTTGGTATTAGCATGGCTAATAGCAGTCTTCTATTCTATTTTTGGCAGTGGGTTGCACATCATGGAAGCACTTGGCGTCCAGCTCGACGTGCAGCGTCGCCTCCACGAGCGGCTCCAGGTGCTGTATATATTCCAAGTGATAAAGAAAAGTTTGGTACCGTTGCAAAGATAGATTTAGATTCCAGAACATATATTATCATACGGCTTCTTAGAAGAAACAACTTAAAAGCTGTTGTTTTACAAAGCAAATTAGCTGGTGGATCATACGATTCTTTTTGCCTTTACTGACTGTTGTGACATTTTGGGCTGCAGATACAGCGTAGTCTGCAGGTCAGGATAGAGGAGCAGGGCAAGAGGCTGCAGAAGATGTTCGAGGACCAGCTCAAGGCCAGCCCGAACAACTTGGTGAGATCGCCGGAGGTGGACCGCGGCGTCGATGTCGTCTCCCCATCGAAGACGAAGCCGTATCTGTGATCGGCGACGACGACGTGCAGCTCATCCTTCGCCAGCAGCAGCTATAACGAGTTAGCCTAGTAACATGCGATGCGATGTCACTATACCTAAATTTGGACAATGTATGTACAACTTGGTGAGATCGCCGGTGGTGTATGACTGTGGTATGTACAATGTTGGGAACAGCTGCGGGCTTAACTAAGAATTCAGTAGAGGGTTGCACCCAAACACTGGACAATCACCATTTATGTAGAGCAACCACAAATAATTTGGACAAATAATTTGTCTTTGTCCATCACAATCCCTGAGGAGAGAGATACATAAGAGCATCTCTAATCGTTGTCCTTTTTTTTTCCGAGATGGAGACAGCTAGCTTCCCGGCCTCTGCACCACAGATGAAGGTTCTCCCTAACAAGGATTTAAAAAGAAGTGCTTAGTCACCCAACCATCGACAGCTGTCCGTTAGCTATTGTCAATTGAACTGAACAAGAACACCATACGTGTGAAGTTAGGCACGGACGGAGAGCAGAGCAAAGTCAACCAATTCTTCAAATAGAAAAAATTTATCTCAAGTTTTTATTACTTCCTACTTTCGCTAATGTAAAATGTTTTAGCAAACTAAATTAGTTAATTGATATTACTAAATGAAGTGGTACAACAGGCCCTCGAAGTGAATCTGAATCCAATAGTTTTTTTTTATAAAGGCTGCTTTATTAGTTGTTTGACCATTACACCCCAACTCTGCCTAAATAAGATGCAGCACAACCGCGACCAGTCCAAGACAAAAAAAAAGGAAAATGATAGGATTCCCCCGGGGGATAAAAACGTTTCATCTCCCGGGTCCTCTCACGCGCACGCGCAGACGGAGTCCAGCTCCAACAACCGTTCTTATCTTATCGCATCCTCTGTTCTTTCTCTCTCTAGAAACAGCGCGCTGCAAAATAAAATCACAGGCCATCGCATCCTCTACTTTTTCTCACGAAGGCAACTAGATCCCGTCGCCGCCGCAAGGGCTCTCGCTGCTGGTTCCTGGCGCCACCGAACTACTGATCCCACCGGTTCTTCCTGCTGCTACAGGGGTGCGGCGGACCTGCTACATGGGCGCGGCGGACCTGCTACAACGGCGCGACGGACCTGCTACAGGGGCATGGTGGACCTGCTACAGCGGTGCGACGGACCTGCTACAGCGGCGTGGTGAACCTGCTACCGAGGCGCGGTGGACTTGCTACACAGGTGCGGGCGCTTCGCTACAACAGGTGGCGGCGCTTGCTACAAGGGGTGGAGACCCTCTGTGACCATGGGCGGTGGCTTTTGCTACCGATGGCGGCGGTGCTCTGCTACCAGGGCAGTGACAATCTTCTACAAGGGTGGTGGGGCTGCTACGGCCGTCGGCGGTGCTCTGCTACACGGGCGGCGGCGCTGCTACGCCCGGCAGCGACGCTCTGCTACAACAGTTGGCAGCGCTTGCTACATCAACACAACTGTCTTGCTACATAGGCACACCAGCCTTGCTACTATCTGTATTGGTTCAGCAAGCACACCATGGGCGGTGGCTTTTGCTACCGATGGCGGCGGTGCTCTGCTACCAGGGCAGTGGCAATCTTCTACAAGGGTGGTGGGGCTGCTACGGCCGTCGGCGGCGCTCTGCTACACGGGCGGTGGCGCTGCTACGCCCGGCAGCGACGCTCTGCTACAACAGTTGGCAACGCTTGCTACATCAACACAACTGTCTTGCTACATAGGCACACCAGCCTTGCTACAGATGCACGACGTCGAGTTCTCCAGCAACACATCTTCTTCGGCGACGGTGTGCTCTCCGACGACGACGCCTTTTGCTACAAGCGGAGAAAGGAACTGCTACAAGGGATGGCCGTTGTTGCTAGCGCTGTAACCACGTCTTCTCCGGCGGTAACCTCCGGCCACGCAACTTCAGGTCTATCCGGCGACGCCACGGTCGATGGTCCATCAGCACTGTTGTTGCTGGCGCAGGCAGCGGGAGTTCGAGGAACACGATGCTGCCAGATCTCTCTAGTGGGCGTGGTTTTTTTCCTGCCTGGCGCTGGGGGAGAGTCAGGAAGCGTTGACCCGGGACGGATGGTCCTGATCGATCGCATCGTACGGCTGTCGACCCGGGGGATCGGACGATTTGATTCCCCGGGGGACGCGTAGCACGACCCATAAAAGACTTAATACAAGACCTAACACATCAATCGATCTATTATTATACACTAGCAGGACATAGAAAACAAGTACGTTGTAGTACTTGAGAGCAGGGGACCTTCTGCCAACCAGATGGTCGTACATCAGCTGCCTACGGGGTTTCAGATCGGGCAGGTCGGTCCTGGTGCAAGGTCCTGCACGACGGCGCTCCTGGGTGCAAGGACACCGGAGGTGTCTCGGCTGGTTACGAGGTCATGGGAGGTGGCGCTGGGCCGGGTCCTGCGAGATGTCTCCGGTGGAAGCGCAGGGCGGACAAGCTACGACCGAGACATTATGGGAAGGTGGAGGCGTGGCCTGACAGACAACGAGTATGGTTTAGGGCTGGAACGATGGCCGGTCGAGTCGGGGACAACGAAACGATTCATTAGAGAAGATATACCTGGATAGGAGTTATGTGATCTGGTAGAGTGGCATTTACTCAGTAATAACGTTTCGTTTTGAGGGCTGTTTTTGGAAAGAAACAATTTACATAAAACCAGAAGCTCGGGCCGCCGCGGGAAGCTGGCAATCGGTAGCTTCTCCCAACTACACAGAACGAAGCGGTGGCTGATAAACTAAGCTAAACTTAAAATTCGAGTTCTTTCTAGCTTAGGCTTAATTTTACAGTTAAGATATTTGAGAAGCCGAAAGGAACTGGCCCTAAATCTCTTCTGAGCTTCACATTCGGTAGAGAGGACTCCACGACCGTAGCTATTGTATCTCCCTTGTGACAAACAATATTTTATAGAGATGGATGTTTTACCCGGAGTGTACATTACCTAGCAACTTGTCCTCATAGAATTTCATTTCCGAGTCATTCTAAATTATGATGATCTAGAGCGAAAGAAGTATTTCTTTGTAGCCATTAGATTAACCCAGAAATACGAGTCCTTAGATTTCCCATAAAATTGGGACAAAACTTTAGATACCATATATTTTCTCTTCAGGAGGTGACGAAGATCGATCTCGTCAATGCCCATTGTTATGAGCTTGGGTTTTGGAGAAGATGGGGGTGCTGGAGATCGCGAAACGGTTAATAGACAAGCAACCAGAGGACAGGAGATTTAACCAGGTTCAGGCCCCCGAAGGGAAAACCCTACTCCTGCTTGTCTGCTCTTGATTAGGGCGGAACCGAAAGTTACAAGGGTGCGCAGATGCAATCTGGCATGGAGGTGTGTATGCGGTGGTATGAGAGATTCCCTCCTCGTCGTGTCCTCCTAGCCTTTATATAGAAGTAGGTAGGTCCTGGGCACAGCTCGAGTCGGTTACAGGTTTTAGGGTTTGCCCCTTTGAATATTCTATCTAATCTAGTCTTGCTCTCCAAGGATCCGAAGACGTCATAGACTTGGGCCACCCAAATATCTTCATGGGCCGTGCACATTCTCATGGGTCTTCCTTGGGATGGACCAGGTATGCTAAAGTCGTGTACCCGTAGGGTATAACCATGTCAGTAGCCCCCGAGTGTCCAGTCAATCGTAGATTTGGCTGAGGACTCTTCAATCTTTCAAGTGCAGTTGTCTCTGCTCTTTAGAGAAATGATTATGTTGTGTAGGGATCGTTGATGCGTGTGCCTGACTCTCCCGACGGATCAGGGCCAGTTAACTGTCTTAGAAAAAACAACACGATCTTCTTCAGATTCGAGTCCCTCGACTCGAACCTAGAATAAATGCTGGCGTAATTCAACTCAGGCTGTTGAGGACTTACATGAGTAGAATTCCAGTAATTTTCAAATGATGTACCCAACGCGTCTGTCGGGATTTTTATCGCGCCTGTTGGCACAGATTTTTACTAGCAGAGCGCAGTCGTGTGCGTTACCAGGCCATTAGATGGTATCTGTAGGTCTTATCTTTGCGTCGTAGACATAGCATCCGAAAATTTATCACCGCGGAGGTGTTTCGGGTGACCAAGGAGGATGTTTCTCACTTAGCGTTAATCGGAGCAAAGTTGCCAAAAAGTTTTTGCGTTCTGATCCTAAAGATCACAGTCGAAGAATTCATAGGGTACGCGACCAGCGCTCCCTATGGGAGTAGCCCCCGAGTGTCTGTTCGAGTCATAGACTCGAGCAGAGACTTTAATTTAGCCATTGTTTGCTTCCGGTCCGTAGGAGACAATTTTTTTTGGATGCTTGAATCGATCCTCCCTATGGGAGTAGCCCCCAAGTCCGTAGTGGAGTCGCAGACTCGACGTAGGACTCGAAGAATAGTTCATTGACGTAGTACGCTATTCATGCTTCGGGTGCGCGACCAGTGCTCCTGATAGGAGTAGCCCCCAATTAGTTGCTCGAATCATAGATTCAAGTGAGTACTTTAGCCGTTTAGCCAAAAATTTGTAACCGTTGCTAGTATAGCTTTGATGACGTCAGTGCTTACGATCGGTGATCTCAAGCGTCTGTGGCGCCAGAGGTGACGTGACTAGACGAACGTGGGTCCCACTTTCTGATTTGGAGTTGACTGGTCATGCACGACGTGGCGATAATTACGGCGTCTCCTCGGTTTCTGTGCGTAGTGGACGGCGTGCGAGCGACGGTTCGCTGCTGTGCTGACATGTGGACGGCTGGATTTGATGCTGGCTCTAGGGCTTCCCGATGAACGGTCCCTGTTCATTGTCTTCGTCCTTATAACTGTGGGGAAAATTTTGTTTGTTTTCACCGCAACCATTCACTTTTCATTGCTTCCACTTTCTTGAGATTTTCTCGCCGCGCGCTGTAAGTCCTTCGATCTTCCCCGTCCACTTTTCTGCGCTCACACCACTGCCGTCGCCGTACTGCAATGGGGAAGCCGAAGAAGGCCCCCGCCGTGGTGGGCACCAGCGCTGCTGCCGGCGGCAAAAAGGGCACCGCCTCCACTCGCGTCACCGATGGTGGGTGGCGATGTACGGAGACGCGCGAGGGCGACCTGCGTAAGCTTTGTGAGCGGGGTATGATCCCGCAGGACAAGGAGGCCGTCAAGATTCCCGGCGACGAGGTAATTCCCTGTCCACCCGTAGGGTTTCGGGTCATGTTTGTTGCTTTTGTCCTTCGGGGCCTCTCTCTTCCAGTCCATAATTTTCTCCGTGGACTGCTTTTTTTCTATGGCATCCAACTCCACCATCTCTCCCCAAATTCTCTTCTCCACATCGCCTGTTTCATCACCTTCTGCGAGTGCTGGCTTGGTATCGAGCCGCACTTTGGCCTCTTCCGGAAGCTCTATTCCGTGAAGAGGCAATCCGGTTCCGACAGAGTTTATCCGATCGATGGCTGCATTATTTCCCTTTGATCCAATTTTCTCTTCTTTTCCTTTTCGATGTCTGAGTCTGTCCAATACTGGCAGAGGAGGTGGTTTTATATCCACGATTCCATAGTGGATGGGCAAGACTTTGGCCTTGCCCCTTTCGACTCCACCCAGAAAATCCAGCCGAAGAGGTCCTAGAAGAACCACAACCTGGAGGGTGAGGTGGAGGAGATATAGGAGCTCTACCGTCGGGTGGAGGATCTCCAGGTGATTCCGGAGAAGGAGGTGAACGGTGTGGATATTATCCGCACCTTCCTCAAACGCCGGTTGCAGCCGCTCCAGGCTAGGGAGCACCCGATGTTCCTTTATACTGGCCACCATGACCCGACGAGAGTTGCGGTTGAGGAGCTCTCCAAGGGGGACCTCGACAGAATCCTTCGGCCGCTGCTGAAGTTCAAAGCTGACGAGGACCTTCCGGGGAGATCATTGACCCCTCCGTTCAGCGCCTCTCGACCGGTGCCACAGGTGTAGATCCGGGACGTGCGCGTAGCGCTTTTTCCGAATGCGTTTTCTTGTTCTTCCTTGTTCTGAAAGTTTTTTTTTGTGCAGGAGTTCAAGGTACCTGGCTTGGTGCCTCCACTACCCGAACATTTTCCGGATGCGCCGGACAATGAGGTAGTGGAATCCATGTATGAGCTTCCCTCGGCGCAGTCACCGGTTGAGGAAGCCCCCGAGTCAAGCGAGGAGCGCACCCGAAAGCGGGCACGAAGCTCGAGTGAATCGTCGGATGCCTCGACTCTGCCGACGCCTAGGAACCCGCCATGCCTTGTGCGTGATAGTGGAGGTGATGGTGGCTTTTCCTCCCCTATTCCGGCCATGCCTGTGCGGGCTGTATGTAGCACCCCGGGTAAAAACCACTACTAGAAAATGTTTGTTATTTTATTTTTGCATCGTCATGACACTATCATGCATCTTTTAACCTAAAAACTATTTCTCCAAAAATCTATTTGTTTTCTATTTACCTCCTTCTTTATTTCAACTGCAAAATCCAGTCTATCTAAATATTTTGTTTTGTCTAAAAATTAATTACAAAATAATATTTACAACTAAATATATAATAAAAACCATTTTTTGTGGGGAGGCTGTCCAGTCAGGCCAGGCCTAAAAGCCCAGCAAGCCAACAGCCTACCATCCGGTTAAATGCTGACCGTAGATCCCTCTCTCTCCAAACCCTAATCCCCAAATCTTAGTCTGTATCTAGATCTGAAAGTGACTCTTCACCCCCACAGATATTTTCTTCTTCCGTCGCCGGCGTGCCATTCTTTTTCCTGGACGTACTTCGTCTCTAGTTCAACAACAACTTTGTGTCCAGATCAAATTCCCAGAGCCGCCTTTTCTCCATTGTTTTTGGCTGACCATGTGCCTGGCACTTGGCCGCCTTGCTTCCCGTGCGCCACCAGCACACCAGATTTCTACACACCAAATCCTTGCTCTTTTTCTTCATCCAATAGATAGAAAAAATCCCCATCGATCTAATTCCACACCATGAGAAGATGCTTTGACCCTTGGTTCCATTGAAGGGCTAACATCCAACGAACATGCATAAATATCTGGTTTGGCCGGTGTTCAATTTCTTTTCCTTGTCCCCTCCAGCGGCACAGCGAATGCTGATAGCAGTAGCACAGCGCGCACCCCTGTCCCTTGATCCTCCCGCTCGCGCATAGGAGCCGGCCGACCAGGTACTTGGCAGCAGCGCCGCTCACTTGTTCTACGCGTGTGCGCCAGCCAGCCGCGCCGTCCTTTTCCTTTCTCTCGAGCGGCGCAAACTCACCTCTGATTTATCCATCGGCATCAAACGCGCCAAGCTTCAATACATATCTATTGTTTTGTCTTCAGCAATCCTTCTGCCTGTGAGGTGTTTGATAAAAGTTCTGTTAGAGTTTTACGTCGTGTTATTTTATCTCAGGAGTATAGTGGTTGCTTCTCATGATCTTCACCGTCTCCGAGTGGTCTAGTTGGAATTCGAGTGCTACCTCGCCTACTTTTCATACATTTCTAAGATGACGACATGGACCCTAAGATCCTAGGCTTCGGTTATTTCCGCGACGTCGGCTATCCCGCTACTTCAACTGCAATCCGAATATCATTTCTTGGCCTCTCCGATTCGAACCGTGAGATCCTAACCTAATCCCTATTTTCTTGAATAAATATTATATACCTTGTTGCATAAACCATTCATACTTGCACACATGTTTTGCTGGTCCGGGTTGTATAGTCGATTCATCTCATAATTAAATATGGAGGCTATATGCGGGTTTTTCTAGTCTAATATTGGCTCCATTTAAATTTGTGTAGCGAACCGATACTATGTTTTATCTTGTTAAGACAACATTTAAATTGCGGGTATCTAAACAACATGAACCATCTATTTAATTGTCGGGACCCCGATTCCGCTTAATTTTGTCTAATTGCATCGCATCTTTGCCATGTCATGCATCATGTCATAAACATGCCGGATCTTTTGTCATAGTATTAAATAGTGCATCCGGTGTTTTTTTCTAGTGCTTTGCTTGTTCACGGATTAGGCCGATGAGTTGATGCGAGTGTCGACCCAATCTTTGGAAGAACCTTCGGCAATATTTTCAGGCGAGCATTCTCCCCCTTTCTACCTATCTTACTTTTCTAGTCTTTATTTCCTCCTGTTGACCTATTGCTATATGTGATGCGATGCTCTAGTTTTCGTACCCGTGATATCCCTTGCAGCCTCATATTGCCTTGGACACATCCTATTACCTGTTGTTCGGTAGATAGTTGGACTTGCGTGTCGTAGTCGCTTGCTCAAGTGTTGTTGCGTGTCGTCAAGCACCACAGTTGTTGGAAGACTGCCATATGCTTTATGTTGAAGATGATCAGGATTTAATTACCGTTTAATAACTAAAATTTAAAGTAGGTAAATGTAGAGGCACCGATGGGTAATAGACAATATTTGGTTTTTTAACCGCTCACTGGTGTCCCGTAGGACCCCGAGTTCTTGACACCTGTTCCGAGATCGAGCGCGCTAACCACATGTGGGGTGTGTGGGCACCCCCATCGATTAGTACCTGATTTCAAAGTACTGTACCGGGGGCCACAAAGTAGTTTGGGGCTTTATTACTATCCTGTACTTATGCCATGTTTTACTGCTTTATTTACGATTGCGTGTGGAGTGCCTGTACTGTTTTGGAACCAACGTGGAATGTTTTCGCGGTATCGACAAGCCCAGTCACACTTTCGGGTTCCCGGTCGTTTACAACCATTGTCACAAACCCTGGGTCCGTCTCGAAGACCGGCCGACTTCGTTGCGGGTAGCTTACTGGGGTGGCCCCCATGTGCTTGCTTTGGGTCTGGGAAACATCGTGTCCGAAACCCCGTCGACATACCGTTGGGTGTATGTTTTGTGATCTTGTACCTACCTGATCTGACAACAAGGGTGTAGGTGCGTGTGGAAACTTTGGTGCACCCCTGCAGGGTTAAATCTTTTCGAGAAGTCGTGTCCGCGGTTATGGACGACTTGGAGCACAGTTCTCGATCATAGACAATTATAACTAAAGTTTACTGTTATAATTTGACTTGTATCCGATATGACTAGTAATTAGCTTCACTACAACGGAATGGATAAATAAAAGTACCAACAACTGCTGGGTTTGGGATATCTCATGCTAATTGTATCTGACTAGTAAGTGTTGCAACTATAATGGAATGGTTAACTAAAAGTGCCCACTTCTTATTATATCAGGATGACTATCTATACCTGACTAGTAATTGCTGCAACGATAACTGAATAAATAAAACTGCCAACGGTGTGAGTTCCTCGGTTGACTTCCTCGTTTGGTCTCGAGGGGGAAACACCAGGATGGGTATGTTTGCTGGTAGTATCAGGTTGGTTCCGAATAGGTCTTTCTTACCCCTCTCCGATAGCCGCTATTTGTATCGAGTCTCTATAGGTTGTTTAGTGCATGCCGCGCTGCCGCTTCAGTCCACCATACCTATGTAGGCGAGGACCGCCGAATTCTAGTCTCGCCGTGTACTGGCCTCAGTACTGACCGCTCCTCTTTTTCCTTTGCCCTTTGTCGGCACCCCTTTTGTTTAAGCAGGTTTTGAGATCGACGAAGTTAGCAGGGTTACCCTTCCGGCTTGGCCTGGGCAGGGTTATGGACGCCATTGGTTATTCTTCAGGGCTCTTATCTCAATTTGCATCTTGTCCGTACTCGGACGCTGTATCGTTTTCAAGGTGATTTGGATCTTTGTACTGTATATCTGTATTCTTGACTCGTTGAGTCGTTGCTGTATATATCTTTTGTGGGTTCCATCGAGGACTATTGTGTAATGATATTACTTCGTTTTCCACCCGCACGCAAGTGCCTGGTGGGCACCTTTGAATCGTTTCTATGCGAGTTTTGGCGGGAAGCGCTAAAACTTGCATAGGGCCGATTCCGAGGGTGTTACAGAGTGGTATCAGAGCTCAGCAGTTGCGATACCCCACTGGTCCAGCCTGTAGGATAACCTAGCCAATGGACGTTGTAGAGTGTCAAAACTATTTTAAAAAAATCGGTTGGATAGATCTGATTAGGTCTGCTTTTACTCCTTACCCCTCTGCTATTCTCCTCTTACCTTTGCGTGATTTGAATATGCTCTCTTTTCTTTTCTTCGAGTCCAGGAATTCTCGTGGTTGGGTTTCCATCGAACCTTCAGGGTTTCGCTTCCATCCTCTTGTAACGGTGCTTCAACATCCGGCATTCATGCTATCTGATGAATCTTTCATCTGTTGTACCTTTTCAGTGGACCGAAAATTCACTAATTTTTTTCTTTCTATCCTCCGGTGTTTTCCGATACGACGAAGTCATCTACATCAGATCTGATGGGATTCTCCATCCCTCCTTTGTTTCCGAACCTCGCTTGTCGAGATCTTCAGTCTGAATTCTAAGAGTTGGTTGCATAATTCACCGTTCTTGTGCAGAGTAATGCTTTGGGTGCGCGATGGACTGATCACCATCCGACTACTCTTATCATTCGCTCTTGTGCATTGAATCGGTGGATCAAGCAATTTTACTCCTTTCATAGCAGTTAGCGGTGGCCTTAATTTTTGATACCTTTACCTTCGTCCTTTGTTCTCCGGAGTGTTCTCTTGGCGCACATGCGCCACAACCCCTTGTTGGTGGTGTCGCCGATTTCAAGATGAGGCAGGAATCTTTGTTAGTGGTGTCGCGAAGATCTACACGAAGCGAGAAGATTTAGATCATCGGCCTTCTTCCCGGTACCAGGTGGCGGATCTCGAGGGCGAGATCCATTGTTAGTGGTGTCGAATTGTAGCACCCCGGGTAAAAACCACTACTAGAAAATGTTTGTTATTTTATTTTTGCATCATCATGACACTATCATGCATCTTTTAACCTCTCCGGACCATTCCAGATCTACTCGTGATATCCCGGATCCCATCCGAGACTCCAAATAACATTCGATATCCCTACTTTCATTCCATATCTACTAAACAACATCGAATCCTTAAGTGTGTCTCCCTACGGTTCGTGAATTATGTGGACATGACCGAGACACTTCTCCGATCAATAACCAATAGAGGAATCGGGAAATTCATATGGCTCCCACATATTTCTACGATTACTTTGCGATCGAATGAACCACTTACATACGATACCAATTTCCCTCTGTCTCACGATAGTTTACTTATCCGAGGTTTTGATCGTCGGTATCTCTGCATACCTAGTTCAACCTCGTTACCGATAAGTACTCTTTTCTCGTTCCCGTGATATGTGATCCCTTGTGAGCCAGTCACATGCTTCCAAGCCAATTGGATGACATTCCACCGAGAGGGCCCAGAGTATATCTATCCGTCATATGGATGGACAAATCCCACTGTTGATCCATGTGCTTCAACACATACTTTCTGAACACTCAATGCCACCTTTATAGCCACCGAGTTACCGTGTGGTGTTTGATGTCATCAAATCATCCTTTCGGTGATGGTGATTAGCATGATCTCATGGTCGAAGGAATTAGGCTACTATGTATCAGAAAGCTTACAGCAAATGAACTATTGAAATGACTTGATCTTAATGCTACGCTTATCTATAGGAGTAGTCCATCATACCATTCTCCTAATGATATGATCTTGTTGTTAACAACATCTCAATGTTCATGATCGGGAAACCACGATCATCTATTAACCAACAAGATAGTATTACAAAGAGGGTTTACTAGGGACTCTAATTTAGTTTACAAATCACACAAGTATTAATGTTTCCGATTAATACTGTTATAGCATGATTGTAAACATTTATCATTGTTGGAGATATGCCCAAGAGGCAATAATAAAGTGGTTATTATCATATCTTCACATTTATGATAAATGTTTACATACCATGCTATAATTGTATTATCCGGAAACATTAATACTTGTGTGATTTGTAAACTAAAATAAGAGTCCCTAGTAAAGCCTCTTGTTAAACTAGCTTGTTGGTTAATATATGATCATGGTTTCCTCATCATGAACATAGAGATGTTATTAACAACAGGATCATATCATTAGGAGAATGATGTGATGGACATACTCCTATAGATAAGCGTAGCATAAAGATCAAGTCATTTCAATAGTTCAATTGCTATATGCTTTCTGATACATAGTAACCTAATTCCTTCGACCATGAGATCATGCATATCACCTTTTCCGGATGGATGCTTTGATGTCATCAAACACCACACCGTAACAGGGTGGCTATAAAGGTGGCATTGAGTGTTCAGAAAGTATTGGTTGAAACACATGGATCAAGAGTGGGATTTGTCCATCCATATGACGGATAGATATACTCTGGGCCCTCTCGGTGGAATGTCATCCAATTAGCTTGCAAGCATGTGACTGGCTCACAAGGGATCACATATCACAGGAACGAGAAAAGAGTACTTATCAGTAACGAGGTTGAACTAGGTATGCAGAGATACCGACGATCATAACCTCGGATAAGTAAATTATCGTGAGACAAAGGGAAATTGGTATCGTATGTAAGTGGTTCATTCGATCGCAAAGTAATCGTAGAAATATGTGGGAGCCATATGAATTTCCAGATTCCTCTATTGGTTATTGTTTGGAGAAGTGTCTCGATCATGTCCGCATAATTCACGAACCGTAGGGAGACACACTTAAGGATTCGACGTTGTTTGAGTAGTTATGGTATTATGAGAAAGAGGCCGAATGTTGTTCGGAGTCTCGGATGGGATCCGGGATATCGCGAGGTGATCCGGAATGGTCCGGAGAATAAGATTCATATAAGGAAAGTCCCGTTTCGGAGTTCGGGAATGATTCCGGTGTTTTCATCGGGAATGTTCTAGAAGGTTCCGGATTGTCCGGCACTCCGGGGAGGGGGGGGGGGGAAGGGGTACATGAATGTGTCATTACATATTGAATGATTGCATCATGTACTAAGTGTTCTTGCTGTTCCAAAACTGAAAAGTCAAACTGCCAGTTTGAAAGTCAAACGACTAAAACAGGAAACTGTGGAAAACAGGAAACTGTGGGAAACAGGAAACTGTGGGAAACAAGCAAGAGGTGGTTGGAACCGACTTGGGGGAGGAGTCCCTCCAAGCCGGCGCGCCAACCAAGGCCGACTTGGGGAGGGACTCCCCTCCCCTTGGCCGCCCCTCCCACCTATAAAAGGAGGGGCAGGGCCTCCTCCTCTAGACACACAAGTTCCTATCCTCTAATCTCCGGTTTAGAGCCGTTTTGGTTTAGAGCTTCTAATTGCCCTAGCCTTCGGTTTAGAGCCTTCTAATTGGTGTGACTAAATCTCTAGACCACTAATAGCTCTCTCTCATACTCCACCATACTCGCTCCGGCTTAAGGCGAAGCCTTGCGGGATCTCCCCTCTACTTCCGGTACCACGTCGTTGTGCTGCCGGAATCGCGAGGAGAGTGCTACAACCTCCGCTGCCTGCTGGAACAAGGGAGAGGAAGGTCTTCGTCGAGTACCGAACGTGTGACCGACTGCGAGAGCGCTGCCGGAACGTGGCGCCGGAAGGATCTTCTACACGATCTTGAGATCAGAAAGAGTACGACTACATCACCCACGAGAATCTGCTCTCGTTAACCGCTTTGGAATCTTCGAGGGTGAGTTCCTCTATCGACTCGTTGCCACAATCTAGTAGATAGATCTTGGCTTGTTTGTTTGTATGCGATAGAAAATTTTGTTTTCCATGCTACGAACCCCTACAGTGGTATCAGAGCCGTATCTATATGTAGATCTGTTGCACGAGTAGAACACAATGGTCATTGTGGGCGTTGATGCTCTTATTGTCGATTGCTTCTTGTGTACTTTGCATCTTGCGGTATGTTGGGTTGAAGCGGCCCGGGCTAACCTTACATGACATCGTTCATGAGACTTGCTCCACGCTCGACATGCAACTTGTATTGCATAAGTGGCTTTGCGGGTGCCTGTTTCTCCTAGCATAGTTAAGATCCAATTTACAACGGGTGATTAACAATACTAGTATCAATGTTGTGGTTCATGTTCGTAAGTTAAGAACGACACTTATTAACAGCCCCAAACCACGTAAAACATGCAAAGAAAGTAGAGGCGTCTAACTTTGTTTTGCAGGGGTGTGCAGTGATGTGATATGGCCATGATTGTGATTATATATGATGTATGCAATGTTCCTTATTGTAAGTCGGCAACCGGCAGGAGCCATATGGTTGTCTTTGATTTCAGTTAAGACCCGCGTGTCTATTCAAAGTAGTTGTACTAGTTGAAGCCGGTGGACGACAACCATGGAACAACATCATTGACCTTGATGCAATGTCGGTGATGATGGAGATCATGTTCGTGCTAGAAGATGGAGATCGGAAGCACAAAGAAGAAAGGCCATATCATATTACATATTATGAATTGCATGTGATGTTAATCCTTTATGCATCTTGTATTCCTTAGTAGACGACGGTAGCATTATAAGATGATCCCTCATGCACATGAATTTCAAGTCATAAAGTGTTCACCCTTAGTTAGCACCGTTGCTAAAGCTTGTTGTTTCGAAGCACCACGTGATGATCGGGTGTGTTAGATTCTACAAGTGTATACAACGTGAGCAAGCCAGATTTGCTCATGCGGAAACTAAGGTTTGATCTTGACGAGCCTAGCATGTACAGACATGGCCTCAGGAACACGGATTACCGAAAGGTAGAGCATGAGTCATATAGTAGATATGATGAACATGTTGATTGTTCGCCATTGAAGCTATATCAACTCTCGTGATGATCGGTTTTGATGTGGTGGATTTGGTTCGTGTGATCACTAAAACAATGTGAGGGATATTGTTTTGAGTGGGAGTTCACCAAGATTAATTTAATTATTAATTAGAACTCAATTTATCATAAACTAAATCAAAGTGAATTTGCATAATTGTTGTAGTCATTGGCATCCGTTTACCACCTTGCGCTTAGTTATAATTGAGATGATAGAACTATAGAATTCTGGTTAGATACTTTACGAACTGGTATCGTATTGTTTTAAGTGTTAATCTAAAGTTTAAAAGTCCTATTGCAAACTTTCAGTAAAGTTCCGGTTACTCCATGAAGTTTAATAATTAGTATTAAATCAAGAGTAACAATTCCAAGTGTTAGTATATAAGTATCATGTTTGTCTCCATGATTCTTGATATTCAAAGGATTCTCTTAATATCAAGGTTATCTAGGATCTGAAAGAGTTGTTTCAGAAACCATGATGTGTGGAAGATATTGTGATATCTGAAACGAAGTATTGGTTACAACATGATAGAGTATAATATGGCAAAAGTCATGTTCTCATATTTGATGAGAATTTGCAAAAGGTTGGAGACACTAGTTGTCCTAATCCTCCAAAAGGTTTTGGAGAGCAACATTATACTTGCGATTCACCGTTACAAGCTAAAAGTAGCTTGATCATGGATAAATCCATGATGAGGGTGAATATTTGATGTAGGTAAGATGTTTACTACACCAAGAGATTACTAAAGAAAGGAATTTGAAAGAACACCAAACATTTGATGATAGGTGATCTACTTCAAAGTGCAAGTCCAAAGACATTGGTATTTAATTATACACGCTTTGGATTATGTGTCATATGTATGACTCCACTATTGATATTGATAGATTCTTTCAAACAGAAAAGGAAATATTGAAAGAGAATCTCATAAATATATGGCAGAAAAGAAAAGACTAGAATTGTTCAGTTTAAGTATATAGATGATATACATGTTATGGCTATATTCTTTGCTTATTAAACAATGTGGTTATTAAGTATTTGATACTGAATTTGTTGGTGTGAATCGTCATACGAAACAACACAATTCATGAACTACAATGGCCTAAGTAACTAGCAAAAGAATATGTGATGATGTTCATCGAGAACAAATAAAGGGTTATTGTGTTGCTCGTTAAACATCAAATCTTGCCTTCAAGATTTGTTTTATCAGGTATTATGAGAACAAAAGAGTTGTTCAAATAAATTACCGTGATCCATAAAAGATGGATGATTCACAAATCTCATTGGAGAAATCACATCCATAAAACTAGTGCTAAAAATGTCGAAAGACAAATTGATTGAAAGATCACTTAGGAAGTGACATCGCCGTTTGAATTATAATGGAAAGAAAACATGAAGAAACTCCATGTTGATGGAATTTTGGAGTCTTCTGATTTTTGATCAAATGACGCTTGTGAAACTTTCCTAGAGATAATTAAAACTTCGTTCATAGGCCAAAAGGGAACGAATGACTAGCTTATTGGAACTTGTACATATTGTTGTACGAAATCCATTATGTGTAGTCAAAAGCGATGGATTTCAACTTCATATGCTTTCTCCGAAAATTTGAGTGAATATATGAATATTTACTTAATAAGGATAAAGTATGAAACACTTGAAAAGTTCAAAGACTTTCAAGATGAAGTGCAAAATCATTGTAACAAGAATATGAATAGTTTATGATAAGATCATAAAGGAAAATATTTAAGTTACAAGTTTAGCATAATACCTAAGATTTAAGGAATCGTTCCGTGGATTTGCATTTCCGAAACACCATAAGAGTATGGAACGTTCGAGATATGTAATTAAACCTTGTTTGACATGGTAAGATCAAAGGTATAATTCATAAAACTGCCATTATATTTTAAAGATTAAAAGCTTTAGAGATTACCGTTTTTCCACTGAAAAGAGCTCCATCATAATCCGTTGAAATGACACCATATAAAGTTATGGTTTGGGATAAAACCCAGGTTGTCCTTTCTTAAACATTGGTATGCTATGCATAAGAAAGATGTTTGCAACCAAAGTCGGATGAACCTGTCTTTGTATGTTATTTCGAATAACTGTTAAGTAATCCTCCATAACATCGGAGACAAAAGTGTTTGTCACTCAAAACGTCAAGTTTCTTTGAGAAGGAATTTTTCGTGAAAAGTTAAGTGGGAGGACAATAGAACTTTGATAAGGTTAAAAGAACCTTAGCTGTATGTGCAGAGTTGCGCAGCGCCGAAAAGTGTTCCGGAGGCAGCAACAAAGCTCATGGCTCACGTACCTCAAAGGTTGTGGTCATGGAGATCCAAGTTCCTATTGAAACAAGTAGGTCGGATGAACAATCAAATACCAAGATTTGAGGGTTGAATCATTATTTGAGAATAATGAACCGACTACATGCAAAGAAGCGATGATGGGCCCTGACTCTGTCAAATGGCTTGAAGCCATAAAATCCGTGATAGTTCCATTCATAAGAAATCAAGTTTTGAACTTGAAGGACCCTCGAGAAAGGTGTAAGACCTTACAGTTGTGTCTGGATCTATAAAGAAATAGACATGGATGTTTCACATCTATAATCGACATATTGGGAAAGAGTTCACAACAATGTTCAAAGGTTGACTATGACAAGATTTGATCTTTCATAGTGATATTTAGTCTAGACGGATTAATGTAGCAACCACTACATATAATTTTGTTATATGATAGTTGAATAAACAAAACAAGTTCTTCTAATAGAATCGTTACCTAGGACATGTGCATAACACGGTCCATAGGGTTTTGTTAATTCATAGGATGCTAAAAGCATATGCAAACTTCAATGGTTGAAGTGAGCATCGCGGAGTTGGAATCTTCACTATGATGAAACTGTTAAAGGAGTTTAAAAGTTCATTAGAGACAATGAAGATGCTTGCATTTGCAAGAAATTAAGTGGGAGCGCTAAGACATGTTTCTAATACATTATGTGGAAGACATATTGTTGATTGGAAATAATGTATCTTTTATTAACACATATTAAGAATTTCATCCCGATGAAAGACTTAGGCAAAACCCAAATATTTGGCATCAATAAACGCTAATATGGTTGTGCCAGAAGTACATAGACGAGATATTGAATGAGTTCAATATAGAAACTACAAGAAAAGGTTCTTGTCGCACAGAAAGGATTGAAAGAGTTCAATGTTGATGATATATTCAAGTGTATTGACATTTGGTAAAGTGAAACAAATAATCAAGTATAGATTGATACTTGATCACAAATAGTATTTATATCAATCATACCGTGATATGTACAAATCTAGATATGTCCTATGCTCTAAATGTTGTGAGCATATACCAGAATGATTCGTAAGACGATCATTGGACAATAGTAAGGATATTCTTATGATCTTTTGGAAGAACTAAGAGTATATTATTTGTAGAAGTGACAAATAGATGGTTAGTTCATTGTAAAAGTACTACATTGATACTAGCTTTGTCACAAAGTACAAATTAAGTTTATCTCAATCTAAACTAAGGGTGGCACAATATAATGGAAAGTGAGTTCCATAATGGATTTGGATGAGTTCCAAAGTTAAGACATCATGACAGATACTACAACAAAAGGCTAAGTATATGACTGCTATTATAGCAGCAAAAGAGGGCATTTGAGTCAAGTAGTTTGTTATCAAACTAGGTGTAGTTCACAGAGGGATAATACTATGAAGATATATTGTGCGACAATATTATCAACATGTTTTAACCCCAAAGAACTAAAGGTCACACCGAAAGACCAAATTTATACAAAGCCATCTCATTAGAGAATGAGTGATACGTAGAGACGCAAAGACATGCAATTACACACGGACCTGGAAGTGTCAGATCCGGAGATCAGTTGACCACTAGCAATCGTGTACATACAACACCGGAAAGCCATAGGTGTTATATACACAAAGGTTTGAAACTAGATTATTGACTCTAGTGCAAGTGGGAGACTGTTGGAGATATGCCCAAGAGGCAATAATAAAGTGGTTATTATCATATCTTCACACTTATGATAAATGTTTACATACCATGCTATAATTGTATTATCCGGAAACATTAATACTTGTGTGATTTGTAAACTAAAATAAGAGTCCCTAGTAAAGCCTCTTGTTAAACTAGCTTGTTGGTTAATATATGATCATGGTTTCCTGATCATGAACATAGAGATGTTATTAACAACAGGATCATATCATTAGGAGAATGATGTGATGGACATACTCCTATAGATAAGCGTAGCATAAATATCAAGTCATTTCAATAGTTCAATTGCTATATGCTTTCTAATACATAGTAACCTAATTCCTTCGACCATGAGATCATGCATATCACCTTTTCCGGATGGATGCTTTGATGTCATCAAACACCACACCGTAACAGGGTGGCTATAAAGGTGGCATTGAGTGTTCAGAAAGTATTGGTTGAAACACATGGATCAAGAGTGGGATTTGTCCATCCATATGAAGGATAGATATACTCTGGGCCCTCTCGGTGGAATGTCATCCAATTAGCTTGCAAGCATGTGACTGGCTCACAAGGGATCACATATCACGGGAACGAGAAAAGAGTACTTATCGGTAACGAGGTTGAACTAGGTATGCAGAGATACCAACGATCATAACCTCGGATAAGTAAATTATCGTGAGACAAAGGGAAATTGGTATCGTATGTAAGTGGTTCATTCGATCGCAAAGTAATCGTAGAAATATGTGGGAGCCATATGAATTTCCAGATTCCTCTATTGGTTATTGTTCGGAGAAGTGTCTCGATCATGTCCGCATAATTCACGAACCGTAGGGAGACACACTTAAGGATTCGACGTTGTTTGAGTAGTTATGGTATTATGAGAAAGAGACCGAATGTTGTTCGGAGTCTCGGATGGGATCCGGGATATCGCGAGGTGATCCGGAATGGTCCGGAGAATAAGATTCATATAAGGAAAGTCCCGTTTCGGAGTTCGGGAATGATTCCGGTGTTTTCATCGGGAATGTTCTAGAAGGTTTCGGATTGTCCGACACTCCGGGGGGGGGGGGGAAGGGGTACATGAATGTGTCATTACATATTGAATGATTGCATCATGTACTAAGTGTTCTTGCTGTTCCAAAACTGAAAAGTCAAACTGCCAGTTTGAAAGTCAAACGGCTAAAACAGGAAACTGTGGGAAACAAGCAAGAGGTGGTTGGAACCGACTTGGGGGAGGAGTCCCTCCAAGCCGGCGCGCCAACCAAGGCCGACTTGGGGAGGGACTCCCCTCCCCTTGGCCGCCCCTCCCACCTATAAAAGGAGGGGCAGGGCCTCCTCCTCTAGACACACAAGTTCCTATCCTCTAATCTCCGGTTTAGAGCCGTTTTGGTTTAGAGCTTCTAATTGCCCTAACCTTCGGTTTATAGCCTTCTAATTGGTGTGTCTAAATCTCTAGACCACTAATAGCTCTCTCTCATACTCCACCATACTCGCTCCGGCTTAAGGAGAAGCCCTGCGGGATCTCCCCTCTACTTCCGGTACCACGCCGTTGTGCTGCCGGAATCGCGAGGAGAGTGCTACAACCTCCGCTGCCTGCTGGAACAAGGGAGAGGAAGGTCTTCGTCGAGTACCGAACGTGTGACCGACTGCGGGAGCGCTGCCGAAACGTGGCGCCGGAAGGATCGTCTACACGATCTTGAGATCGGAAAGAGTACGACTACATCACCCACGAGAATCTGCTCTCGTTAACCGCTTTGGAATCTTCGAGGGTGAGTTCCTCTATCGACTCGTTGCTACAATCTAGTAGATAGATCTTGGCTTGTTTGTTTGTATGCGATAGAAAATTTTGTTTTACATGCTACGAACCCCTACAATCATAAACACAAAGGTATAATAATAACGACTTTTATTATTGCCTCTAGGGCATATCTCCAACAGTCTCCCACTTGCACTAGAGTCAACTAATCTAGATTACATGGTAATATACCGAACACCCATGGCGGTTTGGTGATGGTGATGTTTTGCCCTCGGGAGAGGTTTAGTCAACGGATCCGCCACATTCAGATCTGTGTGTACTTTGCAAATATTTATGTCACCATCTTGGACATGCTCTCGAATAGTGTGAAAACGCAGCTTGATGTGCTTCACCTTCTTGTGTGACCTTGGTTCTTGCGCATTGGCTATGGCGCCCATGTTATCACAGTAGATAGACATTGGGTCCAGCGCACTTGGAACCACACCGAGCTCTCTAATGAACTCCTTCATCCATATCGCCTCTTGTGAAGCCTCCGAAGCAGCTATGTATTCCGATTCAGTTGAAGATCTCGCCACAACGCTTTGCTTTGTACTCCTCTAGATAACTACTGCACCATTCAAAGTAAATACGTATCTAGATTGAGATTCAGAATCATCCGGATTGGTGTTCCAACTTGCATCGGTGTAACCATTAACAACGAGCTGTTCATCACCTCCATAAGAAAGAACCATATCCTTAGTTCTTCTCAAGTACTTAAGGATGTTTTTGACCGCTGTCCAATGATCCACTCCTGGATCACTTTGATATATGCTAGTTAGACTAATAACATATGCAATGTCGGGTCTAGTACATAGCATGGAATACATAAGAGATCCTATGGCTGAGGCATAGGGAGTCTTACTCATCCTTTCTCTATCTTCTGCCGTTGCAGGACTTTGAGTTTTACTCAAGGTCGTATTGGGCAACATGGGCAAGAACCCTTTCTTGCTATCTTCCATTCCAAACCTCTTTAGAACTTTGTCCAAAAATGTACTCTGTGACAATGATATTAGGCGTCTCGATCTATCTCTATTAATCTTTATGCCTAATATGTAAGCTGCTTCGCCAAGATCTTTCATTGAAAAACTATTATTCAAATAATCCTTGACACTATTAAGAAGGTCTACATCATTCCCAATCAACAATATGTCATCTACATATAGTATTAAGAATGCTACAGAGCTCCCACTCACTTTCTTGTAAATACAAGCTTCTCCATAAGTTTGTATAAAACCAAAGCTTTTGATTACCTTATCAAAACGTTGATTCCAACTTCGGGATGCTTGCTTCAACCCATAAATGGACCGTTGAAGTTTGCATACCTTGTTAGCATATTTAAAACCAAACCTTTGGGTTGCATCATATACAACTCTTCATCAATGTCTCCATTGAGGAACACCGTTTTGACATCCATCTGCCATATCTCATAATCATAATATGCAGCGATTGCTAACAAAATCCTCACAGACTTTAGCTTCGCTACCGGTGAGAAAGTCTCATCGTAGTCAACTCCTTGAATTTGTCGAAAGCCTTTTGCGACAAGTCGAGCTTTATAGACAGTAACATTACCATCAACATCTATTTTCTTCTTGAAAATCCATTTGTTCTCGACAGCCTTCCGGCCATCCGGTAAGTCCACCAAAGTCCATACTTGGTTTTCATACATGGATCCAATCTCGGATTTCATGGCTCCTTGCCATTTATTGGAATCTGGGATCATCATCGCTTCCTCATATGTCGCAGGGTAATCGGTGTTGTCTATCAACATGGCAGTCATAACGGGATCATACCAATCAGGAGTAGTACGAGTTCTCGTTGACCTGCGAGGTTCCGTAGTTACTTCAACCGAAGTTTCATGATCAACATCATTAGCTTCCTCTCTTATTGGTGTAGGCGCCACAGGAACTACTTCCGGTGCTGCGCTACTCGCAAGTTCGAGAGAAGGTTCAACAACCTCGTCGAGTTATACTTTCCTTCCATTCACTTCTTTCGAGAGAAACTCCTTCTCTAGAAAGGATCCATTCTTGGCAACGAAGATTTTGCCCTCAGATCTATGATAGAAGGTATACCCAATAGTTTCCTTCAGGTATCCTATGAAGACGCATTTTTCCGCTTTGGGTTCAAGCTTGTTGGGATGAAACTTCTTTACATAAGATTCGCAACCCCAAAATTTAAGGAACGACAATTTAGGTTTCTTCCCAAACCATAATTCATACGGTGTCATTTCAACGGATTTAGATGGTTCCCTATTTAAAGTGAATGCGGCTGTTTCTAATGCATAACCCCAAAATGATAGCGGTAAATCTGTAAGTGACATCATAGAACGAACCATATCTAAGAGAGTTCGATTACGATGTTCGGACACAACATTACGTTGTGGTGTTCCCGGTGGTGTCAATTGTGAAAGTATTCCGCATTTATTCAAATGCTCGCCAAACTCGTAACTTAGATATTCACCTCCGCGATTAGATCATAGAAATTTAATCTTCTTGTTACTTTGATTCTCTACCTCACTTTGAAATTCCTTAAACTTCTTGAAAGTTTCGGACTTATGTTTCATGAAATAGATATATCCATATGTACTCAATTCATCCGTGAAGGTAAGAACATAACGATAACCACCGCGCGATGCTACATGCATTGGGCCACACACATCGATATGTATGATTTCCAATAAGTCCGTAGCTCGCTCCATCATACCGGAAAATGGAGTCTTAGTCATTTTACCCATCAGACATGCTTCACATCTTTCAAGTGATTCGAAATCAAGTGATTTAAGAAGTCCATCGGAATGGAGTTTCTTCATACGCTTCACTCCAATGTGACCAAGACGACAGTGCCACATATAGGTCGAGTTATCGCTCAATTTCAAATGTTTAGCTTCAATGTTATTAATATGTGTATTTCCACAATCGAGATTCAATAAGAATAGACCATCTACCAAAGGTGCATGTGCATAAAACATATTAATCATATAAATCGAACAACCATTATTCTCGGATTTAAACAAGTAACCGTCTCGCAATAAACATGATCCGGATATAATGTTCATGCTCAATGCAGGCACCAAATAACAATTATTTAAGTACAAAACTAGTCCCGATGGTATATGAAGAGGTAGCGTGCCGACCGCGATCACATCAACCTTTGATCCATTTCCAACGCGCATCGTCACCTCGTTCTTCGCTAGCTTCTGTCTATTCTGCAGCACCTGTTTTGAGTTACAAATATGACCAACCGAACCAGTATCAAATACCCAGGCACTACTACGAGTACTAGTGAGATACACATCAATAACATGTATATCGGATATACCTTTCTTCTTGATGTTGCCGTTCTTCAAATCCGCCAAGTACTTAGGGTATTCCGCTTCCAGTGACCTTCTCCCTTGCAGTAAAAGCACTCAGTATCAGGCTTAGGCCCAGCCTTGGTCTTCTTCGCCTGCACGGTAAATTTCTTACCGCCCTTCTTGAAGTTTCCCTTTTGCTTGGACTTGCCTTGTTTCTTGAATTTGGTGGTCTTATTGACCAACAACACTTGGTGCTCTTTATTGATCTCCACTTCTGCAGATTTCAACATGGAGAAGAGTTCTGGCAACGTCTTGTCCATGTTTTGCATATTGTATTTCATCACAAAGTTCTTGTAAATTGGTGGTAGTGATTGGAGGACACGGTGAATCCCCAAAGAATTAGGAATCACTATACCCAAACTTTGGAGTTTGTTTGCGTGCCCAGACATCTTAAGCACCTGCTTACTGATGGAGCTGCCCTCTTCCATCTTGCAGTTAAAGAACTTTTCAGAAGCCTCATAACTCTCAACTGCCGCGTGAGCCTCAAATATCATTTTGAGTTCACGGACAATATCATGTGGGTCATGGTTCTCAAACCTTTTCTGAAGCTCTGGTTCCAAACCATACAAGATAGCACACTGAACTATGGAGTACTGATTCTTACGAGTGAGGTAAACATTCTTTACTTCATCGGTAGCAGTAGCTGTAGGCGGGTCACCCAGCGGTGCATCCAGCACATAGGTCAAATTACCAGCATTGAGGACAATCCTCAGATTGCGGAACCAATCCGTGAAGTTGCTTCCATTGTTTTTCAACTTTTCTTTCTCTAGGAACGCATTAAAATTGATGGTAGGGACCTCCATTGATCTACAACATATTTGTAATAGTTTAGACTAAGTTTATGACAAACTGAGTTCTAATTAATAGTTAAATTAATCTAGGTGAACTCCCACTCAAAACAATACCCCTAACAATGTTTTAGTGATCACACGAACCAAATCAACCACATCAAAACCAATCATCACGAGAGTTGATGTAGCTTCAACGGCGAACAATCACCATGTTCATCATATCTACTATATGACTCATGCTTTACCTTTCAGTGATCCATGTTCCGAGACCATGTCTGTACATGCTAGGCTTGTCAAGATCAAACCTTAGCTTCGGCATGAGCAAATCTGGCTTGCTCACGTTGTATACACTCGCAGAATCTAACACACCCGATCATCATGTGGTGCTTCGAAACAACGAGCTTTAGCAACGGTGCTTTCTAAGGATGAACACTTTATAACTTGAAATTTTTGTGCTTCAGGGATCATCTTATAATGCTATCGTCGCGAACTAAGCAATACAAGGTGCATAAAAGGATTAACATCACATGCAATTCATAATATGTGATATGATATGGCCTTTCTTCTTGTGCTTCCGATCTCCATCTTCAAGCACGAACATGATCTCCATCATCACCAGCATGGCGTCAAGGTCAATGGCGCCACTTCATGGTTGTCGTCCACCAACATCAAATATTACAACTACTTTGAATAATAGACACGCAGGTCTTAACGGAATTAAAAAGAGAACCATATGGCTCCTGTCGGTTGCCGACTTACAATAAGGAACATTGCATACATCATATATAATCACAATCATGGACATATCACATCATAGTACACCCCTGCAAAACAAAGTTAGACGCCTCTAATTTTCTTTGCATATTTTACGTGGTTTGGGGCTTTCAATAAGTGTCGTTCTAACTTACGAACAAGAACCACAACGTTGATGCTTGAACTATCAAGTGCCCGTTGTAAAGTGAATCTATACTATGATGGGAGAGACAGACACCTGCAAAGCCACTTATGCAATACAAGTTGCATGTTAAGCGTGGAGCAAGTCTCATGAATGATGTCATGTAAGGTTAGCCCGGGCCGCTTCATCCCATCATACCGCAAGATGCAAAGTAACAAAAAACAATTGATAATAAAAGCACCACCGCCCACAATGACCATTGTGTTCTACTCGTGAAACAGATCTACATATAGACACGACTCTGATACCACTGTAGGGATTCATAGCATGGAAAACAAAATTTTCTACCGCATGCACACAAACAAGCCAAGATCTATCTACTAGATTGTAGCAACGAGTCGATAGAAGCACTCACCCTCGAAGATTCCAAAGCGGCTAACGAGAGCAGATTCTCGTGGTGATGTAGTCGTACACTTGCCGATCTCAAGATCGCATAGACGATCCTTCCGGCGCTGTGTTCCGGCAGCGCTTCCGCAGTCGGTCACACGTTCGGTACTCGATGAAGACTTTCCTCTCCCTTGTTCTAGCAGGCAGCGGAGGTTGTAGCACGACGGTGTGGTGTCGGAAGTAGAGAGAAGATCCCGCAGGGCTTCTCCTAAACCGGTGCGAGTTATGGTGGAGCTAGGGTTTCCTGGCGATCTAGGGTTTAGAAGGCCGGGAGGAGGAGGAGGTGTCGGCGGCTGGCGGCGGCGCGGCGGTGGTGTGCGGCGGCGGCGCGACACGGGTGCGGGGTGGCTCTTGTGTGTTTGGGGCAGCCCTCCCCCTCTATATATGAGAGGGGGGCAGCCTTGGGAGGGGAGGGTTTGAATCCAAACCCAAACCCAAGTTGTATTGAAAGAAGGACTCTTTCCTTCTTCCACTAGGAAACTATTGTTCCAGTTTGACTTTTCAAACCTCCCATTTGACTTTCAACTCAGAGCTTTAATTCTCTCTTGCAAACGCCCAAACCAAGTGACCTAGGATATGATCCAATCATTCTACTTACCCATGACACATTCATGGACCATTCCCCTTCCGGTCCGGTGAACCTTCTAGATCCTCTCCAATGAAAACATCGGAATCTTTTCCCGAACTCCGGAATCGGACTTTCCTTATGTGAATCTTATTCTCCGGACCATTCCGGATCTCTTCGTGATATCCCGGATCCCATCCGAGACTACGAACGCCATTCGGTATCCCAACTTTCATTCCATATCTACTAAACAATATCGAATGCGTAAGTGTGTCTCGCTACAATTCGTGAATTATGCGGACATGACCGAGACACTTCTCCGATCAATAACCAATAGAGGAATCTGGAAATTCATATGGCTCCCACATATTTCTACGATTACTTTGCGATCGAATGAACCACTTACATACGATACCAATTTCCCTTTGTCTCACGATAGTTTACTTATCCGAGGTTTTGATCGTCGGTATCTCTACATACCTAGTTCAACCTTGTTACCGATAAGTACTCTTTTCTCGTTCTCGTGATATGTGATCCCTTGTGAGCCAGTCACATGCTTGCAAGCCAATTGGATGACATTCCACCGAGAGGGCCCAGAGTATATCTATCCGTCATATGGATGGACAAATCCCACTCTTGATCCATGTGACTCAACACATACTTTCCGAACACTCAATGCCACCTTTATAGCCACCCAGTTACAGTGTGGTGTTTGATGTCATCAAAGCATCCTTCCGGTGATGGTGATTAGCATGATCTCATGGTCAAAGGAATTAGGTTACTATGTATCAGAAAGCTTATAGCAAATGAACTATTGAAATGACTTGATCTTAATGCTACGCTTATCTATAGGAGTATGTCCGTCATACCATTCTCCTAATGATATGATCTTCTTGTTAACAACATCTCAATGTTCATGATCGGGAAACCACGATCATCTATTAACCAACAAGCTAGTTTTACAAAGAGGCTTTACTAGGGACTCTAATTTAGTTTACAAATCACACAAGTATTAATGTTCCCCGTTAATACTGTTATAGCATGAATGTAAACATTTATCATAAACATAAAGATATAATAATAACCACTTTTATTATTGTCTCTAGGGCATATCTCCAACACATGCGTTATCCTCAGTCAACGAAGTCGTGAGGTGAGGGGGAGCCCCCGAGTGTGTTGTAGCATAGAGAAATGCGAGTGAAAGATAAATTTTGGGGCGAGACACTTAGCTTTATTCATATTGTAATGAGTAGGTACATTATTCGGCTGAGTAGCCTTGGCTGAATAGCCTTATTGAAAGTAAAAGGGGGATAGCTAGGGGTAGAAGCGACGCAGTTGTGCGACATTCCATGGGTTGGAGTATGCGACTCCAGACTCCACGTGCTTGAGGCGATAGGTGCCACCTGGGATGACTTCCGTGATGACGTAGGGTCCTTCCCAGGGTGACTCGATCTTCTTCGGCCGCTCTTGATTGAGTTGTAAGACTAGGTCTCCTTCGACGACGAACCTTGGGCGCAGCCGGCGGCTGTGATAGTTGCGAAGGCTCTGTTGGTAGACCGCCGATCGAGCTGCGGAGATGTCGCGTGCCTCGTCAAGTGTGTCGACGGCGTCTTCGTGTGGGGTCATCGATTTGGATTCGCGGCAGGCGACAACCCGTGGGGCCTTGTGGCGTACCTCTGCAGGTAGCACGGCTTCGGCTCCGTGCACCATGAAGAAGGGAGTGTAGCCAGTTGAGCTGTTTGGCGTTGTGCGCAGGCTCTAGAGGACGAAGGGTAGCTCTTCTACCCAAGCTCCTGCGAGCCGCTCGAGTGGGATCATTAGGCGCTTCTTGATGCCACCGCCGATGAGGCCGTTGGCCTTTTCGACCTGCCCGTTTGTTTGCGGGTGCACCACAGAGGCGTATGATATGTTGATCCCGAGGCCTTCACAGAAGTCTTGGAATTCTTTGGAGATGAAGTTTGATCCATTGTCGGTGATGATGCTATGTGGCACACCGAACCTTTATACAATGGAATGGAAGAACTTCACGGCCGTTTACCCTTTTGGTTGGTAACGGGCATGGCTTCGATCCACTTGGTGAATTTGTCGACTGCGAGCAGGAGGTAGACGTGACCTCCTTTCGAGGACTTGGACAGTTTGCCAATCATGTTGAGGCCCCATTGGGCGAAGGGCTAGGCTAGGGGTATGGGCCTGAGCTCCGATCCAGGTGCGTGTGATTTGTCTACGAATCTCTGGCACCCGTTACACCTTCGGACGATGTCCTTGGCGTTGTTCATGGCCGTTGGCCAGTAGAACCCAGCTCGTAGAGCTTTGGCGATGAGGGCGCGGCTGCCCGCGTGATGGCCGTAGATGCCCTCATGGATGTCTTGGAGGATAGTTCTGCCGTCACCGATGGTGACGCACCTTTGGAGCACACCGGAAATGTTACGCTTGTACATGTCGCCATTGATGATGGTGAAGGCTTTGGACCGGCAAGATATGCGCTGGGCATCTGTCGGGTCATCAGGCAGTTCCCTGTTTATCAGGTAGCGCAGGTACGACTACGTCCATGTTTCTTCGACTGCCATGACCTGCATCAGGTTGACCACTGCGACCTCTGTGTCGAGCTTTTCGGGTCCTTCCTGTCCTTAGGGTAGCGCAGCCCCGAGTGCTCTGCCTCTTCGGGTGATCCCTTGGGGAATTTCCTTTTGATGGATTGCACACAGATCTGTTCGAGGAACACACCTGGTGGCACCCGTGCGCAGGTGGAGCCCATGTTGGCGAGTCTGTCGACCTCTTTGTTGCTTTCTCTTCCAACGTTTCGAAGCTCACAACCATCAAATTCTCCTTCGAGTGAATTGTAGAGCGCGCGGTACGCGATCATGTTGGCGGCGTGCGTGTCGCACTCGTTCATCGTCTGCTGGACAACGAGGTTTGAGTCACCGTAGATGACCAGGCGCGTTGCGCCGCAGATCTTGGCCATCCTCATGCCATGGATGAGGGCCTCGTATTTGACTTCGTTGTTGGAAGCTCGAAATTTCATCCGGAGGACGTACTTCATCTTGTCGCCCTGCGGGGATGTCAGTATGACCCTGGCTCCTGCTCCTTCCTCGCGCTTGGAGCCATCGAAGTGCATCGTCCATGACTGTGTCATGTCCGGGGTGTCCGACAGCTGCAGCTCCATCCAGTGGACGAGGAAGTCCGGTAGGACCTGCGACTTGATCGCATGGCGCTTCTCATAGACTATGTCTAGTGGGGACAGCTCGATGCCCCACATGGCCACGCATCCTGTGGCTTCTAGGTTGTTCATGATGCTGTTCAGGGGTGCCTCGTTGACGACCATTACCTGATGCTCCTGGAAGTAGTGGCTCAGCCGATGAGCCATCATGAACACGCCGTAGGCGAGTTTTTGGTAGTGAGGGTACCTCTGTTTTGTCGGTGTCAGTACCTCGCTGAGGTAGTAGATTGGGCGCTGGACCCCATGGGTATTGCCATCTTCGGGTCGTTCGACCACGAGCACGGTGCTTACCACCTGGTGTGTGGCTGCTATATATAGCATTAGAGGCTCGCGTTCCTTTGGCGTGACCAGGACGGGAGAGGTGGAGAGAAGCCGCTTCAGATCTTAAAACGCGTCGTCCGCTTCGGGTGTCCACTCTAATTTGTCTGCTTTGCGTAGCAGCTGAAAGAAAGGCAGGGCCTTTTCGCCCATGCGACTGATGAACCTGCTCAGCGCCGCGATGCGTCCAACTAGCTGTTGGACGCCTTTGAGGTTCTTCAGTTTCTCCATGGCCATTATGGCCCGGATTTTCTTCGGGTTCGCTTCGATCCCTCATTGGGAGATGAAGTAGCCAAGCAGTTGGCCAGATGGGACGTCGAAGCCGCACTTTTCTCGGTTCAGCTTGATCTTGTATCGATCAAGGTTGTCGAACGTCTCGCGGAGATCGTCGATCAGTGTCTTGGCCTCCCTTGTTTGGATTACTATGTCGTCGACATAGACCTGTATATTGTGGCCGATCTGGCTCTTCAGGCATGCCTGCATGCATCGCTGGTACGTGGCACCTGCATTCTTCAGCCCGAAGGGCATTGTGTTGTAGCAGAATACTACGAACGGCGTGATGAACATCGTTTTATCCTGATCTTCGACCTTTAGTCGAATCTGGTTGTAGCCTGAATAGGCGTCGAGGAAGGAGAGTTCCTTGCATCCTGCAGTCGAATCGATGATCTGATCGATCCGAGGGAGGGGGAAGTGATGCTTCGGGCAGTGCTTGTTCAGCGAGGTGAAGTCCATGCACATCCGCAGGATGTCCGTGTCCTTTTAGGGACCATCACGGTGTTGGCTAGCCACTCACTTTCTTTGATCTCCCTGATGAAATCGGCGTCGAGTAGTCTGTTGACTTCGACTCCGATGGCTTCGGCCCGTGGCTGGGAGAGTCATCAGATGGACTATTTCACGGGCTTGGCATCTGGAAACACGTTGAGTGCAAGCTCGGCGAATTCCCTGGGAACTCCTAACATGTCCGCAGGACACCAGGCGAAGATTTCCCAGCGCTCACGGAGGATTCAACAAGCGCACTTTGCTATGCAGGGATGAGGTCGTTGGCGATCAGCGCCATCTTGGAGGCGTCCGTCGGGTGGACCTGCACCTTCTTCGTGTTGACTGTTGAGTCGAACGACATGTTAGGTGCGTTCTGCCTTGAGACTGGGGGTGCCCCATTGTCTGTCACTTCTAGAGCCTTATGAGCTCCTCCTGCATGCCGAATGATGACCAAAAACTCATTGTTTTCGTGTTTTATGGCCGTTTTGAATGAGTTATTGCCCACAATTTTGGGGTTCTAGGGGATTTGCATGGCTCGTAAGAGCCAATACATGTTTGAGGGTTACGACCAAAAACTTGTTTTTCCCATTTTACGGCCGTTTTCATTAGCTATTACCCACAGTTTTGGCGTTCTACGGAGATTTACAACGATCATAAGACCCAACACATGTTTGAGAGTTATGACAAAAAACTCATCGTTTTCGCGTTTTATAGCCATTTTCATGAGCTATTGCCCATAGTTTTGGAGGTTTCAGGGCGATTTACATCTCTTGAGAGACCCGATACATGTTTGAGAGTCACTTGTTGTTTTTGTGTTTTATGGCCGTTTCATGAGTTAGTGCCCACAATTTTGGATTTCCAGGGGGATATGCATGCCCTTAAGACCAGATTAATGGTTGAGAGTTAAGACGAAAAACTCATCGTTTTCGCATTTTATGGCTGTTTTCATGAGCTATTGCCCATATTTTTCGCGTTCCAAGGCAATTTGCTTGGCTCGTAAGACCCGATACATGTTTGAGAGTTATGACCAAAAACTCATCGTTTTCGTGTTTTATCGTCGTTTTCATGAGCTACTGCACACAGTTTTGGGAGTATCAGGGCGATTTGCATGGCTTGAGAGACCCGATACATGTTTGGCAGTTAGGAACAAAAACCCTTAGTTTTCGAGTTTTATGGCCGTTTTCATGAGCTATTTCCCACATTTTTAGGTTCCAGGTCGATTTGCATGCCTCGTAAAACACGATACATGTTTGAGATTTATGACCAAAAATTCGCCAGTTTCGCGTTCTATGGTCGTTTTCATAAGCTATAGCCCACAGTTTGGGGGTTTCAGGGCGATTTACAATGACATTAAGACCTGAAACAAGTTTGCGAGTTATGACCAAAAACTCATCGTTTTCGTGTTTTATGGACGTTTTTAATGAGTTATTGCCCATAGTTTTGGGGTTCTAGGGGATTTGCATGGCTCGTAAGACCCAATAAATGTTTGAGAGTTATGACCAAAAACTTGTTTTTTGCATTTTACGGCCGTTTTCATTAGCTATTACCCACAGTTTTGGCGTTCTACGGAGATTTACAACAACCGTAAGGCCAAACACATGTTTGAGAGTTATGACCAAAAACTCATCGTTTTCGCGTTTTATAGCCATTTTCATGAGCTAATGCGCACGGTTTGGGGGGTTTCAGTGCGATTTACATGGCTTGAGAGACCCGATACATGTTTGAGAGTTAGGACCAAAAGTTCATAGTTTTCGCGTTTTATGGCCGTTTTCATTAGCTATTGCCTACACTTTTGGGGATCCAAGTCGATTTGCATGGCTCGTAAGACCATATAAATGTTTGAGAGTTATAACCAAAAACTCATCGTTTTCCTGTTTTATGGTCGTTTTCATGAACTGCCCACAGTTTTGGGAGTTTCAAGGCGATTTGCATGGCTTGAGAGACCCGATACATGTTTGAGAGTTAGGACTAAAAACCCATAGTTTTCGCGTTTTATGGCCGTTTTCATGAGCTATTGTCCATATTTTTCAGGTTGCAGGGCGATTTGCATGGCTCGTAAGACCCCATACATGTTTGAGAGGTATGACCAAAAAACTCGTCGTTTTCGTGTTTTATGGTCATTTTCATGAGCTATTGCCCATAGTTTTGGTTTCTAGGGCGATTTGCATGGCTCTTAATACTCGATACATGTTTGAGAGTTATGACCAAAAACTCATCGTTTTCGCTTTTTATAGCCATTTTCATGAGCTATGGCCCACAGTTTTGGGGGTTTTAGGGCGATTTGCAAGGATTGAGAGACCCGATACATGTTCGAGAGTTAGGACCAAAAACTCGTAGTTTTCGCGTTTTATGGCCGTTTTCATGAGCTATTGCCGACAATTTTGGGGTTCCAAGGCAATTTGCATGGCTCGTAAGACCCGATACATGTTTGAGAGTGATGACGAAAAAAATCGTCGTTTTCACGTTCTATGGTCGTTTTCATGAGATATAGCCCACAGTTTGGGGGGGGGGGGGGTTTAGGGCGATTTACAATGACAATAAGACCCGAAACAATTTTGCGAGTTATGACCAAAAACTCATCGTTTTCGTGTTTTATGGCTGTTTTTAATGAGTTATTGCTCATAGTTTCGGGGTTCTAGGGGATTTGCACGGCTCGTAAGACCCAATACATGTTTGAGAGTTACGACCAAAAACTTGTTTTTTGCATTTTACGGCCGTTTTCATTAGCTATTACCCACAGTTTTGGCGTTCTACGGAGATTTACAACGACTATAAGACCAAACACATGGTTGAGAGTTATGACCAAAAACTCATCGTTTTCGCGTTTTATAACCATTTTTATGAGCTATTACCCACAATTTTGGGGTTTTCAGGGCGATTTACATGACTTGAGAGACCCGATACATGTTTGAGAGTTAGGACCAAAAACTCGTACTTTTCGCGTTTTATGGCCATTTTCATGAGCTATTGGCTACACTTTTGGGGCTCCAAGGCGATTCGCATGTCTCGTAAGACCAGATACATGTTTGAGAGTTATGACAAAAAAATCATTGTTTTCGCGTTTTATGGTCGTTTTCATGAACTACTGCCCATAGTTTTAGGAGTTTCAGGGCGATTTGCATGGCTTGAGAGACCCGATAGATGTTTGAGAGTTACGACCAAAAACACATAGTTTTCGCGTTTTATGGCTGTTTTCATGAGCTATTGCCCATATTTTTCGAGTTCCAGGGCGATTTGCATGGCTCGTAAGACCCGATACATGTTTGAGAGGTATGACCAAAAAACACTTCGTTTTCTTGTTTTATGGTCATTTTCATGAGCTACTGCCCACAGTTTTGGGTTTCTATGGCGATTTGCATGGCTCGTAAGACCTAATACATGTTTGAGAGTTATGACCAAAAACTCATCGTTTTGCTTTTTATAGCCATTTTCATGAGCTATTGCCCACAGTTTTGGGGGTTTAAGGGCGATTTGCATGGCTTGAGAGACGCGATACATGTTTGAGAGTTAGGACCAAAAACTCGTTGTTTTCGCGTTTTATGGCCATTTTCATGAGCTATTGCCGACAATTTTGGGGTTCGAAGGCAATTTGCATGGCTCGTAAGACCCGATACATGCTTGGGAGTGATGACGAAAAAACTCGTCGTTTTCACGTTTTATGGTCGTTTTCATGAGCTATTGCCCACTGTTTCGGGTTCCAGGGCGATTTGCATGGCTCGTAATACCCAACACATGTTTGAGAGTTATGACCAAAAACTCATCGTTTTCGCGTTTTATAGCCATTTTCATGAACTATTGCCCATAGTTTGGGGGGTTTCAGAGCGATTTTCATGGCTTGAGAGACCCGATACATGTTTGAGAGTTAGGACCAAAAACTCGTAGTTTTCGCGTTTTATGGCCGTTTTCATGAGCTATTGCCTACACTTTTTGGGCTCCAAGTTGATTTGTATGGCTCGTAAGACCAGATACATGTTTGAGAGTTATAACCAAAAACTCATCGTTTTCCCGTTTTATGGTCGTTTTCATGAACTACTGCCCACAGTTTTGGGAGTTTCAGGGCGATTTGCATGGCTTGAGAGACCCGATACATGTTTGAGAGTTAGGACTAAAAAACCATAGTTTTCGTGTTTTATGGCCGTTTTCATGAGCTATTGTCCATATTTTTCAGGTTTCGGGGCGATTTGCATGGCTCGTAAGACACCATACATGTTTGAGAGGTATGACCAAAAACTCGTCGTTTTCGTGTTTTATGGTCATTTTCATGAGCTATTGCCCATAGTTTTGGTTTCTAGGGCGATTTGCATGGCTCTTAAGACCCGATACATGTTTGAGAGTTATGACAAAAAACTCATCGTTTTCGCTTTTTATAGCCATTTTCAGGACCTATGGCCCACAGTTTTGGGGGTTTTAGGGCGATTTGCAAGGATTGAGAGACCCAATACATGTTTAAGAGTTAGGACCAAAAACTCGTAGTTTTCGCGTTTTATGGCCGTTTTCATGAGCTATTGCCGACAATTTTGGGGTTCCAAGGCAATTTGCATGGCTCGTAAGACCCGATACATGTTTGAGAGTGATGACGAAAAAATCGTCGTTTTCACGTTCTATAGTCGTTTTCTTGAGCTATAGCCCACAGTGGGGGGGGGGGGGGGGGGGGGGGGGGGGGGTTTAGGGCGATTTACAATGACAATAAGACCCGAAACAAGTTCGCGAGTTATGACCAAAAACTCATCGTTTTCGTGTTTTATGGTTGTTTTTAATGAGTTATTGCCCATAGTTTTGGGGTTCTAGGGGATTTGCACGGCTCGTAAGACCCAATACATTAGCTATTACCCAATACATTTGAGAGTTACGACCAAAAACATTTGAGAGTTACGACCAAAAACTTGTTTTTTGAATTTTACGGCCGTTTTCATTAGCTATTACCCACAGTTTTGCCGTTCTACGGAGATTTACAACGACCGTAAGACCAAACACATGGTTGAGAGTTATGACCAAAAACTCATCGTTTTCGCGTTTTATAACCATTTTTATGAGCTATTGCCCACAATTTTGGGGGTTTCAGGGAGATTTACATGGCTTGAGAGACCCGATACATGTTTGAGAGTTAGGACCAAAAACTCGTAGTTTTCGCGTTTTATGGCCATTTTCATGAGCTATTGGCTACACTTTTGGGGCTCCAAGGCGATTCGCATGGCTCGTAAGACCAGATCATGTTTGAGAGTTATGACAAAAAAATCATCGTTTTCGCGTTTTATGGTCGCTTTCATGAACTACTGCCCACAGTTTTAGGAGTTTCAGGGCGATTTGCATGGCTTGAGAGACCCGATAGATGTTTGAGAGTTAGGACCAAAAACACATAGTTTTCGTGTTTTATGACTGTTTTCATGAGCTATTGCCCATATTTTTCGAGTTCCAGGGTGATTTGCATGGCTCGTAAGACCCGATACATGTTTGAGAGGTATGACCAAAAAACGCTTCGTTTTCTTGTTTTATGGTCGTTTTCATGAGCTATTGCCCACAGTTTTGGGTTTCTAGGGCGATTTGCATGGCTCGTAAGACCTGATACATGTTTGAGAGTTATGACCAAAAACTCATCGTTTTGCTTTTTATAGCAATTTTCATGAGCTATTGCCCACAGTTTTGGGGGTTTAAGGGCGATTTGCATGGCTTGAGAGACCCGATACATGTTTGAGAGTTAGGACCAAAAACTCGTAGTTTTCGCGTTTTATGGCCATTTTCATGAGCTATTGTCAACAATTTTGGGGTTCCAAGGCAATTTGCATGGCTCGTAATACCCAACACATGTTTGAGAGTTATGACCAAAAACTCATCGTTTTCGCGTTTTATAGCCATTTTCATGAGCTATTGCCCATAGTTTGGGGGGTTTCAGTGCGATTTACATGGCTTGAGATACCCGATACATGTTTGAGAGTTAGGACCAAAAACTCGTAGTTTTCGCGTTTTATGGCCGTTTTCATGAGCTATTGCCTACACTTTTGGGGCTCCAAGTCGATTTGCATGGTTCGTAAGACCAGATACATGTTTGAGAGTTATAACCAAAAACTCATCGTTTTCCCGTTTTATGGTCGTTTTCATGAACTACTGCCCACAGTTTTGGGAGTTTCAGGGCGATTTGCATGGCTTGAGAGACCCGATACATGTTTGAGAGTTAGGACTAAAAACCCATAATTTTCGCGTTTTATGGCCGTTTTCATGAGCTATTGTCCATATTTTTCAGGTTCCAGGGCGATTTGCATGGCTCGTAAGACCCCGTACATGTTTGAGAGGTATGACCAAAAAACTCGTCGTTTTCGTGTTTTATGGTCATTTTCATGAGCTATTGCTCATAGTTTTGGTTTCTAGGGCGATTTGCATGGCTCTTAAGACCCGATACATGTTTGAGAGTTATGACCAAAAACTCATCGTTTTTGCTTTTTATAGCCATTTTCATGAGCTATTTCCCACAATTTTGGGGGTTTAAGGGCGAATTGCATGGCTTGAGAGACCCGATACATGTTTGAGAGTTAGGACCAAAAACTCGTAGTTTTCGCGTTTTATGTCAATTTTCATGAGCTATTGCCGACAATTTTGGGGTTCCAAGGCAATTTGCATGGCTCGTAAGACCCGATACATGCTTGGGAGTGATGACGAAAAAACTCGTCGTTTTCACATTTTATGGTCGTTTTCATGAGCTATTGCCCACTGTTTCGGGTTCCAGGGCGATTTGCATGGCTCGTAATACCCAACACATGTTTGAGAGTTATGACCAAAAACTCATCGTTTTCGCGTTTATAGCCATTTTCATGAGCTATTGCCCATAGTTTGGGGGGGTTTCAGTGCGATTTACATGGCTTGAGAGACCCGATACATGTTTGAGAGTTAGGACTAAAAACTCGTAGTTTTCGCGTTTTATGGCCGTTTTCATGAGCTATTGCCTACACTTTTTGGGCTCCAAGTCGATTTGCATGGCTCGTAAGACCAGATACATGTTTGAGAGTTATAACCAAAAACTCATCGTTTTCCCGTTTTATGGTCGTTTTCATGAACTACTGCCCACAGTTTTGGGAGTTTCACGGCGATTTGTATGGCTTGAGAGACCCGATACATGTTTGAGTGTTAGGACCAAAAACCCATAGTTTTCGCGTTTTATGGCGGTTTTCATGAGCTATTGCCCATATTTTTCGGGTTCTAGGGCAATTTGCATGGCTCGTAAGACCCGATACATGTTTGAGAGGTATGACCAAAAAATTCATAGTTTTCGTGTTTTATGGTCGTTTTCATGAGCTATTACCCACAGTTTTGGTGTTCTACGGAGATTTACAACGACCGTAAGACCCAACACATGTTTGAGAGTTATGACCAAAAACTCATCGTTTTCGCTTTTTATAGCCATTTTCATGAGCTATGCCCACGGTTCGGGGGGTTTCTTTGCGATTTACATGGCTTTAGAGACCCAATACATGTTTGAGAGTTATGACCAAAAACTCGTAGTTTTCGCTTTTTATGGCCGTTTTCATGAGCTATTGCCTACACTTTTGGGGCTCCAAGGCGATTTGCATGGCTCGTAAGACCAGATACATGCTTGAGTGTTATAACCAAAAACTCATCGTTTTCGCGTTTTATGGTCGTTTTCATGAACTACTGCCCACAGTTTTGGGAGTTTCAGGGCGATTTGCATGGCTTGAGATACCCGATACATGTTTGAGGGTTAGGACCAAAAACCCATAGTTTTCGCGTTTTATGGCCGTTTTCATGAGCTATTGCCCATATTTTTTAGGTTCCAGGGCGATTTGCATGGCTCGTAAAACCCGATACATATTTAAGAGGTATGACCAAAAAACTCGTCGTTATCGTGTTTTATGGTCGTTTTGATGAGCTATTGCCCATAATTTTGGGTTTCTAGGGCGATTTGCATGGCTCGTAAGACCCGATACATGTTTGAGAGTTATGACCAAAAACTCATCGTTTTCGCTTTTTATAGCCATTTTCATGAGCTATGGCCCACAGTTTTGGGGGTTTTAGGGCGATTTGCATGGCTTGAGAGACCCGATACATGTTCGAGAGTTAGGACCAAAAACTCATAGTTTTCGCATTTTATGGACGTTTTCATGAGCTATTGCCGACAATTTTGGGGTTCCGAGGCAATTTGCATGGTTCGTAAGACCCAATACATGTTCGAGAGTGATGACGAAAAAACTCATCGTTTTCACGTTCTATGGTCGTTTTCATGAGCTATAGCCCACGATTTGCGGGTTTCAGGGCGATTTACATTGATAGTTAGAACCGAATCAAATTCGTGAATTATGACCAAGAACTCACCGTTTTCATGTTTTATGGCCGTTTTAAATGAGTTATTGCCCACAGTTTTGGGGTTCTAAAGGATTTGCATGGATCGTAAGAGCCAATACATGTTTGAGAGTTACGACCAAAAACTTGTTTTTCGCATTTTACGGCCGTTTTTATTAGCTATTACCCACAGTTTTGGTGTTCTACGGAGATTTACAATGACCGTAAGACCAACCACATGTTTGAGAGTTATGACCAAAAACTCATCGTTTTCGCTTTTTATAACCATTTTTATGAGCTATTGCACACAATTTTGGTGGTTTTAGGGCGATTTACATGGCTTGAGAGACCCGATACATGTTTGAGAATTAGGACCAAAAACTCGTAGTTTTCGCGTTTTATGGCCATTTTCATGAGGTATTGGCTACACTTTTTGGGCTCCAAGGGTATTCGCGTGGCTCGTAAGACCAGATACATGTTTGAGAGTTTTGACCAAAAAATCATCGTTTTCGCGTTTTATGGTCGTTTTCATGAACTACCGCCCACAGTTTTAGGAGTTTCAGGGCGATTTGCATGGCTTGAGAGACCCGATAGATGTTTGAGAGTTAGGACCAAAAACACATAGTTTTCGCGTTTTATGCCTGTTTTCATGAGCTATTGCCCATATTTTTCGAGTTCCAGGGCGATTTGCATGGCTCATAAGACCCGATACATGTTTGAGAGGTATGACCAAAAAACGCTTCGTTTTCTTGTTTTATGGTCGTTTTCATGAGCTATTGCCCACAGTTTTGGGTTTCTAGGGCGATTTGCATGGCTAGTAAGACCTGATACATGTTCGAGAGTTATGACCAAAAACTCATCGTTTTGCTTTTTATAGCAATTTTCATGAGCTATTGCCCACAGTTTTGGGGGTTTAAGGGCGATTTGCATGGCTTGAGAGACCCGATACATGTTTGAGAGTTAGGACCAAAAACTCGTAGTTTTCGCGTTTTATGGCCATTTTCATGAGCTATTGTCAACAATTTTGGGGTTCCAAGGCAATTTGCATGGCTCGTAAGGCCTGGTACATGCTTGGGAGTGACGACGAAAAAACTCGTCGTTTTCACGTTTTATGGTCGTTTTCATGAGCTATTGCCCACTATTTCGGGTTCCAGGGCAATTTGCATGGCTCGTGATACCCAACACATGTTTGAGAGTTATGACCAAAAACTCATCGTTTTCGCGTTTTATAGCCATTTTCATGAGCTATTGCCCATAGTTTGGGGAGGGGGGGTTCAGTGCGATTTACATGGCTTGAGAGACCCGATACATGTTTGAGAGTTAGGACCAAAAACTCGTAGTTTTCGCGTTTTATGGCCGTTTTCATGAGCTATTGCCTATACTTTTTGGGCTCCAAGTCGATTTGCATGGCTCGTAAGACCAGATACATGTTTGAGAGTTATAACCAAAAACTCATCGTTTTCCCGTTTTATGGTCGTTTTCATGAACTACTGCCCACAGTTTTGGGAGTTTCAGGGCGATTTGCATGGCTTGAGAGACCCGATACATGTTTGAGTGTTAGGACCAAAAACCCATAGTTTTCGCGTTTTATGGCCGTTTTCATGAGCTATTGCCCATATTTTTCGGGTTCTAGGGCGATTTGCATGGCTCGTAAGACCCGATACATGTTTGAGAGGTATGACCAAAAAATTCATCGTTTTCGTGTTTTATGGTCGTTTTCATGAGCTATTACCCACAGTTTTGGCGTTCGACGGAGATTTACAACGACCGTAAGACCCAACACATGTTTGAGAGTTATGACCAAAAACTCATCGTTTTCGCTTTTTATAGCCATTTTCATGAGCTATGCCCACGGTTCTGGGGGTTACAGTGCGATTTACATGGCTTGAGAGACCCGATGCATGTTTGAGAGTTAGGACCAAAAACCCGTAGTTTTCGCGTTTTATGGCCGTTTTCATGAGCTATTGCCTACACTTTTGGGGATCCAAGGCAATTTGCATGGCTCGTAAGACCAGATACATGCTTGCGTGTTATAACCAAAAACTCACCGTTTTCGCGTTTTATGGTCGGTTTCCTGAACTACTGCCCACAGTTTTGGGAGTTTCAGGGCGATTTGCATGGCTTGAGAGACCCGATACATGTTTGAGAGTTAGGACCAAAAACCCGTAGTTTTCGTGTTTTATGGCCGTTTTCATGAGCTATTGCCCATATTTTTTAGGTTCCAGGGCGATTTGCATGGCTCGTAAGACCCGATACATGTTTGAGAGGTATGACCAAAAACTCGTCGTTTTCGTGTTTTATGGTCGTTTTCATGAGCTATTACCCATAGTTTTGGGTTTCTAGGGCAATTTGCATGGCTTGTAAGACCCGATACATGTTTGAGAGTTAGGACCAAAAACTCATCCTTTTCGCTTTTTATAGCCATTTTCATGAGCTATGGCCGACAGTTTTGGGGGTTTTAGGGCGATTTGCATGGCTTGAGAGACCCGATACATGTTTGAGAGTTAGGACCAAAAACTCGTAGTTTTCGCATTTTATGGACGTTTTCATGAGCTATTGCCGACAATTTTGGGGTTCGGAGGCAATTTGTATGGTTCGTAACACCCAATACATGTTAGAGAGTGATGACGAAAAAACTCATCGTGTTCACGTTCTATGGTCATTTTCATGAGCTATAGCCCATGGTTTGCGGGTTTCAGGGCAATTTACAATGATAGTAAGACCCGAATCAAGTTCGTTAATTATGACAAAAAACTCATCGTTTTCGTGTTTTATGGCCGTTTTAAATGAGTTATTGCCCACAGTTTTGGGGTTCTAAGGGATTTGCATGGATCGTAAGAGCCAATACATGTTTGAGAGTTACGACCAAAAACTTGTTTTTCGCATTTTACGGCCGTTTTTATTAGCTATTACCCACAGTTTTGGTGTTCTACGAAGATTTACAATGACCGTAAGACCAAACACATGTTTGAGAGTTATGACCAAAAACTCATCGTTTTCGCATTTTATAACCATTTTTATGAGCTATTGCACACAATTTTGGTGGTTTTAGGGCGATTTACATGGCTTGAGAGACCAGATACATGTTTGAGAGTTATAACCAAAAACTCATCGTTTTCCCGTTTTATGGTCGTTTTCATGAACTACTGCCCACAGTTTTGGGAGTTTCAGGGCGATTTGCATGGCTTGAGAGACCCGATACATGTTTGAGAGTTAGGACTAAAAACCCATAGTTTTCGTGTTTTATGACCGTTTTCATGAGCTATTGTCCATATTTTTCAGGTTCCGGGGCGATTTGCATGGCTCGTAAGACCCCATACATGTTTGAGAGGTATGACCAAAAACTCGTCGTTTTCGTGTTTTATGGTCATTTTCATGAGCTATTGCCCATAGTTTTGGTTTCTAGGGCGATTTGCATGGCTCTTAAGACCCGATACATGTTTGAGAGTTATGACAAAAAACTCATCGTTTTCGCTTTTTATAGCCATTTTCAGGAGCTATGGCCCACAGTTTTGGGGGTTTTAGGGCGATTTGCAAGGATTGAGAGACCCGATACATGTTTAAGAGTTAGGACCAAAAACTCATAGTTTTCGCGTTTTATGGCCGTTTTCATGAGCTATTGCCGACAATTTTGGGGTTCCAAGGCAATTTCCATGGCTCGTAAGACCCGATACATGTTTGAGAGTGATGACGAAAAAATCGTCGTTTTCACGTTCTATGGTCGTTTTCTTGAGCTATAGCCCACAGTGGGGGGGGGGGGGGTTTAGGGCGATTTACAATGACAATAAGACCCGAAACAAGTTCACGAGTTATGACCAAAAACTCATCGTTTTCGTTTTTTATGGTTGTTTTTAATGAGTTATTGCCAATAGTTTTGGGGTTCTAGGGGATTTGCACGGCTCGTAAGACCCAATACATTAGCTATTACCCAATACATTTGAGAGTTACGACCAAAAACATTTGAGAGTTATGACCAAAAACTTGTTTTTTGAATTTTACGGCCGTTTTCATTAGCTATTACCCACAGTTTTGGCGTTCTACGGAGATATACAACGACCGTAAGACCAAACACATGGTTGAGAGTTATGACCAAAAACTTATCGTTTTCGCGTTTTATAACCATTTTTATGAGCTATTGCCCACAATTTTGGGGGTTTCAGGGTGATTTACATGGCTTGAGAGACCCGATACATGTTTGAGAGTTAGGACCAAAAACTCGTAGTTTTCGCGTTTTATGGCCATTTTCATGAGCTATTGGCTACACTTTTGGGGCTCCAAGGCGATTCACATGGCTCGTAAGACCAGATCATGTTTGAGAGTTATGACAAAAAAATCATCGTTTTCGCGTTTTATGGTCGCTTTCATGAACCACAGTTTTAGGAGTTTCAGGGCGATTTGCATGGCTTGAGAGACCCGATAGATGTTTGAGAGTTAGGACCAAAAACACATAGTTTTCGCGTTTTATGGCTGTTTTCATGAGCTATTGCCCATATTTTTCGAGTTCCAGGGCGATTTGCATGGCTCGTAAGACCCGATACATGTTTGAGAGGTATGACCAAAAAACGCTTCGTTTTCTTGTTTTATGGTCGTTTTCATGAGCTATTGCCCACAGTTTTGGGTTTCTAGGGCGATTTGCATGGCTCGTAAGACCTAATACATGTTTGAGAGTTATGACCAAAAACTTATCGTTTTGCTTTTTATAGCCATTTTGATGAGCTATTGCCCACAGTTTTGGGGGTTTAAGGGCGATTTGCATGGCTTGAGAGACGCGATATATGTTTGAGAGTTAGGACCAAAAACTCGTCATTTTCACGTTTTATGGTCGTTTTCATGAGCTATTGCCTACTGTTTCGGGTTCCAGGGTGATTTGCATGGCTCGTAATACCCAACACATGTTTGAGAGTTATGACCAAAAACTCATCGTTTTCGCGTTTTATAGCCATTTTCATGAGCTATTGCCCATAGTTTGGGGGGTTTCAGTGCGATTTACATGGCTTGAGAGACCCGATACATGTTTGAGAGTTAGGACCAAAAACTCGTAGTTTTCGCGTTTTATGGCCGTTTTCATGAGCTATTGCCTACACTTTTGGGGCTCCAAGTCGATTTGCATGGTTCGTAAGACCAGATACATGTTTGAGAGTTATAACCAAAAACTCACCGTTTTCCCGTTTTATGGTCGTTTTCATGAACTACTACCCACAGTTTTGGGAGTTTCAGGGCGATTTGCATGGCTTGAGAGACCCGATACATGTTTGAGAGTTAGGACTAAAAACCCATAATTTTAACGTTTTATGGCCGTTTTCATGAGCTATTGTCCATATTTTTTAGGTTCCAGGGCGATTTGCATGGCTCGTAAGACCCTGTACATGTTTGAGAGGTATGACCAAAAAACTCGTCGTTTTCGTGTTTTATGGTCATTTTCATGAGCTATTGCCCATAGTTTTGGTTTCTAGGGCGATTTGCATGGCTCTTAATACTCGATACATGTTTGAGAGTTATGACCAAAAACTCATCGTTTTCGCTTTTTATAGCCATTTTCATGAGCTATTGCCCACAATTTTGGGGGTTTAAGGGCGAATTGCATGGCTTGAGAGACCCGATACATGTTTGAGAGTTAGGACCAAAAACTCGTAGTTTTCGCGTTTTATGGCCATTTTCATGAGCTATTGGCTACACTTTTGGGGCTCCAAGGCGATTCACATGGCTCGTAAGACCAGATCATGTTTGACAGTTATGACAAAAAAATCATCGTTTTCGCGTTTTATGGTCGCTTTCATGAACCACAGTTTTAGGAGTTTCAGGGCGATTTGCATGGCTTGAGAGACCCGATAGATGTTTGAGAGTTAGGACCAAAAACCCGTAGTTTTCGTGTTTTATGGCCGTTTTCATGAGCTATTGCCCATATTTTTTAGGTTCCAGGGCGATTTGCATGGCTCGTAAGACCCGATACATGTTTGAGAGGTATGACCAAAAACTCGTCGTTTTCGTGTTTTATGGTCGTTTTCATGAGCTATTACCCATAGTTTTGGGTTTCTAGGGCAATTTGCATGGCTTGTAAGACCCGATACATGTTTGAGAGTTAGGACCAAAAACTCATCCTTTTCGCTTTTTATAGCCATTTTCATGAGCTATGGCCGACAGTTTTGGGGGTTTTAGGGCGATTTGCATGGCTTGAGAGACCCGATACATGTTTGAGAGTTAGGACCAAAAACTCGTAGCTTTCGCATTTTATGGACGTTTTCATGAGCTATTGCCGACAATTTTGGGGTTCGGAGGCAATTTGCATGGTTCGTAACACCCAATACATGTTAGAGAGTGATGACGAAAAAACTCATCGTGTTCACGTTCTATGGTCATTTTCATGAGCTATAGCCCATGGTTTGCGGGTTTCAGGGCAATTTACAATGATAGTAAGACCCGAATCAAGTTCGTTAATTATGACCAAAAACTCATCGTTTTCGTGTTTTATGGCCGTTTTAAATGAGTTATTGCCCACAGTTTTGGGGTTCTAAGGGATTTGCATGGATCGTAAGAGCCAATACATGTTTGAGAGTTACGACCAAAAACTTGTTTTTCGCATTTTACGGCCGTTTTTATTAGCTATTACCCACAGTTTTGGTGTTCTACGAAGATTTACAATGACCGTAAGACCAAACACATGTTTGAGAGTTATGACCAAAAACTCATCGTTTTCGCATTTTATAACCATTTTTATGAGCTATTGCACACAATTTTGGTGGTTTTAGGGCGATTTACATGGCTTGAGAGACCAGATACATGTTTGAGAGTTATAACCAAAAACTCATCGTTTTCCCGTTTTATGGTCGTTTTCATGAACTACTGCCCACAGTTTTGGGAGTTTCAGGGCGATTTGCATGGCTTGAGAGACCCGATACATGTTTGAGAGTTAGGACTAAAAACCCATAGTTTTCGTGTTTTATGACCGTTTTCATGAGCTATTGTCCATATTTTTCAGGTTCCGGGGCGATTTGCATGGCTCGTAAGACCCCATACATGTTTGAGAGGTATGACCAAAAACTCGTCGTTTTCGTGTTTTATGGTCATTTTCATGAGCTATTGCCCATAGTTTTGGTTTCTAGGGCGATTTGCATGGCTCTTAAGACCCGATACATGTTTGAGAGTTATGACAAAAAACTCATCGTTTTCGCTTTTTATAGCCATTTTCAGGAGCTATGGCCCACAGTTTTGGGGTTTTAGGGCGATTTGCAAGGATTGAGAGACCCGATACATGTTTAAGAGTTAGGACCAAAAACTCGTAGTTTTCGCGTTTTATGGCCGTTTTCATGAGCTATTGCCGACAATTTTGGGGTTCCAAGGCAATTTCCATGGCTCGTAAGACCCGATACATGTTTGAGAGTGATGACGAAAAAATCGTCGTTTTCACGTTCTATGGTCGTTTTCTTGAGCTATAGCCCACAGTGGGGGGGGGGGGTTTAGGGCGATTTACAATGACAATAAGACCCGAAACAAGTTCGCGAGTTATGACCAAAAACTCATCGTTTTCGTTTTTTATGGTTGTTTTTAATGAGTTATTGCCCATAGTTTTGGGGTTCTAGGGGATTTGCACGGCTCGTAAGACCCAATACATTAGATATTACCCAATACATTTGAGAGTTACGACCAAAAACATTTGAGAGTTATGACCAAAAACTTGTTTTTTGAATTTTACGGCCGTTTTCATTAGCTATTACCCACAGTTTTGGCGTTCTACGGAGATTTACAACGACCGTAAGACCAAACACATGGTTGAGAGTTATGACCAAAAACTTATCGTTTTCGCGTTTTATAACCATTTTTATGAGCTATTGCCCACAATTTTGGGGGTTTCAGGGCGATTTACATGGCTTGAGAGACCCGATACATGTTTGAGAGTTAGGACCAAAAACTCGTAGTTTTCGCGTTTTATGGCCATTTTCATGAGCTATTGGCTACACTTTTGGGGCTCCAAGGCGATTCACATGGCTCGTAAGACCAGATCATGTTTGAGAGTTATGACAAAAAAATCATCGTTTTCGCGTTTTATGGTCGCTTTCATGAACCACAGTTTTAAGAGTTTCAGGGCGATTTGCATGGCTTGAGAGACCCGAAAGATGTTTGAGAGTTAGGACCAAAAACACATAGTTTTCGTGTTTTATGGCTGTTTTCATGAGCTATTGCCCATATTTTTCGAGTTCCAGGGCGATTTGCATGGCTCGTAAGACCCGATACATGTTTGAGAGGTATGACCAAAAAACGCTTCGTTTTCTTGTTTTATGGTCGTTTTCATGAGCTATTGCGCACAGTTTTGGGTTTCTAGGGCGATTTGCATGGCTCGTAAGACCTAATACATGTTTGAGAGTTATGACCAAAAACTTATCGTTTTGCTTTTTATAGCCATTTTGATGAGCTATTGCCCACAGTTTTGGGGGTTTAAGGGCGATTTGCATGGCTTGAGAGACGCGATACATGTTTGAGAGTTAGGACCAAAAACTCGTCATTTTCACGTTTTATGGTCGTTTTCATGAGCTATTGCCTACTGTTTCGGGTTCCAGGGCGATTTGCATGGCTCGTAATACCCAACACATGTTTGAGAGTTATGACCAAAAACTCATCGTTTTCGCGTTTTATAGCCATTTTCATGAGCTATTGCCCATAGTTTGGGGGGTTTCAGTGCGATTTACATGGCTTGAGAGACCCGATACATGTTTGAGAGTTAGGACCAAAAACTCGTAGTTTTCGCGTTTTATGGCCGTTTTCATGAGCTATTGCCTACACTTTTGGGGCTCCAAGTCGATTTGCATGGTTCGTAAGACCAGATACATGTTTGAGAGTTATAACCAAAAACTCACCGTTTTCCCGTTTTATGGTCGTTTTCATGAACTACTACCCACAGTTTTGGGAGTTTCAGGGCGATTTGCATGGCTTGAGAGACCCGATACATGTTTGAGAGTTAGGACTAAAAACCCATAATTTTAACGTTTTATGGCCGTTTTCATGAGCTATTGTCCATATTTTTCAGGTTCCAGGGCGATTTGCATGGCTCGTAAGACCCCGTACATGTTTGAGAGGTATGACCAAAAAACTCGTCGTTTTCGTGTTTTATGGTCATTTTCATGAGCTATTGCCCATAGTTTTGGTTTCTAGGGCGATTTGCATGGCTCTTAAGACCCGATACATGTTTGAGAGTTATGACCAAAAACTCATCGTTTTCGCTTTTTATAGCCATTTTCATGAGCTATTGCCCACAATTTTGGGGGTTTAAGGGCGAATTGCATGGCTTGAGAGACCCGATACATGTTTGAGAGTTAGGACCAAAAACTCGTAGTTTTCGCGTTTTATGGCCATTTTCATGAGCTATTGCCGACAATTTTGGGGTTCCAAGGCAATTTGCATGGCTCGTAAGACCCGATACATGCTTGGGAGTGATGACGAAAAAACTCGTCGTTTTCACGTTTTATGGTCGTTTTCATGAGCTATTGCCCACTGTTTCGGGTTCCAGGGCGATTTGCATGGCTCGTAATACCCAACACATGTTTGAGAGTTATAACCAAAAACTCATCGTTTTCACGTTTATAGCCATTTTCATGAGCTATTGCCCATAGTTTGGGGGGTTTCAGTGCGATTTACATGGCTTGAGAGATCCGATACATGTTTGAGAGTTAGGACTAAAAACTCGTAGTTTTCGCGTTTTATGGCCGTTTTCATGAGCTATTGCCTACAATTTTTGGGCTCCAAGTCGATTTGCATGGCTCGTAAGACCAGATACATGTTTGAGAGTTTTGACCAAAAAATCATCGTTTTCGCGTTTTATGGTCGTTTTCATGAACTACTGCCCATAGTTTTGGGAGTTTCAGGGCGATTTGTATGGCTTGAGAGACCCGATACATGTTTGAGTGTTAGGACCAAAAACCCATAGTTTTCGCGTTTTATGGCCGTTTTCATGAGCTATTGCCCATATTTTTCGGGTTCTAGGGCGATTTGCATGGCTCGTAAGACCCGATACATGTTTGAGAGGTATGACCAAAAAACTCATCGTTTTCGTGTTTTATGGTCGTTTTCATGAGCTATTACCCACAGTTTTGGCGTTCGACGGAGATTTACAACGACCGTAAGACCCAACACATGTTTGAGAGTTATGACCAAAAACTCATCGTTTTCGCTTTTTATAGCCATTTTCATGAGCTATGCCCACGGTTCTGGGGGTTTCAGTGCGATTTACATGGCTTGAGAGACCCGATGCATGTTTGAGAGTTAGGACCAAAAACCCGTAGTTTTCGCGTTTTATGGCCGTTTTCATGAGCTATTGCCTACACTTTTGGGGATCCAAGGCAATTTGCATGGCTCGTAAGACCAGATACATGCTTGCGTGTTATAACCAAAAACTCACCGTTTTCGCGTTTTATGGTCGGTTTCCTGAACTACTGCCCACAGTTTTGGGAGTTTCAGGGCGATTTGCATGGCTTGAGAGACCCGATACATGTTTGAGAGTTAGGACCAAAAACCCGTAGTTTTCGTGTTTTATGGCCGTTTTCATGAGCTATTGCCCATATTTTTTAGGTTCCAGGGCGATTTGCATGGCTCGTAAGACCCGATACATGTTTGAGAGGTATGACCAAAAACTCGTCGTTTTCGTGTTTTATGGTCGTTTTCATGAGCTATTACCCATAGTTTTGGGTTTCTAGGGCGATTTGCATGGCTTGTAAGACCCGATACATGTTTGAGAGTTAGGACCAAAAACTCATCCTTTTCGCTTTTTATAGCCATTTTCATGAGCTATGGCCGACAGTTTTGGGGGTTTTAGGGCGATTTGCATGGCTTGAGAGACCCGATACATGTTTGAGAGTTAGGACCAAAAACTCGTAGTTTTCGCATTTTATGGACGTTTTCATGAGCTATTGCCGACAATTTTGGGGTTCGGAGGCAATTTGCATGGTTCGTAACACCCAATACATGTTAGAGAGTGATGATGAAAAAACTCATCGTGTTCACGTTCTATGGTCATTTTCATGAGCTATAGCCCATGGTTTGCGGGTTTCAGGGAAATTTACAATGATAGTAAGACCCGAATCAAGTTCGTTAATTATGACCAAAAACTCATCGTTTTCGTGTTTTATGGCCGTTTTAAATGAGTTATTGCCCACAGTTTTGGGGTTCTAAGGGATTTGCATGGATCGTAAGAGCCAATACATGTTTGAGAGTTACGACCAAAAACTTGTTTTTCGCATTTTACGGCCGTTTTTATTAGCTATTACCCACAGTTTTGGTGTTCTACGAAGATTTACAATGACCGTAAGACCAAACACATGTTTGAGAGTTATGACCAAAAACTCATCGTTTTCCCATTTTATAACCATTTTTATGAGCTATTGCACACAATTTTGGTGGTTTTAGGGCGATTTACATGGCTTGAGAGACCAGATACATGTTTGAGAGTTATAACCAAAAACTCATCGTTTTCCCGTTTTATGGTCGTTTTCATGAACTACTGCCCACAGTTTTGGGAGTTTCAGGGCGATTTGCATGGCTTGAGAGACCCGATACATGTTTGAGAGTTAGGACTAAAAACCCATAGTTTTCGTGTTTTATGACCGTTTTCATGAGCTATTGTCCATATTTTTCAGGTTCCGGGGCGATTTGCATGGCTCGTAAGACCCCATACATGTTTGAGAGGTATGACCAAAAACTCGTCGTTTTCGTGTTTTATGGTCATTTTCATGAGCTATTGCCCATAGTTTTGGTTTCTAGGGCGATTTGCATGGCTCTTAAGACCCGATACATGTTTGAGAGTTATGACAAAAAACTCATCGTTTTCGCTTTTTATAGCCATTTTCAGGAGCTATGGCCCACAGTTTTGGGGTTTTAGGGCGATTTGCAAGGATTGAGAGACCCGATACATGTTTAAGAGTTAGGACCAAAAACTCGTAGTTTTCGCGTTTTATGGCCGTTTTCATGAGCTATTGCCGACAATTTTGGGGTTCCAAGGCAATTTGCATGGCTCGTAAGACCCGATACATGTTTGAGAGTGATGACGAAAAAATCGTCGTTTTCACGTTCTATGGTCGTTTTCTTGAGCTATAGCCCACAGTGGGGGGGGGGAGGTTAGGGTGATTTACAATGACAATAAGACCCGAAACAAGTTCGCGAGTTATGACCAAAAACTAATCGTTTTCGTGTTTTATGGTTGTTTTTAATGAGTTATTGCCCATAGTTTTGGGGTTATAGGGGATTTGCACGGCTCGTAAGACCCAATACATTAGCTATTACCCAATACATTTGAGAGTTACGACCAAAAACATTTGAGAGTTATGACCAAAAACTTGTTTTTTGAATTTTACGGCCGTTTTCATTAGCTATTACCCACAGTTTTGGCGTTCTACGGAGATTTACAACGACCGTAAGACCAAACACATGGTTGAGAGTTATGACCAAAAACTTATCGTTTTCGCGTTTTATAACCATTTTTATGAGCTATTGCCCACAATTTTGGGGGTTTCAGGGCGATTAACATGGCTTGAGAGACCCGATACATGTTTGAGAGTTAGGACCAAAAACTCGTAGTTTTCGCGTTTTATGGCCATTTTCATGAGCTATTGGCTACACTTTTGGGGCTCCAAGGCGATTCACATGGCTCGTAAGACCAGATCATGTTTGAGAGTTATGACAAAAAAATCATCGTTTTCGCGTTTTATGGTCGCTTTCATGAACCACAGTTTTAGGAGTTTCAGGGCGATTTGCATGGCTTGAGAGACCCGATAGATGTTTGAGAGTTAGGACCAAAAACACATAGTTTTCGCGTTTTATGGCTGTTTTCATGAGCTATTGCCCATATTTTTCGAGTTCCAGGGCGATTTGCATGGCTCGTAAGACCCGATACATGTTTGAGAGGTATGACCAAAAAACGCTTCGTTTTCTTGTTTTATGGTCGTTTTCATGAGCTATTGCCCACAGTTTTGGGTTTCTAGGGCGATTTGCATGGCTCGTAAGACCTAATACATGTTTGAGAGTTATGACCAAAAACTTATCGTTTTGCTTTTTATAGCCATTTTGATGAGCTATTGCCCACAGTTTTGGGGGTTTAAGGGCGATTTGCATGGCTTGAGAGACGCGATACATGTTTGAGAGTTAGGACCAAAAACTCGTAGTTTTCGCGTTTTATGGTCGTTTTCATGAGCTATTGCCCACTGTTTTGGGTTCCAGGGCGATTTGCATGGCTCGTAATACCCAACACATGTTTGAGAGTTATAACCAAAAACTCATCGTTTTCACGTTTATAGCCATTTTCATGAGCTATTGCCCATAGTTTGGGGGGTTTCAGTGCGATTTACATGGCTTGAGAGACCCGATACATGTTTGAGAGTTAGGACTAAAAACTCGTAGTTTTCGCGTTTTATGGCCGTTTTCATGAGCTATTGCCTACAATTTTTGGGCTCCAAGTCGATTTGCATGGCTCGTAAGACCAGATACATGTTTGAGAGTTTTGACCAAAAACTCACCGTTTTCCCGTTTTATGGTCGTTTTCATGAACTACTACCCATTGTTTTGGGAGTTTCAGGGCGATTTGCATGGCTTGAGAGACCCGATACATGTTTGAGTGTTAGGACTAAAAACCCATAATTTTAACGTTTTATGGCCGTTTTCATGAGCTATTGCCCATATTTTTCGGGTTCTAGGGCGATTTGCATGGCTCGTAAGACCCGATACATGTTTGAGAGGTATGACCAAAAAATTCATCGTTTTCGTGTTTTATGGTCGTTTTCATGAGCTATTACCCACAGTTTTGGCGTTCGACGGAGATTTACAACGACCGTAAGACCCAACACATGTTTGAGAGTTATGACCAAAAACTCATCGTTTTCGCTTTTTATAGCCATTTTCATGAGCTATGCCCACGGTTCTGGGGGTTTCAGTGCGATTTACATGGCTTGAGAGACCCGATGCATGTTTGAGAGTTAGGACCAAAAACCCGTAGTTTTCGCGTTTTATGGCCGTTTTCATGAGCTATTGCCTACACTTTTGGGGATCCAAGGCAATTTGCATGGCTCGTAAGACCAGATACATGCTTGCGTGTTATAACCAAAAACTCACCGTTTTCGCGTTTTATGGTCGGTTTCCTGAACTACTGCCCACAGTTTTGGGAGTTTCAGGGCGATTTGCATGGCTTGAGAGACCCGATACATGTTTGAGAGTTAGGACCAAAAACCCGTAGTTTTCGTGTTTTATGGCCGTTTTCATGAGCTATTGCCCATATTTTTAGGTTCCAGGGCGATTTGCATGGCTCGTAAGACCCGATACATGTTTGAGAGGTATGACCAAAAACTCGTCGTTTTCGTGTTTTATGGTCGTTTTCATGAGCTATTACCATAGTTTTGGGTTTCTAGGGCGATTTGCATGGCTTGTAAGACCCGATACATGTTTGAGAGTTAGGACCAAAAACTCATCCTTTTCGCTTTTTATAGCCATTTTCATGAGCTATGGCCGACAGTTTTGGGGGTTTTAGGGCGATTTGCATGGCTTGAGAGACCCGATACATGTTTGAGAGTTAGGACCAAAAACTCGTAGTTTTCGCATTTTATGGACGTTTTCATGAGCTATTGCCGACAATTTTGGGGTTCGGAGGCAATTTGCATGGTTCGTAACACCCAATACATGTTAGAGAGTGATGATGAAAAAACTCATCGTGTTCACGTTCTATGGTCATTTTCATGAGCTATAGCCCATGGTTTGCGGGTTTCAGGGAAATTTACAATGATAGTAAGACCCGAATCAAGTTCGTTAATTATGACCAAAAACTCATCGTTTTCGTGTTTTATGGCCGTTTTAAATGAGTTATTGCCCACAGTTTTGGGGTTCTAAGGGATTTGCATGGATCGTAAGAGCCAATACATGTTTGAGAGTTACGACCAAAAACTTGTTTTTCGCATTTTACGGCCGTTTTTATTAGCTATTACCCACAGTTTTGGTGTTCTACGAAGATTTACAATGACCGTAAGACCAAACACATGTTTGAGAGTTATGACCAAAAACTCATCGTTTTCGCATTTTATAACCATTTTTATGAGCTATTGCACACAATTTTGGTGGTTTTAGGGCGATTTACATGGCTTGAGAGACCAGATACATGTTTGAGAGTTATAACCAAAAACTCATCGTTTTCCCGTTTTATGGTCGTTTTCATGAACTACTGCCCACAGTTTTGGGAGTTTCAGGGCGATTTGCATGGCTTGAGAGACCCGATACATGTTTGAGAGTTAGGACTAAAAACCCATAGTTTTCGTGTTTTATGACCGTTTTCATGAGCTATTGTCCATATTTTTCAGGTTCCGGGGCGATTTGCATGGCTCGTAAGACCCCATACATGTTTGAGAGGTATGACCAAAAACTCGTCGTTTTCGTGTTTTATGGTCATTTTCATGAGCTATTGCCCATAGTTTTGGTTTCTAGGGCGATTTGCATGGCTCTTAAGACCCGATACATGTTTGAGAGTTATGACAAAAAACTCATCGTTTTCGCTTTTTATAGCCATTTTCAGGAGCTATGGCCCACAGTTTTGGGGGTTTTAGGGCGATTTGCAAGGATTGAGAGACCCGATACATGTTTAAGAGTTAGGACCAAAAACTCGTAGTTTTCGCGTTTTATGGCCGTTTTCATGAGCTATTGCCGACAATTTTGGGGTTCCAAGGCAATTTGCATGGCTCGTAAGACCCGATACATGTTTGAGAGTGATGACGAAAAAATCGTCGTTTTCACGTTCTATGGTCGTTTTCTTGAGCTATAGCCCACAGTGGGGGGGGGGGGGTTAGGGTGATTTACAATGACAATAAGACCCGAAACAAGTTCGCGAGTTATGACCAAAAACTCATCGTTTTCGTGTTTTATGGTTGTTTTTAATGAGTTATTGCCCATAGTTTTGGGGTTATAGGGGATTTGCACGGCTCGTAAGACCCAATACATTAGCTATTACCCAATACATTTGAGAGTTACGACCAAAAACATTTGAGAGTTATGACCAAAAACTTGTTTTTTGAATTTTACGGCCGTTTTCATTAGCTATTACCCACAGTTTTGGCGTTCTACGGAGATTTACAACGACCGTAAGACCAAACACATGGTTGAGAGTTATGACCAAAAACTTATCGTTTTCGCGTTTTATAACCATTTTTATGAGCTATTTCCCACAATTTTGGGGGTTTCAGGGCGATTAACATGGCTTGAGAGACCCGATACATGTTTGAGAGTTAGGACCAAAAACTCGTAGTTTTCGCGTTTTATGGCCATTTTCATGAGCTATTGGCTACACTTTTGGGGCTCCAAGGCGATTCACATGGCTCGTAAGACCAGATCATGTTTGAGAGTTATGACAAAAAAACATCGTTTTCGCGTTTTATGGTCGCTTTCATGAACCACAGTTTTAGGAGTTTCAGGGCGATTTGCATGGCTTGAGAGACCCGATAGATGTTTGAGAGTTAGGACCAAAAACACATAGTTTTCGCGTTTTATGGCTGTTTTCATGAGCTATTGCCCATATTTTTCGAGTTCCAGGGCGATTTGCATGGCTCGTAAGACCCGATACATGTTTGAGAGGTATGACCAAAAAACGCTTCGTTTTCTTGTTTTATGGTCGTTTTCATGAGCTATTGCCCACAGTTTTGGGTTTCTAGGGCGATTTGCATGGCTCGTAAGACCTAATACATGTTTGAGAGTTATGACCAAAAACTTATCGTTTTGCTTTTTATAGCCATTTTGATGAGCTATTGCCCACAGTTTTGGGGGTTTAAGGGCGATTTGCATGGCTTGAGAGACGCGATACATGTTTGAGAGTTAGGACCAAAAACTCGTAGTTTTCGCGTTTTATGGTCGTTTTCATGAGCTATTGCCTACTGTTTCGGGTTCCAGGGCGATTTGCATGGCTCGTAATACCCAACACATGTTTGAGAGTTATGACCAAAAACTCATCGTTTTCGCGTTTTATAGCCATTTTCATGAGCTATTGCCCATAGTTTGGGGGGTTTCAGTGCGATTTACATGGCTTGAGAGACCCGATACATGTTTGAGAGTTAGGACCAAAAACTCGTAGTTTTCGCGTTTTATGGCCGTTTTCATGAGCTATTGCCTACACTTTTGGGGCTCCAAGTCGATTTGCATGGTTCGTAAGACCAGATACATGTTTGAGAGTTATAACCAAAAACTCACCGTTTTCCCGTTTTATGGTCGTTTTCATGAACTACTACCCACAGTTTTGGGAGTTTCAGGGCGATTTGCATGGCTTGAGAGACCCGATACATGTTTGAGAGTTAGGACTAAAAACCCATAATTTTAACGTTTTATGGCCGTTTTCATGAGCTATTGTCCATATTTTTCAGGTTCCAGGGCGATTTGCATGGCTCGTAAGACCCCGTACATGTTTGAGAGGTATGACCAAAAAACTCGTCGTTTTCGTGTTTTATGGTCATTTTCATGAGCTATTGCCCATAGTTTTGGTTTCTAGGGCGATTTGCATGGCTCTTAAGACCCGATACATGTTTGAGAGTTATGACCAAAAACTCATCGTTTTCGCTTTTTATAGCCATTTTCATGAGCTATTGCCCACAATTTTGGGGTTTAAGGGCGAATTGCATGGCTTGAGAGACCCGATACATGTTTGAGAGTTAGGACCAAAAACTCGTAGTTTTCGCGTTTTATGGCCATTTTCATGAGCTATTGCCGACAATTTTGGGGTTCCAAAGCAATTTGCATGGCTCGTAAGACCCGATACATGCTTGGGAGTGATCACGAGAAAACTCGTCGTTTTCACGTTTTATGGTCGTTTTCATGAGCTATTGCCCACTGTTTCGGGTTCCAGGGCGATTTGCATGGCTCGTAATACACAACACATGTTTGAGAGTTATGACCAAAAACTCATCGTTTTCACGTTTATAGCCATTTTCATGAGCTATTGCCCATAGTTTGGGGGGTTTCAGTGCGATTTACATGGCTTGAGAGATCCGATACATGTTTGAGAGTTAGGACTAAAAACTCGTAGTTTTCGCGTTTTATGGCCGTTTTCATGAGCTATTGCCTACAATTTTTGGGCTCCAAGTCGATTTGCATGGCTCGTAAGACCAGATACATGTTTGAGAGTTATAACCAAAAACTCATCGTTTTCCCGTTTTATGGTCGTTTTCATGAACTACTTCCCATAGTTTTGGGAGTTTCAGGGCGATTTGTATGGCTTGAGAGACCCGATACATGTTTGAGTGTTAGGACCAAAAACCCATAGTTTTCGCGCTTTATGGCCGTTTTCATGAGCTATTGCCCATATTTTTCGGGTTCTAGGGCAATTTGCATGGCTCGTAAGACCCGATACATGTTTGAGAGGTATGACCAAAAAATTCATAGCTTTCGTGTTTTATGGTCGTTTTCATGAGCTATTACCCACAGTTTTGGTGTTCTACGGAGATTTACAACGACCGTAAGACCCAACACATGTTTAAGAGTTATGACCAAAAACTCATCGTTTTCGCTTTTTATAGCCATTTTCATGAGCTATGCCCACGGTTCGGGGGGTTTCTTTGCGATTTACATGGCTTTAGAGACCCAATACATGTTTGAGAGTTATGACCAAAAACTCGTAGTTTTCGCTTTTTATGGCCGTTTTCATGAGCTATTGCCTACACTTTTGGGGCTCCAAGGCGATTTGCATGGCTCGTAAGACCAGATACATGCTTGAGTGTTATAACCAAAAACTCATCGTTTTCCCGTTTTATGGTCGTTTTCATGAACTACTGCCCACAGTTTTGGGAGTTTCAGGGCGATTTGCATGGCTTGAGATACCCGATACATGTTTGAGGGTTAGGACCAAAAACCCATAGTTTTCGCGTTTTATGGCCGTTTTCATGAGCTATTGCCCATATTTTTCAGGTTCCAGGGCGATTTGCATGGCTCGTAAAACCCGATACATATCTAAGAGGTATGACCAAAAAACTCGTCGTTATCGTGTTTTATGGTCGTTTTGATGAGCTATTGCCCATAGTTTTGGGTTTCTAGGGCGATTTGCATGGCTCGTAAGACCCGATACATGATTGAGAGTTATGACCAAAAACTCATCGTTTTCGCTTTTTATAGCCATTTTCATGAGCTATGGCCCACAGTTTTGGGGGTTTTAGGGCGATTTGCAGGGCTTGAGAGACCCGATACATGTTCGAGAGTTAGGACCAAAAACTCATAGTTTTCGCATTTTATGGACGTTTTCATGAGCTATTGCCGACAATTTTGGGGTTCCGAGGCAATTTGCATGGTTCGTAAGACCCAATACATGTTTGAGAGTGATGACGAAAAAACTCATCGTTTTCACGTTCTATGGTCGTTTTCATGAGCTATAGCCCACGATTTGCGGATTTCAGGGCGATTTACAATGATAGTTTGACCCGAATCAAATTCGTGAATTATGACCAAGAACTCACCGTTTTCATGTTTTATGGCCGTTTTAAATGAGTTATTGCCCACAGTTTTGGGGTTCTAAAGGATTTGAATGGATCGTAAGAGCCAATACATGTTTGAGAGTTACGACCAAAAACTTGTTTTTCGCATTTTACGGCCGTTTTTATTAGCTATTACCCACAGTTTTGGTGTTCTACGGAGATTTACAATGACCGTAAGACCAAACACATGTTTGAGAGTTATGACCAAAAACTCATCGTTTTCGCTTTTTATAACCATTTTTATGAGCTATTGCACACAATTTTGGTGGTTTTAGGGCGATTTACATGGCTTGAGAGACCCGATACATGTTTGAGAGTTAGGACCAAAAACTCGTAGTTTTCGCGTTTTATGGCCATTTTCATGAGCTATTGGCTACACTTTTTGGGCTCCAAGGGTATTCGCGTGGCTCGTAAGACCAGATACATGTTTGAGAGTTTTGACCAAAAAATCATCGTTTTCGCGTTTTATGGTCGTTTTCATGAACTACTGCCCACAGTTTTAGGAGTTTCAGGGCGATTTGCATGGCTTGAGAGACCCGATAGATGTTTGAGAGTTAGGACCAAAAACACATAGTTTTCGCGTTTTATGACTGTTTTCATGAGCTATTGCCCATATTTTTCGAGTTCCAGGGCGATTTGCATGGCTCATAAGACCCGATACATGTTTGAGAGGTATGACCAAAAAACGCTTCGTTTTCTTGTTTTATGGTCGTTTTCATGAGCTATTGCCCACAGTTTTGGGTTTCTAGGGCGATTTGCATGGCTCGTAAGACCTGATACATGTTTGAGAGTTATGACCAAAAACTCATCGTTTTGCTTTTTATAGCAATTTTCATGATCTATTGCCCACATTTTTGGGGGTTTAAGGGCGATTTGCATGGCTTGAGAGACCCGATACATGTTTGAGAGTTAGGACCAAAAACTCGTAGTTTTCGCGTTTTATGGCCATTTTCATGAGCTATTGTCAACAATTTTGGGGTTCCAAGGCAATTTGCATGGCTCGTAAGGCCTGGTACATGCTTGGGAGTGATGACGAAAAAACTCGTCGTTTTCACGTTTTATGGCCGTTTTCATGAGCTATTGCCCACTATTTCGGGTTCCAGGGCAATTTGCATGGCTCGTGATACCCAACACATGTTTGAGAGTTATGACCAAAAACTCATCGTTTTCGCGTTTTATAGCCATTTTCATGAGCTATTGCCCATAGTTTGGGGAGGGGGGGTTCAGTGCGATTTACATGGCTTGAGAGACCCGATACATGTTTGAGAGTTAGGACCAAAAACTCGTAGTTTTCGCGTTTTATGGCCGTTTTCATGAGCTATTGCCTATACTTTTTGGGCTCCAAGTCGATTTGCATGGCTCGTAAGACCAGATACATGTTTGAGAGTTATAACCAAAAACTCATCGTTTTCCCGTTTTATGGTCGTTTTCATGAATTACTGCCCACAGTTTTGGGAGTTTCAGGGCTATTTGCATGGCTTGAGAGACCCGATACATGTTTGAGTGTTAGGACCAAAAACCCATAGTTTTCGCGTTTTATGGCCGTTTTCATGAGCTATTGCCCATATTTTTCAGGTTCTAGGGCGATTTGCATGGCTCGTAAGACCCGATACATGTTTGAGAGGTATGACCAAAAAATTCATCGTTTTCGTGTTTTATGGTCATTTTCATGAGCTATTACCCACAGTTTTGGCGTTCGACGGAGATTTACAACGACCGTAAGACACAACACATGTTTGAGAGTTATGACCAAAAACTCATCGTTTTCTCTTTTTATAGCCATTTTCACGAGCTATGCCCACGGTTCTGGGGGTTTCAGTGCGATTTACATGGCTTGAGAGACCCGATGCATGTTTGAGAGTTAGGACCAAAAACCCGTAGTTTTCGCGTTTTATGGCCGTTTTCATGAGCTATTGCCTACACTTTTGGGGATCCAAGGCAATTTGCATGGCTCGTAAGACCAGATACATGCTTGAGTGTTATAACCAAAAACTCACCGTTTTCGCGTTTTATGGTCGGTTTCATGAACTACTGCCCACAGTTTTGGGAGTTTCAGGGCGATTTGCATGGCTTGAGAGACCCGATACATGTTTGAGAGTTAGGACCAAAAACCCGTAGTTTTCGTGTTTTATGGCCGTTTTCATGAGCTATTGCCCATATTTTTTATGTTCCAGGGCGATTTGCATGGCTTGTAAGACCCGATACATGTTTGAGAGTTAGGACCAAAAACTCATCCTTTTCGCTTTTTATAGCCATTTTCATGAGCTATGGCCGACAGTTTTGGGGGTTTTAGGGCGATTTGCATGGCTTGAGAGACCCGATACATGTTTGAGAGTTAGGACCAAAAACTCGTAGTTTTCGCATTTTATGGACGTTTTCATGAGCTATTGCCGACAATTTTGGGGTTCGGAGGCAATTTGCATGGTTCGTAACACCCAATACATGTTTGAGAGTGATGACGAAAAACTCATCGTGTTCACGTTCTATGGTCATTTTCATGAGCTATAGCCCATGGTTTGCGGGTTTCAGGGCGATTTACAATGATAGTAAGACCCGAATCAAGTTCGTTAATTATGACCAAAAAATCATCGTTTTCGTGTTTTATGGCCGTTTTAAATGAGTTATTGCCCACAGTTTTGGGGTTCTAAGGGATTTGCATGGATCGTAAGAGCCAATACATGTTTGAGAGTTACGACCAAAAACTTGTTTTTCGCATTTTACGGCCGTTTTTATTAGCTATTACCCACAGTTTTGGTGTTCTACGAATATTTACAATGACCGTAAGACCAAACACATGTTTGAGAGTTATGACCAAAAACTCATCGTTTTCGCATTTTATAACCATTTTTATGAGCTATTGCACACAATTTTGGTGGTTTCAGGGCGATTTACAATGATAGTTTGACCCGAATCAAATTCGTGAATTATGACCAAGAACTCACCGTTTTCATGTTTTATGGCCGTTTTAAATGAGTTATTGCCCACAGTTTTGGGGTTCTAAAGGATTTGCATGGATCGTAAGAGCCAATACATGTTTGAGAGTTACGACCAAAAACTTGTTTTTCGCATTTTACGGCCGTTTTTATTAGCTATTACCCACAGTTTTGGTGTTCTACGGAGATTTACAATGACCGTAAGACCAAACACATGTTTGAGAGTTATGACCAAAAACTCATCGTTTTCGCTTTTTATAACCATTTTATGAGCTATTGCACACAATTTTGGTGGTTTTAGGGCGATTTACATGGCTTGAGAGACCCGATACATGTTTGAGAGTTAGGACCAAAAACTCGTAGTTTTCGCGTTTTATGGCCATTTTCATGAGCTATTGGCTACACTTTTTGGGCTCCAAGGGTATTCGCGTGGCTCGTAAGACCAGATACATGTTTGAGAGTTTTGACCAAAAAATCATCGTTTCGCGTTTTATGGTCGTTTTCATGAACTACTGCCCACAGTTTTAGGAGTTTCAGGGCGATTTGCATGGCTTGAGAGACCCGATAGATGTTTGAGAGTTAGGACCAAAAACACATAGTTTTCGCGTTTTATGACTGTTTTCATGAGCTATTGCCCATATTTTTCGAGTTCCAGGGCGATTTGCATGGCTCATAAGACCCGATACATCTTTGAGAGGTATGACCAAAAACGCTTCGTTTTCTTGTTTTATGGTCGTTTTCATGAGCTATTGCCCACAGTTTGGGTTTCTAGGGCGATTTGCATGGCTCGTAAGACCTGATACATGTTTGAGAGTTATGACCAAAAACTCATCGTTTTGCTTTTTATAGCAATTTTCATGAGCTATTGCCCACAGTTTTGGGGGTTTAAGGGCGATTTGCATGGCTTGAGAGACCCGATACATGTTTGAGAGTTAGGACCAAAAACTCGTAGTTTTCGCGTTTTATGGCCATTTTCATGAGCTATTGTCAACAATTTTGGGGTTCCAAGGCAATTTGCATGGCTCGTAAGGCCTGGTACATGCTTGGGAGTGATGACGAAAAAACTCGTCGTTTTCACGTTTTATGGCCGTTTTCATGAGCTATTGCCCACTATTTCGGGTTCCAGGGCAATTTGCATGGCTCGTGATACCCAACACATGTTTGAGAGTTATGACCAAAAACTCATCGTTTTCGCGTTTTATAGCCATTTTCATGAGCTATTGCCCATAGTTTGGGAGGGGGGGTTCAGTGCGATTTACATGGCTTGAGAGACCCGATACATGTTTGAGAGTTAGGACCAAAAACTCGTAGTTTTCGCGTTTTATGGCCGTTTTCATGAGCTATTGCCTATACTTTTTGGGCTCCAAGTCGATTTGCATGGCTCGTAAGACCAGATACATGTTTGAGAGTTATAACCAAAAACTCATCGTTTTCCCGTTTTATGGTCGTTTTCATGAATTACTGCCCACAGTTTTGGGAGTTTCAGGGCTATTTGCATGGCTTGAGAGACCCGATACATTTTGAGTGTTAGGACCAAAAAACCCATAGTTTTCGCGTTTTATGGCCGTTTTCATGAGCTATTGCCCATATTTTTCAGGTTCTAGGGCGATTTGCATGGCTCGTAAGACCCGATACATGTTTGAGAGGTATGACCAAAAAATTCATCGTTTTCGTGTTTTATGGTCATTTTCATGAGCTATTACCCACAGTTTTGGCGTTCGACGGAGATTTACAACGACCGTAAGACCCAACACATGTTTGAGAGTTATGACCAAAAACTCATCGTTTTCTCTTTTTATAGCCATTTTCATGAGCTATGCCCACGGTTCTGGGGGTTTCAGTGCGATTTACATGGCTTGAGAGACCCGATGCATGTTTGAGAGTTAGGACCAAAAACCCGTAGTTTTCGCGTTTTATGGCCGTTTTCATGAGCTATTGCCTACACTTTTGGGGATCCAAGGCAATTTGCATGGCTCGTAAGACCAGATACATGCTTGAGTGTTATAACCAAAAACTCACCGTTTTCGCGTTTTATGGTCGGTTTCATGAACTACTGCCCACAGTTTTGGGAGTTTCAGGGCGATTTGCATGGCTTGAGAGACCCGATACATGTTTGAGAGTTAGGACCAAAAACCCGTAGTTTTCGTGTTTTATGGCCGTTTTCATGAGCTATTGCCCATATTTTTTAGGTTCCAGGGCGATTTGCATGGCTTGTAAGACCCGATACATGTTTGAGAGTTAGGACCAAAAACTCATCCTTTTCGCTTTTTATAGCCATTTTCATGAGCTATGGCCGACAGTTTTGGGGGTTTTAGGGCGATTTGCATGGCTTGAGAGACCCGATACATGTTTGAGAGTTAGGACCAAAAACTCGTAGTTTTCGCATTTTATGGACGTTTTCATGAGCTATTGCCGACAATTTTGGGGTTCGGAGGCAATTTGCATGGTTCGTAACACCCAATACATGTTGAGAGTGATGATGAAAAACTCATCGTGTTCATGTTCTATGGTCATTTTCATGAGCTATAGCCCATGGTTTGCGGGTTTCAGGGCGATTTACAATGATAGTAAGACCCGAATCAAGTTCGTTAATTATGACCAAAAACTCATCGTTTTCGTGTTTTATGGCCGTTTTAAATGAGTTATTGCCCACAGTTTTGGGGTTCTAAGGGATTTGCATGGATCGTAAGAGCCAATACATGTTGAGAGTTACGACCAAAAACTTGTTTTTCGCATTTTACGGCCGTTTTTATTAGCTATTACCCACAGTTTTGGTGTTCTACGAATATTTACAATGACCGTAAGACCAAACACATGTTTGAGAGTTATGACCAAAAACTCATCGTTTTCGCATTTTATAACCATTTTTATGAGCTATTGCACACAATTTTGGTGGTTTCAGGGCGATTTACAATGATAGTTTGACCCGAATCAAATTCGTGAATTATGACCAAGAACTCACCGTTTTCATGTTTTATGGCCGTTTTAAATGAGTTATTGCCCACAGTTTTGGGGTTCTAAAGGATTTGCATGGATCGTAAGAGCCAATACATGTTTGAGAGTTACGACCAAAAACTTGTTTTTCGCATTTTACGGCCGTTTTTATTAGCTATTACCCACAGTTTTGGTGTTCTACGGAGATTTACAATGACCGTAAGACCAAACACATGTTTGAGAGTTATGACCAAAAACTCATCGTTTTCGCTTTTTATAACCATTTTTATGAGCTATTGCACACAATTTTGGTGGTTTTAGGGCGATTTACATGGCTTGAGAGACCCGATACATGTTTGAGAGTTAGGACCAAAAACTCGTAGTTTTCGCGTTTTATGGCCATTTTCATGAGCTATTGGCTACACTTTTTGGGCTCCAAGGGTATTCGCGTGGCTCGTAAGACCAGATACATGTTTGAGACTTTTGACCAAAAAATCATCGTTTTCGCGTTTTATGGTCGTTTTCATGAACTACTGCCCACAGTTTTAGGAGTTTCAGGGCGATTTGCATGGCTTGAGAGACCCGATAGATGTTTGAGAGTTAGGACCAAAAACACATAGTTTTCGCGTTTTATGACTGTTTTCATGAGCTATTGCCCATATTTTTCGAGTTCTAGGGCGATTTGCATGGCTCATAAGACCTGATACATGTTTGAGAGGTATGACCAAAAAACGCTTCGTTTTCTTGTTTTATGGTCGTTTTCATGAGCTATTGCCCACAGTTTTGGGTTTCTAGGGCGATTTGCATGGCTCGTAAGACCTGATACATGTTTGAGAGTTATGACCAAAAACTCATCGTTTTGCTTTTTATAGCAATTTTCATGAGCTATTGCCCACAGTTTTGGGGGTTTAAGGGCGATTTGCATGGCTTGAGAGACCCGATACATGTTTGAGAGTTAGGACCAAAAACTCGTAGTTTTCGCGTTTTATGGCCATTTTCATGAGCTATTGTCAACAATTTTGGGGTTCCAAGGCAATTTGCATAGCTCGTAAGGCCTGGTACATGCTTGGGAGTGATGACGAAAAAACTCGTCGTTTTCACGTTTTATGGCCGTTTTCATGAGCTATTGCCCACTATTTCGGGTTCCAGGGCAATTTGCATGGCTCGTGATACCCAACACATGTTTGAGAGTTATGACCAAAAAAACTCATCGTTTTCGCGTTTTATAGCCATTTTCATGAGCTATTGCCCATAGTTTGGGGAGGGGGGGTTCAGTGCGATTTACATGGCTTGAGAGACCCGATACATGTTTGAGAGTTAGGACCAAAAACTCGTAGTTTTCGCGTTTTATGGCCGTTTTCATGAGCTATTGCCTATACTTTTTGGGCTCCAAGTCGATTTGCATGGCTCGTAAGACCAGATACATGTTTGAGAGTTATAACCAAAAACTCATCGTTTTCCCGTTTTATGGTCGTTTTCATGAATTACTGCCCACAGTTTTGGGAGTTTCAGGGCTATTTGCATGGCTTGAGAGACCCGATACATTTTGAGTGTTAGGACCAAAAACCCATAGTTTTCGCGTTTTATGGCCGTTTTCATGAGCTATTGCCCATATTTTTCAGGTTCTAGGGCGATTTGCATGGCTCGTAAGACCCGATACATGTTTAAGAGGTATGACCAAAAATTCATCGTTTTCGTGTTTTATGGTCATTTTCATGAGCTATTACCCACAGTTTTGGCGTTCGACGGAGATTTACAACGACCGTAAGACCCAACACATGTTTGAGAGTTATGACCAAAAACTCATCGTTTTCTCTTTTATAGCCATTTTCATGAGCTATGCCCACGGTTCTGGGGGTTTCAGTGCGATTTACATGGCTTGAGAGACCCGATGCATGTTTGAGAGTTAGGACCAAAAACCGTAGTTTTCGCGTTTTATGGCCGTTTTCATGAGCTATTGCCTACACTTTTGGGGATCCAAGGCAATTTGCATGGCTCGTAAGACCAGATACATGCTTGAGTGTTATAACCAAAAACTCACCGTTTTCGCGTTTTATGGTCGGTTTCATGAACTACTGCCCACAGTTTTGGGAGTTTCAGGGCGATTTGCATGGCTTGAGAGACCCGATACATGTTTGAGAGTTAGGACCAAAAACCCGTAGTTTTCGTGTTTTATGGCCGTTTTCATGAGCTATTGCCCATATTTTTTAGGTTCCAGGGCGATTTGCATGGCTTGTAAGACCCGATACATGTTTGAGAGTTAGGACCAAAAACTCATCCTTTTCGCTTTTTATAGCCATTTTCATGAGCTATGGCCGACAGTTTGGGGGTTTTAGGGCGATTTGCATGGCTTGAGAGACCCGATACATGTTTGAGAGTTAGGACCAAAAACTCGTAGTTTTCGCATTTTATGGACGTTTTCATGAGCTATTGCGACAATTTGGGGTTCGGAGGCAATTTGCATGGTTCGTAACACCCAATACATGTTTGAGAGTGATGACGAAAAACTCATCGTGTTCACGTTCTATGGTCATTTTCATGAGCTATAGCCCATGGTTTGCGGGTTTCAGGGCGATTTATAATGATAGTAAGACCCGAATCAAGTTCGTTAATTATGACCAAAAACTCATCGTTTTCGTGTTTTATGGCCGTTTTAAATGAGTTATTGCCCACAGTTTTGGGGTTCTAAGGGATTTTCATGGATCGTAAGAGCCAATACATGTTTGAGAGTTACGACCAAAAACTTGTTTTTCGCATTTTACGGCTGTTTTTATTAGCTATTACCCACAGTTTTGGTGTTCTACGAATATTTACAATGACCGTAAGACCAAACACATGTTTGAGAGTTATGACCAAAAACTCATCGTTTTCGCATTTTATAACCATTTTTATGAGCTATTGCACACAATTTTGGTGGTTTTAGGGCGATTTACATGGCTTGAGAGACCAGATACATGTTTGAGAGTTAGGACGAAAAACTCGTAGTTTTCGCGTTTTATGGCCATTTTCATGAGCTATTGGCTACACTTTTGGGGCTCCAAGGCGATTTGCATGGCTCGTAAGACCAGATACGTGTTTGAGAGTGATGACCAAAAACTCATCGTTTTCGCGTTTTCTGGTCGTTTTCATGAACGAGTGCCCACAGTTTTGGGAGTTTCAGGGCCATTTGCATGGCTTGAGAGACCCGATAGATGTTTGAGAGTTAGGACCAAAAACACATAGTTTTCGTGTTTTATGGCCGTTTTCATGAGCTATTTCCCATATTTTTCAGGTTCTAGGGCGATTTGCATGGCTCGTAAGACCCAATACATGTTTGAGAGGTATGACCAAAAAACGCTTCGTTTTCTTGTTTTATGGTCGTTTTCATGAGCTATTGCCCACAGTTTTGGGTTTCTAGGGGATTTGAATGGCTTGTAAGACCCAATACATTTTTGAAAGTTACGACCAAAAACTTTTATTTTGCATTTTATGGCCGTTTTCATTAGCTATTACCCACAGTTTTGGTGTTCTACGGATATTTACAACGACCGTAAGACCCAACACATGTTTGAGAGTTATGACCAAAAACTCATCGTTTTGCTTTTTATAGCCATTTTCATGAGCTATTGCCCACAGTTTTGGGGGTTTAAGGGCGATTTGCATGGCTTGAGAGACCCGATACATGTTTGAGAGTTAGGACCAAAAACTCGTAGTTTTCGTGTTGTATGGCCATTTTCATGAGCTATTGCCGACAATTTTGGGGTTCCAAGGCAATTTGCATGGTTCGTAACACCCGATACATGTTTGGGAGTGATGACGAAAAAAATCGTTGTTTTCACGTTTTATGGTTGTTTTCATGAGCTATTGCCCACTGTTTGGGGTTTCCAGGGTGATTTTCATGGCCTGTATGACCCGATACAATTTTAGGACCGAAAACCCGTAGTTTTCTCGTTTTCTGGCCATTTTCATGAGCTATTGCCCATATTGTTCGGGTTCCAGGCGATTTGCATGGCTCGTAATACCCGATACATGTTTGAGAGGTAAGACCAAAAAGTCGTCATTGTCGTGTTTTATGGTCATATTCATGAGCTATTGCCCACGGTTTTGGATTTCTATGGCAATTTGCAAGGCTCGTAAGACCCGATACATGTTTAAAAGTTAGGACCAAAAACCCGTAGTTTTCACGTTTTATGTCCGTTTTCATGAGCTATTGCACACATTTTATGGGTTCCAGGGCGATTCGCATGCCTCGTAAGACCCGATACATGGTTTAGATTTATGAACAAAAACTCATCATTTTCGCGTTCTATGGTCGTTTTCATGAGCTATAGCCCATAGTTTTGGGGTTCAAGGGCGATTTGCATGGCCCGTCAGACCCGATACATTATTGAGAGTTAAGACCAAACAATTGTCGTTTTCGCAGTTTACGGCCGTGTTCATGAGCTATTACCCTTAATTTTGAGGTTCTACGGGGATTTACATCACTCGTAAGACCTGATACATATTTGAGGGCATGGCCAAAAACTTGTTGTCTTTGTTTTTATGGCCGTTTCATGAGTTAGTGCCCACTGTTTTGGATTTCCAGGGGGATATGCATGGCCTTAAGACCAGATTCATGGTTGAGAGTTAAAACGAAAAACTCCTCGTTTTCGCGTTTATGGCCGTTTTCATGAGCTATTGCCCATATTTTCCGTGTTCCAAGGCGATTTGCATGGCTCGTAAGACACGATACATGTTTGAGAGTTATGACCAAAAACTCATCGTTTTCGTGTTTTATGGTCGTTTTCATGAGCTACTGCCCACAGTTTTGGGAGTTTCAGGGCGATTTGCATGGCTTGAGAGACCCGATAGATGTTTGGGAGTTAGGACCAAAAACCCTTAGTTTTCGAGTTTTATGGCCGTTATCATGAGCTATTTCCCACATTTTTTTGTGTTCCAGGGCGACATGCATCCCTCGTAAAACCCGATACATGTTTGAGATTAATGACCAAAAACTCACCAGTTTCGTGTTCTATGGTCGTTTTCATGAGCTATAGCCCACAGTTTGGGGGTTTCAGGGCGATTTACAATGACAGTAAGACCCGAAACAAGTTCGCGAGTTATGACCAAAAACTCATCGTTTTCTTGTTTTATGGCCGTTTTTAATGAGTTATTACCCACAGTTTTGGGTTCTAGGGGATTTGAATGGCTCGTAAGACCCGATACATGCTTGGGAGTGATGACGAAAAACTTGTTTTTTGCATTTTATGGCCATTTTCATTAGCTATTACCCACAGTTTTGGCGTTCTACGGAGATTTACAACGACCGTAAGACCCAACACATGTTTGAGAGTTATGACCAAAAACTCATCGTTTTCGCGTTTTATAGCCATTTTCATGAGCTATGCCCCGGTTCGGGGGTTTCAGTGCGATTTACATGGCTTGAGAGACCCGATACATGTTTGAGAGAGTTATGACCAAAAACTCGTAGTTTTTGCGTTTTATGGCCGTTTTCATGAGCTATTGCCTACACTTTTGGGGCTCCAAGGCGATTTGGGAGTTTCAGGCGATTTGCATGGCTTGAGAGACCCGATACATGTTTGTAAGTTAAGACCAAAAACCCATAGTTTTCGCGTTTTATGGCCGTTTTCATGAGCTATTGCCCATATTTTTCAGGTTCCAGGGTGATTTGCATGGCTCATAAGACCCGATACATGTTTGAGAGGTATGACCAAAAAACTCGTCGTTTTCGTGTTTTATGGTCGTTTTCATGAGCTATTGCCCCTAGTTTTGGGTTTCTAGGGCGATTTGCATGGCTCGTAAGACCCGATACATGTTTGAGAGTTATGACCAAAAACTCATCGTTTTCGCTTTTTATAGCCATTTTCATGAGCTATTGCCCACAGTTTTGGGGGTTTTAGGGCGATTTGCATATCTTGAGAGACCCGATACATGTTTGAGAGTTAGGACCAAAAACTCGTAGTTTTCGCGTTTTATGGACGTTTTCATGAGCTATTGCCGACAATTTTGGAGTTCCGAGGCAATTTGTATGTTTCGTAAGACCCAATACATGTTTGAGAGTGATGACGAAAAAACTCATCGTTTTCACGTTCTATGGTCGTTTTCATGAGCTATAGCCCACAGTTTGCGGGTTTCAGGGCGATTTACATGATAGTAAGACTCGAATCAAGTTCGTGAATTATGACCAAAAACTCATCGTTTTCGTGTTTTATGGCCGTTTTAAATGAGTTATTTCCCACAGTTTTGGGGTTCTAAGAGATTTGCATGGCTCGTAAGAGCCAATACATGTTTGAGAGTTACGACCAAAAACTTGTTTTTCGCATTCTACGGCCGTTTTTATTAGCTATTACCCACAGTTTTGGTGTTCTACGGAGATTTACAACGATCGTCAGACCAAACACATGTTTGAGAGTTATAACCAAAAAGTCATCGTTTTCGCATTTTATAGCCATTTTCATGAGCTATTGCCCATAGTTTTGGCGGTTTCAGGGCGATTTGCATGGCTTTAGAGACCAGATACATGTTTGAAATTTACGACCAAAAAACACGTAGTTTTCACGTTTTATGGCCGTTTTCATGAGCTATTGCCTACACTTTTGGGGATCCAAGGCAATTTGCATGGATAGTAAGACCAGATACATGCTGGAGTGTTATAACCAAAAACTCATCGTTTTCGCGTTTTATGGTCGGTTTCATGAACTACTGCCCATAGTTTTGGGAGTTTCAGGGCGATTTGCATCGCTTGAGAGACCCGATAGATGTTTGAGAGTTAGGACCAAAAACACATAGTTTTCGCGTTTTATGGCTGTTTTCATGAGCTATTGCCCATAGTAAGACCCGATACATGTTTGAGAGGTATGACCAAAAAACTCGTCGTTTTCGTGTTTTATGGTCGTTTTCATGAGCTATTGCCCACAGTTTTGGGTTTCTAGGGCGATTTGCATGGCTCGTAAGACCTGATACATGTTTGAGAGTTATGACTAAAAACTCATCGTTTTGCTTTTTATAGCCATTTTCATGAGCTATTGCCAACAGTTTTGGGGGTTTAAGGGCGATTTGCATGGCTTGAGAGACCCGGTACATGTTTGAGAGTTAGAACCAAAAACTCGTAGTTTTCTTGTTTTATGGCTGTTTTCATGAGCTATTGCCGACAATTTTGGGGTTCCAAGGCAATTTGCATGGCTTGTAACACCCGTTACATGTTTGGGAGTGATGATGAAAAAACTCATTGTTTTCACGTTTTATGGTCGTTTTCATGAGCTATTGTCCACTGTTTGGGGTTTCCAGGGTGATTTTCATGGCCTGTATGACCTGATACAATTTTAGGACCGAAATCCCGTAGTTTTCTCGTTTTATAGCCATTTTCATGAGCTATTGCCCATATTTTTCGGGTTCCAGGGCGATTTGCATGGCTCGTAATACCCGATACATGTTTGAGAGGTATGACCAAAAAGTCGTCATTGTCGTGTTTTATGGTCATATTCATGAGCTATTGCCCACGGTTTTGGATTTCTATGGCAATTTGCAAGGCTCGTAAGACCCGATACATGTTTAAAAGTTAGGACCAAAAACCCGTAGTTTTCACGTTTTATGTCCGTTTTCATGAGATATTGCACACATTTTATGGGTTCCAGGGCGATTCGTATGCCTCGTCAGACCCGATACATGGTTTAGATTTATGACCAAAAACTCATCATTTTCGCGTTCTATGGTCGTTTTCATGAGCTATAGCCCATAGTTTTGGGGTTCAAGGGCGATTTGCATGGCCCGTCAGACCCGATACATTATTGGGGGGTTAAGACCAAACAGTTGTCGTTTTCGCAGTTTACGGCCGTGTTCAGGAGCTATTACCCTTAGTGTTGAGGTTCTACGGGGATTTACGTCACCCGTAAGACCTGATACAAATTTGAGGGCATGGCCAAAAACTTGTTGTTTTTGTTTTTATGGCCGTTTCATGATTTAGTGCCCACAGTTTTGGATTTCCAGGGGGATATGCATGGCCTTAAGACCAGATTCATGGTTGAGAGTTAAAACGAAAAACTCATCGTTTTCGCGTTTATGGCCGTTTTCATGAGCTATTGCCCATATTTTCCGTGTTCCAAGGCGATTTGCATGGCTCGTAAGACACGATACATGTTTGAGAGTTATGACCAAAAATTCATCATTTTCGTGTTCTATGGTCGTTTTCATGAGCTATAGCCCACAGTTTGGGGGTTTCAGGGCGTTTTACAATGATAGTAAGACCCGAAACAAGTTCGCGGGTTATGACCAAAAACTCATCGTTTTCTTGTTTTATGGCCGTTTTTAATGAGTTACTACCCTCAGTTTTGGGTTCTAGGGGATTTGAATGGCTCGTATGACCCAATACATTTTTGAGAGTTACGACCAAAAACTTGTTTTTTGCATTTGATGGCCTTTTTCATTAGCTATCACCCACAGTTTTGGCGTTCTACGGAGATTTACAACGACCGTACGACCCAACACATGTTTGAGAGTTATGACCAAAAACTCATCGTTTTCGCTTTTTATAGCCATTTTCTTGAGCTATGCCCACGGTTCGGGGGGGGGGGGGGGGGTCAGTGCGATTTACATGGCTTGAGAGACCTGATACATGTTTGAGAGTTAGGACCAAAAACTCGTAGTTTTCGCGTTTTATGGCCGTTTTCATGAGCTATTGCCTACACTTTTGGGGATCCAAGGCAATTTGCATGGCTCGTAAGACTAGATACATGCTTGAGTGTTATAACCAAAAACTCATCGTTTTCGCGTTTTATGGTCGGTTTCATGAACTACTGCCCACAGTTTTGGGTGTTTTAGGGCGATTTGCATGGCTTGAGGACCCGATAAATGTTTGAGAGTTAGGACAAAAACCATAGTTTCGTAGTTTTTTGTTTTATGGCCGTTTTCATGAGCTATTTCCACATTTTTCAGGTTCCAGGGCGATTTGCATGGCTCGTAAGACCCGATACATGTTTGAGAGGTATGACCAAAAAACTCGTCTTTTTCGTGTTTTATGGTCGTTTTCATGAGCTATTACCCATAGTTTTGGGTTTCTAGGGCGATTTGCATGGCTCGTAAGACCCGATACATGTTTGAGAGTTATCACCAAAAACTCATCGTTTTGCTTTTTATAGCCATTTTCATGAGTTATTACCCACAGTTTTGGGGTTTTAGGGCGATTTGCATGGCTTTGAGGACCCGATACATGTTTGGAGTAGAACCAAAAAACTCGTAGTTTTCGTGTTTTATGGCCGTTTTCATGAGCTATTGCCGACAATTTTGGGGTTCCAAGGCAATTTGCATGGTTCGTAAGACCCAATACATGTTTGGGAGTGATGACGAAAAAACTCGTTGTTTTCATGTTTTATGGTCGTTTTCATGAGCTATTGCCCACTGTAGGGGGTTTTCAGGGTGACTGTATGACCCGATACAATTTTAGGACCGAAAACCCGTAGTTTTGTCGTTTTATGGCCATTTTCATGAGCTATTTCCCATATTTTCCGTGTTCCAAGGCGATTTGCATGGCTCGTAAGACACGATACATGTTTGAGAGTTATGACCAAAAACTCATCATTTTCGTGTTTTATGGTCGTTTTCATGAGCTACTTGCCCACAGGTTTTGGGAGTTTCAGGGGAATTGCATGGCTTGAGAGACCCGATACATGTTTGGGAGTTAGGACCAAAACCCTTAGTTTTCGAGTTTTATGGCCGTTATCATGAGCTATTTCCCACATTTTTTTGTGTTCCAGGGCGATATGCATCCCTCGTAAAACCCGATACATGTTTGAGATTTATGACCAAAAACTCACCAGTTTCGTGTTCTATGGTCGTTTTCATGAGCTATAGCCCACAGTTTGGGGGTTTCAGGGCGATTTACAATGACAGTAAGACCCGAAACAAGTTCCGAGTTATGACCAAAAAACTCATCGTTTCTTGTTTTATGGCCATTTATAATGAGTTATTGCCCACAGTTTTGGGGTCTAGGGGATTTGAATGGCTCGTAAGACCCGATACATGCTGGGAGTGATGACGAAAAAACATGTTTTTTGCATTTTTTACGGCCGTTTTGATTAGCTATTACCCACAGTTTTGGCGTTCTACGGAGATTTACAACGACCGTAAAGACCAACACATGTTTGAGAGTTATGACCAACACTCATCGTTTCGCTTTTTATAGCCATTTTCATGAGCTATGCCCACGGTTCGGGGTGTTTCAGTGCGATTTACATGGCTTGAGAGACCCGATACATGTTTGATAGTTAGGACCAAAAACTCATAGTTTTCGCGTTTTATGGCCGTTTTCATGAGCAATTGCCTACACTTTTGGGGATCCAAGGCACTTTGCATGGCTCGTAAGACCCAGATACATGCTTGAGTGTTATAACCAAAAAACTCATCGTTTTCGCGTTTTTATGGTCGGTTTTCATGAACTACTGCCCACAGTTTTGGGAGTTTTAGGGCGATTTCATGACTTGAGAGACCCGATACATGTTTGAGAGTTAGGACCAAAAAACCCATATTTCGTGTTTTATGGCCGTTTTCATGAGCTATTTCCCACATTTTTCAGGGTTCCAGGGCGATTTGCATGGCTCGTAAGACCCGATACATGTTGAGAGGTATGACCAAAAAAAATCGTCGTTTTCTGTTTTATGGACGTTTTCATGAGCTATTGCGGACAATTTTGGGTTTTTCTAGGGCGATTTGCATGGCTCGTAAGCCCCGATACAGTTGGAGAGTTATGACCAAAAACTCATCGTTTTGCTTTTTATAGCTATTTTCATGAGTTATTGCCCACAGTTTTGGGGGTTTTAGGGCGATTTGCATGGCTTGAGAGACCCGATACATGTTTGAGAGTTAGAACAAAAACTCGTAGTTTTTGTGTTTATGGCCGTTTTCATGAGCTATTGCCAACAATTTTGGGGTTTCCAAGGCAATTTGCATGGTTCGTAAGACCCAATACATGTTTGGGAGATGTGATGACGAAAAAACTCGTTGTTTCACGTTTTATGGTCGTTTTCATGAGCTATTGCCCACTGTAGGGGTTTCCAGGGTGATTTTCATGGCTTGTATGACCCGATACAATTTTAGGACCGAAAACCCGTAGTTTTGTCGTTTTATGGCCATTTTCCATGAGCTATTTCCCCTATTTTTCGGGTTCCAGGGCGATTTGCATGGCTCGTAATACCCGATACATGTTTGAGAGGTATGACCACAAAAGTCGTCATTGTCGTGTTTTATGGTCATATTCATGAGCTATTGCCCACGGTTTTGGATTTCTGTGGCAATTTGCAAGCTCGTAAGACCCGATACATGTTTAAAGTTAGGACCAAAAACCGTTAGTTTTCACGTTTTATGTCTGTTTCATGAGCTATTGCACAAATTTTTATGGGTTCCAGTGCGATTCGCATGCCTCGTAAGACCCGATACCTGGTTTAGATTTATGACCAAAACTCATCATTTTCGCGTTCTATGGTCGTTTTCATGAAGCTATAGCCCATAGTTTTGGGGTTCAAGGGCGATTTGCATGGCCCGTCAAACCCGATACATTATGGAGAGTTAAGACCAAACAGTTGTCGTTTTCGCAGTTTACGGCCGTGTTCATGAGCTATTACCTTAGTTTTGAGGTTCCACGGGATTTACGTCACCAGTAAGACCCGATACATTTGAGGGCATGTTTTGTTTTATGGCCGTTTCATGAGTTAGTGCCCAAAGTTTTGGATTTCCAGGGGATATGCATGCCCTTAAGACTAGATTTCATGGTTGAGAGTTAAGACGAAAAAACTCATCGTTTTCGCGTTTTGGCCGTTTTCATGAGCTATTGCCCATATTTTCCGTGTTCCAAGGCGATTTGCATGGCTCGTAAGACACGATACATGTTTGAGAGTTATGACCAAAACTCATCTCTTTCGTGTTTTATGGTCGTTTTCATGAGCTACTGCCCACAGTTTGGGAGTAGTTCAGGGGCGTTGCATGGCTTGAGAGACCCGATACATGTTGGGAGTTAGGACCAAAAACCCTTTAGTTTTCGAGTTTTATTGGCCGTTATCCATGAGCTATTTCCCACATTTTTTGTGTGTTTCGGGGCGATATGCATCCTCGTAAAACCCGATACATGTTTGAGATTATGACCAAAAACTCACTAGTTTCGTGTTCTATGATCGTTTTCATGAGATATAGCCCACAGTTTGGGGGTTTCAGGGCGATTTACAATGACAGTAAGACCCGAAACAAGTTCGCGAGTTATGGACCAAAAACGCATCGTTTTCTTGTTTTATGGCCGTTTTAATGAGTTATTTCCCACAGTTTTGGGGCTCTAGGGATTTGAAATGGCTCGTAAGACCCAATACATGTTTGAGAGTTCGAAAAAAAACATGTTTTTTGCATTTACGACCGTTTTCATTAGCTATTACCCACAGTTTTGGCGTTTTCTACGGAGATTTACAACGACCGTAAGACCCAACACATGTTTGAGAGTTATGACCAAAAACTCATCGTTTTCGATTTTTATAGCCATTTTCATGAGCTATGCCCACGGTTCGGGGGGTTTCAGTGCGATTTACATGGCTTGAGAGACCCGATACATGTTTGAGAGTTAGGACCGAAAAACTCGTAGTTTTTGCGTTTTATGGCCGTTTTCATGAGCTATTGCCTACACTTTTGGGGCTCCAAGGCGATTTGGAAGTTTCAGGGCGATTTGCATGGCTTGTGAGACCCGATACATGTTTGTGAGTTAGGACCAAAAACCCATAGGTTTTCGCGTTTTATGGCCGTTTTCATGAGCTATTGCCCATATTTT